>JALCUU010000023.1:0-638281 GCA_022963135.1 Ustilago loliicola | reverse complement strand
CCTAACCCTAACCCTAACCCTAACCCTAACCCTAACCCTAACCCTAACCCTAACCCTAACCCTAACCCTAACCCTAACCCTAACCCTAACCCTAACCCTAACCCTAACCCTAACCCTAACCCTAACCCTAACCCTAACCCTAACCCTAACCCTAACCCTAACCCTAACCCTAACCCTAACCCTAACCCTAACCCTAACCCTAACCCTAAACCACTGAAAGCCCACCTTGCTGTACCACCCTCCACAGCCAATGTTTGGTGAAGCTGCACTTGTTGCGCTGCCAGAGTTTGGTGTCAGTGTCCGCATTGAACCTCTCATGGTGGTGCTGCTCAACTCATGTACCTACTTTCATCAAAGTTGAAGAGCAATGACAGGATACAGTCTGTATCATCACAGTGAACTCCTCCCTCAGCAGGAAAGCTGGTGAAGAAAGCAACTGTGGTCCACCACAGGTGCAGCACTTGTACTCCATTGCCAAAGTATTCTGTCAGCCATGCTCTACCTGGTTCACAGCCACAAAGGTTGTCGTCAAAGCTTTCATCCACCTTTGATGCAAGTGTCCCCAGTACCAGCTTTGCATGCCAGTGTGTCCATCCAAGAAGTTCAAAGGCCTCATCCTTGTACTTGTGATATGTGGTCTCTGATGTCCATCCAAGCATGACTTCACCTCTGCCATGCCAGATTCCCAGGTGATGCTTGACTAAGTTTCTCTTGGTGACTGTCTCTGATGATTTCTTGCCCTTGCCCTTGTGCTTGCTAGTAGTTGTCTCTGCTGTGGGGGCAGGCATCTTTTTGGCTAGATACTTGTTGAAGAGCTCCTTTCCTTCCTTTGCGCTGACATTGGCTTGATGGTGTTGTTCCTTGCTGCTCAGAGCCAATCTTTGCATGATGACTTGTCCAGTACTGCTGTCCAGAAAAGCGGAGCCATGAAAAGCGCTGACTTGCCAGACCCAGTAGCCATGACAATGATGAGTGGAGACTCTTTGCTGTAGATGGCATTCAGAGCATAGGCCTGCTCAAGTGTCTTGGTACAGTAGCTTCTGGTGACCTTGAAGAGAGCTTGACTGATGGGAGGTGTTAGGACCACAGAGCGGCTGCTGGGATTGGTGATGTGGCTGGAGATAGCAGAGTTGGCGGCTGGTGCCAGCAGGGTCTGCTCATCAAGCTTCCTCCTGATGTGACACATGTCCTCCTCAAGACTGTCCAGCTTGTGCTTGATTGCTAGTGGTACACTGTCATCACATGATGCAAGCTTGGAGTGCACCAAGGTGTTGAACAGCTGCACTGCATCTTGGTAGCGTGAAGGTAGTCCCCAGAATGCATGCCAGGACCTAGAGACACCTAGAGACAGACAGCATAGCATCCATGCTCTCCTGTGTGAGCTGGTGCAGCATGCTAGCATCCAGGCCATAGTGCTGCTGAGCAGTGGCAGTAGAGTGACCAGCTTGCAAGTTGTGAGCTTGATCATTGTACTCCTCTGACTCTATGTCATGGAAGTGGTTCCTTTCCTCCACCTCCTCTACAATGCTGTGGAGAATCCCTGGGAGCCTAGTGCTCTGCTGTTGGTCAACCATGAGGGCAAGCCGTGGCAGACCAATGACATCAGCAAGACATTGCAGAGTCTTTGTCAGGAGTTTGCTGGACCCTTGGCATCATCCCTGCACATGCACAACTGGCGTCAGCTCTCTGTGAGCATTGACTGGAAGCTCATCCATCCTGGTCTGCTAGAGGACCAGCTGACCAACAGCATGTGGAAGTAAGCGTGGGATGAGCTTGGGAGGACCCTTGCCCTTGTTGCTGACAAGCACTGTAACAAAGTGGCTGTCAGCAAGGAAGAGGTTGCACTGACTGACCAAAGTGTTGGTGTGCTGCAGGTGGACCAGCTCTGTACCTCTTGCAGGCAGACCACTGGTGAGCTTGATGAGCACAGCAAGGAGCTTGCTGAACTCATTGTGCAGTGCAAAGTAGGAATTGGCAGCATCCCTGTCAAACTCCGGTTCTGCACCATACAGATCCAAGAGTGGTTGATGAGGAGGAGCATTGCCTCTTGCTGCTTGATGGGTGCAGAAGGTACCAACATCAAGATCAGAAGCAGTGATAAAGTTGTACCCTGGCTGCCAGCTATGGAGGTTGTCCTTGTAGGTGCGCAGATCAACATGCTTGGACAAGGCACCATCCTGGAGCAGCAGCTGCTCCAGCATAGAGGTAGCACGGTCCAATGTGCCACAAACTAGAGTTTGAAGACTGCTGACCTTGATGGTATCAGTACCATAGGTGACTGACTTGCAGTCATCAGACCACCGGAACTGAAGGTTGCCACCATCATCCTGAGCAAGCTTGGTCCCGTAGCAGAGGAGGGACTGCAGGTGACCACTTGAAGAGTGGCTGTTGTTGTGCAAGTAGCACTTGAGGTTGGTGACAACAGCCTTGTTGATGTCCTTGACTGGCTTGCTAACCACAGTACCGTGGTCAGGGTGGAGGAGGTGGCAGTGCATGACAGCACAGAAGGCAAACTCCAAGTTGACCAGGATGGAGGTAGCATCATTGACAGGCTTGGCAGTGCCGTCAGGTGAGAGGCAGAGATGGAGGTAGATGTGCACCAGAGCAAGGTGCTCAAGCTGACCATACTTGACCAGCTCCTGGATGATGAGGAGGTAGCTGGCAGCTGAGAGACCAACCTCAGCTTCCTTGTCAAAGTGAGCATGTGTGAAGGCATCACAGTTGACCTCTGGATCAATAGCACACTTGTAGATGCCCTGTAGGTGTGTGATGACCTTGAGAAAGTCATCACTGACACCCAGATGTGCTTCCTGATCATCATTGCCGTAGTATCCAAGACATTGACCATCCATGGTGACAAAGATCAGCATGGTGATGAGGAATGCCCAGCAGTTAGCATGCTTCTTGATGGTGGACTTGTCAAGAGAGTAAGGCTGACTGATGTCATCATTGAAGGTGTGAAAGGTCTGCTGGACCTGACAGTCAGCTTGGAGAAGAGCATTCATCCACTCAAGCATGCTTTGCTGAGCAGATTGGAGGACCCAGTGAAGGAAGTTGCCATGAAGACCAGGCCATTTACGGGGATTCCAGCCCAGTATGCTTGCCAGCCCAGTATGCTTGCCAGCCCAGTATGCTTGCCAACCCAGCTGCTTGAGCCATGGACTGAGGTTGCCAGTGACAACATGCGGCTGGATACCCTCCATGTCAAGCTCCGCCTTGGCCATGAGCTTGGCATCCCTGGTGAAGAAGGCAGCAACACGCTGTTTGAGTGCACCATCCTGCCCTGTGCCAATATTGAGGTTGAAGGTGATGGGTGGAGGTATAGGCTCCAGCTTGTTGTTGAAGACATGGAGGTAGCACGTGTATGGACCATTGACATGGATAGGCTGAATAGATGCATGCAGGTCCAGAGTGGCCTTGCTGCCATGCTGGGTGCGCTTGTGCTTGTGAGCTGATGTCTTGGACATCACAGCATACTCACACATGCTGCACTGGTAGCCTTTGTGGAGGATGTCAAGCTCCTTGATGATGTTGACCGGCAGCAGGTTGGGGTTGATGTTGACCATGCTGGGATCATCAAGGTTGAGAGCTGCAAGTGTCTCTGCCAGTATCTCCTTGCCAGTCTTGGTGAGTGGGTGATGATGAGACTTGAGGTGAACAATGACCTTGGCAAGGGTTGGGTTGAGGGGGAGACAGTGCGTGCAGTCTGGACGGGTGCAGAGGAGGAGAGCTGGATGCTGGAGGAGGCGGAGGCGGAGGTGGAAGCGGTTGAGCTGATTGGCAAGCTTTGGATCCACAGGAGCAGCAAGAGAGGCCTGGTTGGCAGCAGGGAGAGGCAATGTGCTGATGTTGAGGATGGCAAGCAACATACACAACAAAGATGGAGCATGTCAGTACAGGTTGACAATGAGGAAGAAGATGCTGTGCATTGACTACATACCCATCATCATCATTGCTGATGGTGTTGAATGGAGCAGGGTCATCAGCTACAGCAGCTGGAGGGGTGTTGATTGAAGAAGAGACGGGAGCAGCATCAGTGCTGTGTGTGGTCCATTCTTTTGGAGTGGCAAGCAAGACCTGATTGGCATTGATGCTACCACTGTGACATGTAATGGCAACAGCGGTGCTTGTGCAAGGAAGACTTTTCATCAGTGAGGAATCAAGAAGGTCAGAAGAGTGTAGATGGATATACGTACGCAGAAATCTCTTCCAAATGTTGATGGTCTGCAGAGGCAGGAGAAGAGCAAGTGTGGATGCCAGCATCAACAGAGCCAAAGGATGATTGAGACATTGTTGGAGAAGCGGTGATATCAGAAGTGAGCAGAGTAGAATGTGTACAGTGCAGAGATGATTGGAAATTGGGATGACTTACCATAGATGGATGCTGAGTAGCACCAGCTTATATGCTGATGGCAAACAGATGAGCCATAGGCTGCGGACAAAGAGAAGCAAAAGTGTGCACACACAGACCATTGACAGTGAAGAGGAGCAATTTGATTGGATTGCTATGTGGTGATGATAGAGACAACAAAGACAAAGCAATGCAGTGAATGAAGAGGGACGATGGCAACAAAGGATACGTGATGCAAGGCATAGGTGGCAGTTGAGCGGTGGTGAGTTGCAGTGAGCAAGGGTGTCTTGCAGCTAGCAGTGGCTGAGAGCCAATGACAGCAGTTGGTGGTGTGTGGTGAGTGTGTGTGAACAAAGGTGTTGCAAGGAGAACAGCAGTGGGGTGTGAACAGCATTGAGTTTGTAGCATGTTGTGGTAAAGAAGAAAGGGAGCTGAGAAGCGTGTTGGCAACAAAGGAACAAAGATGAAAGGAAGGAGCTGCAAAGCACAAAGGCAAACAGTTGGCATTGTGAGTGTCTGAGGGGTACTGCAGTGAAAGTCCCTTTCTCTCTGCCAAAGTTGATTTTCTCGTGCGGTACCCCTTCTGTGCAGTAAGGGAAGTTTTATTTCCAAGTGATGCATCACCAAGTTGGAGGGGTACCATGGTGAATTTGACTTTTTCTCTGCAAAAGTTGAATTTTTGATGCAGTACCCCTTCTCTGATGGGGGAATAATTGAGGGCAGCAGAGGCAGTATCCTGGTTTTCAAGCCAAGTGACACTGAATGACATGTCAGCTGTGCGCAACACAAGCTATGCATGTATTTTTGTGGACCTGCATGTTAAACCCTGCAATCTGGCCCAAGACATGTGTCACAAAATTGGAGGGGTACCACAGTGAATTTGACTTTTTCCCAGCCAAAATTGGATTTTGGAGGCAGTAACCCTCTGCCAACACAGGGACTTTCTCAAGCCTGATTTTCAGCACACTTTTCTGCTTCAAGTGCAGAACATATTTCAAAGGACAATTGCTTTGATTGCTCACCAGGCTTGCACATCAGGTGCATCTTGCTCAGTTGGTATGCTTGCCACCTGCAATTGTCTTCTCAATCCAGTACAATGTGCTGCTGCTGAAGGTGCAAGGGTTGGTTACTGTGAATGGTGTATGTTGACTGACTGGTGGCAGTGTGTGTTGACTACAGTGCACTCCCTGTGTGCACTGCCTGCTGTGTGTGCTGACTACTGTGTGCTGAACAGGGCAGATGATGGGAAATGCACAGCCATGCTGGCCAGGCAGGCACCAGGGACTGGATCAGTGTTGCTAGTGATGTGTTGAGTTTCTGTGAATTTCCAGTGGTGGTGTGCTGCTGGCTGGTGTGTTGCTGCTGGTGTGCTGCCTCTGCCAAGGATAATTTGGATGTGCTGCTGCACTTGAGCAGTGTCTTTTGCATGTGCATTGGGGGTCAGCACACAACATGTCCACGTGGGATTTGGCGGAGTGCACCGGTGCGCTCCGCGCAAGCAACACACGCCGCCTGGGGCTAGGTATCTTTGTGCACAAATTTGGGGGTGTCAAGGTTAAGGCAAAACCGAGTTTTGACAAACCTCGAGTTTTGAAAAACCCAAGAAAATTGAAACCCCCTAGTGTCATATTGCGTGAAGCTAGCAGCATTGTTGATCACAAAAGGTTCGTCAGGCGGTTCTCCCGTTTCATTGCGGCAACAGACGCAGAAACTTCCTTGTGGAACGGTGAGGCGCTGCGTTGACGCTTGTGAGCTTCCAGACGTCGTCGAAAGCAGGCTTAGTGGCTGTCTCCGCTGTGTTGAGACGAGGGGCAGGTTTGTTAGTCTGCGAGCAGGCCTTGCTGATTGTAGGTGCTGGGACAAGCATCTTCTCGTCATTCCAGTCAAAGGAGTGTCGCTGCCTCGTCACACATTCACAAAGCCGAACATTCTTGACGCTCGAATCGTCGTCTGCGGATATGTTGTGAAGACCCAGCAAGCCATACAATATGTAAATTACAAGAGAGAAGGGCGATACGTTCAACGCTTCGAGCAAAATTGCACTACAAGTCCATCCCAACTCAGCTTGATCGGAGGAATATAGTGTGGAGTCAATCGTGCCGCTTGCTCATCTGGTACGTCGTAAGTACCCTTCAGCCTGAGCGTCATGTTGAACTCGTTCTCTTGTTCGTCCCAGATGTGCGTCCACCATCGTGGGCCGCCACCCTCTCCTGTTGAAGAGTGATCCTCATCCGACGGGATCCGGCTTCTCGTTCTGTTGCCATTTACGTGCAACGATTCGCCTTCCACCTGTCCCTTAAGTTGTGCAGCCAGCATGCCGTCCCTCCATGTATCTACGAGCTCCTGTGTTGCGTAATGCTCTATTCGGTGAGTGAAGTCGGTAAGAAGGCCGAGTGTCGGTGGCGGTGAGAAGGAAGCAAAGAAAGAGAGTGCTTGCGAGAAGGAAAAGTGAGAGAGATGGCGATCCATCTTGAGAGCGTCCATAACTATGGCTTGACTGCCGCGCATGAAGTTGAGCGTGCTGCTTGGAATCTCGTGACAGTCGCTGACGTAGCTGAAAGAGTCGATGCGGAAGCCTAGGCACCAAAAGGGCGATGCCCGACCGACGTATCCGTGGAGCACAGGCAGAGGTTGAATCTGGATCTCTCTCCATCCTTCTGAGCTCGGGATGACAAACGGTGCGTCCTTGTCGATGATGTTCCAGCGGAGCGTAGGAACATCACCTCCGCCTGTCGATTTGGAGCGGTCAACAAGGTAAGGGAACATACCCTCGACAACGATCATACATTCTTGTGTGAGGTAGATGTCTACATGTCGTTGGATTACGCCTCCCATGGTCCAAGCTCGTAGATCATCGAGGCCAAGAATAGCATCGGCATGTGCATGTGTCAGCAAGACGGCGCGGATGGCACGAAGACCATTCCTTGGAAAATGGACGACCGCATTGGAGTAGAATGTCTTCCCGCAGTCGATCAAGATGGTGCTGTCGTGCGTGTCTTGAGGATGGCGACCGACCACAGCAGCTGAAGTGCATCCTCTACGATTCTTACCTGTTGGATTGAGAGTAGCATCCTCACATGCAGCACAGTTGCCAAAGTCGGGCTTGGTGATACAGTGTATTGCTGGAACTTGTCCGCTCGTTCCGGTCCCGAGAAACAAAACCTTGTCGATCCACGAAGAGGAAGGCAGCGGCCAATCCGCTCTGTCAGAATGTCTGTTGGCGGCCATCTTGATGAATGCACAGAGCAGAATTGTAGGATTGCTATGCGTTACTCCTCCGTCGAGCGATGGAGAAGAACGAATGTATGATCCGAGATAAACGAAGCGGAACTCGGAAGTGGAATGCAGACAAATGTGGAGTAGCAGACGCCGAGAGCGTCGGCGGCAAACAAAGTGTCAAGCGTGAGTCGTAATAATTCGCCGAAGATACGGCCCAGGACGTTGAGACGCTGATCATCTTAGCGCTCGCTCGGCAATCCACACGAACTCCATCCTATTTTCCCTCTGTGGCAACACGACTGCCCCACGACGGTAACATTCAACAAGTCTAACCATGACAGTACCAGCACGTCTCTTGCGTCACAGCGCCGCTCAGCTGCTCCTTTCCCACACTCGCACACTCGCTCCATCGGCTCGAGCAGTGGCAACGCCACCAGTCGCTTCCAAGATCAAGAACAATGCTGTCAGACACTATGCCGTGCCCACCAACATCCGCATACCCGATCAATCCGAGCTAGATGCCTCCGTTGGTCGCATCTTACCGTCGACTCGCTATGACCAGGAAGCGACGAGACCGCTCAAGTACAATCAGGCTTGCAGTCTGTTGTCCAAGTTGCTGGTCCAGCTCCGCACCATTGCCGATTTTGCAACCGTTTCTGACCGCCAAGCTTACCAGTCCTCTGTCGACTCTGACATCATCGCTTCCATCAAAGACTGGGGCTGCAACGCCGAGGATCTCACACAACTCGCCAACACGCTCCTCTCCGCATCGGGCGATCCTCGTCGCCAACCGCTGGCGTTTCGTCTGTTCGAGATTGCTCATCAGTCTGGGTCTGACGATGCTGGCTACTTCTGGGCCAGTATGGTCTTGCAGAACACTGCGCCTCCTCCTCCCTCCAGCGATCTGAAGGGTAGGGCTCAACAAGCCGTCAGCGTGTATCAGGAGCTGTCGGCCGCAGGCAACGCTCGTGGCTCTGTTGGTGTGGCGAAACTTTTGCTGCAACGCGTACAAAGAGGTCAAGTGGACAAGTCACAGTGGCCCTCGCTGATCGAAGAAGCTGCCAAGCTGTACACACAGGCGGGTGAGAAGGGACTGTCAGAGGCCTGGTATGATCTTGCATCTTTGTTCCAAGAATCGCGCTTCAATCCACCAGATCAGGAGCGGGCACTCGGCTATCTCGGCAAGGGAGCGGAGCTCGGGCACTCAGGCTGCCTGTTCGCTCTGGGCATGCATCACCTGTTAGACAACGACAATGGCAACAAGTCGGAGGCGTTTCGACTGTTCAAACAAGCCGCAGAGCAGGGCGATGCACAGAGCATGTTCCAGGTCGGCTCCTTCTACTTCCTGGATCGAGACAAGATGGCGCAGCATGCCGATGTGACGGCAGGTGACAAGACGATGAAGCAAGCACACAAGGAGACGTTTGGCGTAGAAGCTGACGACGTCGAGGCAAGGTTCTGGCTGGAACAGTCTGCGCAGTCCGACTATCCCCCTAGTATTCTGCAGCTTGCAACGTTGCTAGGCCAGCATCGAGGTCTCAATCCGGGACCTCACAAAGAACGTGGTCTTCGCTCTATTGACAAAGGTCAGGCCGACCAGCTCTCGTACGCGCTTCTGGCCAAATTGCTGACAATCCTCAAGACATCGAGCAATCTGCCATCTCTTCCATCTCAAAAGGGTCAGTGGTCCAACAGCCAGTTCAACGGGCTGATCCCACAAGCACAGGCTATGTACGAGAAGCTCGAAAAGAAGCTGAGCGACTCAAGCGAGGGGGATCAATGATCAGACAAGGCAACAGAACAAAAAGCGGTAGATCTGTTTCAACTTGTGCACATTCAAGAGAACAGATTACATGATATTGATGCTTGATGCTTGGTGTTTCTGCGTGTTGAACGATGTAAGGACAGTAAGTATGTGCTGAGTTCGCTTGATTTGTGAGTGCGTCGATTCGATCATGCGCTTGTCTGAACATGCTGTCGTGCTGAAGACATGGTTTTGTCGAGCTTTTCATCGCGGCCTTGCAAGAGCGACGTGTTATCGAGGGCGAGCTTGCGAAGAGCGCTCGGAAGCTTGTTGAAGGGGCCAGGACCTGACACCTTCTTAGTGGGATGTCGGATCCAGTAGAAAGGTCCGAGCCTCTCGTAAGCGAGCGCGGACGGCGGCGAGGGCAGCAACAGAAGGAAATGCAAGAACTCGAGCTGAAGTCCAGCAAAGGCGTGTCCGCTTGACGACGAGGCTGCTTCCCAGAGACTACGCGGGAGGGCAGACAAGAGACTTTCGAGGATACGTTCGCTCTCCTCTGCTGTGAAAGGTGTCTGAGCACGCACCTTCGAGAGAAGATAGGCGCGAGCCAAGAACTCGAACAGCACGGGCTTTACTCGATGCTGGGTTGCGTGCGCGTGATATGTGGCTAGCAAGCTATCGAGCAGTGTGTCGTGCTCGGAACCCAAGAGGAACCATAGCGTTGGAAGGAGCGCACGAAATGTGTCTGGATCGAGGACATTGGCTGCTGAAGCGCCCACAGATCCAAGAGAAACGGTTCCACTTTCTGTGACAGGAACCGAGAGCAACTCGGCGATGAAGGACGAAACGGAGGCGATCTGTGTCTCGACATTGAACTTTGACTTGACCTTTTGTGGCTTTGTATGATTGAGTGCGAGGAGGGCAGCGAGTTCGGCATAAGCTAGATCCATCTGGACCACCAGAGACTTTGCTTTGGCAGAGAGGCCGCTCGAGCCTGTGTGATGGCTGAAGGGAAAGTAGACCGAGACGTGACCAAGTATGTTTGCAAGAGACGATCTTGACTGTGCGCTGGGAAGCGATGAGCCGCGCCAGAGTGCGAGAATGAGGGAGATGATCTCGAAGACGAGCTGTGATGGTGTTGGGAGACCTACATTCTGGCCGCGCATTTGTTGTGAGAGGTCGAGATCGGGCTGGAACGCAGATGGTGCTGTGTCGAGGAAAGTTGCGAGCAAAACGGGATCGAGAAGGGCATAAAGTGATAATGCTGCAGACTGAGTGGACTTTCCAGGTCTTGCATCGATTGCGCTCGAGACAACAGCTGTTTGCAACGAGCTGAAGAGGTCAGCGGCATTGAGCGACTTGCCCGGTGTGGTGTCCAGGTCCATGAGCGATGTGGCCGTCGATTCTGTAGATGTCCAGTCAGAGTAGGTTCCTTCCGAGGCAGGTCGAGCAGTACTTTGGCGGCTATGGAAGATGGTGATGCAGCGTGTCTGCTGAGAGCGAGTGTAGCGACCAAGTAGCCTTTGGAAGTACTCAAACTCGGCGGACGAAGCAAAGGCGGAACGGAAGAACCAAGTGGGACAGCCCTGATCTCCGGTGTCTGCCGAGTCTTCGCTGAGCGCGGAAGGAAGAGCGTGACTGAGGAATGTCCTGAGCGATCTGAGTATCAAAAGCTTGGCGCCAGGTGCCAAGTCGGTAGCGGTGATTGAGGCAGCGGCGCTCGACCTTTGCGTGATACCAAGAAGGTTGAGGAAGCAATTCATGATTCTCTCGCCGTGCGGTTGATGCGATGCGGTGCTAGGCCCTGCGGAGTTAGTGGCAGATGTGGTGTTCTCAGCTGAAGAGTTGGTGTTGGCCATCTTGAAGACAGCGTTCTCCCATCCCGATGTAGCAGCATGAGGCAAGATTTCGAGACAAACATCAAGCACTTTGACGGCATCTAATCGCACCTCGGGATAGATATGGCTGAGTGCGGATGTGGTGAAAAGGAGAAGTGTGTTGTGATAGGGGCCGAGCAGTTGAGCAGGGATCTGAGGCAGCATCCAGGCAAGGAGCGAGTGCAACTGCTTTCGGACTGCTGCGTCGTCGTCACCAATACATCGCGACAGCTCCGGAATGAGTGATGCTGCAGCTGAGAGCAACAAGCTCGGATGAAGCGTGAGAATCTCTCGAATGCCGTCAACAGCATCCCTTCGGACATTTGCCGAGTAGTGACGGAGCTGGAGAGCCAGATCAGCGACAGTGAGGTTACGCGAATTGACTAGCTTGCCCGACTTGTCGGCATTGATGGATTGCTGTGGAAGCGCGATGGTCTTGGCTTTGAAGGAGACGTCGGTAGCATTGTTTGCTGCTTGTTTGCCCTTCCCTAGTTTGAGCTTGGTTTTCTGTTGAGCATAAGAAGGAGAGCATCAGGCCGACAAGTGAGTTGTTGTGGCTAACGAGTTAGAAGACCGCGTTCCTACTTTCTTGTGCGACAGTCGTTGCAGCTCTCTGTTGGTAAATTACGATCCAGAACTTACCTGAAAGTCTGCCTTCTTCTCTTTCTTCCTCTTGGTCGCTTTCGGCATTTTGGACAAGACTTTGACGAACGAAGGAAGCGCCAGGAGAAGTTTAAACTGTGATGTATGGGTAGGGTGATGCCGCACAAAGAGCACGGCAATCAAAGTTCCGCTTCTTCTCGGATGTGTCGAAATTTTTGGTGGAGAGTTGAAGTCCGAGTTCCGCGTGTTTGCCGACTCGAGTGTGGAGTGTTTTAGCTAAGTTCAACATGCCGGCAATACTCCTCGTCAGCACACCCGACCTTGGACCCCTCTCCTTTCTATCCATTATTCTCGACCATCTTCCAACGCTTCTCAGTGTAATTTTCTGTTGGATCGCAGCTTTATCGACTGCAAAATTGATCGCACAGAACAAGATTCTGTCATCATCGCTATGCCGCCCGCAAAAAAACTAACGCAAGCGCAAAAGGAGATTCTCGCCCTGTATAGGAAGGGTCTCCGAACGATCAAGACAAAGGAGCAGGTATGTAGATCGCCGTCGAATCTGGTTTTGACAGGACTGTAGCCAAGATACTGATCGATAGTCCTGATATACAATGCTTTCGTCTGTCGTTCTTGACAGGAACATCGAAGAGATTTCACCATCTACTTGCGTTACTTTTTCAAGCATCCGTCGTGGGGCGGAGGACTCCGCAGAAGAGACTTTGCACAGATCGAATACATGCAGCGAAAGACAGCTAGGCTCCTCGAGACAACCTTCGAGCCCAAGTCTGTCAAGCACATCAACCTTCCAAAAGACATTGAAAAGGATATGCAAGAGCTCGGTCTGGCGCATTGGAGACGGGCATTCCGAGATGCCAGCTCTGCTTCCGGCTCATCCGATTCTTCAACATCAACAATATCGTCTTCGAGCTGAAATGACAGGCTTCTACATCTACTATCACTGGTCCGCAACCTCACACCAACCATCTCAGCATTGCATGCACAACGACAAGCATGTATCACCACCGCGTTACCGGTAATCTCTAAACCTAACCCATTTCTTCGACTTGTTAAAATAGAGTCTCTTCCGCATTACAGAGACAGCACTACTCAACAGCATGGGTTCAGCACAGCATCAGACTACACCATCACACGGTCACAAGAATTGGGGAGCTAATGTATACAATTTGATGATGAATCACGGGAGCCATGTAGATACAAGGACGAAATGCATCTTGCATCTATCAGAATGCGAGGAACGGGGACGACAGCAAGTCGAACAAGTGAAACCCCACAAGCTTAGGTGAGCACCTCTTCGGTCTCCTCGATGATCTCTTCCATCCACTCCTGCACCTCCTCGGTTGCCTCCTCGGTGAGCTTCTTGGCGTGGTCGACGCTCTGTCCCACAGCCTCGCGTCCAAGTTCGGCACGCAGCTCCTCCAAGTCTCGGCGAGTACGTGCGCGCCATGCCTTCCACTCTTCCAGGATGCGCTGGTACAACTCGCGCTCTGCCGATGCAAGGTTGGACTCTTCGGCGGCGTCCTCCTCGTCGAACTGCTTCGAGTACTCGCGCAGGTTCTTGCGCACCTTTTTCTGGTCCTCCTTGGAGAGCAGCGTGCGTGGGCGAGGATGCCACAAGATCTGCTTGAATCGGTCCTGAATGTGCTTTTGCAACTCCTGGCCCTTGAAGTCCCAGATGGCGAAACCGTTCTCGAGCGAGTGGCGCCAAACGGATGCCGAGGTGGCCACGTAGCGGCCTGAGGGGTCCCACTCGAGGTCAGTGATACCATAGTGCTCGCCAGTTCCAATGAGCTTGACGTCGTCAGCGGGGTCGGCCGATGGGTTGCCTTGTCGGACCTCGTGCATAAAGTCGACGTCGTACCACTCGAGATCGAACTTTTGCGAGCTGCCGAGCGTAGCAACGACAATGTGACGGCCGCGTGGCGACCAGAAGAGTGCATTGACGGTCTTGTTGTCGAACGCCTTGAGCAGACGGAAGTCACCCTTGGGATGGAGGTGGAAGAAGTTGAGCTGCGTCTTGATCGTGATACCAGGTGTCGGTGTGCCGAGCTGAGGGTCGTTGCTCGAGATGAGAACGAAGTGGGTTCCGTGTGGCTCCCATGCAAAGGCGGTGACGGGCTCCTTGAGCTCGACGACCTCAACAGGAAGGTCCTTCTCTCGCATGCGGAAGATCTCGAGGTTGCAGAACATGGATTTCTTGGTCTTGGTGTGACGGTCGACCTTGACACAGAGGTAGTCTCCCTGAGGGTGCCAGTGAAGTTTGCAGTCGGAAACGTTGAAGAGGTTCTTGGAGCGGAGGATGGTTCTTGAGGGCACGGCCATGACAGTGACACGTGCGGGCTGGTTAGCCACCTCGGGCTGCCAGTAGACAATCATGTTGTCCCTGACCTTCTTGTTGGGCTTGTTGGACTCGGCCGCCTCGCGATCCTTGTCGCCCATAGGGCACCATTCAAAGTCGACAACACCCTCAATCTTGATCGACTTCTTTTCAAGCAGACCCATGGATGGGGTCTCGTACACGCTGATAGCTTGGCCTGGGTTGAGACGGGCACAGTACTTGTCATCGGGGCTCCATTTGAGGAAAGGCCATGAGAAGCCCTTGAGCTGACCTGGCTGTCCACTCTCGTCCTGAGGGACAGGGAAGGAACGCAAGAGGTGTCCGGTGCGGACCTCCCAGACGGCGATACGGTTGCCTTCGTCTTCGGGGCCAAAAAACTGAGGACCGATGGGAGCGTTGTCGGGAACCTGGATGGGCTCGTGAGACCAAGTGACCATGAATCGCTCGCTGGGGGAGAAGTCGACTAGACGGGCGCCTGGGTGAGGGAAACGCATGAAACGCTCACACGAGGGGCCACCCCAGATCTGAATACCTTGTCGGTGGAAGGTGGTGAGGAAAGTACCGAGAGGAGACCACTGAACGTAGCTCTCTGTCCAGCGGGGACGGCTATGTTCGACGTGAGGATCCGAAGAGCGGTTGTGCCATGCAATCTCGACATCGTCGCCGCGGCAAATGACAAGCTGATCACGTCCGGCGGGGTCTGCGAGCCAGGAGCGAAGGTGCTCACGAGGCTTGAACTCTTCCTCGGCGGGTTCGACGTAGTTCTCGGAGAGGTTGGCGTACTTCTCAACGTCGGTGAAACGGTGAACGGAGAAGCGATGCTTTTTGTCGAAAGCGTAGCCGTCCATCTGACGAATGGCCTGAGCGGCATCCTCGGCGGAAGCCATCTCGACAAAGAGGTAACCCTTGGACTCGCCATTGTCGGCATAAGGGATGTGCATACCCTCTACGGCAATGTCGATGCCGGCGTGAGTCTTGAAACGCTTCTGAATGGTCTCAAAGAGCTTCTGCTGACGCGACTCGGTGATGACGGGAACACCCTCGATGACGATTACATCGTCAAGACCCTCGTCGAACTTGACCGAGTACTTTTGTTCAATGTCGGAAAAGTCAATGTCGGCATCGTCGATGAAGTCGAGCTCATCGACACCGTTGGTGATGTCGTCTACGCTGGGCATATTGTCGGACAGCGTTACTGTATGTGAAAGGGAGGGAAGCTGAATGCGGCTGATGCAAAAGACACTTCGATCGCAGCTGGACGGAAGATGACTTTGCAATCTGAACTGGAGAAAAGCTGACGGCGAAGGCGATTTGAGCGAAGGCCGGCCGAAATGTAGGTGAAGAAGGGGGTCTATACGACCTTTTTGGAGTTGATGGTGAGAGATGGTGTGGGTAAGGTGTAAGATTGAGAAGGAGTGTCGCAGCCAATGGTGACGAGGACGACCAGACTCGAGAGAGCAGCTCCAGAGCGGAGAATGTTGCCTTCCTCTCTGTGTGTGTGTTGTGTCGCTCTCTGCGTCTTCGAACTGGATTTTTTCTTCACTTTCCTTTGTTCGTCGAGCTTTTGAAGTGCGTTCTTGTCGTGGCTGAAATTGCACTTGTTCCGGCCAATACAAATTGGGCGTACTGGGAAGCATTTCAGTCAAATTTGAACGCGCTTCCACTAAAGAAGGAGAGAGCGAAAGAGAGCGCCGTGGCAGCGAGAAGCACCGCAGTCTTCTTTTCGTGCGACAGATAACAGTCAGGGTCTTCTTGAGCCAAAGCTGAATTTCAGGGTCGAGTGGCTGCAGTCTTTCTTCAGAGCGCCTTTCCAACAACAAAAAAAATTGGAAATTTCAGAAAAAGTTGAACTGTCAGGCGAGCAGCCTCGAGATTTTTTTGGCCATGCACGAGAGAAAGCTCTTTCTCAACCTCAAGAGCTGAGCCTTTCGCATAGAGTGACGGTGGCATTGTTTGCTCGCCATCCACCAACTCCTTGACTCTTTTCCCATCCTTTCCGGCGCTATCGTATCGCCACTCACATAAAGATGGGTAAGCAGGTCAAGAAGACGGCCAAGGGTCGTCTCGACAAGTTCTACTGGCTCGCCAAGGAGCAAGGCTACCGCTCTCGTGCCGCCTTCAAGCTTGTTCAGCTCAACAAGAAGTACAACTTCCTCGAAAAGGCAAGATGCTGTATCGATCTGTGTGCTGCTCCAGGTGGTTGGCTTCAAGTCGCTGCTAAGCACATGCCCGCCAACTCGCTCATCGTTGGTGTCGATCTCGTCACCATCAAACCCATCCCAAGAACCATCACCTTTGCCGAAGATATCAACTCGTATAAGTGCAGAGACCAGCTTCGACAGATCTTGAAAGATTGGAAGGCCGATATTGTCATCCATGACGGTGCTCCTAATGTCGGTACCGCTTGGATTCAGGATGCTTATGCTCAATCCGAACTCACCCTTCAATCGCTACGTCTCGCAGTAGAGTTCCTCAACGCCGGCGGTACCTTTGTCACCAAGGTCTTCCGTTCCAAGGATTACAACAATCTCCTTTGGGTGTTCAACCAGCTCTTCAAGAAGGTCGAGGCTACCAAGCCCTCGTCTTCGCGTAATGTCTCGGCAGAAATCTTCGTTGTTTGCCAAGGCTACAAAAACCCTGCTCGTATCGACCCCAAGTTCCTCGACCCACACCATGTTTTCAAGGAACTTGACCCTGCTGCACTCGCTACAGAAGATCAGGAGGCCGGTGTGCCCCTCAGTCTCAAAGGTACATCCGCAGGTAATGCACATGCCAACGTTTTCGAACCCAAGAAGGTCCGCAAGCATCGAGAAGGTTACGCCGATGGAGATTATACCCTGTTCCACTCCCTCGATGCTATCGACTTCATCAAGGGCCAAGATGTCGTCGGCATGCTCGGTTCCTACAACCAAATTTCATTCGAATCCGACGAGAGCAAGAAGCTTCTCGATCTGCCAGATACCACCGAAGAGATGCGCGAGAACTGTACCGATCTCAAAGTGCTCGGCAAGAAGGATTTCCGCAATCTCATGAACTGGCGCAAAGAAGTGCGTCTCGCGCTCGGTCTCGACGTCCCCAAGTCCAAGCAGAAGGACCTTGCAGAGCAGACCGAGACCGTCGAGGTCGAAGAGATGGACGAAGACGACCAGATCGACGATGAGCTTGCTCGACTCAACGAGGAAGCCGCTCGCAAGGCACGTAAGGAGAGGCGTCGCAAGAACGAAGTTCGCCAGAAGAAGATTCTCAAGATGCAGCTTCAAATGACAACGCCCATGGATATTGGTATGGATGTGATGGACGACCAGCTCGGTGCAGGCAACGGCGACATCTTCGAGATCGGCTCCGGCGAAAAGGTTTTCAAGAAAGCCGCCATGCAGCAGGCGGATCTCAGTGACGATGAGAGCGAGACCATCGTCAGCTCGCACGACGACGACGACAATGACCCGGAGGCGCGCGCAAAGCGACTGGATGCAGAGATGGACGCCCTCTATGACGAGTACAAGACCAAGCAGTCGCAGCGGGATGCCAATTTCCGCGCAAAACAGGCACGTCTCAAAGATGCCAAGAACGACTCATGGCATGGCATCAAAGATGACGAGGACGAGGACGAGGATGAAGACGAGGGCAACGAGAGTGACGAGAACGAAGGCGGATACCATGTCGTTCAGAGGCGCAAGGAGCAGGAGGAGACATTCGACACGGATGACGAAGAGGATGAGGAGGATGAGCGCCTTGAACGCGAAGCCACCCAGCAGTCCAAGAAGAGGAAGCGCGACACTGTTGCGGCGTCTTCAGAGCATCTCGATAGCATTGATGCCAACCACGCAGCCAAGCCTGCTAAGCGCTCCCTTGTTAACAGCCTCGTCAGCGACGCCGCTGTCACTGCTCAGCAGAGTCGTGAAGCCTCCATCTGGTTCGACAATCCTCTCTTCAAGGATCTTGGACTGGATACCCAAGCCGTCGATCTAGAGCAACTACCAGACGAAGAGGACGACGACGAAGAAGAGGAGGATGACGAAGATAATTGGGAGGAGGCTGAGGACGGCGAAGAAGTTGACAGCGACGAAGAGGAGGGCTCAGTTCTCGACAGCGATCAGGATCAAGAGGACGATTTCAAAGTTGTTCCCCAGAATCAAGAAGAGGGAGCTATCCCTGATGATGAATGGCACTTGGACGGCGAGGACGAAGAAGCAGGCAAGCAGAAGCGCATTCAGGACCACGGTCTCGCCACTGCCGAAGCCGTCGCTCTTGCACAGGCGCTCGTCAACCGTCAGATCACCAAGGAGGATCTCGTGGACCAGGGCTTCTCCAAGAATAACTTTGTCAACAAGGATGGTCTTCCGACATGGTTCCTCGACGACGAACAGAAGCACTACAAGGCCAACATCCCTATTACCAAGGAAGCCATGCAGGCTCTGCGCGAGCGTCAACGTGCTCTCGATGCACGACCCATCAAGAAGGTCGCCGAAGCCAAGGCGAGAAAGAAGATGCGCACGCTCCGTCGTCTGGAGAAGGCACAGAAGAAGGCTGAAACCATCAACGAGAATGAAGACATCACTGAAAAGGAGAAATCGTCCACCATCAACAAGATCTTGGCCAAGTCGGTCAAGGGCGGTCAGAAGGAGGTTCAGCTCGTTGTTGCCAAGGGCGTCAACCGAGGCCTCAAGGGTCGACCCAAGGGTACCAAGGGTCGTTACAAGATGGTCGATCCTCGTATGAAGAAGGAACTCCGGGCGTTCAAGAGGAAGGCCAAGCGCGACGGCAAGAAGCTTGGCTCATCCAACTCCAAGCCACGAGCAGCAAAGGGCTATGGGCCTCGCAACTAGATCTTCACATTGCCAAGCCCAAGAGTATCACTCGTGCCTCGCCGATGTCGCATTCGCATTGCAGTCTTTTCACATCTCTCCTAGCATACACACTTGTCCCATTATCGATGCATTCTTTCGACATTGCGACTGTTTCCATGATTTGATTTTGAGAAAGGTTGCGGTTTTTACACGTGTGGGCACTAGGAATCTACTTTAACTCCTTCTCTGACGGCGCATCCTCTGGAGGCGCCTCAAAAACCACGGTCGGAATCGGGACTGAGGGTGCGATTGTTGAGCTTGACGGAGTTCCTTCAACTGCGGATGCGGATGAGGCCGCGGCCTCCTTGGATGCGGCAGCGGATCCGGAGGACTTGGTCGAATCAGACCGCTGCAGATTGCTGGATCGAGAGCCAGAGCCTTTGTTCGCCGAGAGACGCTGGTCGAGCGCTTTCAAGGCCATGGCGCGACGACGTTCTGCTTCGGCGCGGGCGCTGCCATGCTGTGGAACTTGTCCGTTCAATGACGCAGACTCCAAGTCTGCGTAGTCTCCGCCCGTCCACGGCTGGATGATCTTGATCTTGACGAAGAGGTTGAACAACGTGGTCGAGATGAACTGGACCGGCTTGTGGGCGAAGGGAGGGAACCAGTTGACGAATGCAAAAGCCTCGCTTCGATCTCCTTTGAAGCCAGACTCGTCGACTTTGAAGAATCGCAAATAGGCCCACGAGATGAGCCATCCGAACTGGATCAAAATCCAAGGCGAGGTGTAGCCGATCAGGCACATGACGTTGCTGACGGTGACGTAGAGCATGGGCAGATCTTTGACTCGGATCTTGAGTGCGCCGCTGAGCACTTGGACTTGGTGTTCGGGGATGAGCTGGGTGAAAGCGACGAGGAAGGCAGTCTGTAATGCTTGCAAGCCATGAAATTGGATGCCCCAGATGAGCACCTCCTTGCGGAAGACGCCGAACAAGAGAAGTTGTAAGCCCCATGCGATGATGTTGCTGCCTACGAGAACGACTGCGGCGAATTTGACGAGCTCAATGGCGCCCCATTGACGTTCGAGATACCTTGCCGCGAGAGGAAGGGAAACGATCGAGACCAAGAATTCGAGGAAGGACGACTCGCAAAAACTCGAAGTTATGAGTGTCCATGGATACCAGAAGCTAGCGCCCGGTACGATCACTAACCAAGGGAACTGCACTGCACTTGCTATTCCGAATCCTAAGCCGGTGCGCAGACGCAAGAAGAAAAGCAAAGTCGAGAAGGCGAGGAGAGCCCCTGTCAAGAACCTAGTTCCTGGCGGAACGTTCTGCAAGAGCGTCGATAGCGAGAACACCGCCATGTCTGCAGCCAGAGGTAAACAAGTGGGTGGAGGAAGCTCAGAACGGTGAGCGATGGTGAAAGCCTGTGGAAGAATCGATGAGACCAATACACACACACACTCGCCGGCTTGCAAGCAAAAGGGTCGTGAATTCGCGAATTCAGAGCGCGCATCGATAGAGGCAGCCCAGTTCCGGGAGAAAATGTCATGTGACACGGTCTAACATGAACTCAATTTCGCCAACTCGAGCGACTCGGCGATGTCTTTATTTATGTGCGCCCTCCCCATCTCAAGAAGAGGTGCTCGACATTGTCTTAATCCATTCGGAAGTCCTCGAGAGCGACAGAACGACGACAAGAAGGGCTGCCGGGAACGTATCAGGATGCTGAAGTCGATCTAGAGCTCGGGGAGTGTGTCTTCATTGATCCGAAGATCAAGCATCACTTCAGACTGAATTCAGGCAGCGTTGGCGTAGCAGCAAACGATGTTTCAATGATAAGCTGTTTCTTTCAGAAGCAAGTCCACGCACGCCTGCAACCTGCAGAGCCATCTGAAAGCGACATGCAAGTGGATTCGACTGGGCAATGAAGACAACAGGAATCAAGGGCGACACTGTTTTGTAAGGTCTCACACTATGCCAAATAGATCACAAGCAACTATTTTGCACATTTTCACACCCCGTCATGAGCTGAGAAACGGTTGCTCTGATTGATATGCGGATCATGAGCTAGCAATACAGGTAGAAGTCTGTCACTTGAGCAACTCGCGGATGACACCCCAAGCTGCACGGAAACCGCGCTTCTTCTTCTTGGGCGCTTCAATGTCCTGTGCTGGAGCTGATGTGGATGCGGCAGCGGCATCTTTCGAAAAAAGCTCACCAGACAGGTCGACAGCAGGGTCAGCCTGTGTAGCCCGAGCGGCTGGTGCATCATTGCTGGCTGCATTACCCTGAACGGACGCTGTGGTGGGTTCATCGTCCTGCTGCGTTGCAAACTCCTTGGCTGTCTCGGTCTCAACATCCGCCGGAGCTGCAGCAGTTTCCTCGGCAGCAGGGACGCCACTTTGATCCGTAGATGCGATTTCCTCGGTGGCCTGAACCTGGGATTCTCCTGCGCTGAAAGTCTTCACTTGAGTGCTGGCGAGAGGACGCAAAGTAGGTATCGATTCGAGTTAAAAAAAAGGTGTATTGAGAGGTACAAGTATAGTGTGGGTCAGTGCGAAAGAACAATGTGGTGGTGACGGTGAAAGCATGTTCGGCGTCTATGTGGATGCTAGAGAACACCACGCGTTGTGACACGACCAGTGCAGCTATTGAACGACTACACTGGATGTCAAACGAGCGCCCTGAAAGTAGAGATAGAAGTCCTGTGTAATCCTGAGAACAGTCTAAATGAGGATATAAAGTATATAATGCGCTTACTTGTTGTCCAAAGTCGTCTTTGAAAGTGCAGCAGCGAGCTCATCGGTCTCGTCCTTGGTTTCGGGAGCTGCTGGCTTGCTCTCTTGTTCCTTCTCGGCGTCCTCTTCTTCTTCGTCAGCCTCTTCTTCCTCTTCACCTTCGCTCTCTTCCCCATCAGGGTCCCTGTAGTCGCAAAGGATGAAAGGTGATAGAGAATGTCAGTTTGAGGTGCTCCCAATTAAGTAGCGTCAGTGCAGTCCAACTTACATCTCGTCCAGTTCGAGGAGGGCGTCCTCGCGGCCGTGCTTGGCTAGCGCACTCTTGATCTTTTCAATGCACTCGTCTCCCTCGTCGGCCCAGTTGCCGTTGATGTCGAGTTTGGTCAGGCTGGTGAGGTGGAGCTCGATGGCACTTCCGAGTTGATCGAGAACTTTTCGGTCCAGGTCACAGTACTGAACCTGAATAGTCTCGAGCGCTGGGTTGCTGCCATTAGCAAGGGCACCAAACACGAGCGCACCACCCTTTGGCTTGAGAAGGCAGTCGGAAAGGTTGAGCGTCTTGAGTTTGGGCCACTTAGAAAGACAGGCGGCAATGGCGCGGGAGCCGCGAAGGGTGGCGGTGTTGTCTTGAAGATCGAGGACCTCGAGGTTGGGGCAATGAGCAAGACCCTTGCTGATTGCTTCGATACCCTCCATGCGAATACCGTTCTGGAACATGCGAACCTCGACGAGACCTCTGTGAGCAGCATATGCCTTGGCCCAAACAGGTGCGGAACCGTTCTCTAGACGGTTGCGTCCGCAAATGACGGTGCGAAGGTTGGACTGGAGGCCCTTGGCCTTGAGGTTCTGTGCAGCCTGGTAGAGGGCTTCGGCGACGATTGTGCCACCGGTGATGCCGAGACCATTGTTGTTTAGCTTGAGAACGGAGAAGCTATGGTTGTTCTTGAGGAAGTTGACCATGGGCTTGGCAGATCGACCACCGAAAGCATTGTCGGACAAGTTGAGCTCCACGAGGCTGGTGTGGTCGGTGAGAGCATCGCAGAGAGCACGAAGAGCGTCAGGAATCTCTGTAATAAGTCGACCAGTGAAGATGTCGGCGAAATCGGCGACCTTGAGTGTCTTCTTGTTTTTCAAGACATGAGCAAGTGCTTGGCATGCCTCGACACCGAGCGTGTTGCCGCCGAGGTGAATCTCTTCGAGGTTGGTGACCTGCTCGAGCTTTTCAAGGTAGGGCTGAATGTCGGCCTTGGAGTCGAGCTTGAGGCCCTGACCGACGAGGGAGAAGATCTTGGACTCGTCCGCCATGTCGGTGACTTGAGTTACAGAGGGAGTGAAAGTTGCTGGAGGAGGTACGGTGAAAAGATAGCGTGTTGTTTGACGTCGGTCTGGGATTCCAAAGTAACACGCGGCAAAGTGTCACACGCAGCAGTCGCAGGCTCAGGCACACACACACACCATATGCTCAAACAGAGTTGGCACTTTTTCTATTTCAATGATCCCGATTCGAGAGCAGATGGTTGCCGATGCCACATCGGGAAATTCACACTCGCGCGACATGATCTCGCACTGTGCTCACGATGAGCTGCGGCAACACCCAACTCCATCACACCCGTGGATTAACCATCATCCTCTCTATTCTCGAGAGTTTTGGCGAACGATGGTTTCCACCATCACTAACGTCATGTATCTGTAGATAATCTGAAGGAAAGACTTGATGTGCCGCCACAAAGGATGCTGCGTTGTCCGATATGGAGCATTCCTGGCAAGGGTCTTGGACAATGCGTGGTCAGATGTTCTTGAGCAAGCAGCTCTTCGCAAGCACAGCGTACCGTATCTAGGATTGCTCCACCATCTTCCTTGCTGCTGGTCGTGCTCAGTTTGTGCATTGCTTGCGCGCAAAAGCTGAGAAATTTTTGTGGTTGGTGTGTGCGCGCTTTCTTCTTGAAATACAGGAGAGTGTAGGAGAGTGTTGTATTGCTCAATTAGAAAAGCCTGGAAGCGAGCGGCGGTGAGGTTGCGAACAGGCGTTTGAGCAGAGGCCAGCTGAAAGCAGAAATTGTATTGTTGGGCTGGAAAGTGTTTGGCTGAGCAGAAAGAGCGGCTCGAAATTCAAAAGGTCTTGACAGCAAGGAAAAGGATCAACGCCCTTTTGTCATTCACCGTTTGGGAATAGAGGTTGAACCCTCTGTCTAAAAAAATTTCTGCGCTTCACTCAGGCCAGCTCAGCCCTGCACTGTGCTCAGCAGCCTCACTGCGATCGCCCTCTTGTCTAGTTCTGCTTCTCCCGTGTCCAACCACCCTTTTTGTGCACTGTAGAGCACAGACTCTGCCACATCGCCGTCTCCTGCCTCGGTCCTCGCCGCCGCCGCAGCTTTGCCCCCTTGAGTTCGAGATCGTCGTTCTCATCTTTGTCCTCTACTATCACCACCCATCCCCTTTTCCCTATCCATCTCCCTCGTTCCCCAGCGCACCGACGCTAGTGTACACTCAAGATGGTTAAGTGAGTATTCGCAAATTCAAAAGACAGCAATTGTCATCAACAGCCGCAAAGGACAGCCTTCAATATACAGGTTGATCAAATCTGTGACATGACAAGGACACCTACTATTGAAACTCCTTCTGGAAGGCATGGCAATGTTGCAAGATCCATTCTGTCATTGTATCGACATATGCTGACCATTGCCTTAAACACGTTCGTACCTCCTCGCTTCCCGTTATGTTCAACTTGACAGCTTCACCGTCGACGAGATCCGTGGCCTCATGGACAAGCCCACCAACATTCGTAACATGTCGGTCATTGCCCACGTCGACCACGGCAAATCCACCCTTACCGACTCGCTCGTCTCTAAGGCCGGTATTATCGCCGGTGCCAAGGCTGGTGACACCCGTTTCATGGACACCCGTGATGATGAGAAGGAGCGTGGTATTACCATCAAGTCCACCGCCATCTCCATGTACTTCCCCATGGAGAAGGACTCCCTCGACGCCATCGCCCAGAAGAAGGACGGTAACGAGTTCTTGATCAACCTTATCGACTCCCCCGGTCACGTTGACTTCTCCTCCGAGGTTACTGCCGCCCTCCGTGTCACTGACGGTGCCCTTGTCGTTGTCGACTGTATCGAGGGTGTCTGTGTCCAGACCGAGACCGTTCTCCGTCAGGCTCTTACCGAGCGTATCAAGCCCGTCGTCTGCTTGAACAAGGTCGACCGTGCTCTCCTCGAGCTCCAGGTCGGCAAGGAGGACCTCTACCAGTCCTTCATGCGTACCATCGAGTCCGTCAACGTCGTTATCGCCACCTACAACGACCCCGTCCTCGGTGAGAGCCAGGTCTACCCCGAGAAGGGTACCGTTGCCTTCGCCTCCGGTCTTCACGGCTGGGCCTTCACCCTCCGCCAGTTCGCCAACCGTTACGCCAAGAAGTTCGGTGTTGACAAGGACAAGATGATGACCAAGCTCTGGGGCGACAACTACTTCAACCCCAAGACCAAGAAGTGGACCACCAAGGACACTGACGCCGATGGCAAGCCCCTCGAGCGTGCCTTTAACATGTTCGTCCTCGACCCCATCTTCCGTGTCTTCGACGCCATCATGAACTTCAAGAAGGACGAGATCCCCAAGATTCTCGAGAAGCTTGACGTCAAGCTCACCCAGGAGGAGCAGGACCTCGAGGGCAAGCAGCTCCTCAAGGTCGCCATGCGCAAGTTCCTTCCCGCCGGTGACGCTCTTCTTGAGATGATTGTCATCCACCTTCCTTCGCCCGTCACCGCCCAGCGCTACCGTGTCGAGACCCTTTACGAGGGTCCTCTCGATGACGAGTCTGCCATCGGTATCCGTGACTGTGACCCCAAGGGTCCCCTCATGCTTTACGTCTCCAAGATGGTTCCCACCTCGGACAAGGGTCGTTTCTACGCCTTCGGCCGTATCTTCTCCGGTACCGTCAAGTCGGGCCCCAAGATCCGCATCCAGGGTCCCAACTATACCCCCGGTAAGAAGGAGGACCTCTTCGTCAAGTCGATTCAGCGTACCGTGCTCATGATGGGTCGTTACGTCGAGCCTATCGAGGACTGCCCCGCCGGTAACATTCTTGGTCTTGTCGGTGTCGACCAGTTCTTGCTCAAGTCCGGTACCCTTACCAGCTCCGAGACCGCCCACAACCTCAAGGTCATGAAGTTCTCCGTCTCGCCCGTCGTGCAGGTTGCCGTCGAGGTCAAGAACGCCAACGACTTGCCCAAGCTTGTCGAGGGTCTCAAGCGTCTCTCCAAGTCCGACCCCTGTGTTCAGGCCTGGATCTCCGAGACCGGTGAGCACATTGTTGCCGGTGCTGGTGAGCTCCACCTCGAGATTGTGCTCAAGGATCTCGAGGAGGACCACGCCCAGATTCCCCTCAAGATCTCGGACCCCGTCGTCGGTTACCGTGAGACCGTTCAGGCCGAGTCCTCCATGGTCGCCCTCTCCAAGTCGCAGAACAAGCACAATCGTCTCTTTGTCAAGGCTCAGCCCATCGACGAGGAGCTCTCCAAGCTCATCGAGACCGGCAAGATGACCCCTCGTGACGACTTCAAGGCTCGTGCCCGTGTCCTCGCCGACGACTTCGGCTGGGATGTCACTGACGCCCGTAAGATTTGGTGCTTCGGTCCCGAGACCACCGGCCCTAACCTTCTCGTCGATGTCACCAAGGGTGTTCAGTACCTCAACGAGATCAAGGATTCGTGTGTTGCTGCCTTCCAGTGGGCCACCAAGGAGGGTGTCTGCGCCGAGGAGCCCATGCGTGGTACCCGATTCAACATCCTCGATGTTACCCTCCACACCGACGCCATTCACCGTGGTGGTGGACAGCTCATCCCCACCTGCCGACGTGTCTGCTACGCCGCCGCTCTCCTTGCCCAGCCCGGTGTCCAGGAGCCCGTCTACCTTGTCGAGATTCAGTGCCCCGACTCCGGTCTCGGTGGTATCTACTCGTGCTTGAACAGGCGTCGTGGCCACGTCTTCTCCGAGGAGCCCCGCGTTGGTACCCCCATGGTTACCGTCAAGGCTTACTTGCCCGTCAACGAGTCGTTCGGTTTCAACGCCGATCTCCGACAGGCCACCTCCGGTCAGGCTTTCCCTCAATCCGTCTTCGACCACTGGCAGCTCCTTCCCGGTACTCCTTTGGAGGCCGGTAAGACCCAAGACATCGTCACCAACATCCGAAAGCGCAAGGGTCTTAAAATCGACATCCCCCAGCTCGACCAATATTATGGTTAGTACCGCCCAGAAAAATCCTCAGTTTTGTTCTGTTTGGTTGATACAGAAGCGTACTGACGCCAGGTCTATTCTCTTTTTGTCCTTTTTCACCGGTTTTCGCCGCCGTTCTCGACTGCTTCCTGCATCTCTTTTCGCCTCAAATCAACAGACAAGCTCGTAAGTAATCTGCCCATTGCATCTCTGCTGACTGAAAAGGAGGCTCACAAAAGTGCTAACGCCATACCTCTTCTCATCTCTTTGTCCGGCTTTTCGATGTCACCGACGACTTTCTTTCGTTCCCGCTTCCGCTTGATACTCCTAGTAAGCGCAACAAGTGTTTGCACTGCGCTGTGCAGGGCCATCTCTTCGGTTTTCGTGATCTTGCCCCTCCCTTCTGTCTTGTTCACTCGGCCCCGGTCGAGGAGGACGAGTCGTATCAAAATGCAATGTCCATTGTTTCTTCCCTTCTTTCTTGTGTCTGCTTTGCGTGTGCGATTGGGACTTGACCCTCAACAAAATTGGGTCACATCCGCCGAGAGACAACGTGTGAAATCATGAGTAGTATGACAGACTGCAGCACGATGGCGAGCAACGTCCCCGCTAAAGGATTCAATACGATGGGATCAGCACGAGCAACGACGACGTCGGCACATTTGGACGTGTGCATTTTCTAAGTTCAGAATAAAGTCTCATTTAATTTCGTGAAACGTGCCACAATCTGTTTACTCAGTAATTGAATGCTACCGGCGCATTACACTGAGATATCACCGAAGACTGGTCTCCGGCTGGACGCGACTCGAGACGGGCTGAGAGAGCTTAGTTGAATTCAATTTTCACACGCTCGCTCTGTCGCATTTCAAAGACGCTACTCAGCGGAATCACAGTCACCCCGGACTTGAACTTCAGACCGCTTATCCGCACTTGCTCGCACTTCTCGCTCCTTCTTTCTACCATCATCCCGATCCTCCTTCTCCACAGTCTCACAATGTCCGCGCTGCAGCAAATCATCCTTCACCCATATCTTTCGCAGCTGTTGCGATTCTGGTCCACCACCGTCGGTAGGGACAAGACCTACCGTACCATCCAATATGCCGCTCGATTCCTAGCATGGTACGAGTACCGCAAGGGTGCTACAAAGGAGACCGTCGCTCGCCTGACCGCACTCAAGTCTCAACTGGGTCTCAGCCGAAAGCTCATGCGTGTCGGCAAGTTCCTCGAGCATTTCCAGGCCGCACTCAAGGCCACCACAATCCAGGATCCTGTCGTGTCTTATGCCGCCATTGGACGACAGCTCGGATACGGTTTCTATCTCATTCTCGACACACTCCAGTGGATCCACGGTGCCAAGGTCTACCAGTTCGAAAAGGCCACTGCAGACAAGATCTCCAAGAACGCCTCTCGATTCTGGCTTCTTGGTCTCACCTTCTCCCTCGCCTCGGGCAGTTACAAGACCTACGTTCTTCAGCAGCGTGCCGCCAGCGCCAAGCATCCTCGTGCTACCGCCGAGAAAGAGGCGGATCGCAAGATCGAGCTTGCCCAGATCTCGACAGAACAGGCAGCAGTTCGATACCAGATGACTCAGGATGCCCTCGACTGGCTCATTCCCGCTACCGGCGCCGGCATTCTCGGCCTCGACGAAGGTATTCTTGGTCTGGCCGGTTGCGCTTCTTCCATCATGGGCGCTCGCACGCAGTGGCGGGCTGTCAATGGCTCTGCCGCAAAGTCCAAGTAAAGTGCACTGCCAATGTTCGATGCTCCTCACACTACACAGGACAGGATTGCGGGTCGTTCGCAGTCCCAGATGTTCCGATGTACTATGCGCCATACCAATCCGAATCTCGTCTTTAAACAGTAAAGCGACCCAGCAGGATACCTACGTCTGACAGCACACACTGACATCTCCATTCAGCGACCCGGACCGATCGAGCTTGACTTAGCTCATATTGACACGAAGTTTGACGATGAGCTGACAGCTGAACTGCGATCTGAAGGGGGAAGAGAACTTCACGCCAGCAACAGGTAGGCCACTGCTATCTTGACATTGCCATCCAGCGTCTCATCAGCGACAGACCCAAGCTCAGCACTGCGATCTTCGATCCCGGAGATGAACTACACCTCAATAATCAGTCACCTCAGACCAACTGACAGCCTTCCTGCACGGCCCACAGGTGAGGAACATCACGATATCCATCACGACTAAAAATACATGCGACGAACGGTAACAACAAGAACACAACATGTATACATGAGATTAGGAGCTGAGAGGAACGTCGACCCTCCATTCCATGAGCATCTTAGCAAAGTCGATCGACTGACTTGAATTGCCGATCCCTTCGAAATCTTGGTGACCCAGCAGATCCATATCGAATTGCGGCATCTGCGACGAGCCATCAGGCACGTCAAAGCCAGAGATATCGAGATCTTCCCAGAGCTTGGGATCGAAGGGCAAAGTGAGGCCCATATCCGCCAGGGGACCGAGCACGGCATCAGCGGTACCCGAATCGAATGCACGCTCGAGACGTGAAGCGAATGACGGCTGAGGCTGAGGCGGAGCCATCATCACCTCTGGTGACATACACAGGGGAACACCTGAGGCAATCTGCGTCTGCAATTGCTCTGCCGAAGAGCTTGCAACTTGCACCATTCTCTCATTCTGCTCTTCTCGCAATGGCTTCTGCAGCCATTCGGGGATAAGATGGTCGAGCTGGAGCAAATTCTTACGGAACGATCGCCAGTAGCCGTCATTGAGGAGCACGTCGAGGATCTGACATGTAGCATGCCAGCGATTGCGCAGTGTAGCTGTATCAGCAATGACATCAATTGTTGGCTCTTGCACTGCCGGCGTTGTCATGTCGCTGGCTGCTCCAGGTGACATATCGACGGAAGAAGCGCCCGAACCAAGCTGCAAACGATGATGTTGCTCCTCCAACGAAAAGAGGAGCCTTACAAGCTGGATGCATAGCTTGGTGGTGCTTGACAGCACGTCCATCGGAATCTTTTCGAGGGCGGCGTTGATCTTGCGGCGCGTCATCAGACGTGTCAGCCCGCTGATGTTGACTGGCGCATCAGTGAAGAAGAGATCCAGCAGAAGCACTAGACATCCACGCAGCGTCTGAAGCGTGGTGAGATAGCTGTTATCGAGACGAGTGCAGATATCAGTCACCTTGTCCTGAATGTGAAGGATGTGGTTTGCCATGTACATCAGACTGCCGTGCGGTCGAGTTGCTTCCGACACGAGTGGCATGTGCAGGGTCAGGAAGAGGTAGAACAGTCGCTGGTGAAGCAACCATCGTTCAATATCGACGAGCGCAATGACATCGTACCGCGCCTCGAGCGAGTAGTGCGCCGGAAAAGCAGCAATAATCGATTGGAACATCTGATCGAGCGAGTCGCGCTGAATCGAAGACAGACGCTGACCGAACACGGAAGCGAGACCCCAACCTTGCGCCGAGTCTGGACCCGTATCGAGATCCGATTGCGCATTGACCTGGTCGACCAAGGTGCGGGTCATCATGGCAAAGTCAATGGTGGCGTACGAGTAGCTGACATGCGTCCATGTTGATCGAAGATGCGAAGGTGGGCAAGGGATAATGAGGAGCTCGTCGTCGAACAGATTAAGGGGCTGTCGAGTGTTGAAGTGCGAAGGGGCGATGCGGTAGGTGCGATGTTTGTTGCTCTGACTCCAATCGCGACAGACAAGTGCCCACCAGCAACGAACGGCCATCTCGCCTGTGATGACCTGAATAGGTTTGGCTCTTGGGCTGTGTAGCTTGTCAAAGGACCCTAGACGATGGATACGCATGCGCATGGCGGAACGAATGGCAGTCTGTGAGCGAGTCGAGGAACGACGACGAACCCTTACCGCACGCCAACATCAATACGGCGGTCTGCAACTCTTGAAGACTGCCAAAGGTGAAGGTCGACTCGAAACGTTGAATGCGCTTGACGAGCGAGTAGATCTTTCGTTGACGTTGGCGAATGTTCTTCTGCGAGAGCGGTTCAATCTGGCCGTTGGCGTTGTTGCTGCTGCTGATGCTACTGCTTCCACATCTGCCCCAAGAAAAGGTGCGGTCGAGGGGAGCAAATCACAAAGCAGCAAAGATGACCATGAGCGCGGTGGTGATTTGACCGAAAGCGTATCGATCGCGCTGCTCAAAGGAAGGATCAGTGAGGAGCTCGGTGAGGATGACTTGGACAGTGGGGATGTACACGACGTTGCCGTGGATCGAGTGTAGGCGCTTGACATAGACATCGTGGAGGAGATGCATGGTCTGTGGCGGACTGGGCAAGGCATCACGGATCTCTTGGATTAAAGCATGTCGATTGTCGATAGTCATGGCGTGCCACTCCGTGTAGACGTCTTTGAGGGCGAATGGGCATCTGGATTGGGGTGCGGTGTTGAGGTGCATCAGCTGGTTGGCCTCGAGCATTTGGAGTCGGTCGTCGGCCTGCAAGGTATCTTGGACCTCGGAGTCTTCCGAGTCGTAGGAGCTTGCATCGTCAGAGTCAGACTCTGCATCCTCTTGATGTGCGACACTCGAAGACGAAGGCTGGGATTGCGACACTCCAGTAGCATCCTTGCCCAGGGCTGGGAAGTAGTTGAAGTCTTATGCGGAAGATGTGTTGGGTGTGATCGGAGTGATGACCTTGCCCGAGCTGGTGGAAGGAGCATAGCTGCTGGGCTCGCTGTAGTGGGATCCAGATGTTATGGGCTGCTCCGCCCAGGTGAGCATGGGAACATCATCGCTACCCGACGAGACCGCGGTGCTGAACGAGACACGAGCGACACTGGTTGCGGTGGAGGTGAGGGTTGAAGAGGCGATGTTGTCGGACTCTGCCACGATGGCACGATCCTTGCGCTTGGGGAAAGGACGTTTGTTCTTGGCCCTCTTCTTGCGCAATTCTCGTTTACATTCGTCCGAAGCGTCTTTGGCAATGCATTGAGAGCAAGGGTCGAGACGATCACATTTGATCTTGCGTTCTCGACACTGAATGCAGGACCGATTCAACGATCGCGGCTTATCGGAAGCGATGATATTGGCGGCAGCGATGGCGGTGGCGGCGGCAACCATGATAGCGAGCCTGATAGAACAGGATGGTGGTTCAGAGTCAAGTTCGGAAGGGCGGACCGTTGAGAGTACGGCGCGCGAAGGGGTCGTTCCGGTCTCCCAATGACGAAAATAAGCAGCAGTATAAAACCAAACCCCACCAACACAGTCAACTGATGGATTACCGAGTTTCGAGGCTCAGGCACTTCCCTGACACGAGACTCGACAGAAGCAAACAAATAGCGGCAATCGCAACAGCTTTCGAGTGTCTAAACGAGCTTTGCTTGTGGGAAAGAGGACCCAGATCCGATCCAGCACCGGAAGTCGCAGCTAGAAAGTCAATATGAGATCAAGCGAATATGATGCAACAACACCAGCAAACAGCAACGAGCATAAGGAACTGACGAGTTGCGATCTGATCACATCAGTTGGCCTATTTGGAAGGCTGAGTCGAACACGTTCGATGCAGTCCCGCGGCTGGAAGTGGATTCCCACGCCTCTTGAGTCGAGCTAGCCGAACTCTCTGTTGCAGCTGCCAGTACGGATGTTGCGGTAAGAGCTTGAGGAGGGCCTGGAAGGCTTGAAAGCTTGGTTGGAGTTAAGCAACCATGCAAAGAGCAGATTGCAGCCATCGTGGTCCGGAGGCCGGAGGAGCGAGCGGAGATGAGCGAATGCAACCTATCACATGTGTGAGGGTGTGTCAGTCAGGCGGAGCAATGTCGGAAGTGGCTTTGCTATCTTGGAGCTGTCAAATAAAATTAAAGGTCGAAAATGGTCGAGGCAGCTCACCAGTCAGCTCAAACACTGCAGCCAGCAGCCACAATCAACATATTTCCGTTCCGCCAATCCAACTTATTGCCGGCGTCGCCTCTCGTCATCCTCTCCTCTTCCTCTCCTGTCCCACTTAGTCCTCCACCTTCCATTCAGTCGCTCCCTGTTCGGTCCGGCCTTACAGTCTACTGCATTTCTGAAGCTGCACCGTTCACCTGAGCCTTCTTAGCCGGTGTGGCGTTGACACTGGTTCCATTCACCTTGACCGGTGAACTCTTCTTGATCGAGCTCTCGGTGGCGTCATGAACAAGAATTTGGTTCTTGAACAATTGAACCAGCTCGTCGGTATCTGAAAGTAGAATGTCCGAAATGCCACGTTGTCCTGTCATAGCTGTAGCACTTTCATTCGCCTTGTCATTCGCCTTAACCTCTTCTTCCTCCTTGCCGTTGTCTGTGATGAAGGAAACGGTGTTTGTGTCTACCGCAGCAGGCGCCGACGAGGTATGCGCGGGAGACAACATCTTTGCCAAGAACGCATCGAACAACAAAGTGGCTGGCGGCAACAAGTGTGGTGCTGTCGAAAAGAGCGACGCCACTCCAGATCCAACTCCGCTCGTGGTGTCAGCAGACACCGCCGCCACTGGCGCCGAATCGTCGTCGTCGGTCGCATCAGCACGTGCGTCATGGAACGCAGAAGGGCCGAAAAGATCATCGAACAGGGTCTTCTTGACGTTGGAGATTCCTCGAATGCTTTCGGCCGTAGCACCGGCTGTGGTGGAGGTTGAAGCGGAGGGGTGGGAGGAGAAAAGGATGAGGTCCATCTCGTTGCTGATTGCGACAAACTCTTGTGCCTGTCCGTGAGATCCTGCAGGGAGAGGGATGGGCGAGACAGAGTTGACGGTGACTCGGAAGACGGCTCGCGAAGCTGATGAGGTCGAAGCCGGCTTGACGACGCCTGCGGATGAGGAGGTGGTGGCGATCTCCCGATCTGAGACCAGAGAGACTGGCTCGACAATGGTCTTGGCCTTCTGTGCAGGAGCGTCTTCTGTCTCGAAAGAATGAGCACTACTCGACGAGACCAATGTGAAGATGGATCCGGTGGACGCATTGGACGATGACGACAGCAAAAGACTGGCTCGCTGACCAGCCTCCAATCCCTTCCTTGAAACTTGTCGCGACAGAATCAAGTCCCAGGTGAGCACGGCAGTTGGTGTAGCGATACCGAGGTATCGACCGGAGAACGCAAGGCTCTGGACACCATCTGCCAGCTCAGGTGCTGAGATGACCATCGACATGAGGTTGCTCTCTGGGCTCCACAGCGTCACGCTACCTGTCTGGCCTACAGCCAAGATCGATCCGTCTGCAGAGAACGCGCTGGCAGTGGGCGTTTGTTCGCGGTAGCCGAACATGGATCGACAGGCCCAGTAGCTCTCCATCTTTCCGGACTTGAGCTTGCGTGAAGCCAGATGCCAGGTGCGTACCTTTCCATCGGTAGCCGTGGTGACGAGCAGTGCAGTGCTTGGCGAGAAAGTCATCGAGGTGGGACGCTTGCCCTGATGAGGACGGTCAATGCGCGTGTTGAGTGTGTAGCGTCGGTGGACCGGGTTCCAGCGCCAGAACTTGAGACTCGACTCTGCTACCACCTCGACCTCACCCTCGACATCCGACAAGTTGCGGCTGTCGAAAGTGACCATCCACTCGCCTTGCTCTGCTGTCTTTGAGGAGATGAAGGGCGAGAAGACAACGCGCTCGACGCGGGTGGGCTCAATCTGGTCGTCTTCGACACGAGAGACACGGTTGGAAGGGGCAACCTCGAGCTCCATTGTGTTGACGTCTTTGACTGGGTCGTAGAACTGCAGCGAGGAGGGGTGGCCAGCGAGGAGGACGAGGTTGCGGCTGGCAGGGTGGACGGCGAGCGGTACGGGCGTGTTGCTGGGGACAACAGCGCCGGGAACGTGGCGAGAGGCATCGATCTTGATGCGGGTGAAGCTCCTGGTGGGCTTCAGAGTCATGGATGAGACGAAACTGATGCTTCCATCTGCAAGCGAGACTGCGTACTCTTGCTCCCTACCGTCGAGGCCGTTGGCGACAGCAATGGCCGAGAGGGGTGCGCCAAGACGAGGCACAAACTCCTTTGAGGTGCCATTGCCCGAAGCGCCGAGGTGCCAGACAACCAGGACACCTTCCTCACCTCCAGAGAGAAGGTGTGCACCGTTAGGCGAGAAGCAGAGCGACGAGACGGCGTGAGCGTGCCAGTGGAGCACGGTCGAGGGTGGGTGCCTTTCCATGCCGTCATCTGCTTCAGCCTTAGAAGGAGCCATAAAGTTCTTTTGCAAGCAGTACCAGACTCGAATGCGACCAGAAGAGTCACCTGTGACAAGTCGAGTTGAGTCGGTGGGATGGAAAGCCATGCAAGTCATGGACTCTCTTTGCTGCTGTTGTGCTCCGGGGTGCGAAGAGATGAATCTTGTGAATCCTGAGGCGATATTGTCGGTTCTTGCCACCTGCACCTTATCGTTGCCGACAACGACGAGCCATTCGCCGTGGGGAGAAACGCCGATGGAGACAGCCTCGCGGGTTTTGCCGATTCGGACCACTTCAGGTCGAATGGAAGCGCCACGGGAGAACTTGGGCATCGCTGTGAATGTGTGCGCATGGGCAGAGACGTCGATGTTGAAGTGGCCAATGATGCTGTTGAATGGCGCGCCGTCTTCCAATGCTGCGAGGATCTCGGAGATGTTCTTGGGTGCGGTCTCGGCGTCGCGGTGGCGGTACTTCTTGAGTAGAACATATACGGTGTTCGGGTTGGAGGCATGGGCAGCCATACCGGAGATTGGGAGCTGAAGGTCAAACGACGAGAGCAAAACACCATCCAAGAAGTCCCAAACTTTGACGCGACCATCGAGTGATGCAGTGAGCAACTGCAATGGGTTGGCGGGGTTGATCATGATCGCAGTGATGGCAGCAAAGTGAGAGCCCGGACCACTAGAGAGCGTGGAGACGACCTGACCCGTCGTACGCGAATAGATGCGGACGGAAGTTTTGGAGACGGCGAAGAAGTAGTCGGCATCGCGGGTAAAGACAACGGGAAGGCGCGAGACACGCCCCTCACCAATGGTGAAGAAGGGCGAGAACTCAGCCGTGCGATCTTTGGGTCCCGAGATGCTCTTCTTGCTCTTGCGAGTTCGGTTCTTGCCGGAACTGGTGGTCGTCGCCGCATGGCTAGTCGATGGTTCGGCGTTCTGAGAAGGTGTTGGTGCTTCCACAGGGGCTGCTTTGGAGGCACGAGGAGTCGACTTTGTTGGAGCGGGCGAGGGAGCTGCTGGTTGAGAAGGCGTCGCTGGCACCGTGGCCGCCTTCTTGACAGGGGTTGATGCAGCCGATCGTGTCATCTTTGCTATACTGATAGCGAGTGTGCTAACGGAGTGTGGGAGCCGTAGCTGGGCTGAGACGCAGAATGCTTGACCGCGCCCTTTGTCCTTCTGAATGCCTGTATGAGCCTAGCTGCTGATTCGATATTTCCGGACAGCGATGGTCGTGAGAGAAGACAAGAGGGTGGTGAATGCTTCAGCTACGTGCCCGATCGTCTCTGACAACGAAGAGGTTTGGCGTATGGTAGGAGGACGAACAAAGTTGATACATATCGCAGGCTTAGCAGAAGAACAGCCTTTTCTCTGCGGGTTCAAACCAAAAATTCTTGCGAAAAAAAGTGACAAATCTCGGGTGTCGGAATTGCTTCGCCCCACCGCGATGTTTGAGCGCTGAAATGACACAGGTCTTTCGCTACGTTTTCTCTACTTTCTGAAGCCTGAATTTCTTGCACTTTTTTCTTACACCTTTTTTTGGAGAAACAGATTCAGGGTCTCCTTCGTGCCTGCTTCAAGGCAATGCCAGGTGCTACAGTACGAAACATAGCTCGGCCCTCACGATTGCGATGAGTCGGCGGCGGCGCATCTAAAATAGGTTCAGACAGTCTCGCAGCCACTCCACGAAGCTGACGGGCTCAGACATATGACAGTCACCAAAGATAGATTGATGCAGCAGTACAGGTATAGATGTAATGGACAGATGGAGCAGAGCAAACGAGTCAAGACAGCTACGGAAAAAGATATTATCTAGTGTCCAAACATGCGCATGATGAGGAAAACAATGCTTCCAACAAATCGTACAGCCGACAGACCAGCGGTGGACCAAAAGATGACCGTCTGGTAGGGATTGATGACGGGCTCGCCCCTACGCACTGCATCAGCATAGATGTGGTTGCGAACATACTTGTTCCACCAAGTGCTCGTAAACACGATCACAACGACGGCATTGGTGCACATCCAGACGAGCACTAGGTTGGTACGGAAGTTCTTCGCGTGATCTTCCTGTTTTGTCGCCTTGTCTCGCTTCTGCTTGACTTCAGCGACCGGCTGAGAAAGCGTCTGTCGGTAGTGCGTCCAGAGATCTTCCGCATCCTCGGCTGAGGTGGGGATCTTGACCTCGACCATCTGTCCCTTGCCGTCCTGCTTGGATGCTGAGCCTGTAGCACCACCCAAGTCAGTTGCAGGTCCGTTGGACTGCTTGGTGCCCCACGACAGATCATTGGTGTTGCACATCGAGTACATCGACAGGATGATAATGTAAGTCGGCGTCAGGAAGAGGTACTGGACAAACGAGGTGAGCATGTGCCAGGGCTCAAAGTGCAAGATGGAGCAGACCAACCACATGACGTAGGTAGCTGCGAGCGAGATGACAATGTCACGGAAACCAGAGGTCTTGAAGATCTGCTCGAGGTTGTTGATGCGCCACCCGCTGGCGCGTGTCAAGCCAGAAGCGTCGAGCGCCAAGTAGGTGGTGAAGCCCGCCGCGTACAGCGCCAAACCCATGATAAGAGCAAAGATGACGATGGCCGAAGTGTAGGCAAAGTTGGATCCCTGAGGTCGATTGCCGAGAGAACAGACCAAGACGACAACGACCATGGCGATAAAGATGTTCTGGAAGATTTCGATGATAGCGGCACCCTGTCCACCGAAGGGGTCCTTCCCGTTGGTGCTGACAGCCGAGTTGAGCAAAAAGTAGAAAGCCAGGAAGAAGTTGGCCATAGCGAACCAACTGAAGACGAGCAGTACAAAGTTGTAGATGACCTGGAAGAGCAACCAGAGCTTGCGAAGGAAAGGCTGACCGGACGTAAAGATGCGGTACCAGTGCCATGTTGCATAGTACGACGCAAAGAGCGAACCATTGAGCCATCGTCGACGCTGCGAGATGAACTCAGGGACCTTGTCCGGTACATCCGTGTACGCCTTTGCGGACTTGACGTAGCGCAGGAGCCAGCCTTCGCGTTCCTTGGTGACCAGCTCGAAACAGAGAATACGGTCCTCAGCAAGATACATGTTACCGGAGAAGATCGAGTTGCTGCCTTCGCCAGAGTGGAGCTTCTCACCCTTGAAGTACATCTGCAGCGGTCGACCTTGCAACGCCTTGTATCGGTATGCCGAGAAGGCACCAGGCAAGACCGAGATGAAACCAAACACGGACTCAGTGGGCTTGTCGAGGATGTTGGACATCTTGTACTCGAAGTTCTGCGAGGCGACCAGAGGGTTGAAGAGGGAAACGCAGCCTCGACCTGTATCGACGCAGATCTCTCCACAGGCACCACCGACACGTGGGTGCTTGTCGAAGCTCTTCCAGAGCTCGTAGATCGAAGTACCAGTCGGCTTGGTTCCGACATCCAAGAGAATGCAGACGTTGGGCTGGAGCATGCGGCAAAAGGCGTTAAAGTACCATCGATGGGAGTTGAGCTTCTTCTTGTTTTGCTCTTTGAGACAGAAGACGACCTGAATGGGACAAGGTGTGACCTGGACTTCGCCCTTTTCGGTGATCTGGACACGAGTGGTGTACTCAAAGATGTGAGCTTCGACAGGCTTCTTGAGGACGTGATCCTTCATGACACCTTCGTTGTAGCATCCCATCAGGCCCAGTGCTTTGAGCATGCGCTCGTTGGCCTTCTTTCGTCCATCAGCTACAATGATGACAACGACCTTCTTCCATGCATCCGATCCCCATGTCTTGGAACGAGTTCGTCCGCAAAGGTGTGCAATGTTCTTAATGACACCACCCATGGTGCGAGCAAAAAGGACGTCATCTTCGTTGTAGCAGGTGAGAACAATGGCCATCTCGGTGTCTCTACCGTAAAGCCAGGGACGGAGCGTGTACTTTTCCTCGATGAACTGGTCTGGGTCGCTTGTGCAGGCGGTGTAACGCATCTCGCGGAACTCGGGGTTGTTGCTGTCAGACTTGCTGATGCTCTTGGCGACAGGAATGTCGAGGACGAGGTTTCCGTCTTGGAGCGGGATGCGCTTGACGGTACGCTTGCGCATGATGCGGTCGCGGTTCTCACGCTGGAAGCTAGAATCTTGGTGCTGAAGCGTGTGCATGGGCGCAGGGGCAATGACGGCACCGGCTGCTCCGAGACCGCCAAAGAGAACATGGGCCTCAGGCATGCCGGGGCCAGGGCCGTGACCGTAGTCGCCGTAGGGTGTAGGAGGGTAACCGGGCTGACCGAGATGGACGGTCGAATGGGCAGCTGGCATTTCAGGGTAGTGGTTTGCGGCATCGCTGCCGTTCCAGGTGCCAGGAAGATGTGTGCTGTTCTTGGAGTAGATGCTCTTTTCATCATCTACGGTGTTATATCCATTTCCGCCTGGACGACCTGACTGATAGCTGTTGGAACGCTCGAAAGCAGCAGCTCCGCCGTAAGGGTAGTTTTGCTGCATGATTCGCTCGTCATAGGTGGGTTCACGTGCGCCTAGATCGATGCTGTGTTGCGAGAGGTCACCTTGGAACTGTCCGGACGCGGGCAAGGGCGCAGGGTCGTAGAGCGGCGATGTGTGGGCAGCGTCGTAGGATGCGTTAGGATCCCACTGACTGGGGTGGTTTGTAGGTCCGCTGCGGTTGGAATGGTACGAGGGCCGAGAGAAGCCGTCCTGGTTGTAGGAAGCGGAGGAAGGCAGCTGATTGTTGCTGGGTACTGAACGCTGTCTCGCTGCTGACAAGTTGGAAGGCACAGGTGGGATCTCTTCGTTGTAGGAAGCAGGAGTGTGAGTGGCAGACCGACTTGAGGAAGAGTTGGATCTCAGCCTGGATGGTTGCCTGTTGCAGAAGGGTTGCGCATGCGCACAAAGGGAGATCGCACAAGCGGGGTCAGTCCGCTGGCTCAGGGTTCAACAGATGAGACGCAAGAAGCGCTGACCCCGAAATGAAGTCGGGCGCCTAGGCCTGGATTGCCCGAAGCAGTTGCTCTGATTCTGTACTTACCTTTGAGGTTTGATGGGCGCAGACTGGTACTCTGGCTGGGGTGAATCATAGTTGGAATAGGATGGCTGCTGAGCATAACCTTGTTGCGATTGGTAAGCTTCGGACGAGTAGCCGCCATGAGCTGGCTGTTGGGTGTATTGCTGCTGGTGGCCTCCATACTGATCGTAGTGGTAGCCGGAGCCACCCTGGCGATTGTACTGGCTCATGGCCTAAGATGTGGGGTTCGCTTGAAGCGGCGAAGCGGTATTGTGGGTAGCGTTGGTCGTCCTCTTTTCAGTGTGCCCGTGGGTATCCGATAAACGATGGAATGCAGATAGGGTGTGACGGGCCGAAACAGTTCCGTAGCGAGACGGAGCAGGTGGTGGTGGGTCAGAGGAAGTAAGGATGGGTCTGTCTCCACACTAACGATGGATGAAGGGGGGGGAGAAGAGGTTAGCGTGCTGCGCCCGGCAAGCTCACAAGCACACTTTTAATGACTTGGGCAGGATCGATGCAGGGGATATGGATGCAAGCGTGCGAAGAGTGTGTGGGTTCGAGCAGGGAATGGGCGTCGACGCCGCTGCACGCTGGCCCACCGAGAGAATCTGATTGAACTGGGGCAGGAGAGAGGGGTCCACGCCGCTTCTTTGTCCTGCCAGCGACACTGCAGCATGAGAATGCATCTCGAGCGTGTGTCTGTGTTCCTCGCGGATACTGTAAGACGAACAAAGGGGCTCTCTCTTTCACTGCACGACCTGCATGCTCCTGCATTCACAAAATGCAAAAGGCTCACACAGAGCGCTGGACCCCGAAAGAGACACCCTTTTTCGGTGTGTACTGTAGAATCCACTGCTTGCAAGCTCCGACGCCTTTTTTTTAATGCCAGCGCGCCACGCAAATCCGAGTCTCTGACAGGGTCGCGCGACTGACAGGGCGAGAGAGAAGGCTGAGACCTGAGCTCTAATATTAGAGCTTGAAAGCGGTGCAGAGTTGTGTGATTCGCCAAATTGGATTCCGCTGTCATTTTGTGAATTCTCGTTTGACGTCTCCGTGTGCAGTTGGCTCGCCTATGCGGCTTTCCATTTCTCGAGACAGAGGTCGACGGAACTCCGTACATATTCTCATATTGCTCCTACCGAACGGCCGTCTTCAACAAAGCAATGATTGCACTCTCAATGGCCTCTTCTTCTCGGAGCCGCTTCCGACCGTCTTTGTATTGTCCCTGTTTAACATAGTGCCTCGATTGTGTCATTGGTCGATGCAGGAACAATCCTTGCCTTCCGCTGTGCGACTCCAAGCTATCTTGCAGCGGCAATGAGGTACGGTAACGGATCGCACCACTAGCGGAAGCGAGTTCTACTGGGAGTCTTGATGGCATCGAGAGCATCGACACATCCTTCGGTGAATCAACCGCGCCCTCTTCATGCCGAAATGACTTCGGACCACCACCAACCTCGGCTCTGATAGTCGAGGTGGTGGTCGCTACGTCTGTGCGACTCGAATGCTCAAGTAGGATCATCAAGCTGCATTAAGGAGATGGTGTTGGCGAGGTATAGGCAGGCTACTGTATTCAGTTCAGAAAGCACGAGGCGATTCTCCGTTTAGTAGTCTGCCCGATACCAGCTCACCCGATTTTCAAGATAGCTGAGATCGCGTTTCTCCACACGTCAAAAATTTCGGCTATCGGCGTTTGTTGCAAAAGTTGCACAATCTTCATCTCGAACTCGTGCTCATCGCTGTGCAACTTCGAGCAACACTCCACGACGAACAACTTTCACAGGATCCATTATCGCCCCGTCGTCACACGCAGCATTGCTACATTGATCAAGGCCACTGCGGGGCAGCTCTTCATCGCATCTTGTCCCATCCGACAGCTTGATCTCGAACTTTTCCCTTGCAAGGCTTGCATTTGAACCCTTAGACCTGCATCATGTCGGACCGCGAAGACGGAGGTGAAGAGACGTAAGTACCAATGTGACCACCGAAATGTAGCCTTCCGTATACGCCAGCATGTACCAGCAGACAGACTAACGCGCTCTGCCCGTCCATAATTTCTATGCGCATAACAGCTTCTACGAGGACGAGGAGCCCGTTTACGATGGCGATGATCTCGGAGAGGAGCAGTTCGACGACGGCGCTGATACTGCTGCCAACGGCATCGTCCACTCTTCCGCAGGTGGTGATCCGTCCACATCTATGGCCGGTCAGGCCAACCAGGAACGCATCACGACCCCTTATATGACCAAGTACGAGCGTGCTAGGATTCTCGGCACCCGTGCATTGCAGATCTCGTAAGTTCTTCCCTTGCCTCCAATCGGCTCCGCTCATAGGCGCAGATAACTCTTCTGCTGTCCTTGGACGATCCGCTAACCACTTTTATTAATGCTATGCCCTCGTCCGTTTCGTATGCACAGAATGAACGCACCCGTCCTTGTACCCACCGAGGGCGAGACTGACCCTCTTGAAATCGCCATGAAGGAGCTTGCCGCCAAGAAGATTCCATTGGTCGTTAGGCGATACCTTCCCGACGGATCATACGAGGACTGGACGGTCAGCGAGCTCATTGTCAGCGAGTAAGCCGCTTGCAACGACCTCAGTGCCTCTCCTTGCCGCGCTACATCCGCTTGGTCTGTGCATTCAACGTTGCACTCACTCTCCGTCTCAGACCGGACCCTTGTATACCAATCCCTCCACTTCCATTCCTGTCCGTAGCGCTCGCATCTCGCTGTGCAGCAGACACGAGCAGCTGAGCACGCTGTCTTCTTCCCACCCCTTTCTCTGGTCCTCTCTTTCCGTCATTGTACTTTACTGCCTCTCCAATATAGCATTGTCATAGTTTCATGACGTTGCTTCGTCCTGTCAGAATAGCCATCTCAGACGGTCCACACGCTTCACCTTGCGGTCCACGCTCTTCATCACATTCTCAACGATCCCAAGATACCACCGTCCACGTTGCTTCCGGGAAGTGCATCCGGTTTGAGCAGGCATGGAAGTATTCAGGCATCGCTTTTAGCCCCATCGTCACTGACAACACGCGATCACGTCCAACATTGGTCAGACTCGATCGAGAGATGCGACGTTCGCGCTGTTAGAGGGACGACAATCGCAACAATGCTGCTACGGTGTCGTTGAAGCATGGACTTCAGTTGACATGCAAAGGTGAGTTGGACCCTGATCGTCCACAAGATCCAGTACAGTGTCACAATTTTGGATGTGTTAGACCTGAATCACTTACATTTGACAAATGAAAGATGTCGATCTCGATATGCCACATTGGTCCCGATTCTTTGATGTGAACCTGCATCGGGCATCGGCCGAGTACGGCGGATCACGCCTAGAAATAGAGAAAAGGCAGATCCTCTGCGAAAGTGCCTGAGCGAAGGCATGAAGGTGATCGGGCCAACTTTCAATTCTTTGGCGAGACTGTGGTCAGCTGGCCACGGCAAGCCACACAGCACAATTATCGAGACGCTATGACCGCAGTGCGTCCAATTTTAGAGACTGTGGGCCGGGGCTGCAGAGTGAGGTCGGGGCTGGAGGTGGAGTTGGAGTTGGGTGAGCGAGCGAGCGAGTGTGAGCTACAAAGCTCGTCTCGATTCTTACTGCCACTCTCTTCTCTCCCACCAAGTAGCTCTCATTTGATCAAGTCAGGTAGGTACCATTCCAACACTTCGAGCTCGCTGGAGCTATCATACCGACGACACCTCGACGAGCATTGCAATGTAGCCGACGATGGCGAACACTCGACAGCACCGGTTCAGGTTTAGTGACGAAGCTCGTCATCGTTAGCAGCAATATCAACTTCTTGGGCAACTTGAAACATCGATACAACTCCAGCAGTCCGGCGATCCTCACATAGCAGCGACCAACGAGACAAGAATCAGTGTGCTTACACTTCGCACTTCTTTCATTGCATTGCATCACCATCTCAATAACAGCTTTGTCAACATGCGAGCCAAGTGGAGGAAGAAGCGTATGCGCAGACTTCGTCGTAAGCGCAGAAAGATGCGTGCCCGCTCCAAGTAAACAGGTCACCCCATCCTGGATGAGGTGACCTGTTTGCACCCCGTCGACGGAATCTAGAGCATCCCAAACGGCTTGGGTACAAGGTTCTCGGCATCGAAGCTAGTCTTTAGCGATGGTACGTGTTCACTCTTTCGTTGTGGAGCATTCACTAGACGAACATGTCGCTCACACTGTACCTTGCTGGCTGTCATCGTTCTCTCCACAACTCAATAGTCCTCACTAAGACTGCATTATTGTCGACTCTGCGTTTCAAGTCGGTTCGAAAGTTTCGTCGACCACCCAAACATCGGCAAACCCAAACAATCTCAAATCACTCTTGTCTTGATGATGTCGCTTGTCTATGCTTCATCTTCATCGACACACTAAAAATATAAGCGTTTTCAACACTTTACATTCCTGCTCGTTTGTGAACATGTCTGTGTCGCTGTGAATGAAGAGCCATGAACAAAACACGCAGCGTGGACGGCAAGTGTTCGCAGCTTTTATCAACGACGTCATGGTTGTCCTTACAAAGCTGACTTTAGTGCTTCCTGGCACTTGCGCCTGCTACCAATGCTCACGAGCAGGCCTCAAGTCCATCTCGAAGGTCCAGTTCGACGGGTGTTGCTGGGCGAGGAAGAGCCAAGTCTTGGCCATTTGCGGCGGCAATAGAGCCTGCATTCCACGCCATCACCGATTCATGTCAGCTTTGTTTCTGAATACATCTGTCTCTAAAACAGGGATGAGGTGTATGAACTCACCGAACCATCAGGAAACCGACTCCCTTTAGGCATACCAAGATACTCCAGCGCCGTATCCGACTCGATAAGTCCATCGACAATGACAAAGGCAACATGAATCGATTTGGGACCGTACTCTCTTGCTATTGACTGGCACATGGCTCTCAGACCCGATTCTTAACACACAAAGATCGTCAGCATCTCTTTCTTCCTCTTGTCATTCCATATCGTAGAGTGGGGTCGAGGTACTTACTACTAGCAGCAAAACCAGCAAACCCTTCCCTGCCTCTCGTGCTAGACGTTGCACCCGTCACAAGTAGATTTCCACCCTCACCGCCCTTCTCCATCTCCCTCAACACGGCTTGAGCAAAGCTGAAACCGCCTAAGATACTTCCTTGTACACCTTCTTTGATCTGATCTAACCGCTGTTCGAGGAAAGGACCTCGCTTGCGGATCGAAGCGTTATAGCATGCCGTGCCGATCTTCTTTCCCTTCCAATGCTCAGCTACTTCTTTGACAGCCGCGGCGATACTTTCGTTGTTCAACGCATCGCAAGCGAATGCTGCGGAGAGCTTTTCTCCTTCCGCCGGGAGAGGTAGACCCTGCTGTTGCCGGAAGGACAGTGCAGTGGAATGGAGCTCTTCAGCCCAAGCAGAAAGCCTGTCCTTGCTTCGAGAAAGAATAGCAGTTGTGTATCCACGAGAAGCAAATACTTGAGCAATAGAAATGCCCAGCCCGGGCCCAACACCTAGGATGATTACAATGTGGTTGGCCAAAGATGGGCCGTGGAGTGGGTCACATCCGAGAGGGTGGACAGGTGTGTGCGGGGTGAAGTCTGGTTTGAGGAGGTCATTTCGGTTCTGACGCGGGCTGCTACTGTCCTTCTTGTTACTGTTGTTCGACATCGTGCGAGGAGCTGTGGAGAATGGTCGATATGGTGTTGGTGTCGGGACTCCACGAACTGAAGTAGAGATTCGCAGTGTTGGTGTCAGCACTCGGCAAGTTGAAGCCGCGGTCCACGCAGTGAGAGTAGCAGTGGATGAGACAGAGGTAGAGCGTCCCGGTAAGCTGTGTATCCGGAGTAGCCGGTTCATTAGGATGCTAGATGTCGAACAGGAAGCAACGTCTGCTCGTCATATAGCGTGAGTGTCCCAGCGGTAACCGGAAATATCAAACCATTGGACCCTTCCCCGCATTTCACGCTCTGCTGCTGGGAGAGATATTTCCGCCGCTCGTCGCGCACGGTGCATGCCATCACTTCCACCGTAACGTCACCTTCACGTCTCAGCTTGAAGCATTTAGCGTTACCCTCGATTCATCAACGCACAGCATCAACGAGAAGCACAGACTCCGATTCGATAGCAAACCCATCTATCTTTGCACGTCTAAAAGAAACTCAGTGTCTACATCGCGCCATCAAGCCCGAGAAGCGGGCGAGGCTCACATTCATCACCCCGTGAGTAAGAGTCTAAGACCATCTAGTAGACAGTGCCGTTCCTCACAGGACCAGTAATGGTAAAGTCAGTACCGTTGACATCAAAGCAAGCCTTGTCAAAGTTGGCATCCTTGTACGCATGTTCCTGCTGGAAGCCGACAAAGTCTTTCATCGAGCAAAGAGCCTTACCCTCTGGGCAACCCTGAGCTTCACTGTATGGAATGACGGCATCATTGAGCTTCGTCCTGATGAATTGCTCCTGCTTGCCTTCGCATTCGATAACCTCAAAGACGAGACGAGCAGCAAAGGGAGTGATGTAGCTCAACTTGAAAGTACGACTGGTATCGGCGTTGTGAGGGTCCAAGTACTCTCCTACGACTTGTGTGTAGTTGAGAGCGGTGAGAACGGAGAGAATGATATCGTCGTGTGTAAAGTCGACGTAGATAGGCTGGTCGAGAGGGAGGTAAGTCGGATTGCTGTCCAAGGTGCTGTTCTCCGTAGTGATTGTGCTTTCGTTGAACGGCGTCTTGGTGAGGCGGTCGAGGAACTCGTTCACCCAGCCGATACCTTGAGCTTTACCGTTGGGGCTCATGATGCCGTAATCTCCACTGAATTGGAGATCTAGGTCATAAGAAAAGCCATTCCATTCCTCTTTTGTGAAGAGGCCGCAGAAGTTGCTGTAGCCCAGAGCAACAGTCTCGTAAGCACAAAGACTTTGCATGTCGTACACCATCTCATCTTTCAATTGCAAGCCCTGGACGTATTGCTGCAGACGCTCCGTGATGTTGGGCAGGTAGATAGCATCCCAGATCGGACGAAGGTAAGTATCGCCAACAGTGATGGTGTCCGAGTTGTTGCAGGTGTCGTAGGAAGCAAGAGTGTTGTTGAACGCATCTGGCTCGCCAAGTCCGTCTCCGCCTTCAAGAATGACTTCGAGATTGATCTTGGTAGGTGCATCCCAACCAAAGAAGCCGAGGGTCCAGTAACGGGCAGAGTCCAACATTCTCTGCTCGCTTGTGGTACGGATGACCGGCTTCTTCTCGCTTGACGCGTTGTACAGCTTTCCATACTGGTAGTAGTGCGAGACACCAGAATCAAATAGCTCCTGCGCACCGACAGGGACCAGAATTTCTGCTCCGAGTTCGTACTTCCAGTTGTTCAGGAAGGACAGTGGACCTGAAGCGCTAAAGTTGGACTGAGGATTGTTGAGACGCGAAACGTTCTTGATCACTTCTCCAAAGTAAGGCGCACCTTCAGTAGTCGACGAGGTGGGGTAGCGTGCTCCGTGGCGGTGCAAGATATGCACTTGCTTCACGGTGCACTGCTCAGGTAGCACAGCGTTGTCTTTCTGGAAAGACGAGAAGAGAGGCGAAGAGAAGTAGGGGGACTCATTACCGAGGTTGTGGAAGATGTTGTAGTTGCGATCGTCGCAGTCATCGATGGGGCGGAAACGGGTGTCGATAGAGCTATCTTTGAGCTGACCTGAAATGCGGTCGTTCACGGCGAGGAAGGGTGGTGAGCCATATTTGACGGTTCCTGCGTAGCCGACGTTGGTGGGGAAAGGGTCGTCGGGCGTGATGGAGGTGGGTGAAGAAGAGTTACTCGGAGTGGTACCACGGGGTAGCAACGCCGCAGCGGAGACTGCAGAGGCCAGGAAGGCTTGCAGGGCGAGGAGGTTGGTGGTGAGCTGCATCAGGGGTGATACTAGCTAGCGGAAGGGCTTGTGGTTGAGAAGGAGGATGGTGAAGAGGTTCAGTGGAGCTACTGCTGCTGCTTTATATACCAATCACCACCTTGGCCAGCTGCCAAAGAGAGCTCGAGGGACAAAGGTTGAGAGGTCAATGCATTGTGAGAGCCGAGCGGATCTTCTCCTGAGAACGAAACTCACCCCACCCCACAAGCGACCTGCGGACCATCGTAACATCGCCGGCGGGTCGCTTAGCGCAAATTTGGCCCAAATCATGAAAATGCAGAAAATCAAGAAAAAGTATCGTCAAAGGTTGTCGATCGGCAGCTGCCTGTCAGATTGTGCAATCTTCGGCCGTCTGTCGGCGGTTTCAGTGGCATGTAAAGCAAGAACGTGGACACCGTTTCGGCATGTCTTTTTCGTTCATTATGCCCGCTTGTTCCTCCTTGTGCAGGCGGGACGCAACGTCGTCGCCATGCGGAGAGTTCAAGGAGGGATCTGACAGGCTGCAGGACTCAGGTTGCCCTACTTGTTCGCAGCCCCTGGGACCTTGTGGAAGCTATTTATCTAGCCACGTGCTCCATTGTCCCTGACAGAGGGCCCTGCTTTCCAGCGTCCGTGGCGAGGAACGTGCTCATCCTTCGAGTACGCTCTAAAGTATCTCAACCATAAGAGACTCACGTATGCTGTGAGCATCGTTCTGCTTGATGCTACTCACATCTTGTCCACGATTATAGTGAAGCTCAACACAGACGCTCCTGGAGAGTCAAGAGGAACAACCAATGTTGTAGCATGAAAGCGAGCAATGATGGAGAAGAGTGAGATTGTAGTCTATGTCAAGATGGAGAGCGTCAAGGAGTCAATGTAGCTAGGAACCAGAATGAAATGATGGGTATGAGGAGATCGATGCAAGCAAAGCTAATGTATGAGATGTGTGAAAGCTGAAAGGGTTGTTACTGTATCAATGCAGGCTCGTCGAAGTGAGGGTGGTTGCATCTTTTCATGCAATGGGCTCCTTACTTTCCTCCAGCGCGACCGAGACAGGTCCATTGTCGGCAAACTTGGACTTGCTCCTCAGCAGCTCTCCGTACTTGTACAGCAGCAAGAGGGCTGGAATGCACAAGACAGTCAAGCCTGCCAACAGAGAAATACCGGGCCCGATGCCAAGGTTCTTGAAGAGTGGATGGCCGAACATAACGAAACCTGCAGCGAGCGAAGATCTGCAAAAGTCGTTGGCAGCAAGCAGCGAAGCGGCGTACTTGGGATAGACGAGCGGAATGTAGAGCAGCGCGCATTGCAAGAAGACGTAGAAGCCGATCGAATAGATACCGACACCGATGAGACCAACGATCCAGTGGATCGATTCTCGCGAAGTCCAAGCGAAGAGGAAGAGACCGATGGGCATCAACATACTCGCTGGGATGGCAGGAATCAGTCGAGACTCGAGTACTGGAAGCTGTCCCGTCTGGCGGATCTTGGGCTCGACGTAATAATAGATGTAGTGCATGTAGCCTGCAGCGCCCATTGCCGTGGTGAGGACCACACTGACAAAAGTGAGTCCAGTGGTGCCCAAAGTGAACCTATAGATCACTGGATAAATGAGCGGGGAGCTCTCAAAGAATGAGTAGTAGATAGCATACACAAGTGAAACGTAGAGGTTCATGAATCCAGTGCCAGGATCAAGGATAGAGATCTGAATGGGTCGGATGAGTGAGTCAATGACCATGGTGCGCGCGCTGAGCTTTTGTTGTTCGATTTCGGCTTCGGAGCGGAGTATCTGGCATCCAGTCACCTTCCTCAAGCGCTGGGCGCGACGGAGAAGGATGTTGGCGTGGCTGGTCTCGGGAAGCAAGAGGATCATGATGATCAGGACAGGAGCGACGAGCCAGACCTGGATCCATAATGGCCAGCGCCACGTCTTTGCCTCGGCAGCAAAGCCTCCCATAAGGGGCCCGAGCGCAGGACCCATACTGGCAGCAGCGACCCAAAGCGCGATACCGTAGGGAAGCTTGACGATGCTGTACATGTCCTGGAGCGTTGCACCACCTGTGGCCAGAGCCGGGGAGCCGACAAAACCTGCCAAGAATCGAAGGACGATCAGAGCGCCAAAGTTGGGAGCGACGGCGGCGCCAATTGAAAATCCGAGGTATGCGATCAAGGTCAAGATGTAAATCCAGTTTCTTCCCAAGACAGGAATCTCGGAAAGGGCGAGAAGAGCATGGCACCAGCACCGTAGCCAAAGACGAAGAGCGCAAGACCAAGACTTGCGGCGGCGTACGAAACGTTGAACTGCTGCATGACACCCATGGTGGACGGGGTGTAGATGGCGGATCCGAGGTAGACAGTAAAGGTGTAGAGGCAGATTAGGCCAGCGACAAAGGCTTTCTCGGCGGAAGTCCAGTTCTGGGGGTTGGCAGGGTCCTTGTTGCCATACCATCCAACGAGGCTGTCGGTGTTGAGGCCGGTGAGCGAAGTGGGTGTTGTTTCACCACTGCTTGCGTTGGAGCTGCTAGCCCATCGTGCTGCCCAAGCCTTCCAGTCGGCGGTCGCCTCGGGATCAAGATGGACGGACTTGTCTTGAAGCCAATCGGCGGGGAGTTGTTCGCTGAGCTCAGGGTGGGCAAAGAACTTTCCGCCGCTGAGCTTACGGGCCAGTTGGCCGAAAGCAGTCTCGCTAATGTTCATGGCTATCGACGCCTATTAGAGATGATCTCCTGGCTGTGTTGGAGTGGTGATAGGAGAAGAGGAAAGGTGAAGGTGTGACTTTGATCGTAGAGATGAGAACATGTGGCGACACGAAGGTCGACAGCCGGCTTCATAAATGAGAGGGACTCGAAGGCCATGGCACAGAGTTGCATGTGATTCTGTACAAGACAGAGCGACACTCGGACCCGCTCATGGCCCTGCTGCCACTCGACCGCTAGATTGCAGTGTTTGTGATCTGCAGGAACCTCTCAAAAAAGGGCAATCCGGAAGAATAGAAGACATTGTTTCCATGCGAAGGGCCTCCGGGCTCGTGCGGTTGGACGGCTCGTCAAACCAGCGCACTGTCTTACAACGCCTCGAACAGGGCTTGTAACGAGTAAAAAGAGCTTACGCTACATCTTGGTTATCTTTCAACATTGATGCAGTCTATGACACCGAGCTCGAGACTAAACGCTCTCTCGGTAGCTTAGTTGAAACTGAATTCCCAGCCAAGCAAGGATGTTCTTCCGGAAAATCCGGAATTCCAGCCGAATTTCCGGCTGCTGTGGAAGCACGTCCAAAATTGCACATGTCAAAATTGAAACGAGTCGAGGTCCGTCTGACGTCCGCATTCCGAAACTTCTTACAAACCATGGCGGAGTTGCTCATCTTTCCATCGAGCTCGCCATCAAACGCTGCCCGCGGAGCTAGCAATCTAAGTCGGAGACAAGGTGGCGCCCAAAGAACTAGGCCAAGCCTTGAAAACCGACTGAGGCAAGTAAAATCTTGTCTTTCATCGCCATGCCCTACAATCGTGTGCGCATCACGAGATTGGAAAGTCCCCGCTACAGTAAATGCCTGTTTCCATTCCCGCTTCCCTTTCGCTGTCACAGATTCCACCTGCCTTTCATCTCAGAGGCAGGCGGAAAGTTTTCACAACAGTGCCCTATAATAACGATGTGATGGAGCTTTCCGTCTAGTTCCAGGGTTGGTGTAGCGAGCATGTCATGGCTTTGCCAAACAATCTTACTTTTCGTCACCCTTTCACAATGATTGAGGACCGGGCTGACTATATTGCAGCCTCATTCTGTGGCATCGCGCCGGGGTGTGCTCTGGCTACGCCTCTTGCACAGAGGAGCAACTCTTCCGTGCCAATCACCTTTCACTCATGCTCGGCCAACAATCTGGGAACCGTCTAGAATTGATCAAAGCTATAGAGTAACACAAAATACTTGACTAAAAGCAACGGCTACGCCGCCTAATACTGCGCCTTCTTGAGCACCTGACTCTCTAACACCCAATCGACAAAGTCCTCGACTGACTTCTGAACAGGCTTAAACTTGATGCCCAACACCTTCTCGGTCGTACTCGTGTCGAATTGGGTGACTTTCTGCTCGATCTCCTTAGCATTCGCTGGCTCTTCCACCTTGTCGAAAGGCAACGCGTCTCCACCGCGGGCCTTTGCCCAGTTAATCAACTGCGCGTTCAGCGGTGAGCCACCGACGACCAGGAACCTTTTTCCATTCGCTTCTTCCTTCTCCATCGCCTTGATATGACATTGAACGGTGTCCTCCAAATCGACATATCCCGAAGTGGAAACATCCTGCTGCAGCGGTCTGGTAGAGAGAACCTGCCAGAACATTCCGTTGGTTCCGCTCAAGCCAGCGTTCTTGGTCGAAGGTCGATCGATGACAAAGGCAGGATGCACCGTCGTCAGCACAAACGAGGGCTTGTTCTCTTCCACAAAGTCCCATGCGGCCTTCTCGGCGAGCTTCTTGGAAGCCGCATAGACGTACAAAGAGAACTGCTGCACTCCCTCAGGACCAGAAGCGAGTTTGGCACCTAAGGCGATGGCTTGGTCGTACGTGATAGGGTTCCAGTCTGCTTCGGTGAAAGTGTCTCCAGTATTGGCACGTTGAGCATCGATGATCGAGGCGACACTCGAGGTAAGTACGATCTTGCGAACTGAAGAGGTGCTGTGAGAATCTTTCAGCAGGCTGAGGGTGCCAGCGATGGCAGGGTCGAGGAAGTCACGCTTGGCGTTAGTCTTGCCTTCGCCCGGCAGGGGTGATGCCATGTGGAAGACGTGCGTTACATCTTGCAAAGCGGCCTTGAATGCACCTGCAGCGGTGATGTCTTGCACGATGGCAATCTCGAGCTGACCTTTGGTCTCGGGTGAGAGGGATTCACGCAATTCCTGACCCGCAGCCTCTCGACGAACTGTGACCCTAACATGAGCGCCGCTATCGACGAGCTGCTTGACAAGCGCGGAAGCGATGTAGCCGTTGGCTCCGGTGACGAGGTAGCGAGTTTGTCCGGACATGGTCTGAGGCGATATCGTCTATCAGAGGCGGTTGGTTGCTGAGCCACGACGAGATGAATGTGTTTGATGAAGCGGAAGGAGGCTGATCGAGCGAGAATCGGTCGCTTCTTATATGCTCTGATCGACCCACCGGACCGCATTGATCTCTCTCCTAGCCTTCACGAGGCCAACAATTTTGATAATCGCCGAATCGCCGCATATCCGTAGCGATCTCGAAGCGTATCTGTCGCGGATCTTGCTCGCTCGCTAGCAATGGGCCTCGTTGGTGTCGTCTCGGCAATATATTTGCGTCGGAAGGTTTCCTACACGAGAGAGCAAAGTGGAGATTCCGCCGCACTTCCCACGACAACTCGGCAATATCTTTTGCAGCAAAATAGAGCTTCGGTATGGCCGGCCAATTTCGAGCCGGCCGTCCCGAATTGCATCTTCTCGACAAACTCGTTCGTCCTGCGGCTACGAGCTCTTCGGCAACACGTCATCGTTCGGACGCAAGTAACAGCCCTGCAACGTGGACCAACCTCGGGCAAACGGATGTAAGAAAGACCGCGGAGCAACTCGTGCACACATTGAAAGACAGAGCCGGGGTTCGAGGTAACTCCGAGAATGTGAAGTTGGAGACCCGGCCTCAACGCTTGATCGCCGTCCGAAGAGTCAATGGCTTTTGATGGATCTGGAGATGCAGAAGGTATGCATGAAGTTCTGCTCGATATTATAAAACTAGTGAATAGTACAGTACAATGTCAAAAAGAGCGCTGCGGAGAAGCATTAGGAGATGTGGTCAGCTGTGGCGATGGGCTTGTCGAGAAACGCCATTACGCCCTCCCACAGCCTGTCCATCATGTCGCTGTCGGTCTGTAGAGCAGGGCAAATGCCGGCATCACTCGGGACTAGTCTCGCCACATCATCACTCTCGCCTGTCAACGATAGCCCATCGGACACACTCCTGCCGATTTCATCGAAAGCTATCGCTGTCGAGCCCATCATCGTAAGACTCGCAGCGATGCTCCGCATCCCATGAGGCGGCGCAGGCGTAAGTGGTGCCGACGATGGACTGGCCTGTTGCATCAAGTTCGGGATGTATGTCGCATTGTTCCCCACCGTGTTGCCCCCGCTTCGTTGACGCCAACACCTCTCCTCAGCCTCCAACAACCCCTCGATGATACCCAAATCACCTTTCACGCTTCTTGAAGTCTGACACCTTAACACGGCCTCTCTCACCCTTCCCAATGTGAGCTGTCTCACCAGCCCGTTCCCGCCTCTTCCATTTCCCCCTTCTTCACCGAGCGCCATGCTGCTCCTGTACATCAGATCCGTACAGATCAGAATCGCCGCTCGCACCACCCCGTCTACGTTCACCTTGAGCGTGTCAACTACATCGCAATGATGTCGCAGCCTGCTCTGCAGATCTAGAATGTGGTTTGCTAGCGCCAACATTGTTGGTGAGACCGGCTCGCCGATTCGTTGCGGCACATCGTAGAACTCGAGCATGGTGGCAAACACGATCTGGTGTAGGATCCATCTTTCGATCGAGTACCTTTGTTGATAGGCGCTTGGAGGCCACGCGGTAGACACGTCATAAGTGTAGGTCTCGTCCAGCCTGTAGCCGACAGGCAAACGCTCCATGAGTGCCACAAAGCTCTGCTCCACCTTTCAAACAACAGGCCACCGAGGCTGAGCTTTTCATCGACCAACGTCCGAACCAAGCTCGCTAGCTCGATGAGCGGAAGCATGATGCGCACGGGAAGCCAGAGTTCGCTCCGATTCTCTTGAAGCACTTCACTTACAGTGCTGCCCAAAGGCAGCTGTTCGAGCTCCTCATATCTGACCACAAGCGGCAATCTTGTGGTGAAATGGGCCGGGTTGATCCGATAACTACCCTTCCTAGGCACCATAAACCAATCTCTAGTGGCCAAGAACCACCAAGCCCTAACCCTCATCTCATTCTCTACCGTCACCTCTTCTGCACTTCCAATATGGTCCATCTTCAGCCGCTCTGCACATCTCACTGCATTCCACAGCATTCCTTCCTTGAATCCACTCTCATCCAGGTCGTAGACAACGATCAGGATACACGCCTGAACTTGGGCTAGCGTCGCATCCGAGCTGAACACCAGTCGTTGCAGTATGGATTTCGCGAGCGAGTGGAGTGCGTTTTGTCGTTCCGTCGGCGAGAAGTTTGGACCGAGAGCGTCGATGATTGGCAACTGCGATCTTTCGGATGCACCGCGCGGTGTGAACTGAATCGACATGGCCAGCGACATCAAGAGGACTGCTAGCTCGGCTTCACCTACGCTCTCTGCAGAGCTTGAGGAGGTGGAAGGGCAGTAATACAGCCGACTGAGGGTTCGCTTCAGCAAGGGGACATGAACGCAGGCACCAACTATACTCGAACAGCGGTAGTGGTATTGCATATCGATTACGAGCTGTGCTGCGTCATGGTCTCCGATTACGTGTCTTGCTTTTTCGATCAGCGAAAGCGAGTCGTCGGATAGCAAGCTTTGACTGATGGACGAGGAGGTGGTGGTGATGTTTCTTGTGCTGCTCGGGCTAAACGCAGTCGAGGAACCGCATCGATGATGCAAGCCGTTGAAGTCAAAGATGGCCGAAGGCGAGTCCGAATGCTCGGACACGGACGAAGGCGGCGGGCGAAGAGATGATTGCGGAGTGCTTACAACTACATTGCTCTTGCCATTGGTGGCGGTACTGCCGCCCACACCGCCCAAGTTGTCATAGCTCGACCCCGAAGGCGAAGCGTCCACTACACCAGACCCACGTGCCACTGTGGTGCCGTTGTGCTTGAGAGCAGTGGTGATGACGGGGCGGGATGCTTTGCGACTCCGCTGCTTGCGCTGCAGTCGTTTGCATTCGCCTTGAACTTCGCACGAGATGCAGTGGTTGCAAGGATTCTTGCCATCGCATCAGATCTTTTTCTCTCTGCACCTAGCGCAGCTGTGGTGCAACATTGTGTCAACGAGGCAAAGCCAAGGAGCTTTCAAGGGTCGATGTCAGGCCAGATTATACGAGCTTGGTTTACGATGCTTGCTTTTGAGTCTCGAGAGGTGGTCTTGATGAAGAAGCCGATGGTACTGCGAGCTAGTCCGAGGATCAGACTCCACAAGTCATGAGCCACAGATAAGGGTCTAGCATAAAGCAGATGGTTGCGTACTGTATATCGAATGAACCGGTTCCCACAGCTACTTGCAGTCTTTGTTGCTTTTGTCCGTTTTCTCTCCGAAGCAAGGGGTACTTGTACTATCTGCCACAGCGAGCAGAAAGATGATGGAGGAAGGAACGCAAGCTTGAGGACTCAGCAAAAGCGGCTATACAGGACACTTGTCCCCACATGCCAACATCAAACGCCGTTCAAAATAGCACGGAAAAATCGCGTCCTCCAAATTCCCGAAACTCCGGATTGCAACTCGGACCCCGGCCTGTCACTCTTCGCTCTCAGTGACATTCCTCAGAAAAGTAACCGCCCGCTCAGCAAGGTCAAATAAAGTTTGTCTAAGCGCTCGGCATCCATCATGAGGATATGCATGAAAGAAGGCCTTTATCTCCCGAGTTCCATGTACTGACAAATGGCGTCCGTGGAGCAACCCGGGCCGAGTTTAGACTCCCCGCTTAATAGTCAGCAACCACCGGGCACGAAGCTAAGCGGACACCTCCATATGTCAAAGGGCAGAGCGCGTCCCGTGGGGAAGAATCTTATGACCGACCTGCTGCCAAGCTCACCACTTCTGACCAAAAGAACCCTGATGATCACGCAATCTTCCACGTCAAGAATGTATACAAACGAATGGTATTGCTAAAGCTGCAAAGAAAGTGTCATCGCCCCTGTTCCTCCTACCAATTTCAACCGGACTTAAACGAGCGCGACAGGCTGCTCATCATCAGCAGGAACACTAGTGACCACAGGATCCGTCTCCTTGTTTCCCATCAACCCCCCCATAGAAGCTGGCAAGTGGGCGGTGGAAGGATCAGGCGTGTGAAGTTCCTCGCTTATGGCGCTCTCACTTCCGTGTTTCATGAGTCCACCTGTTCCACTACCTGGTCGACTGCTGTTGGCGCCAAGGAAGAAAGAATCTTCTGACGACGGCGTGTGAGAGTCGGATCTTGCAATTTGGGGTTCGGCTTCTTCTTCTGTGCTAATGCCCGTGCTCGGGGTTGCGGTTGTAGTGGGTGGGGAAACTGCTGTGTCTTCGGCGACCGCGGTCTGGAGAGCTTGCTTTGTTTCGGCGCTTGCAATGCTGGTGCTGGAACCAAGCTTGTAAGCACTTCGAGTTCCAAATCCATTCTTAGCCATCTCTTCGTTGACAGGCACTGGCGACGCATTAGACAGATCGAGGTCTTGCAGACGTGGCGCCAACCCATGCTCTTCCTTAGTTTCCACCTCGTTGCCTACCGTAACGTCCTCTAGAGTGGCATCAGGGTTCTCGCTCAGCTGCTTGATCTTGTCCATATCAACAACCGGCATCGTGGCGGCGTCAGGGAAGTTTGCCTTTGCATTGTTCTGCTTAGCTGCTTCCTTTGCTTCTGCCTTGCCGCTGCTGCTGCCATTGAAACTGCTGAGTCGGCGCAACAACGCTCGAATGGGCCTCTTCTTCGGAGCTGCCGCCTTCGACTCGGCCGAGTCTTGGCGGGCGATGCTGGAACGCCGGCTTGCATCGGCACTTCCGCCATTGCTGCTGCTCTTTGTTGGCCTCGAGTCCTGCGTTGTCGGCGGGAGGTCCACTGAACGGAAAGCAACAGGAGATATGTCCGCATCGCTATCAGCCGAGATGGCGGCGGACTGAGGCGACATGGCAGCAGGAGTCTCCGCGGCCGGTGTAGCATAAGCACTGAGCTCTGGTGAGGTGGTGGCCGAAGTAGCCTTGGATGCGGCCTGGATGCTGGAGATGATGTCGACTTGAGTCTTGGACTTGTTCGAGCGCGAGAACATGGTCGAGAATCGATTCTTCTTGCTAGACTTGACCGAGGCCAATCCCGGCCGGACGCTCACCTCAGACGGAGTAATCGAATTTCTCCTGCTACTTGCCTTCACACTCTCCTCCTCAACCTTCAGCCCATCTTGCTCCTTCGCAGCAGCCACGTCAACCACCTTGTCACCCTCAGCCTGCGCCTCCTGACGAGCAGCCTCCTTCTTGAGGTTGGTGAACGAGGGACTGGGACTGGGCGCGCGACTGCTAGCCCTACTTCCGAATGGAGTCAACTTCTTGCCCTCTTTCGGTGGCTTGGTAAGGCCCTGCAACTCGGCCTGGGGATCGTTCATTGTCATTGTCAACACCGGACGACGCTGCTTAGTGCTACCGTTGGGCGAAGTCTGCGACGCACTCCATGTCGATGCACCAGAGAGACTGCGGGATACAGCGACCTGGCTTGGAGTGTGATAGACGTGCGTCTTGTTCGCGTAGGCCATGGTTGCATCGAATGGCGAAGGCTCTTGCGTGAGCGGGATGCCAAACGGATCCATCGTGTCCAGAGGGTTGCCGGTCGAGCGGGTTCCGGCAGCAGCAGCAGCAGCAGGAAGGCTTGGATAGGGCGAGCCACCCAAACCCAGGAACATCTCTTTCGGTACCATGCCGTTGGTCGGATCCACAGGCAAGCCAGGTGCACCAATGCCCGCCATGTCACCTCTTCTCGGCCGTCCGTTGGGTCGTCCGCCGTGAAGCGGAGTCATTGGCTTCAAGCCAATGCCGCTCATCGTCGGAGAGACGGGAGTGATGCTGTCGTCTTGCAGCGGTGCATCCTCGAGAATGCTGGGGAAAGATCGTCGACGAGGATCATTGTAGGCAGCAGCACCTGCTTTGGAGCGGAGGGGAGACGAGCTACCGCTTCGACTAGCGCGTGCAAAGGGCGGCTGAGGAATTTGCTCGGCAATAGCTTCTGCAGCGAGCTCTCGAGCCAACAAGTCAAGATCTCGCGTGTCAACATACCTCCTTCGCCTACCGCCAGGCGTGACAGTGCCCGAACTCGTAGCAGAGGCAGCGATCAGACTATTGGAGGAGGGTGTCGGCGTCTCGGAACCATCTTCGGATCCGTTGCCGTTTGAATCACTCTTGTTACGACGCGAACGAGAGCCCATGGATCGAAGGAAGCTCTTCCTGCGCTTGACTTGGGTTTCTTCGCCCGCATCCGACTTGGAGCGTCCTCGTTGCGAAGGGCTGCGTTCGAGCTGGTCCGTGTTCTCGCTCGCTGTTGTTGCTTGTGCGGCAAACTCGTCTGCAGCGGTGTTGGTAGAGATGGGTGAAAGGCTGGCACCGATACGCTTGGGCGAAGCAGGAGCTGACTTGCCTTTCTTCCTGGTCTCCACTCGTGCTTGCTGTCTTGCTGCTTCGAGAACCAACTGTGCTGCACGTGCAACCATGTGATTGTCGCCCGTGATCCCACCTTGCTCAGACTGGGATGGCTCCCTGCTTTTAGCTGGCGGAGGTGTCAACGAGGGTGTAGCGCCGTCGCCACCACTCATGGCGCCTTCCTCTTGGCCTACGATGCCACTAGGCTGTCCGACAACATCCACTGTCTCGGGTGAGTCCGATTGCATCGTGCTAGTGTTGGACGAGCTGATCCCAGCCAGGATTTCGGGATGGATGCCACTGCTGCCAATGGCAGAGATGGTCTGTGAGACCGTCGGCAATCCAGCGTCGCCATTCTTCGGCGAACCCGACCTGATTGCATCTCGACCCTTCTTCGGGTTCCCAAAGATTGGAGTTCCTAAGCCTCTGCTATTAGCATGAGCCTGAGCAGCGGCGGTACTACCACTCGCCAAAGCAGCTTGCTCGCGCAACTCGTCGCCCAGCTCCCTCTCCTCGGCTGTGACTGCGGTTGAATCACTAGCCTCCATCCAAGGCTCGGGTGTCTGTTGCGAATCCCACTTGATTCCACTCTTGAACTTTCCGGTAGGCTTGCTCAGCTCTGCCAGGTTAGCACCCTCAGCAGACTTGCGAGAGCGAGAAGAGATACGGCGTCCGATGGAAGGTCTTCGTTGTGCTTTCGAATCTGTGCTGTTGTTGTTGGTGACAGGATTTTGTGCGCGTAGAGAAGTGGAGCTGGTGAGACGAGCTAGGACTCCACCACCAGAAAAGCTGCCAGAGGATCGACGGAAAGGGTTGTAGCGTGGTTGGGAGGTGGAAGGCTGGTTTTGAGAGGAGGATTGAGCGGATTGTGGCTGCGCATCCAGCGCCACGGCATCGCTTTGTGCTGCCATGTTGAAAGTGAGCCCAGCCTATGGCCTATTGGTAATAGAAGCTACAAAGTTGGTGTGCGCTTATGCTAACCAATGAAGCCGTGAAGGTTGCGCAAATGCCTCGTCCTTGGTGAGATAGCAACGTGCGCAGGGGTGCTGCGTGCCAGAGCGTCGTATGGTGAGAGATGGTTGTCTGTGCACGAGTCAAGAATAGCGCAGTGATAAGCGCTTTGCGGAAGATCCGAACTGAAACGCACGAGCCTCTGCAAAGTTGGCTCTGCTATCTGCTGGGATAAGAAAGGGATGTGACGGCGCAACGTCGAGTTGGTCGAAAGTTAAGCTTTGCGCCAAATTTTGTCTTGGCAGTCTTCTGCGCAAACCTTCAGAGCATGCAAAAAAGGACTTGGTTCGGTGGTGGGTCCGCAAGGAAAAGTCTCCGTTAGGCTTCGGGAAAGCCTGGCTGTCTGACAATCAAGAGCTTGTGTGCGAGATAGGAACGTTGCCGAGTTATGAGCCGAGGAGTAGAGATACCCGTGGGAGATAGCGAGTTCGAGTGATGCGGGTCGGTGAAATGGTGGATGCGAGACTGTCCACGAGGGTATAATAGGTGGAGAACAGGAAACAGGTGGTAGAGACGTAGCAGAAAAGGCAGTGATTGTCCGAAAGCGAAGGCAAGGTGTGTGTGGTATGATCAAAGTGAGATGATGGAGAGGGATAGAACTGGTGGATGCTTGGAGAGAGTGTGTGAGAGTGCGTGTGTGGAGAGTGTGTGTGGTGTGAGTGTACTGTAGAATAGCCAAGTTGCTGTGAATTGAAGCACGCATTCCACGCAGCAGCTCCACTACATCTGGTTGCAGATGAAGTTGCAGTTGCAGAAAGAGACACGGTGACGCAGAATGCACACACTCTCTTTCTCTCTCACTCTCGCCTACCGTACAGCTGTCCTGCAACCATCGACGCAAAGGATTCCAAAAATTCTAGCAATTCCAGAAAAACCGCTCTGTAAAATCACACAACACAGAGTTGCTGCTGCTGCTGCTGTTCTGAAGGCACATGTCAGTCGTCGATCCACGGCTGACCCTGAATTTCCATCTCCCATTTGTCATGTCTGCGCTGCACCCCTGCGCGGACTTGCTTGAACCGATATCGATACGATGTCCCTTTTCTATTCTGACCACGCTGGAGTGTCCTTGACTTCTCTCTCTCTCTCGCTTCATCTTTTGGCCCCCGCAATTGGCTCGCCGCGCGTATGTTCGGGCGGGTAGCGCTCATCTTGGCGAGCAAAGATGCCAAGTGATGCTGACAGCGTATGAGTGAGGGGAAGTATGAGCACGTCATGACCTTTCCAGCCTTGGTCTGCGGATCAGAGGCCGAAAGGAGATCAAGCATGCCTATCAAGGTAATGCTGCTAATCCGGGCAGATAGAGAATCAGCGACTCGGTTGGTGCAAGGAACACGCCAAGAAGCGCATTCGACAGGCAAGACCTTGCTTGCAAAGATATCGAGCTGTCATCATCAGGAAAGATCATGGAAGGCGATAACGGGCAAATATACAGAACAGAGAGAGGAATGCCGACTAATAATCGCGACCTCGATCGATCCGGCAATGCTCCCTTCCTGAAGAATATGCCAAGCAAGTCCGGCGTCATCACCGATACTGTATGCTTGCCCTTCATATCAGACAGCAACACTTCTTTCTGATCTCAAGCACAGGATGAATGTTCGGATGTTTCAGGCGTAAGACTCATGGACGATTCATCTGCAAGCAAGCAAATGGCAAACGAGGGTTCCAGAGGTGGCCGATGAGCGGGCGGGCGGACGATTCTCGAATGAGATTTGCAATTTACGCACTGCATCGGTGAAGTCATCGTTGTCTCGTTTCGTGCATCTCGTGCATATGCATCAACGCAACCGACGCTTCAATCCCGGCAGAATTTCATGTGTGCCTGTTCTTTTGTTGCCCTCCTGTTTTGCCCTTTTTTTTTTTTTTGACCGGTGAACTCGGCAAAATCAATCATCTTATCTCGCAACAGCTTTCCCGATTTCGAGTAAGATCGGGCTTGGCATGCAGTAAGTTGGTGGATTGAGAGTTGATGGTAAAAGTACATATGCAGGGTCGTTTGGAAGCGATAGGAAATGCGAAGGATGGCCTCAAGCCTGGGCAGACTGATCCGTAATACGAACAATCTTGGAAAAGTCTTGCTGAAGCGCCCTCTCCTCGGCCTCGCGCTCGTCCTGGCTGTCGAATTCTTCATCATGCTGAGCTGCTTCATCAGCAATCCTATCTAGTGTTCCCTGAATGCCTCCCTGCTCGTCGAATCGCTTCTTCATCTCTTCCTTCTCCAGCTTGTCCTCTTCAACCATCTTTCGGCTCAACTCGTCCACCTCTCGTGCATCCTTGCAGCCTCTGTATGCTCGAATCCACCTCGCGTTGATCTTGGGGAAGTGCTCTCCCCAGCCAAACTTGGACAGCAGCAGTCTTCCTTCAGCTGGCATCGAACAGAGATAGAAAGCCGCTGCAAGCGCTTCGACACAATTGAGCTTCATTGGCTTGCCATAGTTGACGGGATTAGTGGCGATCATGTGTGGCAAAAGACGCTCGTTAGGACTCTTGAGTTTGCCAAACGGCACTTCGTCTAGTCGAGCCCAACTGCATTCGACGACAGCCACACCGTTCTCAGCGATGATGTGTGCGTCGGCGGGAGAGAGTGTCTGGGTGGCGTTGGGTGTGAGCACGATGCCGCGGAACTTTTGGCCGACACGGAGTTCTTGGATGAGACCTAAGCGGGATAGCTTCTTGCCGGAACATCGTTTGGGATCGCAATGGTTGAAGTCCCACATGGCGACGGGAACAGATATTGAGGTGACATCGTCACCACCATCGACCGAGTTGTAGTCGCTGTCTGCCTCGCTTGCATGCTCTTCATCGTCGTCATCGTCGGACTCCTCGTCTTCTTCGCTGTCGGCTGGTGCTGCTTTGCTTCGTCGTCTTGATGATGGTTCCTCTTCAGATCCTTCCTCGCTGTCGTCTTCCTCCTCTGAATCTCCTTCCAAATCCTCGTCCGAAGAGGCTTGCCTTGGCTCATCGATAGCACTATCCGGCCTCCAGCTGTCTGTGTCGAAAGCAGAAGCGTAGCGGTCCGCAAGGTTTCGACCGCCACCTCGACCTCCCCTCCCTCGACCTCTACCTGCACCACCTCCGCCGCGACCGCCTTTGCCACCTCTTGCTGATGTATTTGGCTTGCCCATTGTTGACTTGACGCCACGTCTATGATTCGTATCGGCTGAGCTCGAATGGTTGACACTTGCATCAAGAAGAATCTCAAAAAAAGTGTGGAGAATTTTAGCATCGGAATGCCAAAATATCGGGAAACGGGACCTCTGCTCGCGCGAGATTCTTCAATGTTAGGTCGCTATCAGCTCACGCGGCTGTAAAAATAACGGCTTTGCAAGGATCTGAGCTGGACAAGTCGAACGCAGGGCGATCGTCAATCAAAACTCCGTTTGAGGCCGCCGCCAGTGTTCCACTTCTCCTGGTGGTACAGTAGCTTCGACCTTCCAGACCTTGGCTTCATTTCTTCTAGCACTAGAATTGGTCTTTTTTCGAAGCATTTGACCCTTCCCTCCCATTATCAAGATAGCTATACAATAACAGATGAACACGTTCGCAGCACTGTCAACAGCTTGGAATCCAACGTCACATTGATGAAGAGACAAAGACAAGATCTAGTAGCGACGGTAGGGAAAGGCTCCATGAGGACGGAGGAAGGGTCGAGCTCTTCTCAGATGAGAACCGGGCTTTCACGCTCTGAAAATGCCGGAAGCAGCTCCGATGACGGCGGGCGGATCGGAGATGAACACGAGAGGAGGTCGCCAGCCTACAGAATGTTTCGAGTCTTGAACTCTGCGCTCTGCACGCATTCGAGACTAAAATTTCTCCTGAAAAATTGACGATCTGACTGCGTGAAAACACGAAGAAGGCGCTGTGCAGTTGCATCAAAGCAAATGCAGCTTGTGCTTCTCCACATTCAGACTCGAACGTATGCGGATGAAAAGCCGGATTCCAGGCAGCAGAGCGCACAACCGGCTCATTATCACACCTTTAAGCCCATGACTCAGGACGTTCGTTCGCCCTTTTACCGAAGTCAAAGTCAAAGTCAAGACGAAAGGATTGCGGGGATCGAGGCGCTAAGCTGCCACTTCTCCAGCCATTCCTCCACAAGGCGAGAGCAAGCGCCTTCTCTGCCATAGCTCTCTCTGCTGTCAGTCACAGTCCGCTTGGTCCGATGGGTTTCAACACTCTTTCACTCTCTCACTCTCTCGTTCGCTCGGTCCCGTGCCACTTTCTTTTCTGTTTGCTTGCTGTCTGCCTGCAGCTTGGTTGTGTGTGTGCGTGTGACCGGCACAGTCACGCTGCTCTCTTGCCGGTCCCATCATCCGTCAAGGGCGATCCCTGCTAGCTCCGCCTCGTCTCGCCTTTGCCTGTCTCGTCATATGCCTTGTTGTGCTTGCCTCGTTCGAGGTCCGGGCGAAATGACTAGGCTCGAGCCTGAATGAGCCATCGAATATATACACTGAGTCTGCTTCGTGTACAACATCTTTGCCTGCTACAACCATCCTCCCTCTCGCTGTCGTTTCCTCATCGTCGACGTCTACCCTACCTACACGCTCGCCCCAAAAAGTCACGGAACACCCCACTACCGCGGCTATCGACTGCATACAAACCTCACTCTCATAGCATACAATCACTCACCCGGCACATCCATAGAAAGCAAATTCGTCAACATGGCTGACCAGGAACTCAAGCTCTTCGCCGAAGAAGTCGAGGCCGTCAAGCAGTGGTGGAAGAACCCTCGCTTCGCCAACACCACCCGTCCTTACACTGCCGAGCAGGTCGTCTCGAAACGAGGCACGCTCAAGCAGACCTACCCTTCCAACATCCAGGCCAAGAAGCTCTGGAAGACGCTCGAGAACCATGCTTCCAAGGGCACCACCTCGCACACCTACGGTGCTCTCGACCCTGTCCAGGTGACCCAGATGGCCAAGCACCTCGAGACTGTCTACGTTTCCGGTTGGCAGTGCTCTTCGACCGCCTCGTCCACCAACGAGCCCGGTCCCGATCTTGCCGACTACCCTTACAACACTGTTCCCCTCAAGGTAGAGCACCTCTTCATGGCACAGCTCTTCCACGACCGCAAGCAGCGCGAGGAGCGAACCAACATGTCGCCCGAGCAGCGTGCCAAGACCCCCGTTGTTGACTACCTCCGTCCCATCGTTGCCGATGCCGATACCGGTCACGGTGGTCTCACCGCTGTCATGAAGCTCACCAAGCTCTTCGTCGAGAAGGGTGCTGCTGGCATTCACATTGAGGACCAGGCTCCTGGTACCAAGAAGTGCGGTCACATGGCTGGTAAGGTGCTTGTTCCCATCCAGGAGCACATCAACCGTCTCGTTGCCATCCGTCTCCAGTACGACATCATGGGTGTCGAGAACCTCGTTGTTGCGCGTACCGACTCGGAAGCTGCTACCCTCATTACCACCAACGTCGATGAGCGTGACCACGCCTTCATCCTCGGTACCACCCACACTGACCTCGAGCCCCTTGTCGACATTCTCAACCGTGCCGAGCAGGAGGGTGCCGATGGTCCCAAGCTCATCGCACTCGAGGAAGAGTGGCTCAACAAGGCTCAGCCCGTGCGTTACGGTGACGCTGTTGCCGCCGAGCTCGAGAAGAAGGGCAAGAAGGCTGAGGCCGACAAGTTCCGCAACGAGGTCATCGGTATCTCGCTCATCAAGGCCAAGGCCAAGGCTAAGAGCCTCGGTGTCGAGATTGGCTTTGACTGGGATGCTTGCCGTACTCGCGAGGGTTACTACCGATACCAGGGTGGTACCGACTGTGCTATCAACCGTGCCATCGCTTTCGGTCCTTACGCCGACTTGCTGTGGATGGAGACCAAATCGCCCATCCTTGCTCAAGCCAAGGAATTCGCCGAGGGTGTCAAGAAGGCTCGTCCTCACCAGTGGCTCGCGTACAACTTGTCGCCATCGTTCAACTGGGATGCTGCCAAGCTCAGCACAGAACAGATGAAGAGCTACGTCTGGGATCTCGGCAAGCTCGGCTTCGTCTGGCAGTTCATCACCCTTGGTGGTCTCCACTCGAACGCCTACATCTCGGATCTCTTCGCTGCTGGTTTCGCCAAGGAAGGTATGAAGGCGTACGTCGAGTTGGTGCAGCGCAAGGAGCGCGAGATTGGATGCGACGTCTTGACACACCAGAAATGGTCGGGTGCCAACTTTGTCGATGCTTGTTTGAACACTGTTCTCAAGGCTGCTTCTACTTCGGCCATGGGTAAGGGTGTTACCGAGTCCCAGTTCAAGTAAACGACAACAAAAGCTCGCTCTTCTTTCTCTTTGTACACTACCTCACTTCTTTACGTCTGGATATGAACTGTTTATGAACGCATCTACAACGAAAGCATCTCGCATTGATCGTCTGTGTGACGCTGAGGAAGTTTCATCTGGATGCCATACTTTAGAGCCGATGACTTGTGTTTGATCTGCTGAGTAAGTTATCGGCGATGGTTACATTCTCGATCTGTGATCTTGAGATGGCCGACAAGGAGTTTCGGAACTCGGCGAAGGTGTCGCCATTCCGAAATTCAGCTTCCGATGGAAACTTGCGAGGTGTCAGGAGTCGTCGCTGCAGAGGTGCATGGATCAAGCGAAACTGTTTGTGTTGTGTTCCTGTTGGTGCGATCTGGACCGCTGAATCGCTTCTTGAGATCAGCAAGCGACAGCTAGACTATTCTCCTTCTATCCTCGCACGCCAATCTCATACGCAACGAATGTCTGCTTGTTCCTCCATCGTAAAGCTCGCCAAACGACACGTTCGACTGACCATCCTCCCTGCCGCGGAAGCACCGTGGTCGTAACGCGGAAGCTCTACAGCAACGAAAAGATCGCTGTCAATGATGTATACACCTTCTCGTCTCCCCTCTTCCTCGTCCTTGCTCTTGCTCCATGGTAAATGCGGTGTTGAACGCTGTGTCAGCCAAGAAGAGAAACCACATTCCGCAATCTGTACAAAGACACGGCGCGATCAGCTCGAAACTAGGGCTAGCCGCGGATGGCCCTCGGAAGGCCCATGGGATGTTGATTGTGAGTGAATCATTTCATGCCATGGAAATCAGAACAAGGGGATGAATGAGATAAGCGGGCGCCAAGAGGTCTGGGCCTTCCACGTCAATCTTATTGTATTGTCAGAGGGGAAGGGGTCCACGCCATGCAATGTCAATGCTATTGTCACAGATAGCGATAGGGACTGTTTTCAAGCCAAAGATCAGCTGATTCGTTAATGTGTTGGCGTATGGGCGCGTATGCAAATGCTAAGCTAAGCTTTTGACTCGTCGTGCGTTCTTGCCTGCAAAATGCATCCGCGGGTCGATGGTAAGTGTTTCAAGCGTCGCTGCGATCCCCACGTGGAGAAGCCCTGTGCATCGATACACACAAAAAGAAAGTCCGAAGCCGAACCCTCAAAGCTCGCCTTCCGGTTTTCGAATCTCCCTTGTGCTGCTGCAGATGGCTCTTCTCCCTCTCTCTCAGCACAATCACAGTATCGAAAGTGTGATGGTTTGTGATTGTGACTGTCTGTGACTGTGACTGTGACTGTGACTGTGACTGTGACTGTGTTGATTTGACGGCGCAGCGACCTTCCCCAACACGCATTTGCGCTTGGCGCTTCTTTCTTCCCGACGCCCAGGTACAACTTGACCAACACACATACAGTATATAGCCCCTTGAATCAGCCCCTTCGAATCCCTTGCTGACTTCAACTCGTCCACCAAGCCATCCCCATCCTTCCTCCCCTCCACACTTTGGCGTCCGATCCTGTCGTTCCAAACCTCAGACCTCGACACTTGAAGCCAAGTCTACCCGCCGAAAAGGCCACACGACACAATGGAGACCACAACCGAGCACTCTTCGTCCTCCACATTCGTGGCAACGCATGCCATGCGATCTGCTTCCTCCATCTCGACACCGGCACCGGCTTCCGTAGCTGAGCCTACGCAGGGGTCTTCTTCGGTCGCTTCCCCTTCGTCATCACCAACACACATGAACGGTACCTCCAACAATGCCTCTTTGGATCCTTCACAGCTCTTCTCATGGCGAGACATTACCTATGACGTGCTGCTCTCCAAAGCTCGACGCAAAGAGATCAAGAAAGGTGGGTCCAGCTCCAGCACCTCATCCAAGACCGCTAACCCGGTTGAAAAGAGCTTCACAAATGAAAAGGCCTCACAAGCAGAAAAAGGCACCGTCTCTCCCTCCGCTGACGAGGATGAGGTCCTCCCCGAGCACAACGAAGTCTTCCCTCACCTCCCGCCACTCGATCCCATGCGTCGCCGGGTCCTCAATGGCGTCAGTGGTCATGTCAAAAAGGGAGAGATGGTCGCCATCCTCGGTGCGTCCGGTGCTGGTAAGACCTCTCTCCTCTCGGTCCTCTCGGCACGTCTTGACAAGTCGTCCGAGATTGCTGGCGAGGTTCTCTTCCAAGGCAAGGAGCGCAACCCTGCTACATGGAAGCGCCTGACTGGCTTTGTCGAGCAGGACGACCTCATGTTCTCCGCTCTCACTGTCCAGGAGACTCTGCAGTACTCGGCCGATCTGCGACTTCCCAAACGCCTCTACAACAAGCAAGAACGCGAACAGCGTGTCCAGGACAGCATTGCCATGCTTCGACTCGACAAGTGCAAAGACACACGCATCGGCGGTCCCAACCAGCGTGGTGTGTCGGGCGGCGAACGAAAACGTGTCGCTGTTGGAACCGAACTGGTAGCCGATGTCAGCGTGTTGCTCCTCGACGAGCCTACCTCTGGCTTGGATGCCTTTGCTGCGCTCAACTTGGTCAAGAACTTGCAGGAGATCACAAGAGAGAGGGAGCTCTTCACACTCATGACCATTCACCAGCCTTCGTGGAACATCTTCAAGCACTTCGACAAGGTCATCTTGCTGACTCGCGGTCAGATCTACTATTCTGGTCCACCTGCCGACGCTCCAGCGTGGTTCGACTCGCTCGGCCACCATCCATCCGAAGGTGTCAACCCTGCCGACTATTACATCACCATCGCAGAGAACTACGAGAAGACCAACGAAGCCGAGCAGCGTGTCCGCAATCTCCTCACCTCTTGGCGCTCCGATGGCGAAAGCTTCCTCGCCAACCACGCAGCCAAAGTCAAAGCAGCCGAATCCACTTCCACTGATATTGCACTGACTCAACGACCCGAGTTGAACCGCAAGACATCCCGCATCGTGCCCAAGACCAGTGACGCAAACGAATCTGCCGGAACATGGCCCAACTCTTGGCTTCACGAACTCTGGCTCTTGAGTCACCGTAATGTGATGCTCGTCGTCAAAGATCCGACGGTCGCAATTGCCTCTTTCGCGCAGAATATCGTCTTGCTCATCATCATCGGCTTCGCCTTCTTCAGGCTAGACTTGGATCAAGGTGGTGCACTCGCACGCATTGGTGCCCTTTTCATCATTCCTGTCAACGCATCTTTCGCTGTCCTTTTCCCCATCCTCGCCATCTTTCCCTTGCAACGAGACGTCATGCTTCGAGAACGATCCGCCGGCACCTACCGCATCTCCTCCTTCTACCTCAGCAAGATCATCATCGAAGTACCCAACCAGGTTCTCCAGCGAATCATCTTCTACGCCGTAGTCTATTGGATGGTAGGACTGCGTCAAACAGCAGGAGCATTCTTCATTTGGGTTGCCATCAACGTCCTCCAGGTTGGCACCGCCATTGGTCTTGGTCTCGTAATCGGTTGTGGAGCACAAAGTATCGAGCTGGCCAATGTCTTTGCTCCGGTTATCAACGTCATCTTCCTTCTCTTTGGTGGTAATCTCTTGCCGCTTTCAAGTATTCCACCTTGGTTCGTTTGGCTGCATTGGATCTCACCCATCACCTACACTTATTCGGCATTGGCACAGAACGAGTTCAGGAACATTCAATTCAGTTGCGAGGCGGATTCAGCTCAGTGCTACAGGACAGGACAGGATGTATTGAACCAGTATGATCTACAGACGTTTACGATTGCAGAGAATGCAGGGTTCTTGGGGGCTATCACTTTTGCTTTCTTGATCATCGGCTATGTGTTGTTGAGGTGGCTGGGTAGGCCCTCGTTTAGATATGTCCAGCCCAAGGCGCCGATGTCACAGACTTCCTCATCAAAGTGAGCGCGCTACAGCTCGATTGCTTTCAACCTCTTGTCGTCTATGCCTGTTTCATGATACCATGTATGCAATATCATGCATCCTGACATGACCCGAATTACAGTACGACTGATCCATCCAAGACCATCAGTGAGCTTTCTGTGCGAGGGTAGCGACATCATCTCTGGCCTATTGGGCTTTCATGATCACCTCTCGATCCATGAGAAGCAGCGGAGTTGCGTGTTTGTCAGCTCTCTCTCCTCGTCGTGAATCACTCCTTGACTTGGACGTGTTCAGCGTCGCCATACACACATCACACAACATCTTGCCATGGAAACTCACAACAGCTTCTACTTGGATGACGAGAACACATGACTTGCAGGCCACCATACAGACCCTGACATGTCACCTGCCAAAATCCTCTACCCTCATCACTCTCGACCCAACCCTCGCCCAACTCCACCGCCAATGCCTGCATCAAACTTAACACTCAAAAACATCCTCCCGCTACCATGCAGAGCACCAAGTTCAAACATCCTATCGAAAAGCCCCTGTACCCAAACCCTTGCTGCACCCTGACAAACACTTAATCCCCAACCCTGCCCGTCCCACCCTGCCTCCCTCAACTGTCTATAAACCACACTAGGCTGCGGTGGGGTATACCTAACCGCCCCTGCATACGCTATTCCCCACCTCTCCCCCAACAACTTGGCACACCCCTTTGGATCCGGACAATTGACATGACATTCATAATCCCTCGCAGGGTTCGCTAGCCCTAACTTCAACAATCGCTCCAAGAACCACGTCCTTTTCCTCTCCAACTTCAATAGCGTCCCACTCGAAAGACTGTCCAAGTCGGCGGGATCCCAAGAAGAAAAGTTATCAAGTACATGCCGTGAAGCCTCCTTATACAGATCATTAAAACCATGCAACTCGGCCAAGCGCATCGCTTCTATTGGTCGACCAGCTAGCGCAGCCCGCAAAAAGGTCAGACAAGATCGTCGGAGAAAAGGAACCTGAAACTTGTCAGAAAAGCGAAGTAGAGGACCACAATTGAACCATGTAACGGAGAGATCAAGATGTGGGTAGGCGTGAAAGAGGAAATCATGGAAGGTTGAGGCGCTTTCTTCGGCCAGATCGATGACTGAGGTTATGCCTTTGTAGCGTGATGGTAGTGCATCGGACACATTCTTAATACTGCCGGAAGGATGGTCGGTGGAGAGAGGCGGTTCAGTGTCGTGACTGGCTCGTCGAGAGATGGGCGGTGTGGCGAGCGATTCGAATCTTTCCAGAGCTGGTGTGGAGTCGAGATGGAGGCTGGGTTTACTGGTGCTTCGAACAGGGATACTTTGTTTGCGGTTCACAGATTCTAGCTTGCGTAGTGTCAGACGAGTCGCTAGATGCTTAGACTTGGACCTCGCTTGCCGAAGGCCACCTCCACTTCCGGACGGAGAGTTCCTTCGTGGTCGCTGCGATGATTTGCCCACAAGTTGAGGCTGCTCGACTTCGTCTTCGAATGCGTCGTCGTCATCGCAAACAACTTCGCTCTTTCCCCTAGCTTCCGCCTCCTCTTCTCCCTGGGGAGTGAGGGTTTCGGTAGCATCTGTGAAGATGGTAGCACCCTGTGAGAGCGTCTCGTCATCCTGGCTGCACACCGCAGTATGATACGATGCACGCAGCAAGCTACGACGCCGCGAGTCTTCTCTCCCACCAAGATGCTCCGAACCAACCTCGCTTGCGGCCACATCATGCACTGCAGGCCCATCCTCGTCCGAGCATGCCTCGACTAGGACATGTTGCGCTTCATCTTCCGCCTCGCTCTCTTCGACTCCGCCAGCTATCGTGTTCGCAGCTTGTCCTTTGGCTTTCGAAGTGTCGTCTGTAGCTTTGTCTTTCTCGTTCGTCCTTTTCCTCTGCGCCGGAGCTTCCTCCTCTGCCGCCGCTCTTTCCTCCCCCTCTCCTTCCCCAGCGCTATCTCTCTCGCCGACCATAAGTGAGCTGAGCCGGTTCTCCCGCCACCCACCCCCCAGAGCACCCCTAAAAAACGGTGATGCAAACAACAACACATCTCTATGCACAAAGAACTCCACACCCTCCACCCTCACCAATACATCTCCTCTCAATTCCCCTGCATCTGCCCTAAATGTAGGGTGCACATTCACCCCTTCACCCCCATCCCCTCCTCTACCTAGTCCACCTACTACTCCCACTCCGGAGCCAGATGCGGTGTAAGAAGAGGAGATGTTCTCCCGGGTAGACACAGGACTAGCTGCTGTTGGTTGTGAGAGAGAATGGTTCAAGTCTCTTCTGCGTGGAGGTTGACGGGAGGAAGAGGACTGAGGGTTATGAGAGGGTGGAGAAGGGGTTGTGTCGAGATGGGTGACTGTGGAGAGACTTGGTGGTGCGAGGACGGTTGATCGTCGGGATAAAAGGGCGGGGGTTGAGCTTGATGCTTGAATCGAGGGCATCGTGGTGGAGAAGTTACGCGATCGAGGTTGCCACTTATGGTGAGCAGTGTAGATACATTCAGCTGAGCAGCAGTTGAGAAGCTGCTTGTGTGAGCGCTGGTCGGATGTCGGTGACAGCTGCTTCAACTGAGGATGCAAGTAAGGATGATGTTGGTTTGATGTTTGAACGCTGAGCTGGAAATTTTTAGCTCCTTCAACGCACGGACAGCCAACTGCACGCGTGCAGCTTGTTGGACCCTGAGTGTTGGACCCTTTTTTCTCGCTTCCAGGAGGCGTCTCACTTTCCGCAGCTCTGTTGATGCTTCTCACAAGACTCCGTCTGAAAAGGGGCAGGATGGTCTCCATTTACACTCAGGCCGACCTTATGGGCGATACTTTAAGCAGTAAAGCTCAGAGCACGTTCAGGACGTCGGACGCAGCGTGTTCATGCGAAATGGGTATACTTCTGTTGCTTGAGCCTCTCAGATAGATAGACAAGACAGAGGAACATGACTCGTAAAAGGCAGAAGCTGACATGCTACACCAATATGATATTGTCAGTCCATCCGCTGCAATCGACCCCTATCTCTCCTTATACGCTCAGCAAGATCAACACTATCACCGAACGTCTTGCTCTGCTGATCCGACAAGAAGCCTCCTTTCCCATCGCCACGACCCTTCGCTCTAGCATCGATGAGCTTTTGCCGCAACTCAGCCTCCTTGCGATCTTGCTCAGCTTCCTCCTGGTTGATCTTGGAGACGTAGGAAGAGCGTTGTTCCTCCATGGACTTGGCGTTCTGCTCCATTTCGCGGAGCTTTTGTTGGCGGATTTCTTCTTTCCGCTTCTCCTCTGCTTCGCGGACCCGTGTAGGAGCGGAGGAGCTTCCGTTCCTGGACCGAGGGTCTCGACTGGGTGGCTGCGGTCGGTACGAGTCGTGGGACCGAGGAAGAGGGCCGTCGTGACGACGGCGGTCTCTGACTGGGGAGAGACTGCGGCTGCGGCTGCGTGGGCAGGTGTTGGAGCCTTCGGCGTTGCTGTGTCGAGATGAGCGGTGGTTTTCGCCACCTCGATGAGAAGGTGGTGAACCGGCTCGTCGATCTCGACCAAATTCTTCGTCAGTACTACGATCTCGCAAGCGGTCTCGATCACGACGAGCGCTGTCATGATGTCTTCTGGAAGATCGATGTTCGTCGTCGTGGCGGTGACGATGGTGCGAGGAGGATTCGCCGTCTCGACGAGGACTGCGGTCTCTGTCCTTTCCGTCTGTGTCCTCCCGATGGTGGTGAGATCGGCTGTCACTGCGAGAGTCACTGTGACGTGACTTGCGTCGTCGATCGCTGTCGTCATCATCATGTCGTCTGCGCCGTTTCTCCTCCTTCCTTCGCCTCCTTTCTTCCCTGCTTTCCTTGTCCACATCGATACCAGCCTGCATTTTGAGCTGACGGAATCTCGCAGGATCCCGCAACAGTGCCTCGTAAGCGGCTTGCTCCTGCTGCTTGATCGCCAGCATCGGATCTTCGCGTACCTTGGCAGCGAGGTCACGGGCCGAGTTGGCGTTCTGTAGCGAGATGAGATTCTGCTGGTTGTTCTTGGACACCTTCTCAGCCTCGTCTCCCTGCAGCAGCTTGTCGACTCGCTTCTTTCCCAGCAGATATTCCTCCATCTCGGCAGCCGAGTTGGACCCAGTCATAGCAGGAGTGGCATACATCCAGTCAACCCTGTCGACACGCTTCTTGCCTCCAGCCTCCTCTTGCAGACGTTGCAATTCTTGCATCTCCCGCTCCTGTTCTCTTTCTCTGCGGAGCTCCTCGAGCTTCTTGCGCTCTTCCAAAGCCTCCTTTTCGCGCTTCCACACCCTCTCCTGGTTGACCTGCAGGAGAGGATGCCACGACTTTTTCATGTTGAGATCGCCTCCACCCATCTTGACCTAGTCGGCGGCTTTGCCAGCGAGCGTGCCCGGTCGGGGTTGCCAGTAGTGACGTGCTGGGGCGAGGTTGTGCTGAACCAAGTCGACGCTCGACAAGTTGTTGATGATGGTGACAGTATAGGTTCAACTTAAGGAGCTGCACAATTTTGGCTGAGTTCTCCACAGCAGCTCAATTCCGTTTTCCGAAAAATTGAAGCGTCTAACTCGCACGATACGAATCTATTCTGCGCAGCAATACAGTACAGTATAACAGCCGAAAGAAGAAATAGAGAGAGAGCGCGCGCAGTGGCAGCAGACATCACACAGCAGCGCAGCTTCATCGCCAACAGGCACATTGGGTCGTGATCATCCTCCTTCTCTTCACCGTCATCACCACCCTCTTCCACCTTCTCCTTTCCACACCTGTTGCTTTTGCAGCCGAGCCTCTGATCCGCTCATTCACCTGGTCATCGACATCTACGATCTTGCCGCTGGTGCTTGTCGACTGCATTCGATCACGCTCTTTTTCTTCACCCTTTCCGCCCATTCGGTAGGCAGCAACAAAGCAGCTCAGCACAGCGTGGCTCAGCATTCACCGCCACTAGCGGGCCTTTAAGCACGCCTGCTACTGCTTGCGCATCACCCTTCGAGTCGGCATCGCTTCTAGTTGCATCGCTATCTCGACTTGGTCCGACGTTTTCTCTCTCCCTTCTCCCACCCTTGACGCTGGGTAAGCGTCACTTCTTGCAATCATGGCGGACTCGGTTGTATATGACAAGTACATGAAGCACACTTTCGATGAGGGTGCCATTGACGTAGACGATCTCGGCGCTGACACCTACAACGACACCTATGGCGCTGGCAAGGGCAATGAGTACGAGGACGGTGACGAATACTCGGAAGAGATTACGCAGGAGGATTGCTGGGATGTCATCCGTGCCTTCTTCGAGGAAAAGGGTCTCGTGCGTCACCAGCTCGACAGTTTCAATGAATTCATGTCCAACACCATTCAAGAGCTTGTCGAAGAGGTGCGCAGTCTCACCCTCGAGCAGAGCGATCAGCATTCCGGTCACGCAGAGGACAAGACTCGTCGATACGAGATCGAGTTTGGCCAGATCTACCTCAACAAGCCTACCATGACCGAATCCGACGGCAGCTCGGCACAGCTCTTCCCGCAAGAGGCTCGTTTCCGCAACTTGACCTACTCGGCTTCCCTCTTCGTTGACGTGACACAGAAGGTGCTCGTGCAGAGCGACGATCAAGTCGACCTCAACGGTGACCCCGCCTGGGTGCCCGAGTATGGAAAGACCGACGTCGAAGAAGAACAGATCTTCATTGGCAAGGTGCCCATCATGCTCAAGTCCGACTTCTGTTGGCTCAAGGGTCTCGACGATGAGATGTCATACTCGCTCAACGAATGCCCTTACGACGCAGGAGGATACTTTGTCATCAACGGTTCCGAAAAGGTGCTCATCGCTCAGGAGCGTATGGCTGCCAACCACGTCTACGTCTTCTCCAAAGCTCCTCCCGCTCCCGTCACCTTCCTTGCTGAGATCCGCAGTGCCGTCGAAAAGGGCGGCAAGACCATCTCCATAATGCAGGTCAAGCTCTTCTCCCGCAACAAGGAAAAGACCGCCAACAACACCATTCGCGCCACTCTTCCCTACATCCGTAACGACATTCCCATCGTCATTGTCTTCCGTGCCCTCGGTATTGTTCCCGACCGCGAGGTGCTCCAACACATTTGCTACGACTTCAACGACACTCCCATGCTCGAGATGCTCAAGCCATGTATCGAGGAAGCTTTCGTCATCCAGGACCGCGATGTTGCCCTCGACTTTATCGGTCGTCGTGGTACCACCACCGGTCTCTCCCGTGCCAAGCGTACCGTCTACGCACAAGAAATCTTGCAGAAGGAGATGCTGCCACACATTTCGACTTCAGAGGGATCCAACACCAAGAAGGCCTACTTCTTCGGCTATATGATCCATCGTCTCTTGCTTGCTGCCCTTGACCGTCGCGAGATCGACGACCGTGACCACTTCGGTAAGAAGCGTATCGACCTCGGTGGTCCTCTTATGGCCAACCTCTTCCGTATGCTCTTCCGCAAAGTCACTCGTGATGTCTATCGCCACCTGCAAAAGTGTGTCGAGGAGCACCGAGAGTTCCACATCCAGGCGGCCGTCAAGTCGAGCACCATCACCAACGGTTTGCGATACTCGCTTGCTACCGGCAACTGGGGTGACCAGAAGAAGGCCATGCAGGCCAAGGCCGGTGTCTCGCAGGTACTCAACCGTTTCGCTTTCGCCTCGACTCTCTCACACTTGCGTCGTACCAACACTCCCATCGGTCGAGACGGTAAGATCGCCAAGCCCCGTCAACTCCACAACACCCACTGGGGAATGGTGTGTCCAGCCGAGACCCCAGAAGGTCAGGCGTGTGGTCTCGTCAAGAACCTCAGTCTCATGGCCACCGTCACTGTCGGCACGCCATCGGCACCTATTGTCGAATTCTTGGAGGAGTTCGGTCTCGACAGTTTGGTGGATATGCAGCTCGCTCATGCTACGGCAACCAAGATCTTTGTCAACGGTGTCTGGATGGGTACGCACGATGACCCCGCACAGCTTGTCGACACGCTCCGTGACCTGCGTCGAAAGGACGATATCTCGCACGAAGTGTCGGTCGTTCGAGACATTCGTGAGCGAGAGCTGCGTATCTACACCGACGCTTCCCGTGTCTTGCGTCCTGTCTTCATTGTCAACCCTCACGACATGACCTTGTTGATCAAGAAGCGACACGTCGAGATGATCGGCCAGCCCATTCCACAGACTGGCGAAGAATTCCGCTGGACTCACCTTGTCCAGGAAGGTGTCATCGAGTACCTCGACGCCGAAGAAGAGGAGTCGGTCCTCATTTGCATGTCCACCACCGATCTGGAGCAGTCTCGAGAGTACAAGGCACGCAACGGACAGATCAACCTCAACTCGGCGGATCCCTCGGCCCGACTCAAGTCCGTTCACACGATCGCACCCGATACATGGACCCATTGCGAGATCCACCCTGCTATGGTCCTCGGTATCTGTGCCAGCATCGTTCCTTTCCCTGATCACAACCAATCGCCGCGAAATGTGTATCAGTGCCTCACTGTCGATCATGATGTGCTTACCAAGCGCGGCTGGAAGAAGATCTCCGATGTCACGACCGATGACGACGTGATGACGCTGGACCAGGCCACGCTCAACCAGGTCTGGCAGAAGCCCAAGTCGGTCTGGAAGGAGGAGCACGACGGCAAGGGTCTATACCGCCTGTCAAGCAACGACATGGACGCCACCTGCACGCCCAATCACCGCTGGTACATGAACACCAAGGAGGCGCCGCAGACCCTCAGAATCGTCACTACTGAGGACATCGCCCATGACAAGCATCTCTCGCCGCCCAGTAACAGCTGGGGTCACTGGCACACCGCTGCCAACGTCACCCTCCACCGCAATCACAAGATCCCGACTGTGGGCAACAATCCGAACGCCCCGTATATGTGGCCCGGTCTGCCGTTCCTGCACGTCAATGGCTTCCTTGACAGCCAGCAGAATCGTATTGACTGGTGCCGTTTTGTAGGCTTCGTGATGGGCGATGGCGGTGTCAGCAGTGATGACGAGGTGCACCGCAAGGGCCCCTACGTCAAGATCTTCCAGTCGAAGGCCAAGCCTGGTGGCGTCGCCTACATTGAGGGCGTCCTGGACCGTTTGGCTGCGGCCCTCCCCTGGTTCTCGTACAGGAAGAAGACCAGGATGCCCTCGGCGACCCAGATGGGCGCTCAGAGCGTTCTTGCTGGGACGGCTCTGGGTTCGATTGCTGCTGGCGAGTCCTTGGCTGCCGCCCCTGCCCGTGCTCCCCTTGGCGAGTCAGTGGCCCCGGCCCAAGCCACTGCCGACCCTGCCTCGGTCCCTGCCAAGCGCTCTTCTAGCGATATGCAGGGCCGCCAGGCCACCGTCCCGCCCACTCCTGCCGCCGCTGCCACCGCCTCCTCGTCGTCTGCTGCCGTTCTGGAGCCGCCCCCTGCTGAGGTCGCCCCCATGGTCGAGTTCCTGATCGAGTCGCGCGAATTGCGCGACTTCTTCATGCCCATGATGCGTGGACCTCAGCGCTTCAACCCGTATGATGATGAGGAGGTGCGCAACTTCGACCCTACCCACCACCGTCGGATCGAAGGCACGGCCCAGGACGTGGCCAGGACCCCCCCGCCGCAGACCCCGTTCGCAGCCGAGCCTTCCTCGCGAAGCATGGTTGCGGAATGGACGTACGTTCGTCGATGGTACGGGTCGTGGATCTTCGATCTTGATGCTGTCTCGGCTCGCGCCATCATCGAGGGCCATAGCGCGGCTGACGGCAAATGGGAGAAGCTGGCGTACGCCTGGAGTGGCACGGGCGGTGATGAGCGTGGTCTAGGGTCGCGAGACTCGCCCAAGACGAAGCCAAGCCCCGAGGCCGTTGATTGGGTTGATCCGTCCAACCCTCCTCTGGCCTCCTTTGGCTCGCTTCAGATCTTTACGAGCTCGCTGCCCATGACGCAGGACCTGGCTGTGGTCGTGCAAATGGCTGGAGGTCGCGCCAGTGTCTTGCCCAATGCCAATAAGGGCGACACTCACGGCGATGCGACGAACAGCACCATTTTCTGGACCGTCCAGGTGTCCTACGTGGCGTCTGAGACCTGCGTCGGCCTGCCCAAGCCCGTCAAGGCCCAGAACCCCCGCCACGATGGCTCCGTTTACTGTCTCACGTTGCCGAATGGCAATTTCCTGGCTCGCCGCTCGATTGAATGGGACTTCAACAGTCCTTCCGCTAATGTCAAGGATGTTGGGCAGAAGCCTTTCTTCACTGGTAACAGTGCTATGGGTAAACAAGCGTAACTATCAGCTCTTCTACCCCCTCATTATCTTGGAAGAATATTGAACTGACACTTTGGAACCTTTTCTTTTCATTCTCTCTTACAGTATCGGCATCCCTATCTCAAACTTCGTCTCTCGAGCTGATTCGATGCAACATGTCCTCTTCTACCCACAAAAACCTCTTGGAACGACACGATCGATGGAGCATTTGCGCTTCCGAGAGTTGCCGGCCGGTCAGAACGCCATTGTGGCGATCATGTGTTACTCGGGTTACAACCAGGAAGATTCGGTTATCATGAACCAATCCTCGATCGATCGAGGTCTCTTCCGTTCGCTTTACTACCGAGGATACATGGCCGAGGAGAAGAAGGTTGGTGTCATGCAGCTCGAAGAGTTCGAAAAGCCACACCGCGACACCACCATCCGCATGAAGCACGGTACCTACGACAAGATCGACGCCGATGGTTTCTGCGCGCCAGGTACACGAGTCTCAGGTGACGATGTTATCATTGGTAAGACGGCGCCATTGCCGCCAGACTCGGAGGAGTTGGGTATGCGCTCGAAGCTGCACACCAAGAAGGATGCCAGTATCTCGCTCAAGTCGACCGAGAACGGTATCATCGACCAAGTGCTGCTCACCACCAACTCGCACGGCAACAAGTTCGTCAAGGTCCGAGTTCGTAACACGCGTGTGCCGCAGACGGGTGATAAGTTCGCCTCTCGTCACGGTCAGAAGGGTACGATCGGTATCACGTACCGTCAAGAAGACATGCCGTTCTCGACAGAAGGTGTCACACCAGACATCATCATCAACCCACACGCCATTCCGTCGCGTATGACCATCGGACACTTGGTCGAGTGTCTCTTGTCCAAGGTCGCCGCGTTGTCGGGTCAGGAAGGTGACGCTACACCCTTCACCGAACTCACAGTCGAAGCTGTGTCTTCGATCTTGCGTGGTCTGGGTTACCAGTCGCGTGGTTTGGAGGTCATGTACCACGGTCACACGGGTCGCAAGCTGCAAGCACAAGTCTACCTCGGTCCGACGTACTACCAGCGTCTCAAGCACATGGTCGACGACAAGATCCACTCGCGTGCACGTGGTCCCGTACAGATCCTAACACGACAGCCCGTCGAAGGTCGATCTCGTGGAGGTGGATTGCGTTTCGGAGAGATGGAACGTGATTGCATGATTGCACACGGTATTGCAGGGTTCTTGAAGGAGCGTATGTTTGACGCTTCGGATCCGTACCGTATCCACGTTTGCGATTTGTGCGGTTTGACGGCGCTGGCGAACTTAAAGAAGGGTACTTACGAGTGCCGAAGTTGCCGAAACCGCACTACTATCTCGCAGATCCATATCCCATACGCTGCCAAGTTGCTGATGCAGGAGTTGATGAGTGTCAATGTCGCTCTGCGTCTGTACTAGGCAGTCTGAACATAACAAGGAATACCTCCAAGCAGCATAAGAAAAACAAAAGCATATGTGCCGCAGCGTCCAGAAGGAGCTGCTATACTCATCATTCATCGCCACACAAAAAGTCAACTTGTATCCTAGTTTCCCGTTTCCGTAGTTGTTCCATTCCAAAAACAGCAAATCGACTTCTGATTGGCGCTTCACTTTGATGCCTTCCGGCTGCTTGATGTTACGGTCGAGTGAGGAATGGCAATGTCGAATCGCAGTGCATGGGCATGAGGATTAAGGAAATGCAAGCAGATCGACAGATCAGTTATGCTATTTGCTGGAAAAGAGAAAATGCTGCGTGGAAATGTGTCCGTAAAGTGTGGTCACGAAATTCTCACAGCTCCGTGCCACAATGCGACCAGATCTTCCGTCTCGAAGCGGAACGCGAGGCGACCAGAGTCGAACGCTGTGACTGAATGAATTGACGTTCGTAGACGCGATCTCATCGGAGAGCACCCAAGCAACGGAAGCGAGCATCACATGATCATCAATGGTCCCATCTTGTCGGTCATTTGATAGGAGCTAAAGCTCGCCAACGGTAGAGCGCAGCATCTACATTGCAGCTTGCAACCGCAACTCGTGACACCGTTGAGTGTTTGGCCGAGCTCGACTAGTGGCCCTCGCGGACTTGCAATCCGAGTCGTTGCGAGATTACGAGCGCGTATCTTATTAAAGAGAGAGAGGAGTGGACATGTGATTAGCTCGGCTAACACCTCCTGGCTTGACTGGAATGCTTGGAAGCATGAATAGAACACACTCTCCATCAAAGCTCTCTCTCTCTCTCTCTGTGTCCATTGTCGAGGAGAGACACACTGCGGTTCGAACAAAGGATCGCATAAGACTGAACCTTGTTTCCCTCGAGCAATCACGCGTCAAGTGTTTCTAGGCGAGCACTCTGAGACTTCTAGAAAGGTGTTCCCGATGGTTGTTTGTTGTACGTCGCTTGATTCGGCTTCCCTTTTGCACACTGCAATGGTGTTACAGTAGCAACGCTGAGGAGTATGGACGAGGCATGCATGAAACTCGGCCAAGAGAGACACTGACGTCGATCGGCATGCACGGAATGCTCGTACGAACACCAGCAGCAACTAAGACGATATCAAGCATACCTACAGGAACAAAGTATAAGCTTTGGATCAGCGCGGAGCTGGAGGAGGTCGGCATGGCTCATAGTCGGATGATCAGCGCGTCGAGTTTCTATCGCGTACAATGGTGCTCTCACCCCAGACAAGAATGGTGGATTGACCAATGCTAAGCTCATTGTTATAGCGAACCGGGTTTAGATGAGTATGAGCCTGTCCGGAGGCGAGCTGCAAGGAACGACAGCGGAGACGCAAAGGACAATAGAGCTGAGTCTCGGAATACTGTAGCACCGACGAGGATGATCTACGGTCGGACTATGATTCGGATGTAGAATCGGGCTCGGCGATGGTTTGTTCTGCGCAGAAACACCAACACAATAGCGTCAGCACCCGCTCTCGCACTGAACATGCAGCATATGTACCTTGTCACGATCGCCTGCTTGACACTGGACTAGAGCCTTCACTTGGCCGAGCATTGACGAGCACAATGACGGCATGGAGAATGTATCGCTTGGCATTCTCTGATCTGGACTTGGTGGGTCCGACACCATCTCGTCATCTCGCCTCCTCCGCTGGAAACAGTGTGATCACGTATGACCGCGCGATCTACTCTAGGGTTCGTATGGTGTTGTTCTCCCTCTCTCCGCCAGAACAAGACGCGCGACGCGTTCGTCAACCCAACACTTTTTCGCGATCCGACCCAAAAGTAAAAAAGAAATAGGCGAAATCGTGTCCGTTCCGACTCTGCCGGCAAAATATCAGTGTGGATCTGTGGCCGAGCGAAAACATGCAAAGGGTTCAAACACATGACAATCGGGCATGAAGCAAGAAACACAAGTGACGTTGGCGTGATTGCTGGCGAAGAGCAACGTTGTCGTCGTCGATCGCGATCGCGAACTTGTCCAACATGTTTCGGCATGAGCAGAGGTTTGCTGCTTCGAAGAGAGCGAGGTTGGGTTCCCGACAGTGTGTCATGTCTCAGGGATACGTGTGTACGGGTAGGTGTGGGATTCGAGAGTCGAAAAAGAGGAATGCAAATGGTCGCCATACTGTACTGTATTGCACAGTGATATGCAATGGTAACGGCTGCATGCTGAGCAGACTCTTGCAGCGTAGAGAGCATACTGCATGAGCGGCTTGCGCGGCTGTGTGAGTTGTCGCAGCGCAGTTTCAACTGTCCCATCAAACCGATTGGACTGACACGTTGCCAATGCATTATTGCGATGCAGCATAAGCACACGGAAACCGCATTCGAGGCACATCACAGCAAGGAAGCGAGCATACAAACACTCGCGAACAGCGCGTCGTTGGTCTTGTTTTCTTCTTCGCTTTGAACCCGACTCCGATCATCTTGAGTTGTCTTACAGAAAGCCCGGAGCGAGTTCCAGCTCAGTTGGGTCACTCCAGCTATGCTTCTAGCGCAAGTGACGATCGGCATGAGCACCATCTGCAGCAGCATAGACGCTCTCAACTAATTACACCAAGAACAGCAAAAACAACGGTACGATGGGCGTTGCATTTCATGTAGCCGATCGAAGCTCGGTCCCCACCATTTACACAATGAGCTCAAGCCTTCCCGTAGTGGCGAGGCTTGGCAACAAGAAATGTACAACTTGCCGAACGCTGTCCAGCCCAAAACACAGCCTTCTCATCGTTCGCTGTGAGTAAGAGTCGGAACAGCCGTCCCTGTATCGAGCTGAGCTGAAACGGCTTGGAAAATGTGGCTGGCTGACCTTGGCGTGGAAAGGTATGCGAATGAATCCCTGAAAGGACAAAAGGAAACGCCGCCGTCGTCTATTTGTGCTGCCAGCTGGCAATAATTTCCCTTACCACCACGCACAGTGACTCAACTGTCTGCAGCCCACCGAAAAAAATGAGAAGAAACGGAAAAGGGAAATTAATGAAAAAAAAGAGAATGAGAAGGTGGCTGCATCGGTAACAGCCGACGACAGAGCTTGACTTTGAGCTCTCTTTTCTGCTTTCATTTCGGACATGAGCCGAACAATTTGAGACAATGCCAATGTCAAAGCAGAGAATCATCGCGAATCGAGTCTACAGTATGAGGCCAAGTCAAGAGTAAAAAACAACAACAGAAGAGTGTCGATCTCGGTGTGTGTGTCTCAGCTCATGTTCCAATCGGAGCGCTCTCTCCGTGTGTCACTCCCTTTTGCTGGAGGCGGTGATTCGAAAGTCGCTTCTTCTTTTATTTATTATTATTATTATTATTATTATTATTATTATTATTATTATTATTATTATTATTATTATTATTATTTTAATTTTTTTTGTGACTTTATGGAAAGAGAAGGGTCTGACAGACTGCCACTGTGCTGCTGCTGCTCCTCCTGCTCGATCAATCCGAAGCCAGCCGGCGCCGCAACCGACAACTCCCTCTACACCATCACATTTGACGCCCTCCCTCGAGCTCCCGATCCTCCCGTCTGCGCCTCTCTTTTGGCCCTCTCATCCATCTATTTCTTTTGTTATCACCGACGTGTCCGACTCAGCTTTCTTGCGCTTCTCTATCGTCACACGCTCTTTCTTTCTATCTCTCTTTCACTCTTTCACGCTTCTGTACCATATCCTAATCACCACCACCAACGACGCCTCTTCTCTCTTCGTCTCGCATCCTGTATCGGTCCGCGACCATCTCTTCGACACGACTACCTCTATCCAGCTCGTTACTGCCACCAACTCTTCTCTCTTTACGATCTTCTAACACTGCAGCCTATTCAGCTCATCCCGCTGTATCACTCCAACCTTCTATTGTCACGACCCGCCGCTGCAAACGCTTGGACCGCTTCTCGACAAGCTGTCAACCGTCTTTCCAATAATAACAGTCTTCCTCAATCTTCTTCGCCTTAACTCAGGTGCAGAGCCCCTTGAGTAGAGCTTAGTCTCTGCACGCCCGCATTCGTCACAGGGCGTTAGACCAGACAGCACAGCCTTTCCGGGCTCAGTTCTTCCGATCGCGTTTTCAGCAATCATCTACTTTGCCTAGAATCTTACGACTAATCGCCAGGCATGACATTCTGACGATCACTCGACGCAAACACCTTCTCGTCTAAGCATACGTTTCAACTCAGCATCCTCTTGTCCCAAACGTGCTTGCTTCACGACCAGCATTTGCATTCGACTGCATCTCCATCTCACCAACACAAACAAACGACTCGATGTCGGTCGATATACTACCAATGTCGAGCTCGTCACCTCGACCAACTCCTTGTTCTCCATCACCGCAGGAGACGAGCACGCCCTCCGGCTCAGCATCGTCTACCATGTCGCTCCCCAGCACGCAGGTGCACGACTCGACGTTGCTCACCACGTTCGATTCCACCACAACCAGTCCATCTGACCAAACTCAGCTGCACGATCAGCACGACAAGCTCGGCCTCTCCTTGTCTGCACCGCATTCAGCTCCATCAGCATCGTCAATACACATTGATGACCACGTAACCCCAGTGTCACGCATCGCCTCCTCTTTCTCTAGCAGCAAAGCGGATCCAGCTCCCTTTGCCACTACTTCAGCACCGATACCTGCCCCTGTCGACGCTGCTCTGAGAGGCGTTGAACACGGTGTCAGTCCTGTCATCAATGCTTTTCGATCCCCCTATCCACCAAGTCCGAGCTACTTTGTCACTGTGGTGCCACCAGATGACTACCCGATGTCACCCGAAATCAGCCAGCACGAACGCGACCGCTTGCAAAGAGGCTCGCTCTTGCCACTCTATCCAACCCTCGGCGGTCAGCTCTGGGCCATCTCGCGCGAGTTCGCTCTCCCATCCGTCGGTGGACTGATGCTCTACTTGTCAGATGATGGACAGGGTAACCGAGGTCCACGCATTGGTGATGTCGCATGGCAAGCACTCTGGTCAAGATACTTTATCGAGGACGACGGACCTTCCACTTCCGCCTACAAGAGTACACTGGCCTTCGCACCCAGCCGTCGCTCCTCAATTGTGGCTGGCGACTCCTTTACCGAGCCTCTGTCGTCTTCTAGCGCTCATGCTGCCGATCTTTCACGATCAACGCTGGGTGAAGGCTCGTCGAGTCGACCCAGCATACCTTATGTCTCGTCGCGACCATCACCACGAGTCGAAGCGCTTGGATTCACTCGTCGCGATGCTTCAGCAGATTGGAGTCCATCCGCACGCAGTGCTGCTTGGTCCGGCCATGCCTCGTCATCTGCTGGCCGAGGTCATGTAGCACCTGCGCCGTTCCCTCGTTTGCCTATTCTTGCACGCATCGAGTGGCAGGTCGACTCGAACAAGGCCCCTTGGTGGCCAAGCTGGATTGCGTCTCGAAGCAGTCTACGCGATCGACCGTCTCATCCCACACGCAAGAGCATGCATCTCGCAAACAACATTTCGCAGGGCAAGGAGGATGAGCTGAATGCTAAAGAGGAGGATGTCGACGAGCAAAACATTTCACAGCCGATGCTGGCGCCAGCAACACGATCGCTCGAGTCAACAGCACATGAGCCACAGCCAACGGAAATTGAAGAGCGTCAGGAGGCAGCGCCATCGGCTGTACGAGCATTGTCACCCTTGCCAGCCACTCAACCAGAAGAGCATGCGGAGCTTCCCACTGTACCTGTAACGATCGCAGAGCAAGACAAGAGGCAGTCAACCCGCTCCATAACGCTTTCCAGCCCAGCGCATTCGACGCGACAGATCCAAGATGAAGCCGAGGTTGCCGTAGAAGCGCCCACCAACGAGGCAGTCGTAGCGACAGAGGATGTGGAGGAACAAGCACCAGCAGCGAAGCTTATAGCTGGCCGAGCTTCGCCCATGGACGAACCACTCCGTTCGCAACGCGCTAGCATCGTTTCTGCCAGCTCGCAAGGCTCTCACCGAACAGAGTCTACTTCGCCTGCTTCTCTGCCGCCGCTTTCCAGCGAGGCTCCTGCAGTTGCTTCGTCATCGTCTGTTGACTTTGACGCTCAACCGCGACCAGCTTCACCACAGCCACGTCTCGAAAGCAGCGCAGCGCTGCTCAGTCAAAATTCCCACTCTAACTCCGACCAGAGTCGCACCGGATACTCAGAGCTTCTAGAAGCCGAAGATGCGGACGACGACCTCACCGACCGCGATGCCAGCTACGACCGTGAGCCTCTCACTCTCGCGCACGATGGCGATTACTCTGCCCTCCCAGACTCGCCCACATCTGAAGCAGCCGAGCTCCCGGATCACGCTGCCGTGCCTGTTCAGCAGGAGGAGGGAGAGGAGAAGAGCTTCCCGCTCCGTCACAGCTTCATCGTTGATGCTAGTGACGAGGCCATGTGGCGTGACTTGCAACACCATGGTATGGACCAAATGATTCCCGAGCCTCGCGAAGATGCCTTCGACGCAATGCCACAGCAGGAGCAAAAACGCGAGTCCAGGCGCTCTTTCGAGCAGCAAGCATCGGCGCCCGCGCATGTCGAATCGTTCGACAACGACTTGCAGCTCGTGCAGAGGCGAAGCTACAACAACGAACGAGCCTACCAGCCTCAGCCAGCACAGCATCTCTGGAGCTCTGCTTCCGTTCCTACAATGCAGGCCCCGCATGACCAATACCAGCATCACTACAGTAACGCCGACAACTACGCCGAGGATATTTACTACAGCCCTCAGCGCTCCAATATGGCTAGGATTCAGAGCTGGATCGGAAAGACACCAACTGGTCGACCCAACTCTCACGGCGGATTCGATGACGATTTCGCCAACAGCCTCGGCCTCGACGACAGCATCGACGATGATGGTCTGCAGTTGCCGAAGGAATCTGATATTGACGAGGTTGTAGGGCTTTGGGCTAGCAAGATTGCGCAGGACCCGTACAGCTTGCCGCAAATCAGTGGTCCAACGGCGTCCGTGACGGATCACGGTATTGATGGGCAGAACGATATGCGAGCATACGAACAGGTCGATGAGCCTCGCGACCGGGCAACGGAGCAACATAACTTCAACCGCAATGGTGACGTTCAAGGTGGACTGAGCGCTGCCCAGCATGCTCCTCCAGGCATCTCGCTTCTTAGCCCAATCCATCTCGATGCAGCTGCTTTCGGCGGCGTCAAACCACAGCTAGGCAACCTCACGGTTCCGCTCTCGCCCCAGCTCTTGAGCCCCACAGCAGTCGGCGATGCTTTCAGCACGCCTCGAGCACCTCCCTCGCCGCGATCTGTATCAACACCTATCGTCCAGTACCACCCGCCATCGTCCCCCGGCTCCTTGGCTCCCCCCGAAGACCGCCGTCCCAGCAGCGTCAGCCGCCGCAGCTCTGGCGATCTCAGTGACTCGCTCGAAGAGATGCAGAAAGCTCTCGAGTTGCTCAGTCCTGGCTGCTCGCCCAACCCTGGTGGCCGCGGTCACAGCCCGGATCCCAATGGACGCAAGATGTCGAGCCGTGATAGCCTTGCCTACGCACGAAGCATCTCTGCATCTGTGACACCCAGTCCCAAGTGGATCGCACGTGCCAAGGCTGCTACTGCAAAGAGCCAAAGCAATGCGCGAAGCACGTTTGCTGCTGGTGGAAGTCCCTTTGACAGAGGCCAGGTCTCACCGCGACCTGCAAGTACTTCGGCTGTCTCGTCTTCAAGGGTGCGATCACCTAGACTTGGGTTCCAGGCTCCTCTGAGTGCCTCGAGGTTGGTCGAGTTCAGTAAGGCTGATGCAATGCCGCGCTTGGCTAGGACCGAGGTTGGTGACGCGGATTCGATTCGATCGAGGAATACGATTAGCGATGATGTCAAGGAGGCAAGCATACCTCACCCTGGAGCAGAAGACGTTGTAGATGGCAGGTCGCCTTCGGTCAGGTCGGCGAAGTTGGACACGGAGGAAATGCTGGAGAACGAAGAGGTCATTGCTGCAACGCCAAAGGCCGAGTCGATGAAGCTTGAAGACGTGGAAGAGCCCGTGACGGCAGCTGGTCCTGTCGACGAGGCTGAACACCTCCCGGAGAAGCCTCTGGAGTCTAAGCCTTTGCCGGACATTCCCTCTGAGCCTCAGGTACCGCTCGAAGAGTCCGCAGTGTTTGAGCGGACCGAAGAGGTCGCGGCACTTGAGACGACAGCACCCGCCGCACCAGCACCAGCAGCCAATGAAGACGAGGCACGAGAGTCCGCGTTTACAGGAGACGACCACGACAACGACATTGCTTCGATCCAACGCTTCTTGCGTGGAAAAGTCGTCTCTGCTGACTCGGACGCGTCCATCTCGCACGATCTGTCAACCTCCATGACCGAGCAACAGCAAGGGTCGAGCGCCGACGGTACCATCATCGAGCGGTCTCTCAGCAAAGATAGCGACTTGCGATCAGCTACGCCCGAGGCGCAAGCATATGATTTGCCCGAGGCTCAGATGCCAGCAAAGCTTGAGGAAGTCAATGCAGAGTCGGAAGCAGGCGCGAACCGGGAGGAAAGAGCCTCGAACGAGCGCTGGAGTCAGGTCTCATATGCCACAAACCCTGTTTCGTCCCACCATCCCTCCGGATACTCGCTCAACTCGAACAGTCCCAAGCGTGACCTGCATCACGATATTCGCACACCCAGTTTCACCTATGATGCTCACCTGAGCTCAGAGCCGACTACGATGGATACACAGCTTAGCAGTGCTAGTGGAGATGGCGAGGGACTTTCGGTGAATGGCGACTTGGTCAAGTCGTATTTGTCGAGCTCGCCATCGGATGAGACGTTCTTTATCTCTTCAGGTCCTTTGGGTGGGCCGTTGCCTCACGAGCAGCGCAGGCCTTCTACCGGGGAGATGTGGCAGCAGGTCAGGAAGGAGACAGAATCGATGTCTCAGCAGTATTTTCCGATGCAGGAGCAGCTTCACAAGGCTCCTGGGGTGGAGTCCCACGGGCTCGACACGGAGGGCTATAACGAGCAGATCGCAAAGAGCCCCTCAGTGCCCGTCCTCTCGTATCGCTTCGCCTCGTCCCCAGTCCACACCGACACCTTCACCGTTGACCGTCCACTCGCGGGAACAACCCATGACTACAGCCTAGACGAAGAAGAAATCCGCACCATGAACGAGGACACCCGCTTAGCCGTCCGCGAGGCTCTCTCGCAATCCACCTCGCATCATCACAACATCCTCCCATCCGCCTCCACCTCTGCATCCACCCCTCTCTCACCCAAGAGTCTCACCTCACCCACTTCCCCCCTCTCTAGCCACTCGTCACTCGGGAATCAAATTGGCCGCCGCACATCCCTCACCTCCACTGGTGCACCTGGGACAGGAAGCAACGCCTCTTCTCCCATCCTCAGTGGCAGCAACAGTGGAGCGGGGAAACGTAGACCAGCAAGACTCAACTTGGACATCGACGGCTTAGCTCGTTCGCCTCCTTCCAGCTCGGTAAGGAGACTGCCATCAACATCACCCAGGTCGAGATTCGGACAATTACCTCCTTCGCCTTCGCTCCATCCGAGTTATAAGGCGGCAGCATCGAGTCCGTTGAGTCAGTCATTCCCGGTGATGGGGCCTCATTTGGGAAGTCCACAGGGAAGGATTCAGCCGAGTCTGGCTAGTGTGACGAGCATTGATGGTGGATTGGCGGGTGCAGTCAATCCTGGGTACTAGACCGAGAGTTGCGAGGGAATATTGTGTTGATGGCATTCCTTTTGGCAGCGGTAATGTATACTTTCGTTTTAGAGCTCCCACAATCATGCAATCATTATATAGTATTATTCTTAAGCCTTCGTCGTGATCCGCGAGTGTGTGATGGACTTTTCCGCTTGATCTGAGGCAGTGTAAAACTTTTCATCGTGATAGTCATGATGTCGCTTTTTAACGCATCGTGTTAGACCGCGTGTTGTCTTTTTAATTTTTAATTTTCTCGGGGACCCTCCACTTTTGGAAGGTCTCAACCCTTCCTTTCCGCCCGCTCTCGGCATTTCGCTTTCCTTTCTCAATCACGATCACCATCCTCTTGGCCATCCTCTTGGCCTCCATACGGACTAGCAAAGATGTCATTACTGCGACCATTCCGTGCAACAGATCTGTTCAAATTCAACAATGTCAATCTGGATCATTGGACCGAGACCTACTCTTTGTCTTTCTATCTATCCTACCTTGCGCAGTGGCCAGATTTGTCGTTTATTCAGACCGCACCTGCGTCTGGGAGGACTATGGGTTATGTGATTGGCAAAGCTGAAGGTCGAGATCCCAACCCATCCTCCTCTGTCTTTCCTTCTACTACAACAAGGAAGAGGGAGCCTCCGACGTCGCATGGACATGTAACAGCTATCACTGTAGCCCCCGAGTATCGTCGCTTAGGGTTGGCTCAAGGGATGATGAAGTTGCTAGAAGACGTATCGGATCGTGTCTACCAGGCTTACTTTGTCGACCTATTCGTGAGACCAAGCAACACAACAGCGGTCAAAATGTACCAAGGAATGGGTTACGATGTTTATAGGAAGGTTAAGGAATATTACTACGGAGGAGGTGGTGGAGGTAGAGACGAAGACGGATTTGATATGCGAAAAGCATTACCGAGGGACGAGAAGAAGCTAACGGTCAGGTCAAATGGTAGAAGTTTCATGGTTTATCCAGAGTAAGTACGAGATCTTGAGAGTGGAAAGATGAGATGATATTGATCGTTGACTGACATTAAACCCCCTTTCTTTCGACACCACACGACGACTCATTTGCAGAGATACGATCTTCGAACCCGCCTATCGACCATAACTCACCACTTCACCGACGCCGACTACCAGTGCAACGATGCTCATTCACACAGAGTGACCGCCGCCACTAAAAACCAGACATTTTGCAGCTCCACGAGAGAATAGATTGTCCGTACTTGGTTTGAGGTGCTGTCGATTGTGGTAGAGTTTTCAATCCCACTCGATAGCCGGAGGTCGTTGAAAAGATCTATCGATCCGCAGCTGCTTTGTTACCCTCAAAGGCATGCAATACGTCGGATCAACTTGTTTTAAACCTTCAAATCCGAGCAGTGATAATCCTACACCATCGCGGCCACCATCACCAAATAGAACGTTTGTCAGCTGATCTGTTCTTCCATACACAGCACCTTAGCTTGCGGTTCAGGTTGAGGAAGGAAGGGCAAGTGGAAAGAAAAGAGGGGAGGGTATACTTACCAGCACAACCAAAAACAGTGTGAAAGACATCTGTAACGTTATCGGGTCGATCGGCTATGCCGCCTTCGTCCGGATCCTTAACGCCGATCACGCACACAAGGCCATTTTCGTTCTCGTCAGCACCTCTACCATCCATCATTCTCTCCTCTCTCCCTCTCTAAAGGCTGGACTTACCTGAGCAGAAAGAATGAACCGCGCCAACTTGTTCGCATTGATCCAATGCAATCTCTCTACAATACTCAACGACGAGAGAACCCACCAACTATAACAAACATCTTCCAACTTCTGCGGTCGACCGTTCAATCCTCCGTTCGGTAGCTGTCGTTCGCTGAGCCAGCCACCTACTCTGTCTCTGTCAATGCGTTCGAGAGCCTGGAGAATGGAAAGACTGCCGATGCAGACCCAAGCTTGTGCGGCGTGACTTTCGGCACCGGGACCTGTACCGAAGCCTCCATCTGGGTTGTGACACGACAGGATGTGTGAAATCGTAAGATTGCGATCGAGTCGATCCAGAGCGTCGAGATGGGCGAGGGCAGATACGGCGCAGTAGAGGAACCGAGTATCTGTTTCACCCCATTGATCGCCCTGCACCGCACCATTCGGGAGTTGCAGTCCAACAATAACTACGACCACAATAATACCACCAGACTTCTTGTGTCAGCAGAACATCTTTCCTCCTCTTAACAAAACCATCTCTTCTTTGGTAGGACTTACACTGTATCAATCGCTCCCGAACACCTCTTTCCTCCAGCTCGGAGAGTGCATCCTTCATCGCCAAAATCTGTATAGCGGATAACGAACTATGCACGTGCGCATCGTGTGCCGGAAAAGACCCAAACCCGCCACTCTGCTCATTCCAACAGCTGAAAACGAAATCTATCAATGCTTGTCTATCTAGCACTTCGGGTTCGCCTAAGATTTCGAGGGCGGTGAGACCCCAATAGACGCCATTCATGCGGAGATGGGTGGTGAAGTGGTATGCGAGAGAGTCACGTTTTTTGTCGAGAGCTTGGATGAAGGCTATGTGGAGCGGGATTAGGAGTTGCCATGATGGGTCGCTTCCAGCTATGGGTGATGAGGTGGAGGCCATGTTGGACAGGGTGTGACGGGGGTCACGGGATGGGAGGTGGTGTGAGATGGTGTGAGATGACGGTGGTGGTGGAGTATGGGGTGGGAGGAGAAGGAAGGTGAAAGATGATCGATGCGCTGTTTCTCGCTGATTTGAGCGGAGAATTGCTGAAAAGTAACACTTTTTCGAGAGGACCCTTGTTGCCAGAATTGAATGAGACTCAACTCAGCCTAAAAGGAAAGAGAAAGGAGTCTCATTTCGGAAAGTGACACGAACCTGATTCATCACGGACCCCTCTATGCGTGTTGCTTTGCTGCGCATTCCATTGTTCTTACTTTCTTCCTCATCTGCCACAACCTCATCTCGACCCACCACATGCGTTTACTGGACCACAGAGCCCTTTGAGGCTGATGCCAGATAATTGCACTACCTTCAAGCATACCAACACCACCCTCATGTAAACGTGAGCTATAGCCGCAACACGATGCCGCCACCTTCCCAAAAACCAGCCGGCCAAGCCACCATCAGCGCCTTCTTCAAACCCAAACCCAGCCCTTCCTACCCCTCGACCTCCTCAGGCATCACCAAATTCTCACAACCAGACCCCATCAACTCCGGAAATGGCAACTCTCTCCGAGGCACTACCTTCCCCGACGCTGCTTCCACCTCCAGTTTCGAACCTCCACATAAGCGTTCTCGGCTCAACAACCAGGATGAACGACCACCTCGGGAAACAATTGACCGTATGGGCAAGTGGAAGTTCACCCCTGTCAAACCATCTGATAGCCAAGAAGCTGCATCATCGCAGGACGCGAACGGGCAATCGCAGAAGGAAGTTGCTCGCAAAGAAGCATTCAGAAAGAAGCTGCTGGGGAGCAACTTTGCCATCGACAGACATGCGAGGAATCAGATGCAGATCGAAGAGATGGCTTCGCGCGATCCTTTCTCGCCGGGTGAATCTGCTCAAACAACTCTCACCGGTGCTGATGATGACAACGCTATTGTTGTTGATGATGATCAAGACGAAGCTGGCGAGGAGGATAGCAGCTCCATTTCGAATCGGTTTGGCAAGTTCGCCTCCGGAGCACCTTCATCCTCCCGTCGTAAAAGCACCAGCAGCAAATCTAAAGGAAAAACAAAAGCCACCGATCCCGACTCCGGTCCAACCTACACCCCTCTCGAAAAGCAGATCCTCGAACTCAAGTCCGCTCACCCCGGTGTTCTACTCATCATCGAAGTAGGCTACAAACTCAAGTTTTACGGTGAAGACGCCCGCATAGCCTCCAAAGAGCTCAACATCATGTGTTTCCCCGAACGCAATCTCCTCACAGCCATGGTTCCCGTCCATCGTCTTCATATTCATGTCAAACGCCTCATTTCAGCCGGTCACAAAGTTGGCGTCGTGCGACAGATCGAAACTCGTGCGCTTAAAGCTGCGTCCAAAAACGCATATACTCCGTTCGTGCGCAAGTTGACCGCGCTGTATACGGCTAGTACTTGGATCGATGATCTTTCCTGCTCAGACGATATGAGTGGAGCATTGATGGGCGAGGGATATACCAATCAGCCCAAATCGCTGATGGCCATTGTGGAGCAGAGCGAAGGCGGCAATGGTGCAGAAGATAGGGTTTCGATCGGGATTGTGAGTGTAGAGGTGAATACGGGGCATTTGACCTATGATCAGTTTTCGGACGGGCACGCGAGGAGTGAGTTGGAGACTAGGATTGCGCATCTGGCGCCTGCGGAGGTGTTGGTGGGTGCCAAGTTGAGTAAGCCCACGGAGAAGATCGTTTCGTATTTGCTAGGGAGCGGAGTCGAGGGAGGGGTGAGGATTGAGAGGATGGAGACCAAGCCGGATTACAATCAGGCTTTTCAGGCTGTCACGAGGTTCTATCGCGATCGAGGGATTGAGACTGGAGAAGACACTAGCAAGGATGACACTCCAAGCGACGCGGCTCCCTCTTCATCTAAAGAAGGTAGCAATGGGGATGGAAAAGCTTCGCCGTTCATGTCTCTCATCCTCTCCCTCCCGCACCTGAGCCTCATTGCTCTATCGCAGATCATCGCCCACCTCGAAGCGTTCCAGCTCGAATCCATCTGCACCCTCTCGACCAACTTTGCCTCCTTTTCATCCCGCACTACGATGCTTCTCAACGCCTCTACGCTCTCCAACCTGGAAATCTTCCGTACTTCCGACAAGCAGACCGAAAAGGGAAGTTTGATTTGGCTCCTGGACAAGTGTAAAACTGCGATGGGTCGACGGTTGCTGCGAAGGTGGGTTTCTCGACCGCTCACTGACGTAGCAGCTCTGGAGGAGCGTTTGGATGCAGTCCAGGCACTGGTAGAGGGCAAGAGTTACGTTCTTCGCTCGCTACCGAATCTCCTGCACGGCTTGCCGGACCTAGAACGAGGCTTAGCAAGAATGACTTATGGTCGAGCGACACCCACCGAGCTAGCTACTGTGTTGTTAGGGTTGAACCGAGTCACGCAAGAGTTTCGTCCAGAAGATTCCGAGTCTTGGTCACTACAGTCCTCCCTTCTCCATCACCACATTCTATCTCTCACCGAGGGGAAGAGGGCAGTGCAGAAGTACTTGAACCAGATCTCGATCAAAGAAGCTAGAGCGAACAACAAATCCGACTTGTTCCCGGATCCTGATCTGTACCCTGCCATTCAGGGGGCGAAGGATAACATTGCTATTATTGAGGGCGAGTTGAGGGAGCACTTGAGGGAAGTAAGGAGGGTGTTGCATAGGCCTAGTTTGGAGTTCAGCAGTGTAGCAGGGGTTGATTATTTGGTGGAGGTTAGGGTGGCGGATGCGAAAAAGGTGCCGGTGGATTGGTTGAGGGTGAGTGCGACCAAGAGTATGGTCAGGTTTCATACGCCTCAAGTCATTAGACTGGTGAAAAGGAGGGACCAGTATAAGGAGACGCTCGATGCAGAGGCAGAGGCTGGATTCAAAGACTTTATCGAGCAGATGATGTGCAAAGAGGAGTATTTGGTGTTGAGGAATGTCGTTACGAGTCTATCTGTGTTGGATGTTTTGGTGTCGTTGGCTCAGCTTGCGGCGAGTTCGGGATATACTCGACCGCAATTTATTCCAGCCAAGGCAGAGGAGGAGGCGGAGCCTTCGATTGAGATCACAGCCATGCGTCACCCCATCTTGGAGGTGGTCTCACCCCTCCCCTACATTCCGAACGATCTCACGCTCTCCTCCTCCTCCACCTCTTCCTCGCGTGCTATGCTCCTCACCGGGTGTAACATGGGCGGCAAATCATCCATAGTGCGCACCCTCGGTCTCCTCATCATCCTGGCCCAAATAGGATCGTTCATCCCCGCCTCCTCCGCTACACTTTCTATCCACGACAGCGTTTTCGTTCGGATGGGTGCACGCGATTCCCCATTCTCCGGCAAAAGCACGTTTATGATGGAAGCCTCCGAGACTGCCGAAATCCTTCGCGGGATCACTCCTCGCTCTCTGGTGATACTCGACGAACTCGGTAGGGGAACGAGTACATACGACGGGTTGTGTATAGCTAGCGGCGTGTTGGAATACTTGTTAGGGCTAGGGAGTAGGATGCCGAATACCGTATTTATTAGTCATTACTTCCAGTTGGGAGAGTTGGAGCGCAAGTGGAATGCACGGTTGCGCAATTGGCATATGGGTTTCATCGAAACTACCACCGAGGATTTTGATCAATTCAGCGGGTTGAGCGACGACGAAGGTGATGCTAGCGGCAGGGTTGGGGATGCAAAAGCAGGGGGTCAGATTGAGTTCCTCTACAAACTTCGAAGAGGGATTGTGAGTAAATCTTTCGGCATCCATTGCGCTAGGTTGGCGGGTTTGCCAAAATCCATCCTGGATAGCGCTAGTGCGATTTCGGCTGAGCTTGAAAGGGGGCATGCGAGGAGCAAGCAGATTAGGGAGGTGAGGAAGGTGCTGCGGCAAGGACGACGGAGGAATTCGCCGGTCTTATTTGATTGATGGTGCAATCAATGTCATTGGGTGAACTTTTCACTACTGTAGGTTAGAGGGTTACTGTGGGGTCTTTCTCAAGCTTCAGAATTTGGATGTGTTGAAAAAGTGCCAAAGACCAAGTGAGAGACCAACGGCAACCACAAAGAAACAAAACCCAAACCAGCCATCACACCAATCAAACCTCACCCTACTCTATCCTAGTCATACAGTAGCTTGACCGCAACCCAAAACCAACTTTATCTTTTCACAACCGAAACAAAAAAGCAAAGCATCTCTGACGACCAGGTTCGAGCAAACACACACAGCGAGAAACGATTCAGAAAGAACAGCTGTTGCGAACAAGACAAAAAAAAACTAACAAAGAGCAACTAAGAGTACATATGTTCACAAAAAGCTAGGTAGGGGAGGGAATTTATACATCGCATTCCATCTCCCTTTCCCGCATAGGCCTTGACTCCCTCTGCCTCTCGGCGGGCATATCGTTCAACAACTGCTTGAGTGTTGGCAAAGTAGGTCGACCAAGTGGGGTGGGAGTAGAGTTTCGATCGCTCTCAACACCTTCACCTTTCAATCCCTCGTCTTTGGAAGCAGAAGGCGTAATCTCTCCCTCATCAACCCTCGAAGAGGAGAGGGAGGCAGTGCGGATTGGAGGCAGACGGATTTGAGTCGAAACCTTGGCACGTGCCTGATCGGGGAAGTTGATGGCAATGAGCAAATCCCTAATCAAGCGAACGTGTTCTCGACGCATCGACTCGTCATCGCTGGGCAAGGGCCGACCGAGACCTTGCATCTGAGAAACTCGGTCGACAAGCGATGGGTAGAGCGAAGACGAAGACGACGAGCAAGCAGAGGGAGAAGGCGAGGCTGCAGGGGCAGAGTGTCGCGATTCACCTTCGTACGAAACACTTTCTCGACGCACAGAAGAAACTCGTCGGTCAGTGTCGAGCAACGAGCTGATGGAAGCCGAAGTGCTGGCGGTAGAGTTGGATCGCAAAGGTGGCAACCTGCGCGAAGCCTCAGAGGGCGACACGCGCGGGTACAGACCATGCGAAGGCGAAGAGCTACCACGTCGACCAGCAGCCTCAGACCATCCACTCTCAGACGAAGCAGCAGGGCTGACCGAACGGAATCGGCTAGCCTGCGAAGCGCTGTCATCCAACTCATCCTCCTCCATAGTGTCATCCTCGACCTTGACCGGCGAGCGGTAAGCATCAGCTCGGATAGCCTCAGTGCTGTCAGGTGCGGCACGTGTGAGCGCTTCAACACAGCGGTAACTGTGTCCACCAGCATCCATGGGTGTGAGCTGAGGAACGATGGCGGGACCACGAGAGACACAAACGTTGTCGAAGGAGGGTTGGTGCATCTGGTGACTCGAGGCAGCGTAGCTGTTGTTGTCAGGGTAGTGGTGGTGGTGAGCGCGGCTTGGGAGCTGAGCAATGTTACGCTGCTGCTGAGCAAGGAGCGACTCGTCGAAACCAGGAATGTTGGTCAAACCGTACTGCGACAACGACGACAAGTCGAACTCGGCGTTGTGACCTTGCGAAGAGAAGGACGACGAAGCAGACGAAGCGGCCGATGATGACGATGACAAGCTGTGAGAATGTTGTCCACCGAAACTCGAAGCGGCACTGGCACCAAGCTGGAGAAGGAAGGCGTTGAGCTGGGCGAGGTCAGTGGTCTCCTGCTTAGCACCGTGGGGTCGAGCAAGGCCGTTGACGTTCTCCATCTTGAGGGCGCCAGAGTTCATAGGAGCTTGACCGTAGGCAGCTGATGGGTCAAAGGTGGAAAGAATAGCGTTGAGGGAAACATCGTCGAGACCACCCACACCGAAGGTCTGGTTGAGTCGCTCAGCCATGTGAGAGTCGTAGGCAGGAGCCATCTTCTTGCGTCGGAGATCTCCGAAGAAGTCCTCAACTTGCTCGTGACCCCGCTTGCTACCGGCAAGGTTCTGACTGGTGGTTGCACCGTGGGCAAGGTAAGTGTAAGAGGTGGGGTCGGTGGTCACCTTGCTGCGAGGGTCGAGACCGGAAGCGAGGTGCATGTAGGAGCCAGCATCCTGGCGGTGGTTGGGGGCCGGGCTGCTTCCTTGCGGCGTGTCGATGCGCGAAGACATGGGCGAGAGCGAAGCGCTGGATGTCGAGTGTGCGTAGTGATCACGAGAATAGTCGGTGGTGGGGAGACCAGGGTATGCTGCGGAAGGGTATGCGGAAGCGGAAGGGTAGAGGCCTTGTTGAGCGGGAACGGCAGGGTAGCCGAGGTAGCCGTTGGCCGAGTGCATGGGTGGGTATGGGTAGGCACCGAAGGAAGCGGCGTGCTCGGTCATGCTGTAGGCTCGTGCTGCTGCATTCTGCGCTGCCTTGTGTTGACGCTGCTGCTGGTGCTGTTCGGTGTGGATGCGCTCGTGCTTCTTGAGATCCTGTGGACGTTTAAAGGTCTTGGCGCAGACATCACAGTTGTGAGGCTTGAGGGGGGTGTGGACACGGATGTGCGAGGTGATGTGGTCACGCTTGGCACAGCTGACGTCGCAGCCTTCCCACTTGCAAGTGAGGCAGAGGTTGTTGGTAGACTTGCGACCGACGTGGTCATCGCAAAGATGCTTGTAGACAACCTCGGGGTCGTAGAAGACCTTGCCACAGTCATCCCATCGACATGTGATGGGCTTGGCGGGAGGCTCAAAGTCGGCATTGTCTGATGAGGAAGAGCTGTTCATCTTGGCGGATGGTGATGGTGATGATGAAGAGAAAGAGGTGGCTGTGGAGTGATGAGAAGGTGCTGGGCTGGCGCCGATGTGACTGCTGGAAGTAGCGTAGCTGGAGTGCTCGCTGGCCGAAGCCGGCGAAAGGTGGTTGCTCATGGTAATATGGGTTGAGAACTAGTTGCTAGGGTTCGGAAGGGGTTTTGGGTGCGATAGGACCGGGAGCAAAGACGATCTAGTCTTATAGTATTGCGAGATCAGCAAGTGTCGAGATAAGATAGTGGTGCTGGGTTGAGATGGTGGAGCAAGCTGACGTCGATGATGGGGTGGATGAGAGACAAAAGGGGGTTACGGAGATGAAGGTAAGCGCCTTGGTATCGAGTATATGAAGGTGGATGGAGGAAGGGAGAGAATGCCAAGAATCTATAGTCGGAGAGGGAATGGCAAGGCTTGGCAAGTCGATCCACGTTGGAGAGAGGCTTGGCAAGGAGGAGAGAGAATGCTTTTGCTTAATGTGCGTAGGATGCGAGTGGAATTGAGAAAGCTTGGCGCTTGACTCAAGAGGATGAAGAGATTAGGATAGGCAATCGAGGCGGAGGATGAGGAGGAGAAGGACAAAGTGTCAAGCAAAACGAGACGCGGGACAAAGTCTTGGCAAATGGATGAAGGAGGCAGGCTGTTTAAGGGAGGTATGATCAAGGGCGGTGCTTTCGTGTATGAACGAGGGGGACAAGGCACGAAGGCAGTCAAAGAGGCCAAGGTTTGCATTTTTTGGCAAATAGAATGGGCGTACAGCACGCGTCATTTGGTTTTCCAGATTTCACTATCACAAAATTCGCTCCCCCCCCATGTCACTATACATGAATATTCCTACTCATCTCACAATACAACCTTGGCAGATTTTTTGTGAACACCTACTTTGATTGCTTGAGTGCAGAATCCACAAATCAGAACCTTGTTTGACCACCTTTGGCCTTAATTACAGCTTCCATCCTGCTGATCTGAGTGATATACATGCAGTTTTCTCTTGAGCAGTGAGTAGATGATGTGCTAGATGATGCCATTTGATGCAAAATTGAGCGAGATATGCTGATTACAGGAGATGCTGGTGATGAGGAGATAAGATGAATTTTCCAAGTCCAAGAAAATCTGCAAAACCAAATGACGTGTGCTATACAGCTGAACAGCTGAACAGCGAAAAGGCTTGGCTTGGCTTGGCTTGACTTGGCTTGACTTGCTCTGGCTAACTAAAAAGTTGACCTGAACTGTGCAGCTCTGCATTTTCACAAACTGAGAGTGACGACTGAGCAGACCAAAAAAGCGTGTCTGCATGTGTGTGTGGAAAAGTGCACACAATTGCCAAGACAGGCTTGTGAGCAATTAGACTGAGCCAAGGCGAGAGAAAGCTTATGCTCAAGTTTTGCTGTCGACGTAAGAAATCCCACATTTGACTGATGCAACAGAGGAGCAGCTGTCATTGTGAATGGCAGAGTGTAAACTCAAATCTGGCAAGGCAAAAACGGCAAACAAGGCACAAGATGACAGAGCGGAGATAGAACCGAGAAAGGAGGCCTTTGGAGAGAGGGAAAAAGACCACAATGCCAAGACTCTGGCAAAGAGATCCTCGCTCTTGCTCTTTGGCACTGCAATGCTCAGCAGCGGAAACTTGGCAAAAAGAAACGTGCATCAGGCGCAAAGGCTGTGCCTCAGGCGAATTTCGACCTATCGCAACACTGACCTACTGCTCAGATTGTACTCGCCCTCGAAATGCTACCTTTTTTAGCTATAGAAAAAAAACATTAGAGCCCTGGCTAAAAGAATGCCAAGACCTGACTTTGTGACTGGCGCGCTTGGACCGGGTGAACTGGATCGCAGGTCTTGGCATTCCATGGCCCATCTTCAAGTGGGGAAAGACCAATGCCAAGACTTTTGCGCAAATGGTGCAGCGACTCGCTCCTCCTCTAACGACACCATCTGTTTGAGATCGGGCAAGACATCCCAAAGAAAGTGAATGGTTTGAATTCCATTCGGACGAGATCAGCGATACGATTAGGATCAAAGTTGAGCGGGACTGCACAACGCAACTGCAGTCCTGAGACCTTTTCCTCACACACAACCTGCAACCCACTTCGACTCTGCTACTGTACCCTTTACCTTTCACAACCAATCCCACCATGTCTTATTCGCCTACAGCTTGAAGCACCGTGCCCTAATCCCACGTGCAGACAATAGCTGCCGAACATTGACGATCACAATGAATTGAATCAATGGATCAAAGACGGAGCTCACTGTCCCGCGAAAGGTCAACGTGCCGGATCGGCAGGCCACAAGGCGAAGGATGCTGTCGGCAACGGTCATCTCGAAGGCAAGCAGTCTTGTTTTTCGGCAGGTGAGTACGTTTTTGTATTGGCAGTAAGAAACGCGACTCAAATTCAACTGGTGAAAATTGTATTCAACGGCAAAGCCGTTTCTACTCGGCAGTCAGGAGGCTGCTTATCGGGTTCGCAAGCTGAACCATGTCTCTGGTTCGCAAGTCCTTGATCGGGTTGTATAAGCAGTTCGCATCCTCTACCCCTCTACTGGTGGTGCCGAAAGCTGCGTCATGACGAGAACGTAAGTATCTGTCGGATCGAGCCAACTTGAACTTTTGTGTTTGCTCTGCATTTTGTGCCCGTGAGAGCGCATGACATCCAACTCAAGCCGGTCGTCGCAGCCCCGCAAACGTGGGAATTCGATCCAATCACACTCCGAAGCGGCTTTGGCGATATCATCTCTTGTCGCAGAAGCGATACACGCATCAGATCGAGTAGCGTCACAGCCAAGAGCAACACAGACTGCGCCGTTGACGATGAGCATTCATGCAAGTCTGCCAAGAGCTTTCATGGGAATGGCATGTGGCGATCGACGATTACTAACAATCCGAATGTCAAATCCACCTGGCATTGATCTGTCAAGAGCCAAGCCGTCAGCCTGTCTTGGCGCAGAATCGCGCAACGCACGAGGGAAGAAGGATGAGCAACATATCGCCGATTCCACCTCGAGCCAACGAATCGACCCGATATATGGACTTGACGAAAAGCCTCCTGCTTGACATGATCTTCGGCTCTCGACATCGTACAGCAATCTTGGCCGGCCATAGCGATGCAATCAAGTGCGTAAAGGGGTCTGTGTCATTACAGATGGATATCACTGTGTGATGGCGCTGTCCGAAGGCGAGATGCTGACAAGAAAGTCCCTCGGTGAGTCCAAGTAGCGCCATGTCGGGTTGCAAGACCGCAGTCTCTCGATGGTCGACTGAATGTGATGGATCCTGTTCCGACGATGTCTTTCATCATGCGCTTCTTCTTCCTCATCCAGTCGATTCAGACTCGACTGGATTGCCAAGCCAAACACCACTTTGCTCATCCGTCTACGTTTGGGCCGACGACGTTGCATCTCGGTCGAGGCATCGCCAGCGGCTGCTGCATTCGGCCGCTCTGAGCTTATTGTCTTCGGTGCATTATCAGCAGCACCTGCGGAAGGAGCTGACGCGGCGGCCACAGTTTTCGCTGTTGCCTTGCCTTTGGGCGTCGACTTGGAAGGAGCCTTGTCGGATGCAGCTCGCATCGTCTGATCGAATAGACTGCCGGCCTGGATCGCCTGAGCCTTGGCGAGCAGCGCTTCTTTGTCCTTGCTCGCTGATGTCGGTGTTGCGACTGGAGTCGTTCGAGCATTGCGTCGGGTGGGAGTTGTAGTCAAGCTGGCCGCAAATGCACCGTTCACCACATCGGATGGGCCCGACAGCGCCTGTGCTGGAGCGTTCGACACGGACTGCACTGCTGTTCGGAAGTCGCGCTCCGCAGCAGCGAACTGTACAGGTGTCAGTCCGCTTACACGGATCGCCGTTGCTCGGTCAGGAACATGAGAGTCAAGGCTGTAGCGAAGGTAAGAGTTGCGAGTAAGAGTGTCTGGTCATCAGCACACCTATCCGAGAACCTATCTTCCACCGAGTCTACGATCACAAGCGAGCTTGGTGGCCGCAGTGTGACTTACCTCTCAGCCGCTAAGTAGCAACATATCGCGACGATGCCTGTACCAGCACTCTTGACGGTTTTGGCGTTGCCTCGGCGGGACCAGATGTCGACCGCAGCAAGATAGGATTCGACTCGATCGATCAGCGGTCCAGTTCGTACGCCGCACAGAGATTGAATCTGAGCGCGACGTGATGCCGCCATTGTTCGAAGTTTAGGAATCAGGGGACGACGGCTGCTCTAACTTCTTTTGTCAGTCAAAGTAGTGGGACAAAGGGAAGAGCAAGATGCTTGCAAGGTGTTGGTTGGATGCTGAACCCTTTGCAAACGAAGGCTTGAGCACATCAACACCTGTCCAATAACAACTCCCGAAATCCGACATTTCTGGCCCAAGTCACGCGGAAGAAGCTTGCAGAAGAGCCTTTTTCGGGCACTTTGGCAGTGTCTGCGCACCAACCTTCTCTCTTGACCGCTCAAGAAACCGATCCGAGTCAGAAATTCTAAGCGCTGCTCATCCCGTTTCTTCTTGTTTCAACTCCACATCAATCCCCTCATCGTCACCGCTCAGCTTGTTCAACATGGCCGACCAAGTTACCATCCAAAAGGAGCAAGAGCAGCCTCCTGCTGCCCCCGCTGCCGCCCCCGCTGAAGGCGCCGAAGAGCTCAACCCCGATGGAACCCCTCTCTCAGACAACCAAAAGAGGAAGCGTGCCGCCAAGGCTGAGAAGGAGCGCATCAAGGCCGAGAAAGCTGCTAAGCTTGCTGCTGAGAAGGCCGCTCGCGAGGCCGCCGATGTCGACTTTGCCTCTCAGAACTACGGCAAGCTTCCCCTCAACATGTCTCAGGAACGATCCGGTCGCAAGTTCACCAAGATCTCCGAGATCAGCCCAGAGCGTGACGGCGAGCAGATTGTGCTTACAGCTCGTGTCCAGACCAGCCGTGCTCCCTCCGCCAAGCTCGTCTTCCTGACCTTCCGACAGGGTGTCGACTGTGTTCAGGCGACTTTGGCTCAGGCTCCCGAGAAGGTCTCTCGTCAGATGACCAAATGGGCTGCTGGTCTTGCTGCCGAGACTATTGTCCTCGTCGAAGGAACCATCGCCAAGACCCCCAAGCCAGTCGAGTCCAACACCGTCACTGTCAAGGAAGCCGAAATCAAGATCTCCAAGATCCACTCTACTAGCGAGATCGCCTTCGAACAGCTTCCTTTCGGTGTCGACGATGCTACTCGATCCGAAGTCGAGATCCAGGCTTCGCAGCAGACCGACCGTCCTCTTCCATCTATCGCTCTCGACACACGTCTCGACAACCGTGTCTTTGACTTGCGAACCACTACCAACCAGGCCATCTTCCGTCTCACCCACGGTGTATGCAAGCTCTTCCGCGAGTACCTCGACAACCTCGACTTTGTTGAGATCCACACTCCCAAGCTGCAGGGTGCTGCCACCGAGTCTGGTTCGTCCGTCTTCAAGGTCTCTTACTTCAAAGGTCAGGCTTTTTTGGCTCAGTCTCCTCAGTTGGCCAAGCAGATGGCTATCGCTGCTGATTTTGGTCGCGTCTATGAAATCGGACCTGTTTTCCGTGCTGAAGACTCCAACACCCACCGTCACATGACCGAGTTTACCGGTCTCGATCTCGAAATGTCCTTCGACGAACACTACCACGAAGTTGTCGACGTTCTCGATGGTCTGTTCACCTTCATCTTCCGCGAGTTGCCCAAGCGATACCGCAAAGAGATTGATGCGGTCAAGCGTCAGTACCCCTGTGAAGAATTCCTTCTTCCCGAAAAGACCGTTCGTCTTCAATACAAGGATGCCATCGCCCTCTTGCGCGAGGCCGGCAAAGAGATTGGCGACACCGAAGATCTTTCCACCGAGATGGAGCGATTCTTGGGTGGATTGGTTAGGGAAAAGTACAAGACCGATTTCTACATGCTCGACAAGTTCCCGCTCGAGATCCGACCTTTCTACACCATGCCTGATCCTGCGGACCCCAAGTACTCGAACTCGTATGACTTTTTCATGCGTGGTCAGGAGATCTTGTCGGGTGCTCAGCGTGTTCATGATGCTGCGTTCTTGGAGAAGAGGATGGCAGAGTTTGGTATTCCCGTCGAGAGCATGAAGCACTATGTGGAGGCGTTTAGGTTGGGATGCCCGCCTCACGCGGGTGGTGGTATTGGTTTGGAGAGGGTGGTCATGTTCTACTTGGGTTTGGGTAACATTAGGAGGGCAAGCATGTTCCCTCGTGACCCTAAGCGTCTTGACCCCTAGACGACCGGTCGTAGATCAGATCTAGTATCATACATGTCTTGTGTGTGTCGTTCGCTCATCAAAATCAACAAACCTTTTCTTGCCGCCATTGTACTTGCTGCAGATCGTGTTATCACGCATTGCGTGTCTGTTAGCGCAGGAGATTTTCCGGCACTGCAAACTCGTGAGTATCTTCTGAACAAACGGAATAGACATCATCAGCCAAGTATGTGTAGAAGCAGGTTTGCTTAAGCAGCAGAGAGTACAAATAAATAAAGCTATCGGTGACGTTTGTGGTTGCGAGGCTTTTAATTCTCCTCCATCCGATGTCGTTTTCGCTCGCGATCGTCGCCACCCATGCCTCCTCCCGGTGGCCCCTGATGACCACCCGGCCCACTCGGTGGCATTCCCATTCCACCCATTGGAGGCATCCCACCCATACCCATAGGCATCCCCATCATGCCTCCCGCACCAGGCATTCCGAAGAAGTTCGGGTTAAAATGCCCTCCTCCCTGTCCACCTTGTCCACCACCGCCACGTCCACCTCTGTTACCCCAACCGCCTCCCCTTCCACCTCCTCTACCATATGGTCTCCCTCCCACGCTTCCACCACCACCACCAGCAGCATTAGCCCCAGTTCCTGGCCCACCAGCACCGCCAGTACCCATCATCATCATCATCGGGTTCACCATTCCCATCCCTCCCATCCCTCCCGCTCCCGTATTGCCCATCCTTATCGGTGCACCTGCCATGGGTGCCTGCGCCCCACCTCGCGCTCCGCCTCTACCACCACCCATTCCACCACCTGCACCACCTCGTGTACTTCTCTCATTCTTGGGCACCGGATCCTTCGGCAAAGTCCTGAACGGATTTCCATTTGCACTTGTCGTCAAGGTGACATTAGCTCTTCGGAATTGGAAATCATTCTCTTCAAACCACTGTTTGATCTTTCTCGCATCTTGTTCACTCTCCGTCTCGACGTAAGCGACGCCCTTGCTCTTTCCATTCACCTTGTGTTCTGAAAAAGTTATGTCGTTGAGGGAGACGGTAACTCCAACATTGGCTGCTATTTGACGAATCTCTTCATCAGTGCTCCACCAGTTGAGATCGCCGATATAGACTGCGTTTTGGATGTTCGGGTCCGTCACCTTAGGTCGGCCAGCGAGGGTGGACATGGTCGAGCGGAGCGGTTGAGGAGGTTGCGAGGGGAGGGAGGAGGACGCGGGCAGTGGTTCATCTCGGTGTTGTTGGTAGGATGAGGTGGACGGTTGTTGTTGTTGGGCTGGTTGCTGTGGATTTGGAGGCTGGGAAGTGGCGGGCTTTTCGTCGATCGAGGCTGCTCGTTGTCTTTTGGCGTTGTTGGTAGAGGCGGAGGATGAGCCGTTTTGATCAACGTTCATCGACTCGGAAGAGGGTTCTGTTTTGACGGCGGGCTGCTCATCTTGTTTTGCTAGGACGTCTGAGTACAGGTCGTCCTATCAACACGACAGGTGGAAATAGATGTGAACGGTGGTAAGTACATGGATATAAGATACATCGTGCGCAAGCAACGTGAACAGACACTCACGCTGTACAGATCGAACTTGTCATCCATGTTGGAGATATGTTTTTGTATTGTTTCGTCTTATGGATGTAGAAAACAGAAAATAGCCGATAGCTCCAGGTTTGAGGAGCGCGATATGTGTATGTAAGTACAGCTGTGATGGCGGTATCGCATTTAAGCAGTGTCGACGGAAAGGTGGTACAGGGGAGTGCGTTTGCGCAATGAAAGAGTCAGTGGTCCGTGCTACAATACATGAGCTGCTGTATTCGGGGTTACTAGCCAATGTGGCTCATCCGAAGCCACGGTGTCTGAGGATAGAGATGCTAGACGTAGTGACAAGCTACTTACAGTGTGGTGATGACGGTGGTGAGAAAAGATGTCTCCTGTCAATGAGCGCGAAGGTTGAGCGTGTTTGCTGCAGAATCATGAATGAAATGAGCGGCGGCAGGGACCGCTCAAGAAAGCCTTCTCCAAACGCGACGAAGAGTAAATTCATACCGATCACGGAGCCGAGCACTTTTTCGCAACTTTTATTATTTTTTTATTTTTTTATACTGTCGCGTCGCTGTCGATCTCACAACTTTCATTTTATCATCTGGCGGAGATTCGGCGAAAAGCCCAAAAGCAGAACAGAGTGACCGTGCGTTGGTATCAAGCAAATGCGGTCAAAGTGCCGTGCCTTTGTTGCACTGACTCGACTTCTTGCACGCATGAACGAGCAGAGAGCAGCAGATCTTCTCATTCCACTTGCTACAGTCTGTAGTGCACGGAACAAAGCCGAATCCTTCTCAACGCCAGAACAAGTGCTCACCACTATATCTTCCCCTCAGCCTCCTTCCTCCTCCTCTTCTTCCCATCACACCACCCCCATCAACCTCATCACCTGATCGAACGTGTAACAATCATGTCCGCACGTCAACCCCTCTACCTACGCTGCGAAATGAAGCCGGCCGAACACCGTGCCGCGCTCACCCCCACCACTGCTAAAAAGCTCATCGATGCCGGTTTCGACATCACCGTTGAGTCGGACCCTCAACGTATCTTTGTCGACAAAGAATACTCTGATGTCGGATGCAAGATCGCTCCTCACAACACCTTTCACGATTTGCCCAAAGAGATCCCTATCATTGGGCTGAAGGAGTTGGAGGAACCTGGACCCGATCTTCCCCACACTCACATTCAGTTTGCTCATTGCTACAAGAAGCAAGCTGGTTGGGTCGACGTGCTTGAGCGCTTCAAGCGTGGAGGTGGCAAGCTGTATGATTTGGAGTTTTTGGAAGACAAGAACGGACGTCGTGTAGCTGCGTTTGGTTGGCATGCTGGTTTCGCAGGTGCTGCTTTGGGTCTGCTTGCTCTCGCAGAGCAGGTTCAGGGTGCAGACCGTCGACTTGGTCCCCAGAAGGCCTATCCTAACGAGCAGGCCTTGATCTCGTACGCCAAAGAGCAGATCGAACACATCAGAAAATCTCGCTCCGATGGCAAAGTCAAGGCTCTCGTCGTCGGTGCTCTTGGTCGCTGCGGTCGTGGAGCCATCGACTTTTTCGAAAAGGCTGGCGTAGCTTCCGAGGACATCGTTCGATGGGACATCCAGGAAACATCCGCCAAACACGGTCCTTACCAAGAGCTCTTGGACGTAGACATCTTTGTCAACTGCATCTACCTCACCTCCAAGATCCCACCTTTCCTCGACCAACCCACAATCCAAGCTGCCGGCCCTCAACGTCGTCTCGGTGTCGTAGTCGATGTCTCCTGCGACACTACTAACCCTAACAACCCTCTGCCGATCTACGACATCAACACCACTTTCGATAAGCCCACCGTTGACGTAGACACTGGTAAAGGCAACCCCTCGCTAACAGTGATCAGCATTGACCACTTGCCTACGTTGCTGCCAAGGGAAAGCTCGGAAGGTTTCAGCAACGACCTGCTCCCGAGTCTATTGCAGTTGAGGGAAGTGCTGGGTAAGGACACAACACAGATGGAGGATCTCGAGGAAGGAAAGGGTGCGGTTTGGCAGAGGGCGGAGAAGTTGTTCAAGAAGCACTTGGCTGAGGCTGAGAAACAGGGCGCTTAAGCTACCAGCTCCGTGTCTGTAGCATGTTCGTCTCACGAAAAGCTCGTTCGCGAATAAGAAAACGAATGTCAATACATGAAAACAGTCTGATATCCGGGTGTGTGCGCGATCACGTTCAGTGTCAAGTGGGAACCTAATCGCACCGAGAAGCACAAGCTTGAAAAATGGATTGACACTGAATGATCTTGCGATGTGAATGGCTAGAGAGAGATCGCGTAGAGTACAAGGGCGATGCGAGATACTAAGCGTGAGAAAACGGCTTGCGGGACAGAGGCAAGGAGACGAGAGAAAAGCGAGATAGTTCATGCTCTCATCAGAGCATCACGTCGGCATTCAGTTCCAAATGGATCGACCCAGCCGCAACACTCCACAGTGTGCTTCTGCCGCTGCCGCCGTTCCTTCGGTGTTGCACATTAAGCATTGCGGACGATCCGAGATAAGCCTGCTGATTGCAATGAGCTTACTTCCAGTTGCCGGTACAAGTGCTCTTCGTTTCTGCTTTTCACAGTCTCATATCCACCAGTGTCCATCTTCCAGAGTCCGTCTTTCACGTTGAGAATAGAGAGAACCGTTTATTGCGGGTTCAAGCTCTTTTGCTGACCTTTTGTCGCCTGCACAACCCCCTCCTCTCCCGCACCTCCCTGTGCACCCCTTAGTGCAACCTTTCTCGCCCTGTTCAACTCGGCGTAGCAATACGCGCAAATATGATGCTGAACCTTGGGCTTACCACAAGCGCTGCAATGAACCAGATCCACCCTGTCCTTCAAACCCTTATTTGCCGCACGCATGCTTTTTCTCGAATGCGAAACTTTCTTCTTTGGTACCGCGAGCAAGATTCCATCCCAGAGCGAGCCTAGTCCCCATCCCGATGATGTGGTGGACGAGAAGGAAGAGGGTGACGAGGTGGGTGTTGCGGTCGCCAGTGCCGGTGTGAGTGCTGAAGAAGATGGTGGTGTAGAAGAGGAGGAAGAGGATGGTGAGAGGAGCGAGGGAAGACGGAAACGGAGGATTGGGGTGGAGCCTAGTCGGAGTGTGAGTTGGAGTTGGGTGGCTGCCGCCCGTGTTGAGGTCGTTGGGAGCATGATGTGCGAGAAAGGTCGGCTGACCGTGTTGTAAATTGAGCGAGGGTGGGATATTGGGGGGAAGAATAGGTCGTTGGTGGTAATGGTGTCCAGGAGTTGATGGTGATGAGAAGAATTAAAGGTGATTGTCGAAAAATTACGCTCACGCGGACTTGCAGTCACATTCTTCCGAGATTTGTATCGTACGAAAATTTGCAACATCAAACCACCAGACTCAAACTGTGATTCCGAGACGGCTCTATCTGGCAGCACGAAGCTCGCATGAGTTGTGCCATTGTCTCTAACCGGTCGTCTGCTCTACATTATCAGTCATTCCACAGGTCTTCACATACAAGCAGGCTCGGTGATGTCTATACGATTGATGCTGCCATGCTAGAGCTATGTACAGGGACCCACAACCAGGGACCTGCAGCCGCTACTTTTGATCATGTCCTGCCTGCTTGATGTTCAGTCATTCTTATCAGCCCTCTTACCAGGCGGCACCAGCGTCTCCTCCGAGTTATTTGCACTGCCCCTCATTAAACCTTGCCTCTCGCCCCTCCCATTGTTACCACCCATCTCTCTGTTCGTGCCCTGATCAGCTTCATCATCCTCATCACCGATCTCGAACACCACCTCATCCTGCCCCACCCTTCCTCTCGACCCTCCCACACCGCCTGCATTACCTTGAGAAGTCTTTTTCGCCTCCACATCATCCTCATCATCACTATCCGATCCATCCGGCCCCCTAGCAGCAAACGTATCAACCTCATACCCTTCAGCTGTCGGATCATCTTCCGTCGCCAACTCGTCCGACATTGCTAACCTCATGTTGCTTCCCGTAGGCCTCCAAACCCATGCGATTGCCGCGAAAACCGTGAGGTATAGCAACGCAAGCCAACCATCGAGTAGGAACCATCTGTATCGCCATGTGTTGGGTGCAAAACCTTCCCCACCGGACTGAGAAAAGGCCCACGAGGAGATGATGAAGAACGCAAACTACAACCCGGCACATCAAAGGTAAGAAGGGTGTACGTCAGTGAAGAGTTCCCGGCACAAAAGAGAGAAGGGAGGGTGAAGGTGGACTTACAATAACAACCACAGCAGCAACCAAGATGCGATGCAACTTGACAAACATGCCCCTCTTGAACGTCTGCTTCCTCTGCGTCAAATACTCGATGCTATGATTCAGCGAATTCATGATCCAGGTCAAGAACGCCGTCAACGTCAACGCCAGGGGGAAGATGAAAGCAAGAATCCAAGCTCCGCCCTGATCCAACTGGATCAACACAATCCCGATCGAATACAGCACACCGAAAACAAAATGTGCCGCAGTCAACATCCTCACCCTCGTCATCACTGGCCCTATCGAAGGCCTGATCACTCCATAGCCCATCGCCACGATCAACAACAAGAAAAACGAAACCGAATTTCTACCCGCGTCCAATATACTCGTCAAAACCAACAAGAACCGAGCAACAGCAGTGACTCCAGTGTTACCATTGACTTCGCGGATGCGGAAGAAATCAATCAGATGATTGTTGAGGTAGTAGTAGTATACCCATTGAGCCGCTATTTCGACGATAAGGAAAGCGATGGTACCAGAGATGAAATACTGGACGGTGAGAAGTTCGTCTTTGTGCTTGATGCAGAGGGAGAGCCACCAGCCACCCAGGGCAATGTAGGCGATGGTGAGGGCAAAGTAGAAGTTGAGCTTGGGATATTCGGCGGCAGGGAGGTTGCCTTTGAACCTGTTGAAGAACTCGACTCGACCGGCGAATGCAGCGTGGACGGAGAGGTCACCGCCAGTGCTCGAATCTGTTTCTAGCGAGGCTAGCGGGACTGCAGCTGTTCAAGACGAAGCGGAGGTGAAGACGAAGCTCAAGGTCAAAAATGCGCTGTCAGATGAAAGGAAGGCAAGGAAAGGACCACTTACACGCACCCCAACAGTAGTAACCAGAGCCGCTGACGTTGTATCGCTGTCGTCCCATATGAAAATAGAAGTTGGACTGGTGTTAGCATCCTCTCGCGACCATTGAATCCATGATCATGTGTTGTACTTACCAACGTCTTCTCCTCCTCTAAGCCCTTCGCTCCAAAGTCCAGCCTCTGTACCTGCACAGTGGTAGCCTTACCCTTACTCTCGTCTACGATAAAGTTCCCCAGCTGCTCCCTAGTACAAAGGCTCTGCTGCACCGCCTTAGCAGTGCAGATATAGCTCTTGAGCGAGAACCCAAACGCATCCCTCTCGTTCGAGTCTTTGCCAAGCTTGTCGAAGTCAGCAAACTCGTGGAACATGGTAGCGACGGTACCGACTGAGCCCTTGTGGAAGATGGCGTCGATGTGACTGTCGGCACCGGCGATCATGCCGGAGCAGGTTTGCCGCAATTCATCCTTTTCTGAGATGGTGACGGTGAATGCGAAGACGGAGTGGATGAGGAGGAATGCGGATAGGAGGGAAGCGCGTATTGATGCTGGACGATGGCGTAAGAAAAGCATCCTGGGATGATGCTAGCCAAGTCGAATCGGCTGCGATGTCAAAATGGAGTTGTTTAGGCCAACCCAAGTCCGTCGGAACAGACGAGATATTCGGTGGTTCGGTTGGAAGGACGGCCGATCGGAGGTTGACGGCCGAAAAGACGAGTTCTGCAGCGACGACGTTGGGAACGATGAGCTATACCAGGCTCTTTCACGCAATCAATTAGACGCAGTGTACGTCCAAAATAGCGACGAAGGTGGTAACCGACTCGATTGGGCTAAAATGATTGCGGCCGGCCGTTCGTGTCGTTGTGGTGAGCTCGAGCTTGATGCAGGCTCGCTTCGAGGGTCGAATGCTGAGCAGGATGCAAGATAGAGGTGAGCGATACTGAGCCTGTGGATCAACCGAGGGCTCGATCGTGTGTGATTGTTGGTAGGAGGACAAGAAGGACGCAGCATGTCTGCCAAGCCCTAAAATTCGCGAGCGAGGAAAGCGGCCCATGCGTGTTGCGTTGGAAACTGCTGACACGCCTCGGGAACACAGCCGCAAACAATAATTGCACACGGCAGCATTCTCCGTCAGGGTCCAATTTCATTTCTTCTGGCCATCATCCATCATCGAAGCTCCGTCTAAACATTCGTGCATCCTTCTGAAGCTTCCCCCGCATTTTGGCATCTCCAGAGGCAACACACAGGCCCACTGCCATCTTGCCTCCAGTCAAGGTGCTTCACAGACTCTCAGGCCACGGACATCTATTCAAGCGCCGGACGCACGACCCTCGATCTCACTCTCCAAGACTCGACGCCCAACGCCTTCGTATAGTCCCGGTCAACCCAAATCTCAGATCTTACAACATGGACATCGCTCGCTCTCTCATCGCCGATGTTCCTGCCGTGTGGCGGGATCTCGACCACCTGAAGCAGGCTTTTGTGGTGCTGAAAGGGATCACCGACTTCATTTACTGCGTGGTCCCACCACTTATATTTAACAAAGCCCACCTTAGCCTGCGCACCATCCTCCTCGTACCCATCCTCAGCATCTGCTGCGCTTCTCAGGACATCGCAATGTTCTTCGCTCTACCCAAGTCTGCCGACTCGACGCAAGTCGGAATTGCAATCCTCCTTCTGCTGTATAGTCTCACCTTCTTCTGGTGGGCACAGTACACGATGAAGTACACTCTCGGTCTCACCGCCATTTTCTCGGACGATGAACCCAACTTCCTCATCACAAACGGACCCTGGGCACTGGTAAGGAACCCCTGCTACTCTGCATATCTGGCGTCTCTTTTGGCAGGTTTCATTGTGACCAGCTCGTCGAATCACCCGGATCACGGACATGCTTTCTTGGTCTCGCATGCGGGCGGAATCGCATTTGCAGGGTTGGTAGTCGCATTCAGCATCTTTTACCAGGCTATTAGGGAGGAGGAGGCCAAGTTTAGTTCCAGCAAGCTCAGGTCGAAGCACGAAGAGTACAAGCGCAAAGTGTGGATGTTGGTACCGCTAAGTGATGTTATGCGACGATGAGCAAACTTGAAAGCGGGTCAACAATTCGCTTCTTTTATATGATTGTATCTCATGGTTTCAATGCTAAAGTCTTGTTTGGAACACAGTTGATGCTCTGTCCTCGTGGTTCCCGGGGAAATTGAGTTTAATGATGATGGAAGCAAGTTGTCCGATTGCGTCACGGATGTTAGTGAGAGTTGATGGCTGGTTTGTGATAGCAACCATGACAGCGACTGTGGAGAAGGAGATCGGGACCGGAATCGGCGATTTTGGCCAATCGCAAAGTCACGAGAGCTGAGCAAAAATGGAAAATGCGAGGGAGAGGGCGCCGAAAAAAGCGGCGGTCATCTCCAACCAACGCTGCTCAGCTCAAACACACGACCAACATACGCTCATTTTTCAATGCCGAGCCAGAAACAAGAAGCAAGATTGGAAGATCCGTCAAGAAGAAAAGAATCTTGACAGCTGCCGAGCAAAGCAAACAAAGCAGACGCAAAAGCAACGACATCTTTGACGAGCTCAGCATCCACGCTCGGATCATCCGAATACAGCAAGTCAGCCGACTCAGCCAGCCCAAAACTGCTCAGCCTTGACCAAGACGGAGCGCGAGACCAAAAAGCAAGCCAAGCCAAGCCGCTGCCTTCATCTCGCAAAGTGCTATCGAGGGTGCAAGCAAACCAAGCAGCCAGCCAGCCATCTTCGGCGCAACTCACCTGATCTGATCCCCGGGTTAGGAGCACGAGTGCCAAGGTCGTTATCTTTGGCCCTCGTCACTGCGCCTCAACCCTCTTGCTGCCCACTTGGATAGGCATGCAAACCTACTCGTCGGTCTCTACATCGACCTCAGCTTCTCAACAACATCACAACAGCAGCACATTCAGTTCGACCGATGCACCGTTGACCATCGACCCAGCTGCCCTGCTGGGTGGGGTGCTCACTCCTGCACCAGGCCCATCGACAGTAGCCACCAGCAGCAATGTGGACAACAGCTCGACAGCCAACTCGATAGCTGTCAAGCAGGAGCCAGATGACGGACGCTCCACTCCTTTCCAGCATCACGACATTCACAGAAATGATGGAGGAAAGAACGGACCAGGAGCAATAGACGACGATCGAAGTAAGCAGAAGTCCACATCAGCAGCAGCTCGAGCTCATGGCCAACAGGATGACCGCACACCTCCTACTATCGACGTTGTCGACGCCAAAACATGCACAAAGAAGGAGCCCGCTTCATTGGTAGACCGGTTCCTTCAGCGCGACCACAACGCTATCCTGCGTCCCGACTTGTCGCCTTTCTCAGACGCTCGCGATGCACTTCGTAGACTGTTGCCTTATCACGTCTGGAACATCCCACATCATGATCTTCTCAAGGCGCTTGACCTGAAAGAGGATCCCGTTCTCAACGAAGTCAGGGTGCGCAAGCGTCGACGTGTTGCACGTTTGGAGGACTTGAAACGACTCGGATCCAAGGAGACAGCACCAACACAATCGACAACTGCCAATGGGGCTATACATCCAGGACAAGCTTCTGCTCAAGCTGGACCTTCGACAATCAAAATCGACCAAGAGCAGCTCGATACAACAGCAAGCGATTTCAAGGAGGAAGAGAATTCGAAACATGGTATGCAGCTGGATGGTCCAGGAGTCGACGCGGCGCTCAACGAGCTAGGACTGCCAATACCGCTACCGGAAGTTCCTCAGCCAGAGTTCCCATCTCTCGCCTATGCCGAGTCCGTGTTTGCGCGGCGAGATGCCCTTGCCTCGCGTTTCCGACGCACACTCACAGCCTTGGACACTACGCACAAGCGTGCACCCAACACCTCCTTGTCACTCGAGCATCTCGAGAGGCTCGCCTACAATGATGACCGCGACGAGGTGCTCGCTCAGATCGAACAACTCAAGGAGCTTAAGGCCAAGCTCGAGTCATTAGAAGAGGAGAAAGGCATTGATGCGAAGAAGTCTTCTGCCACAATCAACCTCAGCTTTACCATTACAGACGAGATCGAACGCGAACGCGAAAAGGAAAGGGAGATGGAGAGGATCAAGCGTCAGCAAGAGCGAGCAGCTGCCAAAGCTGCCAAGCTTGAGAAGGAGCGCGAAGCCAGACATCGTCTCGGAATCTTTACGCCACCGCCGGAACCACCATCAGCACCAGCACCTGCAGCCAGCTCGACAACAGCAGCTCCATCACCTGCCTCGATTGCTGCTGCAACACCCACGCCAGCCGCTGGAACCCCAGGACTACCGATGTCAGCGTCGATGCCAATGCCGAGCCCGTATGCAGCAGTCAATACGCCAGCGAGCACTCCCGGAGGCTATCCTTTCCTATCAGGTGCCAACCTTCCCTACGCGCAGCAGTATCAAATTGGCCAGATGGGACCAAATGGTGTTTCCATGCCATCACCGCAGTTCGGTCCAACACCAGCCTACAGCTCGATGCCAGGCACTCCGTTTACGCCCGGCTCTGCACCGCCATTTGGCATGATGCCTGGAGCACCTGGGTTTGGACCTCAGGGTATGCCGATGCCGCCCGGTATGGCGGCGATGGGAATACCTACCTCTGCACCGTTTGCAACCGCTGGTCCTGGTATGCCAGGGACACCATCGACGCCGGCAGCGACACCATCGAAGCCACCGAGCAAGAGCAAGGCAAAAGCAGCAGCAGCAGCAGCAGCAGCAACAACACCAGGCGCAGCCAGTGCACCTGGTACGCCTGGCACTCCAGGCGTCACACCCGGTCCCACACCGCATCGAGGTCGAGGCAGGCCACGCAAGCATCCTTTGCCTGGTACACCAGGCGGTCCACCCATTCCCGTGCCGCGCAAGAAGGAGAAACCGCCCAAGCAGCCATCTGCAGCGACACCAGGAACACCTGGTACGGCAGGTGCTTCAGCCATGTCCCCGCCATCTCTGCCAGGGGCAACGGCTATGCGACCGCCTTCAGCGTCACCAGCACTGCCGACAATGCCAGGACCCGCACCCGGATACTCAGGCGAGATGTTTGCATCAGCGTTGCCTCCAACACCAACAGCAGTGCGTCCTCCTGTTGGCTCGCCTCCCACTGGTGCACCAGGAGCGATGAACGTGCGTCCGCCAACGATGCATCCAACACTTACCAGTGCCACCAGCCTCAATACACCGCGTGCCACGCCGCCAGCAAAGCCTTCGACTTCTTCTCCAGCACCCTCCACTGCGGCGCCAGCGAAGAAGACGCCAGCAAAAGCTCCAGCGTCGAATGCGAACGGTGCCACATCTACCGCTCCTGCATCAACATCAGCACCAGTACCAGCATCAGCACCAGTACCAGCGACAGCACCGGCAGCAACAAATCCCTCGATCCCAAACCACCCCATTCCACTGCTCATCCCTGTCGCATCACTTCCTCGCCTCTCTGCACTCGGCATCTCACCCGTGCCCAGCCCGCACATTCGACCTATCATTGGCCCCAACGGCCAGCCTCAAGGTTTGCAGGGCTTACCTATCCCTATCGATCCGGCTCAAAGCGTACCCGCTGTGCTGCTGGGTATCAGCGAAGGCACGGCAGAAGCAGCAAATGGCGAAGGGAAGCAGCAGATTCTGCACATTTCCGTGGTGCTTAGCAGATTGAGCCCTTCGCAGTTGAGTGGGCTGGCAGTGTTGATGCAGAGCCTTCAGGCTCAGGTCGAGGCAAATAAGCGCAAGTAGTGCAGTACAACTCTATCAATGCATGTATATCAAGGATCTGCTTGTGTGTACGAGGTGCGGTGTGTGAGTATGTGAGTGCGTGAATTGTACAGTCTGGTTGTGGGTGGCAGGCAACAGGAGAGGTTCGGAACACGGAAATTGAGTTGTGGATGCGGCAGAAAAGTGCACGGTTGCGTAGCGCGTGGAGTCAACTGAGCGTTGTGGACCCTGATTTGCATGATGCGCTTGCCTTTAGCCACGTTCACCCTTCCCATCATACTGTATATCCTCAGCGCCTCGTCAACACGACAGCACCGCTTCATCCGCCGTCGGCTTGCTTTCGACGCTCACGCATTGTTTTGGCGGTCGACGGTCTTCAGCAGAGCTCGACGTCCTAGGAAAAATCTCTAATCGATACAAGACACTGACTCCCCGACCACGACTAACACTGTCCTTGAAGCGCCTTCGATCGAAGCGAAGCACGATGTCGTGGAGTTGTCAACGCTGTCGGCAGCCTTTGCTGCTCCACCCCTCGGTTTCGTCCGATCTCGACCTCAATCAATCCGCCTATGATCTCGTCCAGGACTCGTTCATCGCACCACGCCCTGGCAAATCCTCAGCCGCATCATCATCGAAGGCGCCAGCATCACAATCGAAGCCAGACGCAACCGATGCTGCCACCTCTTCAACCTCAAACCCCTCTGCTGTGTCTACAGGTGATGCCAACTCCCTCTCAGCCCGGCTAGCAGCTTCATCTGCACTCTTCGATCTGCTTTCCCACCCTCCACCCATCAAGAGCAACAAGAGCCCTCGGAGCAGCAAGAAGACCCTCAACATCCGCGGTCATGGTTCTGCGGCTGCGACAATCGTCGATCATCCATTATGCAAAGCATGCACAGATACATTGCTGGATATCATGGACACACAGATGTCTCAAGTAAGAGCACAGCGTGATTCGTACCTCGCCTTCGAGGCTGAGCTGCGCCGATACCAGGTGCTTCCTCGGCACCCCGCTGGCGAGCTTCCACGTCGGGCATCATCCTCCTCGTCTTCATCCACAACATCTTCGGCAGCAGTAGGAGCCGAAAACGGAGTTGAAGGCATAGCAGCACTCCAACAGCAGAAAAGAGAAGAATGCGAGTCGCTCTCAAACGAGATCACCCAACTTCTCTCTGACGAATCCACCGCCCTCGCCGAGCTACGCGAAGCAGAATCTGCGCGTCTGGACATCGAAGCACAATTTGCCGCTATCGCCGAAGAAGAATCCGCTCTTGAGCAAGAAGAAGAGCGTTTCTGGTCACAATACTCCACCCACTCACTGACGCTATCTAAACTGGAAGAGGAGAAAGCATCACTAGCCATGGCAGTTGCACACGATCGCGAGCTGTTAGCCCGTCTACGAGCGACAAACGTCTACACAGACGCCTTCTGCATCGGCCATTCGGGCGGGATCGCTACCATCAACGGCCTTCGGCTTGGAAGATTACCAGGTCAACCAGTTGAGTGGAACGAAATCAACGCAGCTTGGGGTCAAACCGCACTTCTTCTCGACGTTGTTGCCCGCAAATTAGGCTTGGCTTTCCGAGGCTATAAGTTGATCCCGAAAGGATCTTTCAGTGTTGTTTACCGATACGAAGATGCGAGGTCACAACATCATTCTTCTTCTTCCACTTCTTCTCATCTCCCCTCTTCCTCTCTTGACCCCGCTTCAGAGAATGCAGAAGCGGAAGAGGGAGGCAGGAAGGAGGTCTATGAACTCTACGGCTCGTCAGATTGGCAAATCGGTCGTCTACTTCAGAGTAGACGATTTGATCATGCACAGACTGGCTTCTTGGCGTGTCTCAAACAGGTGGTGGAGTATGCGGAGGCTGTTGATGGGGAGTTTAGGGTGCCACATGTGATTAATAAGGATAAGATAGGAGAGGCTAGTATCCGGTTGCAATTTGGAAGCGATGAGACTTGGACGAGGGCGTTAAGACATGTGCTGGTGAATGCGAATCGGGTGCTGATGTGGGTTGTTGAGCGTGAGAAGGGTGGAGGAAGGGGAGCGGGGGAGTAGAGGGGGCGGGGAGGGTGGTGATCAATGGGAGGGATGTCGGTGGTGTTGCTGCGTGAGTGCTCCAATTCGCTATCGCCTGTCATTGATCGTCAATACGAAAGTAACACTCAGAGCAGTTGAAGTTTGAATTGAGATCGTTATATCATCACTGCCCAGACTGTGTCGACCATGTTGTAGTGCTTGAGACCTTCATAGCTTCTCAGACTGATCCCAAGTGTGTGCGTGACAGCTATGACTCCAGACGCGTTGCTCCCGAGCTAGGCCAGAGCGAAACACACACATCTCTATCGGGATCAAAGTAGCTGAGTTGATATCGGGACGAATCGAAGAGAGATGGCCCGTGGGAGGCTGTGTCATGGCAACGGTTTCATATTTATTTATGGTATACTGTACAGTATAGGTTGTTGTCATTTCGCTTTTTCTGTCACGCTATTAATTGTGGTGCCACGAGTAATTTCACCAGATGCCGTTCATACACCTCGTAATTTCACAGAATGCCCCTCAGAAAGCGATTTCACAGACTGCCCCTTTCTCCAAACAACGCCATGTTTAAATCGCCATCACCCTTCCTGTAGTCTGATTGAGGAGCTCAAAGTTGGATGTGTTGGTAGCTTGCATAGTGAAGATGATGTACATGACTTTGTGAGATAACAAAGACTATTGCAGTGTCGCTGAAGTAGCTTGCAAAGAGCATACCGCCAAATTTGGAGAAAAAAGTGTTTATGGAAAATCGTCTCAAATTTGTCGGGATCGGATGAGAGATTTTGCAGGCGCAGGAACGGCTATCCAAAGAGTGCATCGTGGAGGGTCATCTGGTGAAATCGCTCAAAAAAATCAAAATGAAAATCAAATTCAAATTAGATTTCGGCGACATCACGCGGCAGATCGCTGTCAACAGGGAGGAGCTGTGGAGCTGTGAAGCGGCGGGAATAGAGTTGGACAGCTGGGCAGTCTCAAGTCGAGCTGTGCCATGCATTTCTTCGGGCCGAAGCCTGTACTTTGTGTTGCCCCTGAGTCTTGCTTCTCGTTTCGCTTGCAATCCTTCCCTCCAAGCATATAAAGATTGGAAACGGCCGATCTGTACCACCACCACCACCACCTCCATCGAGACCACCTAGTGTTAAAAGAGGATGGCGGACCTACACCAAGCTCAAGCACCCACTTCTTCGTCCGGTGGGCATCACGTCAACCGTGACTCGCTCTACTCCCAACTTCGATGGTCATCTTCCCATCCACCCGTGAATCGACGTCGACGTCTCGAGCTTCTACGATCCTACCTGCCGGATTGGATCATTACCATTCTACTCGCTGGTCTATTGGCTATCATCAACAATGTTCACGGATTCCGTCGCGAATTCTCTCTAACGGATACATCGATTCAACACACCTTTGCGACTTCGGAACGCATCCCAGCGTGGCTCTTAGGGGTGCTAGCCGTCCTCATCCCCGCACTGATCATTGCTGGATTCTCCCTTGGCATCAGCCGCAGCGTGTGGGACTTGCACAACGGACTCCTTGGCTTTGTTCTCGCCAATGCCCTAACCGTGACCATCACCACGATCATCAAGGTCTCTGTTGGTCGACCGAGACCAGACCTAATCGATCGCTGTCAGCCCATCCCCGGATCCGTTAATCGAACTCCATACGGCCTGGTCACAGACGCAATCTGCACCGTTTCTCCCAATGACCACACTCTCCGCGATGGCTTTAGATCCTTCCCCTCCGGTCACGCATCCACTTCCTTTGCTGGATTCACCTACCTCTCTCTCTACCTCGCCGGAAAGTTGCACTTGTTCGACAAACGTGGCCATGCAGTGACAGCTTGGCTCTGCGGAACACCACTAATGGCAGCAACACTAGTAGCGGTCAGTAGAACAATGGACTATAGACATCATGCAACAGATGTTATCGCTAGCGGGCTGTTGGGTTTGACAGTGGCGTATTGGAGTTACAAGTTGTACTATCCACCTCTGGGGCATGCGCAGAGTCATAAGCCTTACAGTCCTAGGATTCCGGCCGAGCATTTGGCTGCTGCGGGCGAGGAAGAGGGGTTTGTCAACGATGACGACGCAGAGGCTGGCGACAGGAGGGGCTTCAGGGGGTTCAATATTATGAACGGTAGAAGGGCGAATGGGGGAGAGCGGGACGAGGTGGGAACGGAGGAGGAAAGAGCTGGATTTGGTAAAACTACTTCGGGTGGAACGACAGGTGGACATGGTCTCGCGGCTTCGCTCGACTATCCTGATCGAGAGACTGTGCCTCGGATCTAGAAACCTTCGCTCCAGGAATAGAGGAGGAAAACCAATTTGGATTCTCAACAAAGTTTGTGCTCTAGATACCCAATCAGCCCTCTTAGACCGTCTTCACTCGGAGAAACAAAATCATATGCGGCTTCAATCTCAACCTTGTATCCCGTTAAAAGCATGTTGGTCAACTTTGACCTACTTTCCAATACAAACCTATTGTCAGCCACACCACAGTGTTCGTCGGTGGGGAGGTGATGTGAACGACTTACCTCCATAGCTCATCATGCGTGGTGTGATGATTGAGAGTGCGTAGAAGACGTACTGCTTTCGCTCGCTCGTCTGTTCGCAGCTGCACCAATCGACCAGCTCCAGCATCGTCTTGGGCTGTGGGGAGGAAATCTTCGAGATCCACTCCAACCCATTCAACACCTCCGCAAGCTTGGACGTACTGTCGGTGGATGTCTATACCGTATGGGTCGCTGTCGAACATCCCAACCACTCCCAATCTGGCTCCTCTTTCGCAGCTCGCCCGACTCGCGAGTAGTTTGACCAAAGCTCTCGTTGCAAGATCAGGATAACCTTTGCCTGTGACCAACACAGTTCCCTTCGCTAGCGGTTGTTGGATGAGGTGCTTGAATACAGCTTCTTTCTCGACTACCAGCACTGTGTGTCCTTCGCAAGCTGCTTGCTCCGCGCTGCAGGGAAGGGTGGCTCGCCAAGTATCTGCGTTGATCTCAGTTGGGATCAGTGTTGGTGTCCCTCCTTCGCAGTTTACTTCTCCCTGGCCTGACGGAGGGAGCAGAATCAAACGACCAGCGACGAGCCCGCGTGGACCAGCAACGATACCCAGCTCGCTTCTATCCGCACATCCTAGCATCGCAGCCACCTGATCTATGATTCGATCTGACGATTGCTGCGAGGAAAAGAGCTTGCTGCTTAGGGCTGAGTAGTAGATGTCCCTGTCCTCACCAACCATGCTCGCCACATCAGTATTCGCTCAGTAGATCCGAATCCGAATGGATAAAGGGGCAGATGCTTACCGTTTAGTCACGACGGTCCCACGTAAAAGGTTGACCTGTACAATCTCAAGGATCTTCAAATACTGCGCTGTTCCCCTCTCCCACACCACTGACTCGAGTCAGAACCGGTCTTGACCGCACTCAGAGAAGGAATAGAGGCTCACCAAATCGTCGCACCCCAGAAATACTCTTTGTCGGAAAGCAGACCGAGTTTTTCTTGCTTCCACCTGCCCCATCACTGCCGATTGGCGGGAAAGAAAGCAGAGTCAGAGCCTTGGGCTTGGGCTTTGCTTCTCGTCGACGTTTAGCAGGTCGGCGGGTGGTTGGGTCATCAGTGCTGCTTTGAGTAGATTGCGAGGAGGCGGCGGATGAGGAAGGAGTGGAGAGAAGTTCCGTTTGCTCAGCAAGCTGACGAAGAAGGTCATAGGCGAGGGTGTCGATGCGGGCCAAGATGGAGGCAGGTACTGGGTTGGTGGACATTTTTGCTGCTGAGTGATGGATGGCAGGGAGGCAAGAGGGAACGGTAGTGAGGCTGTGCTATATATGTCTTTGTTAGCGGTCGGAGACTCTCCGAAAGGATACGCCACAGTTCTCACGATGATCGGAAGCAAGCCGAAAGCAAGGTCGGAACATCCGAGAAACGAATCCCAGCAGCACAACAGCTCGTAAGCAGTTTGGCAAGGATGAAGTGTGTATTGTCTCTGTAAGAGTATGCTACGAAGAAGGATCGATCTTGAGCGAAAAGTCGACGTGCTTTGTGGATTGGTGAATGCTTGAGGTTGAGATAATGTCGATTGCTGTCATACCCAACCGTTACCAAAGCAAAAAGTGTCAGTTTCCCTGTTCTTCCACTTCTCACCATCCTGTGATGGAGGCTGTACTCACAATTATCAACATGTCCACCCTCCCTGACGTTATCGATATCAATACCGCCACTCGACTCCAACAAGAACTTGTGCTGTCCACTGAACTCCTCCTTCAGTTTCTTTGCGTTGCTGATCAGCGTCTCTCCCTCCATGTTATCCAGCATGATCACATCTGCACCCGCTTTGATGGCTTCCACCGCCTCATCGTAGCTCTGTACCTCGACATCGATGCGCAACGAGAACCCGCAGACGGAACGTGCGGCATGGACTGCATTGGTGACTGAGCCGGTGGACCAAATATGATTATCTTTCAGCATAACCATGCTGCTCAGATCGTACCTGTGCATATCAACACCACCCACCAACATTCCGTACTTCTCTACATCCCTAAACCCGGGCGTAGTCTTTCTTGTACCCGCTACAATACCCTGATAACCTCCCTCTACAGCTCGTTTGAGGAAGAGTCTAGATGCGGTCGCAATACCACTACACCTAGCTAGCGTGTTAAGCGCCACCCTCTCACCCAGCAGAATCTTGCGCGAGGGACCCGTAACAGTCGCAACAGCAATCTTGACCTTGGCCGGTGTAGAGGGAGAAGAAAGCCAATCACCCTCCTTGTAGTGCCATTCGACCTTACAATCCAACTGCTTGAAAACTTCATCAAAGAAAGGCACTCCAGCTAAGCAGCCCTCGCTCTTGCACCAGAGAGTGGAACGCTTGTTGTCTTCTCCTACGACGAACCCTCCCCAGTCGAAGGAAGGACAGTCTTCTTTGAGCCATTCGGAGATTTTCACTTTCCAGGATGGCGGGAGGAGATGGGCGTAGACGTGGTCCTGTAGTTGCTTGGAGGTTGACATTGTTGGCGTGGGTGTCAGGTGATCGTGAGCACGATCGAGGGTCGAATGGTGGTTGAGGGGGTGGATGAGCTTGAGTCAATCCAGAGACAACGAAGCTTGAGTGCCGCGGAGAAGATGCGGAGAAGCTTCGTGCGCGAGAGGGAGAGAAGAAAGGGTCTGCTAATACACTTATCCGGTGGTTGCCGAGCTTCTACTTTCCGGCCGGCAGAAAAAGTCGAACCGATCTCACATTGAGCGAAAATTCGAAATCTCCGCTTGGCGAGACCAACACAACCTCGCGCATCATTTCAAAAAGATCGACAACACACACAGCATCCAGCATGATGCGGTGCAATGTAGAGTTGGCCAAGCAGGTCGGAGCTGCAAGTTGTATGGTGTCGATCGCACGCCGATCCCTTCTCTCTTTAGCCCTGTGGCTTTCTCGCTCGACATGCATCCTGATGCCAAGGCCACAACAGGGAACCCAGCAACGCTGTTCACCTTTGTCTACACTCTCACGCTTTTCATCTCAACTCTTTCATTCAGGAGTACGAAGAATGAGCTTGAGCTTGAGCTTGAGCTCGAGCCTCACTTAACAGTGGCTGCAGAGCATGCACAAACTTGCCACTTCGCCCCTGAACCGTATTTTGGTGGCACCGGAACAATGCGTTCTGCATAGAAAGACGATGATAATACAGTATGGTGTGGCGAGGAAGGTGTTGGTGTGTGCCGAGTTAGGAAGGTTCTGCCGATGCGAGTTTTGACGGTAGAGTCGCAGTTCGAGACAGGGGCAGGAAAAGGAAAATCTAAACTCAATTTAAAGAGCTGCTGCCGATGCTGCTCTGCCGCTCAAGCCTCCACACCTGCAAGAGAGCTTGGACGCGCTTCGTGGCTGTCCACTTCCGCGCGTCAAAGACGGACAGCGTAGATGTGAAGCCAAGAAGACGACTTGAAGCAAAAGGTAGATTCTAGCTCGAGCTGCAACACATGTGGACACTCTATCGCTCTCAGCTGCCCCTACCTCCTCAACCTTCCATCTTGCAACGGCGAGTTGTGGTACTTTGTTGTAGCAAGTCAAGGTGTGATCCTGCCAGTGCTGAGTCGAGTATAGTCGTTTGGGTGCCATTTGTTGCTGAGCGATCCTCGTCCTTCAACCTCCGCTCGTGTCCTATTTACACAGTCCGCGATTCCCGCATCCTTTCCGCACCTCTTCTCCATCTTCACTTCTGCTCTTCATCGCCTTCCACCACCACCATCATCTCTTCGAACCTCACTGTCATCATCGAATTCCATCGCATCTACCCGAACACAACCCGCACACACATCACATCGTCAACAGCGACGTAAAGCTCACCGGCAATCATGCCTATCCTTGCTCGTAAGTCAACGCTCCACAGCAGATCGTATATATGCTAGTCAAGTCTCGCTGACCACCTTCCTACTCTCTTCCGCAATGCTCACAGGTCTCAAACACAAGCTCTCTAGGCGATTTGACGAGGACAAGAAGTCTTCGTCGCCTGCCTCGTCTCTTCCTCCTTCGCCTACCAAGCCTTCCGCATACTCGACTGCCGCAGCCACTGATGGCGCTGCTGCTGCTCCTTCCGCATCCGCACCGGTTGCGGCTGCACCTTCTACTTCTGCTGACACTGCTACCCCCGTTGTCACCCCTGGCACTGAAGCAAGCAACCCTACCGCACCCAGCACTGCTCCTACCACGCCTCCCGCAACCTCAGCTCCCACACCTGCTCCCGCTACCGGTCTCGACGAGAACCCCGACAATTCCACCACCGACTCTGAAGGTCACGATTTCACTACCAACGGTGCCGTTGTTCCCCGTGTCAACCTTGCCTACTTCACCAACTGGGGTATCTACGGTCGCAAGTACGGTCCCAACGATGTTCCCCACTGCAGCCTCACCCACATCCTCTACGCTTTCGCCGATGTCAACCCTGAAACCGGTGACTGTTTCCTCACCGATCTCTGGGCCGATGAGCAGATTCACTACGCTGGCGACTCGTGGAACGACACAGGCAACAACCTCTACGGTAACTTCAAGCAGTTCCTTCTCATGAAGAAAAAGAATCGTGCACTCAAGCTCATGCTCTCCATCGGAGGTTGGACTTTTGGTCCCCATTTCGCGCCTATGGCAGCTGACCCTAAAAAGCGTGCTCGATTCATCACCACTGCCATTGCCATTCTCGAAAACGACGGCCTCGATGGTCTCGACATCGATTGGGAATATCCTGCTAATGCTGCCCAGGCATCCAACTTCACCACCTTGCTCAAAGAGCTCCGTGCAGGCCTCACCGCCCACGCAGCCAAGAAAAAGGACATGGTTCCTTACCTCCTCTCCATCGCCGCACCCTGCGGTGAGCAGTACAAAGTCCTCGAAGTCGCCAAAATGGACCAGTACCTCGACTTTTGGAACCTCATGGCCTACGATTTCGCCGGATCCTGGTCAGCCGTCACCGGCCACCAGGCCAATCTCTGGAACATCAAAGGAAAAGCTCCTTCCACCGACGACGCAGTCAACTACTACATCGCTCAAGGTGTCGTCTCGCACAAACTCGTTTTGGGTATCCCCCTCTACGGTCGTGGGTTCGAAAACACCGACGGTTCCCAACAACCTTACAACGGTACAGGCCAGGGAACTTGGGAAGCAGGTAATTGGGACTACAAGTTCCTCCCCGTCAAAGGTGCTAAGGAAATGATCAATACTAAGATCGGTGCAAGTTGGAGTTACGATTCCGCCAAGCGAGAGTTCATCAGTTACGACACTCCAGAGAACGTGCTGTTGAAGTGTCAGTATATTCGACAGAAGAGGTTGAGGGGTGCAATGTTCTGGGAACTCAGCGGTGACGCAACAAAGGCTCAGGGTGGGGCGGACAGGAGTTTGGTGGCGTTGACGGCTAAGAACATGGGCACCTTGGATGCAACGCTCAACCATATCTCTTATCCCTTTAGTAAGTGGGATAATGTTAAGGCTGGTATGCCCAAGTAGCGTGGATAGCTTTGACGTATGACAGCTTTTCAGAAGCTATGTGACCCGACTTCCTAATCATCCGGATTGTTTTGATCCGCCGATCACGGCTGCAACGCCGTTCTCTTTGTGACTTTACGACTTTCATGATTCACGATTCTTCTTTCCCGCACACTCTGTGCCATGGCATTTGCAAGTTCATGTGAGCGCGGTGAAGGTCCTTTTGTTTCGCTTTGTGGACAATCTCTTTCTATTCTCTTACTCTTTGCTTGTCATTTGTGCGTGTGTTGCATACCAAATTGCGGGAGAAGCAAGGAGTGAATTTTGCGACCTTTTTTTTCGGGAACCATTTGGCAGTTATTTTTTCTTTTTCGAGCATGTCAAACCATCACACACAATCTTCGACACAATCCTCTCGCTTTCGAACCAGAAGCTTTCACAAACGAGTCAAAGGTAAAGCTGAGAAAGAAGGCAATTGCGATGGCGATGTAAAAATATGCTATGTCTTCGGTCTTTAGGCAGTTGCAGCAGCGCTAGCAGCACCCAACGCCGTACCCGCCAAAATCATCTCCAAAGAACCCCTAACCTGCATCAGATCTCTCTGCAGCCTCAACTCGTCCCCTACCTTCGCCCAGATCCTACCGAATAGATCATCGATCAGCGGACTCTGACCAATAACGCTCGCATAAGTATCCACGATCACGTTCAATGTATCGCAAACCAGATCCACATAGTTCGCGTTCGCCGCGTGTCGAAGTAAGAACTGCAACACTGGCTCCAATGTGACATCGTCCCTGCCAGCGATTGCTCTTCGCAATCCATCCGCACTGCCCCTTGGACTTCTGTGAATGAGTTCCAGAATCAAACCGAAGGTGACACTGGGCGCAACACCCTTCCGAAGTGCAGCATCCAGCGCATCACCATAACGGAAAGCTTTAAGGAGTCGATCGTAGTCCTGCAATTTACGCTTGCGGACGCTGTCGACGCGAATATCGTTGGTGGCACGACGGGCGTTGACTTTGCCGGGTTGGTTGGAGGCTGCAGCTGTGCCTTGGGAGAAGAACTCGTAGGCGCCGGCGTTCATGGCTGCTCGTTCGGCTTCACGACGTTCGAGCTCAGATGCTTTGACGTCTCGTTTACGGACGCAGAGGGTGCCGTCTGCCATACCGACTGCGATGTGCGATTCGTCGGGAGAGACGGCCATGGAAAGAATGGGTGAGGGATATCGCATAGTGTGTGTGACCTTGAACTCTTGCGCTGGGTCGTAGACTTTCACTAGGTGATCGAGACCTCCGGTCAAGATACGCATACCTCCCACTGACTCGGAGTTGGACGCTGAGTAGTCGGCACCAGAGTTGACCGACAACGCAAGAGAAGTAATGGTCTTCTGATGGTTAGAGATAGACGCCATGGATCTGCCTCCCATCATCAGATCCCAGACCTTCATCACCGGTCCACCCACCGACAGCGCTATACCTCCTCCACCTGTCGGATACACCAAAACATCCTCCACTGGCGCACCATGATCCATCGTCATCGCACATCCCCCCTGCTCTCCCATCCTCGCATCCCAGAGTTTCACCGTACTATCATAGCTTCCCGACATCATCAGTGCCGGGTTGTCCGGAGAGAAAACCGCCGACCTTACATAATCCTCATGCCCTTCAAAAACATGTACCGCCTTCTGCTCCGGCAAATCCCACAATCTCACCGTTCTATCATCACTTGCCGACATGATCTCCGTTCCATTCGGACTAAACCTCGTCACATGCACTGGGTTACTGTGTCCCCTCAAACTCCTCAAGATCGCCCTTGATATCGTATCAAACACCTGGATCAACCCACTGTCGTCACCTGCTACCATAAGTCGGCCGTCAGAACGAAAGTTGGCGGATCGTGCGACGTCTTTGAATCGAGAAATGGTCTTGGAGACACGGCTGTTGCGCATTGAGTAAATCTGGACTCGGGCACCAGTGGTTACGGCAAACTTTTGCCGCGCGGAGACGGAGGTAGGTTGCGTGCTGGTAGAACCAATTGTAGTCGAAGGAGTGGAGGTGGCATCATCGTCAAGGGAGGAGGTGGAGTAGACAGAGACGGGTGGGACAAAGTGGATCGAGGTGATGGGGGCGAGCTCCTTGACGAAGACTGGTGCACGGAATTTGCGCCAGTAGTGTGATTCGGGAGAGCGGGAGGAAGAGGGTCGAGCAGAGCGCTCCGATACTGGACGAAGGGATGCGTAGTCCATCTTTGCAGCTGCCTCTGATGTAGGCTATCGAGATGGTGGTGAAGTCTTTGTTCGAAGCTGGGGCTCTTCGACCTCTTAAGAGTCGTGACCCGGCTAAGTGGCGAGGTGGATGAATAACTTTTGGCCTGTGTGCTGGTGAGATGTATCCGAACAGTTTGCCGAGGCCGAGTCGCTAGGTTTGCTGGAAGGAAGGTTGATGGCAGCTGAGGGTTGGAAAGAAGATGAAACGCTTCGTATGGTGTCGCCGCAAATTTCAAAAGGTCAAGAAGAAAATGTGGAGCGCTGTCTCTGGTGCGAGAAAAATTTCCAAGAAAAGACCCTGAACGCGTCACGTGCGGCAGTCTCAAAAGTCACAGGTGTTAGGAAGTCACTCTAACAAAGCAGCTGTCACGCGACAGTCCGCGATCTAGACCACGCGCTCAAGGAACAACACTTGACTCTTTGCGTAACATACCTTGCTTCACGAGTCAAGCAGAGGCCGTTCCTGGCGTGCATGCTTTCGCCACTTGGGTGACGCTACGAGGTATGTTTAACCCATCATGGCGAAGAAGGAATGGGCCTGATGAGAGAGGGGCATGTTCTAGAAGGAAGGATTCCAAGCCTGTTCGGGTGAATCGGGCGGGTAAACGCAACTCTGCATTGGCGCGAATCGTGCTTCTCAATTGAACGGAGGAAGTCATATGACGGTATCATTGCGAAACACAGAAGCATGGTAAGGCCAAGGCATTTGAGAGGAGCCAAGTAAACACTGACTGCGATGATGTCCGCCGGCTTCGATGCTGCGAACTTGCTTCGAACAATGGCTGTTACAGTATTGGTCGGATGTAAACACGCTTCGTGCTTCGGAATCGCGGAGAAGCGGGGAGCGAATCTTGACACCGAGCAAACAGATTCCAATCTCGTCCAACAACACTATCGAAGCTTGTTTTGTACAATAAGAACCAATGAATCGGGCAATGATGGTGTTTTGCATGTAGAGAAAGCTGACTGTACAGTACATACTGTAGCGTTCTGGTCCGGCAGACAAGGTCAAGGAGCTAGTTTAGACGTTTCCATGCAGACCTACATCGCCAAGCTGGTCATCGAGCGAGGCGAGCACGAACTTGCAGATCTCACACGAGATCGACGATCAAGTTCAAGCTCAAGGCGATGTTCACGACGACATCCAGGCTTCCGTGGGAAGCAGCCTCTCTCAAGGCACAGAGCTGAGCCGCGTTCCACAACCTTGCGTTTCTCCAGGAACACAGCTCAGTATTATTGGTTCTGTATTCGCAGCTTCAACTCGCTTAGACGTCTCAATTCAAATTTGTCAACCCTGTTGCAGATCATTAGCTGTCAAGTCACGGAAGATCGGCAACAGGAACGTCTCACTGTGCGGGGGCTGTAATTTTCAATTTCCCCCTTACACTCTTTTGCCAGCAAAGCGTTCTTCTGCCTCGCTTCGAAAGCGGAACAGCAAAAAGAGGTGAGACAAACACAAAATGCCTCCTGCTTTCCTCTGCCTGGGGTTGCCTTGCTTGTCCCGGCGCCACCTTGCTACCCACACGCGCTCACGAAGGAAGCGCGTATAGTAAAGTAGCAGCTCAAGTTTCTTGGCGTTGTGACGAGTAAGAAACGACCACGCTGCCAAGAGAAGGCCAGGGTGTGTGGTGCGGTAACCAGGCAGCAGCAGGCATCTCTCCAATCTCTTGAGCCCATCGTAAAGCAATGAGAGGTGGAAGAAACGACTAGGAACGCACCAAGAGCCAAATGGGGAACCACTGCCAGAGAGGGCAAAGAACAAAAGAACATCGGCAGCTTTTCTGTCGCCAGACCAGATGCCGTTCCCAGCTCTCATTTCATTTCGCAGCGCCAACAAGGGAACCCGCCCTCACTTCGTGATTGACAAAAGACAGGCGAGAGGTGCAGTCTGCAAACTTAACTCGCAGTCATTCATTGTCGCCAGCTCAGCTCTGGGAACAGAACTGTTCTCTGTTGTACAGGCGAAGTGACAAAGCGGCCTCTCATGCACTCTTTTGCTTTCCCGTTGCTCTAAGATGGTCTGTTCAACGCACTTTGCCAGTCAACGTGGCGCGATCTGCACGCTGCAGGTAAAAATCGGAACGTCAAACAAGCGACCTCGCCGGCTCTGTCTCTCATTCCTTTGTGCTCCGCTCTGCTCTGCTCTCCGCTCTCGAGATCAACACACAAAAAAGCAAATGACAGAACATTTCACAGTGCGCAGTCCACTGAAATGCAGGCGTGCATCCGCTCAACTCTTCACTGCGGCGGCAGAAGCAGCAGCAGCCAGCATCTAGAATGCCTGACTTCCCTTTCTTCCCTCCGACATTGGCTTCCATTTCTTTTCCCGTCTGGTATGCTGGTCCGCAACGCCATCGTCATGCTCCAAGCATGATGTGTTTGTTTTGACGTCGATACGATGTTTTAATGTTTCCATCGCGATGAAACAAGCAAGTATGAGCGCTTTGGTGCCTAGTTCGAGTTCGCTTGGTGAACAGCATGTGGTTCAACTTAGCCGATGTCCTTCCGACTTTTTCGCAAGGTTGACCGTTCGAGACGCTCTCTCCCCGCTGCTGATGTTGCTGCCATTGTGGCTGCTGTTGCAGATCATCGTTCGCGCATGCAGAGCGTTGCAAGATGCATACACCGCCTTTCGGCTCGATGATCTATCACCTCGTCTTTCTCCTACCCAGCAAAAGCCAAGCATGCCACAGCGCCTCTTCCCTTTGCCCTTCTATCTTGTGCTCGTGTGAAGCTTGACTGTCGCCCCCCTTTTCACTCTCCGCTCGTTTGCTGCCTGTCACGTTTGCCCTTCTCCGCAGCAGCCGCTTCTTTGTCCCTCTCCTTTGACTTGCTCTCGCCATTGTTGGTCTGCTTCCAACATCATCTACTTTACTCCTCATCTTTGTTCGCTCCCTTCTTCATCATCCCCTCATTTGCCACGCTGTTACAATCTCTCCACTCTTCCCTCATAAACTTCCCCTCCAACCGCCTCCGTCTTCCCCACGCCAGGTCCCCTCTGATCGACACTGCCAGCGAACCAACCACACTCGTTCAAACCACGCTCTTTCTTGACCTTCGATATTCGTACTTCCTGGCGAATCGACCTCTTTACAGCAACACTCGCACTAGCTACATAAAGCGAGCACCTCCTTCAAGCTCGATTGCCATCACGTCCACGACAAAAACGCCCTGATCTACACCAGTTCTGCCCCCAAGCACTTTGACTGCTTCACAAACTTCACAGCGCCACATACCAGCGCCGATCTTCACCACTGTCTCATCATATCTGTAGCCTATCGAGGCTGCAAGAACATTCACAACAATGACCTCGACACGCAAAGCGTTGTCGCTTTTCACATGGGCGGCGTTAGCACTGCTGCTCACCATCCTGCCATCATCAGTCAACGCACGCAAAAAGATGCTCATCTACACATACACACAGGGCTTCCACCACTACTCGATCCCTACAGCCACCAAAGTCGTGCAACAACTTGCAAAAGATGCGAACCCACCCATCGACACTGTTCACTCGGACGACCCAACGGACTTTGAAAAGAAGGATTGGCTCTCGCAATTTGACATGCTCATGTTCATCTCGGTCTCTGGCAAAGCACTTTCCGATGACGGCGCAGAAGCGCTGCGTCAATATATCGAAGCAGGTGGAGGATACCTTGGTGTTCACGAGGCTTGCGATGCATTGTACGAGCACCACTGGTACGGGCGTCTGGTAGGTGCCTACTTCAACTACCACCCTCAAATCACCCACGCAACGCTCAACATCATCAACAGGACACATCCAGCAACAGCGCACTTGAACGCGACATGGCGCGTATACGACGAGATGTACAACTATAACTCGGACCCTTCTAAATGGGGAAAGCAGTACCTCATCACGGCCAACCAGGACTCGTATGACGACCCAGTAGAGACCAAGGCTCAACGCGCGTCGGAACAAGGTAACCTTCACCCTATTGCTTGGTGGAAGGAAGGCAACCAGCTCACCTACAACCCTCACGTCAAGGTTGGTGGCGGTACCGATCCCACCAAAGCAGAGATTCGTGCGGGAACAGCAGGCACTGGTGGCGCGGGAAGGAGCTTCTACACTGCACTTGGACACACAAATGCCATGTGGAACGACGATGCTTTCCAGCAACACATCATGGGTGCAGTGGATTGGCTGATGGACTCGCCTGTTCTCAAATCGTCCTCTGCCAACCCTCCAGCGAATGCTGTTGGTAGCGACTATGACCCTGAAGCTCCCACTTCATCGACAAGACGTGGACCGAACTCTTCAAGCAGCTCTGTGGATAGCCATTCGACACTTGTATCGGGTACGCCAGTGCCTTACTCCAAGTCAGCCATTTCCAAAAGCAGCGCCTCCTCGATGTCGGCAGGATCGCAACTGTCCTCATTGTCGAGTCTAGCAATCACGCTATCTGCCTCGCTAGCTCTTGTGCTCTCACCATAGTAACCCACATCCCTCTATGCTCCACTTCTTTGTTGTTCTGCTTTGCCTCTGTTGTCTTATTAGTACACCGTCCCTTCTTCGATTTCGTCCACGAGCGAGCAGGTTCCCGCTCTCAGTTCTCTCTCGCACTTTCGTCCCAGCTCTCTGCTACTATCTGACTTCTTCCCTAATGCTTCGCTCCTGTCGTGGCCGACTCTTCTCCAGTCTGGCCGCCTAGAGCTGTACTGATTTTGTATCACCTGCTGTTTCTCATTCCTTTATTTGCTCTATGAACAATTACCTATCTCCACTAACCCCTCTCTGCCTGACTGAAAAGTTTGCTTATGAAGATCGCCGGAAAGCGCCCGAACAGCCGGAACACCCGCTTGTTGGCGTGGGAGAGTTTGCGAGCTGAGTTCGGATCTCTTCCGACAACAATGCCACGAGAGGCTGGTTGCTATCGGTTGCGACACCGATGCTCTGTCATCATGCAGCCAAGATCCAAACGTTGGAGCGAACAAGGAGCTTACTACTTATATGGTCTCACAAGACAAAGGGGAAGAAGCAGAGCGTGTGAGCTTAGAGTTGGTTGCTTGGCCGAATTCGGAATTTCAAACGACCCAGAGAGTGTCGTGTGCTGCTGCCGAGCGGAATTGTGCTTTCAGGGTTCAACACGCGCGGTGCTTGAACAGCGCGTTAGGCTGCGTGTGGGTGCCTGTGTGGCTGAAGCTTCATTATTTTGTCTTGAAACGGTTGTGGGTTAAGTGAAATTGGACGCTCGTGCGCACTAAGCCAACACCTTTTCAACGTAGCTTCTGCTTCTGAACTGCTTCATCATTCGACACCATCAACCCATTGTCTCGCTGTCTCGAACCCTATCCTCATCTTCAACCGTACCGTAGCATCAGTCTCGAACCTGCTCAGCGCATTGTTTTCGTCGTCATCGGCTCCGCCAACCAGCGATCAGACCTTAATTGCGGCAAAATCATTCTCATCGGTGCTTCTGCTTGCATCTCTTTCAACACCGTCACTTTCGTCCGTACCGCCGCCAGATCTGCCCACGCTCCCACAGTCAGCTCCCCTCCTAAGCTATCTCTCAGCATTAGCGACGCGATCTCCACGCTGTTACCGCCGCTCATGCCGGTCTCAGCACGGCAACTGTAAGCAGAGCAAAGCACCGCACTGCGTCATAACGAGCAAAGTGCTACCTCGTCATATATACATGCTCTTGACTTCGACCCTTTCCTCCGCTCTACCGAGAGAAGTCAGTCGACTCTATGAGCGCAGTCACGCCAACCAGCCCGGGCTTCCCGCTCACCATGGGCTCGGGTGCCATGGCGTCCCAATTCGCAGGTCCATCTTCTACAGCAGGCAGTCCTCGCTCACGACCAACAACACCTCTCTCAGCAGGCTTTGTCCCTCCAGGACCCACGTACGATGATCTTGGACGATGGGAGGATGCCGACGTCGCGGCGTGGCTCATCGCTGCACGCCTTGGACACTATGCCTCCACCTTTGCAGAGAACGACATTCGAGGCTCGGTGTTGCTCGATGTAGATCAGTCAGCTTTGAAGGAGATGGGCATCACTATGGTCAAAGATCGTGTTCGGATACAGGCCGCTATCAAATTGCTCAACAAGCGCTGTGTCGATGCTACCATCGCTCGCAGACCCAGTGTAGCGTCATTACCTCCACTGTCGCCCCTGGCATCACACGCTCTCTATGCCAACGAGGGTGAGATCGAATACCTCCAGCACGACCATCATGGCGACCCATCTGCAGAGGGTCTCGGCTCCAACTTTGGTTTGAACTCGATGGGCATGCGACGGGGCCAGATGCGCCCACCACCTCTCACACTCAAGCAATCAACCTCCCGCGGCATGCCAGGCTACGCCTCACCCGCAAATTCGCTCAACAACAGTCAAAGTTTCGGTCTCAGTGCCGCCCGTGGCCTGACCCCGGGTGCTGCGCGTGGCAGCGTATGGAACACTGCATCTTCCTCTTCCGGCTCTTCGAAGCCCAGTACCGCCGATGGCGCATTGCATCGCAAGGTCAACTCAATCGGCAGCATGGCTGCGTCTGCAATACCCGGTGCTTCCACTCTTTCGGCCCCGCGTCATGCTCTGGGCGGCCACAACACCGTCCAGAATGGTCGACCTAGCACTGCTACAGGCGCAAGCGGCTACTCGAGCACGCCGGGCTCGCATCAGTCGCGAGGCGGCCTCACGTCTAGCAGTCCGACCGGTGCTTCGTTCGGCTCTGGCATCGGCAGCAATGCCGCGCGTCCTTCCACAGCTACCGGAGCACAAACTTACTCCGGCAGCATGGGTGCTGGCCCATCGTCCGGCAGGGATGGCTACTCGCCACTCACTCCGATCTCCGAGTCCAACTCGCACGGCACAACCCCAACAACCCCTTCGGGCATTCAACAGCAGCAACAGTCAGGTGGCTATTCAGTGGGCAGAGGACCGTTCGCCGCGTCGCAGCGTTACAACGCTTCCCCAGCCTCTTCACAGCAGCAGCAGTCATCTTCTGGAAAATCCATTAGACGCATCGACAGTGGCGAAGGCTACAACCTCATGGCATCCCAGCTTGCCGGCTACCAGAACCCCAACCCACCGACACTGGAAGATCTCAAGCGTCGAACCATCAAGTTCATCAGCGAGGAGGACAACACAACGCGTATTGTCAACGTCAGCGACTGTCGCGATGCTTACGACGTCATGGTTCGCGTGCTCAAGAAGTTCGGCAAGCCGCCTAGTGGCAACAGCTACACACCTACTGCTGATCAAGGGCCTACAGGTGATGAGCTAGGCGCAGTGGAGACGTGGGGCATCTTCGCAACCAGTGCGGACGGGCAGAACACCAAAGCACTTTCGGACAACGAGTTGCTGGCTATCTGCCATGCGCCGCAACCCCACGATCCACTCAGAGAACGTGGTCTTACTCTGCGCAGAATTCCCAACCACCTGCCAGGAGAAGACGCACGCAGAGTGCCGATCAGATCGGGCAGGAACAAGCTCGAAGCCTTCTTCGGCGAGCGCATGCCTGTGGCGCAGATGCAACCTGCCGGGCCAGGCTCCGCTCCCAACGAAGACGAGGGCGATGCAGGCAGCGTCACCATCAGCGGCAAGAAGATGAAGCGTGCCTCTACCGTCAGCATCATGTCCGGCTTAGGTGTCGGTCCGTTCAGCAGCAGTCACAGCAATCACAGCTCCAGCCACGCCAGCAGCAACAATCACAGGGACAGTACCAAGGCGGACGGTAAGCTCTCGGCGAAGAAAGAGGCCAAGCAGGTCTCTCCTACGAGCATCACTAGCAAGCCGAGCAAGATCCGCAACTTCTTCGGCCAGCGTCCTCCGTCAGAGCTTATCAACACCAATCTTGCGGACTTCTTCCCGTCCACTGACTCGAAAGCCCTTCAGCGAACCGCGAGAAGGTCGATCTACGGTCGTGCCTCGGCGAGTACGCGTTCGAAGCGCAACAGCACTTGGAGCTTCGTTGCCGATCCCGATGCGCCTCTGCCCAACAAAGAGTCGCTCGACGGGCACCAGTCTGGTCACACACCGCTCGATCGATCGTCGGCGTCGATCCGGGACCGTGGCACAACACCCATCATTCAGATCGGATACGACTCGCGCTCGGAAGATGGCCACTCCAGCGACAATCACCGCTTGTCGCCCGGCTCAACATCGCATCTGCAGCACCCCGTTACAGGGCCGCCAACACTGCCTCCGGTGGTTGGTCGCGACTCATTGGACGAATGGTCGCGCGATCTCAAAGCGGTTAGTTCGCCTGTGTCCGAGTTCAGCTCTACGTTCCAGTCCAGCAAGCATGGACACAGCGGCCATTCGCAGCAGCATCATCATCACGCCGTGCAGCAGTCTTCGTCGCAGAACAGCGGCTACACCAGCAGACCATCCATGTCGCGTCGTGCTTCGGGTGAGAGTGCTAGGAGCCGACGCAGCTTGGCTTCGCAGGTGCGACACGGGCTCAGCGCTGCTCGCGAGCGCAATGCCGACGTTGCCAGTCTATTGACAGTGGACGAGATAACTCAAGAGGTAGAGAACAGGAGGGAAAGCATCTCGTTGGCTGGAGCAGGCGGAGGCTGGGTGGTGGATGAGGACGGTGTGCCGATTCCGATTCCCGGTGCTTCATCTGCGAGGTCATCCTCAGCTGCTGCTTCAACCCGCCCTTCGAGCGGCATCTCGTCGTCTTTTGCTCACGGCAGCCATGTCGGACATGCTGGTTACGAGAACGACAGTGAAGATGATGAAGAGGCGAACCAATCTTCCGACCTGGAAGGCCCGCCGCGCACCACCAAAGCACGCAGTGTCGCGTCGAAAGCTGCTTCCATCCATACCATCGCCAGCAGCGCTGCTGATCGCACTTCTTCGGTGCTGCAAGCTCCCGGGGACGAGTCGGACCGTCATCTTGGTGACCCCATGGTTGTTGCACGCAGCACCACTTCACGCGCCAGCTCCGTATCCGAGCTTCGCCGCTCCATCGACGATCATGGCGACTATAGCGACGATGAGTCCGGCTCTGACTTTACCGACTCTGATGCCGACTCGGATGGTTCAGACACTGACGAAGATGATCAAGGCAGCGACGTCTACCTACCTTCTGTGAACAAGCCTCCCATCAAGTGGCACAAGGGTGCTCTCATTGGTGCCGGTTCTTTCGGTAATGTGTTCCTGGGCATGAACGCCAAGACGGGTCTCTTGATGGCTGTCAAGCAAGTTGAACTTCCTTCCGGTGATTCGCACCTCGACCAGCGCAAGAAGGGCATGCTCGACGCCCTCGAATCCGAGATCAAGCTACTCAAGACGCTCGAGCATGAGAACATTGTGCAATATCTCGACTCCTTCGCCGACGGCTCGCATCTCAACATTTTCCTCGAGTACGTTCCTGGTGGATCGATTGTCGCTCTTCTCCGCAACTATGGGGCCTTCGAAGAGCCGCTCGTTCGCAACTTTGTTCGACAGATCCTCAAAGGTCTTTCCTTCTTGCACAATCGTGGGATCATGCACCGCGACATCAAAGGAGCCAACATTCTGGTAGACAACAAAGGAGGCATCAAGATCTCCGATTTTGGTATCTCGAAGAAAGTTGAATCTGAACTGGTCCTTGCTACGAACAAAGGCGGTGCTGGAGGAGCAGGCACCGGTGGCGCAGCTCATCGACCTAGCTTGCAAGGAAGCGTGTTCTGGATGGCACCCGAAGTGGTCAAGCAGACTTCCTATACTATCAAGGCTGACATTTGGTCGCTCGGCTGTTTGGTGGTCGAGATGATTTCTGGCACGCATCCGTGGGCAGAGCTGAACCAGATGCAAGCGTTGTTCCAGATCGGAATGGGAAGGAAGCCGAGTTTGCCGGATGAGATCAGCAATGAATGCAGGGACTTTTTAGAGAAGACGTTCGAACTGGACTACAACAACAGGCCGAGTGCGGACAAGCTATTGAACCATGCGTTTATGGGTACGGAGATGACTTTCCCTGTGCCTCCTGCGGGTAGTGCGGCTGCCGGGGGGAGTGAGGAGGATGTTGCCACCGCCGGGGGTGAGGGTGGAGAAGGAGAGGGGGATACCACAGCAGCAGCGAATGAGGGTGATACAAGCGTCTCGACTAGGGAGACGAAGGAAGGGAAGAGACCGACAAGGTCTAAGTCGACAAGGAGATTGGAGAGGGAGAAGAGACATAAGGAGGCTGCAGCTGCGGCGGCGGCAACGACAGCAGCGGTGGGAGGTGCGGATTCGGGTACTCCGAATACTCCTACTAGTCGCACGCCTGCTTCCGTCGTTGCGGAGAACGCGGATGCGATCTCTCCAACGACTGCTAAAACATCTCCGGGAGCGGTGCAAGGTGGGATGCCGGAGAGCATTTCCACGTCGTCCATTGCTACTGCGCGTGGTAACCCTGCTCCGGCTGATGACGGAGCTGATGTGAGCGAAGCGTGAGCTTCAATCTCAACTTTGTTGTCGTTTGAATACTTGGTTTGTGCGAGTGTGCGACTTGGTGTTTGAGTACAATGAGATCCTAGTTCAGTCTCACTGGTCTAGCTGCAATCAATCTCGTTTCCTCATCTATGTATCAGAGTGCATCAATGCTGAGCTGGGATGTGTTGACTGCTGCACAAGCACAGACAATGCATCTTGTCGCTCACTCGAAACCTGAAAACGAGATTCAATCAGATCGAAGTATGAAGTGAGATTTGTCTAGAACGATGGCTCAAGAAGGGTATGGTTGAAAGCAGACTCGGACGAGTAGCGAAGTAACCATTGACAGCAGCCTGATGTACTTTGAAGAATGGCAACATGACATAGGATCGATGGAGTACATGACCGAAATAACCTGTAGACGCCTGCGACTTTAGAGAGCTGCCTCAACAACCCGCGAGCTTAAACATCAAATCAAATCACAGGGGAATGAACCTACGATCCCCACGGCACCAGTCGGTTCCCATACCACCATCCCCCCCATTGTCATTGTTATCAACCACATCCACCCCAGTGCAATCCTTGTTATCCCGTGTCCTGAGTGTGACTTGCATGCCATTGGCTTCGAAGCTTGCAGGAGCGAAGACGAAAAATTCTGAAAACAAATCCCGCATTATTTGGTCAGCTTTCTGCCTCCTAGATCAGTCGTTTTGGTAGGTATACGTGATGGTACTTACTGGTGCCACCAGTGTTGAAAAAGCCTTTCACGCCATCTGCGTTCTGGATGAGCTTGCGGATGTTGCCCTGAGTTGAGAAGCATGCTCTCTGTGCGAAGAGATCGGGACCGGGACAGTACGCATCCACGATTTTGTCGTTGATCGGCAGGAGCTCAGAGGCAGCAGCAGCGACCAGGAGGAGCGATAGAAAACTGGCGAGTTTGAACATGTTGGGAAGAGCGATGCGACTACAGTGGATGAGTTGGACGTCTTGAGGAAGTGAGGGGTTCTGCGATGGCAAGGACGCAAGTACTTATGTGCGGCCTCGTACTCTTCAATGCTTTGTTTTGCCCGAACAACATCTCCGGCGCAACTTGAAATTTTTTTACCAAAGACCAGCACAGCCTTCCAAATTGAGGTTGACACGATGCGGTCAACTGGTGACTGCGTCGAAGCTTGCTGCATCGAAGAGAGTCTCCACCTTATGAAGATAAGGTGGCGTAAACGGACCCACAGTCTGCCATATCGTGGCACCCGCAGAGTGGGGCTTGGGAGTCCTAAAAATTGATGCGTTGGTTCGAAAAGAGGCGCAACCCCTCGAAAGCCCGTCAACCAACGCCCACATCTTCAACCTGCCAGCCAGTGGGCCTCGCGGTGGGTTTGAGTGGAAAGCACAACAACGACCTGCCTACCAGCTACAATGCTGTGACGAATCAAGTGTATACTTTCCGGTGAGAGGATGACAAGCGAGAAGCTGCTGAGAACTGCCGCTTCACTTCACACGCGGGATTCTTGTCCGTTCATGCCTAGCTTGGAGTAGTGCTGTGACACATTGCCTTGCGACTATGATAAGTGTCTTTGCGGCTTGCTGAAAGCAGAAGCGTGGGCGGCGCTCATGCCAACGGGTATCAAAAACACGATCAGGAAAGACACGAGCTCAAGATTTGCAAAGATGCGTGGCGATAGATCACATTCACAGTGCTGCGCGGGCTTTCAGGCTAATTTACCTTTGTTGCTCCAGTATCAAGAGACAACCCCACCTGACACCAGATCTCATCTCATGCCTAGGGGTGCAGTCGCCTTGAACCCATAGATCATTTGAGATGGGTTTGAAAATATGGCGTGACATACAGGTCGCCACCGATCCCACCGTCATGTGTTTGACTGCTCAATTGCTCCGGAAAGACACACATTCCGTTTCCGTCCCTTTTCAAGATGTTATTGTCAGCATTGCAGCAGAGTATCTTCTAAAATTGAAATGCATGGTAGTCTCACGCAGGCCGACTCCAGCGTGCGGTCGCCCTATTCTTCAGGCGGGGACGGCGACATCTGTGGGCGCTGACGCGAGCGGGAGCGTGCTCGCAGCTGAAGGATCATGTCTTCTGCCACCGCAAGCGACGTTCGTGTGGGTCTAAATTTGCCAGCAAAGTCGCTTTGTGCAGGGGCAGACTGGGTGGAGTTGCCAGACTCGAAATCGTCGTTGCTCGGAGGTGGGTGCAGCATCGTTGCTTCGACTCTTGGTGTCAACGGAGCCTGTCGTTCGTACTTTGCTGATCGTCTCGTTCTCGAGAGGGACTCGGTATCGCTTTGAGTCTGTGGGTACAGGGTCGCCCTCTGTGCCAGAGATGAAAGGGTGGGGCCCGCGGCGGTTATTGGCTTGATAGTCGCCCCGCCTTCAGGCTCGTGCACAGCTGAAAGGGATGAGCTGGAAGACTGGAGAGCGAGAGAGAACCTGCTTCGCTCACTAACGCTGGCTGTGGTGGGCGTAGCCCCTTTCACTGCAGCTCGGGCCCTGCGAGATGCAGCTTCCTTGGATGGCGACTCAGCTCCTCGGAAGCGTTCCGACTTCGCATCGATCGCATGACGATCTGAGGGGCCATCGGACTCGTTCACTAGACTGACTTCTATTTGCCGCGGAACTGACAAGCTCCTTCGTAATGAAGCGACCCCCGAACTTCGTTGACGGCTTGGACGGCCATCGTCCTTGAGCTCATTGTTCGCGTCCTCGTCGATGTCCTGATCAAGCGTTTGAGACCGCGGCGGAGGCAGGAGTGCTAGACTTGTCCTGGGCCGACGTAGAGGCGTTGCGGAGTAAGGAGATGAGCTTGTAACTGGCAAAGCGCGGTAGGGCGAGGATGAGTGTTGTACGGATGGCGACGAGGAACCGGCTGATCGATTGGCCGCGGCTGCAGCAGAAAGTTTTCGAAGCCGTTGCACACTGATCGTTCCCGCACCGAAGCGGGCTGCTGCTCTCAATTGGCGCTTCGTCTTGAGATTCTCTCGCCAAGCCTGCCAGCTTTGTCCGAGGAGCCGTGTACAAATGATCCTCGTAGCTTGATTCGACAGCTGAGCGTTCGGCAGGTTGCGTTGCCACTGCTGGAAGGCGTGTCGTTTCAGAGACGTGTTCCGCATCCGAATAGCCGGTAACAACAGAGTCTGCGACTTCCAGACGTTGACCGCCCATTGCAAGGAAAGCTGTTGCCGACGCATTAGCATTTCGTACTCTTGCGTCGCCAGCGCTCGCTCCTTCAGCTTGTCTCGCCAGATGCCAAGTGTTGCAGCCAGGAGTTTCTGTCGCGAGGAAATAGCCAGCATCTCGGCTTTCTCTCGCCTCTCCTTGTGCTCCCGAGCGATATTGAGCCAGTGCGCGAAGGTACGCTTCTTCCTATCTTCTTCTTTGACGTCGATGTAGCTGTTCATTAACGCCAACAGATCGTCATGACGCAAGCAGGCTTCGATCCAAGCGTAGAATGCAGCCTTGACGAGGCGCCTCTCTCGTTGCTCCTTGACTTCGAGCTCCCTACTTCGTACTTCAATAATCTTCGCGACCCACTGATTGAGATAAGACCGAGCCAGCGCTTGGTCGCTCTTCGCTAGCGAGTGCTGTAAGAGGGTAGCCAGATGACGCTGTTTGTCCATACGTGTGTGCCAGATCTCGAATACCTGCTGGACCAGGCGTCGATTGTGAGTTGCTTCCTTAGCGTCGGCGCGCCGCTCCCTCAGCTGACCGCGCCATCGCTGGAGACTCGAGCGTAGCGTGAAGAAGTCAGAGACAGCTACAGATTTCTGAAGGAGTAGTCGGTGTTCCAGCTGTTTCTGCCGCCAAGTGATGAAGTAGTCGCTCCAAAGTGTCTCGTTCCGTCGAGCTTCGGCCTCGACCTCCCTGCGACGAATCTGGGTGGTGAGATGCCTCCATCGTTGGAAACATGCCATCGTCGTAGCTCCATGACGGCTCTGAACAACGGCTGATTCTCGTTGTTGCAAGCTCGTTGTCAATGAGCGGTGGCGGTCCTTCCACTGATGGAAAGCGTTCTCCAATCGACCTGCGATATGTACGCGTTCCAGCAAGGAAGCACGCGAAAGCAGCTGCCAGCGATGGAACGAGGAGTGAAGCCTCGCTTTCTCAGTGCTGTTATGCCTCTCGATTGCCAGCTCCTCCATCTGAACGAGCTGTTGCTTGCGCTGTGACCATTTTGTCGCAGCATTCTGCTTCAACTTGCGTGCACACCATCGAATCGCAAGGGCTTCCTGCTTTCGAGCCTGCTGCCGTTGCTCGAGGGCACGTTGCCATCCATCGATCGCTGCAAGCTTCAGACGACGGTCCGCAAAGGCTTGCGACAGTCGAGATAGCATGGCCAACTTCCGCCAAGTGTGAAGCGCTTCCAGGGCCAAGAGTCGATCGTGGTGAACTCGGAACTGGTTCAAGGCTTTCGACTTGTCAAAGCGGTCAGTCCATGCTTCCCATGCGTGCATCAAGGTTGTATGGTTTCGCTTGGCTGTCATCATCTTCTCCCGAGTTTGGAGCTGTTTGTTGTGTGAGGACCGCATTTGCCATAGAGCGAAAGTGCCAGCCTGCAAGTGTCGGCGACGGACGCTGTCTGCAAGTCGTTCTTGATATCGTGTCTTCCATGTGCTGAATGCGTGCTCCACAAGGCGAGTCTTGACTGCACTTGTCGTGGTATAGTAGGCCGTACGCATGGACTTCTTCTTGAGCTCTTCCTTGCGTTCAGAAACAGTCTGCGCACGACGTTTCCAGCGCCTGAATGCTGTTAGGCTGCAACGCACACGATCTGTCTTTGCACCAATACGTCTGCCGTCCAGTTCGCGTTGGGTATGCGCTCGCCATCGCTCCCAAGCCTTGTCAACAGTGACCCGAGCACTTGCATCGGCGGCATTCTGTGTTTTTTCAAGCTGTTGACGGGTCAAGGTGATCCACCAGGCAAGGCACATTTGGAGCAGACGCCGGGCTCGCAAATGATCGGCCAGATCAAGCTGTTCGCCCCGTCTTTCTAGCTCTTCCCGCTCCTGCCATTCCACTTGCGACTGGCGCAACCTTGAACGCTCGGATTGAGAGGAGCGGACTAGCTCATCAAAACGGCGCTTGGCATCTGTGGGAAGCCTTGGACTGAGGCCAGGGCTGGCATCGGTGGATGGAGGAATTGGCCTGGTGGGGACTGCGAGGTCCGGCGAGTCCGAGTCGCTACTTCCGCCTGCATCCGCTCCTGGATCCAGCAGACGGCTGAGACGAGCCTGAATTGCTGAGATAGGATCGTCGACATGTGCTCGTCTGCGCTGACCTGTTCCCTCTTCTTCGCGCCGATCAGCCACTGGGTCGACCGATGACGACACCGCTTTGGGTCTGTATCGGCCTGGTGGCGGACTGCTAGCGCGCGGAAGGCCTAGTGCGTCGCGAGAAGAAAGTACTTTATGTGCCGTATAGCTTTGACGAGGAGTGAGATCCGATGTGCGACGTGAAGGATGCCTCGCCGCATGGACATAGTCGCGGTAAGAGTCGTCACCTCCTCGCTCGGAATAAGTTTCGGCTGCTTGCTGTGTCGATTCGCTGGTGGCGCTGATGTTGGTGCTCTGCGTGGCCGCACTCTGGTCGGTCTCATCGCCACTGTTTGGATCAAGACCAAAGGCAAGACGAACCGAGTCCCATCGCTCTCGCCAGTTCCTTCCGCGCACTTTGACTAGACTGAGCAGTATTGACCAGAGATGAGCATCCCAGTCGAGCTGACTAGCATTTCGGGATGAGCCAGCATGATGATGCCTTCGATCGAGCTCCTCGGCTAGATGCGCTGTATATGCCGCCTTGAGCTGTGAGAAGTCGGCAGCATGAGACGGCAAGTCACTTATGAGACGATCGAAGAAGTCGATATCATCGTCCGTGAGGTCTTTGAAGGCTTGATTGATGGAGAAACGGGAGGATGTAGAAGGCGGTGTGGTCGATGTTGAGACTGTGGTGCGAGATGAGCTGGCTACGGAAGCTGCTGTATGTGAAGCCGATGAGATCGATGCCTGCAGAGGTGATTGCCTTAGTGGCGACGGGTAGTGAGGCTGATGAACCGATTCGCGTAGTTGGGCAGCCTGCAAGTTGCGCCTTAGCTGCTCCATACCTGATGTTGAGGCGGTGTTGGTTGACGTAGAAGAGCGATATGGTGTGCGATCGGCGTGATCCGAGTGCAAGCCCACTCTATGATTCGGATAGTATCCGCTCATCGTGGAGAGGCGGTTACCTTCAAAAGAGGCTGAGCTGCGAGTGGCTTCTGAACAAGCAGCTTGTCGTACTGATATCCGATTGATGACCCATTACGATAAGAATAAGGGTGGCGTGCGATACATGTTGGTTGAGCAAGAGGAGTCGAGATGTTCATCCAGCTGAGTCCGTGTGTCGGTAGCGTGCCGAAGTCTGATGGATTAGCGTGGGAACGACTAGCCCACGATCGAACGCCAAAAGACGAGCCCCGAGAAAGGCGAGGTTGCGAGCTTAGGCGGAGAGACAACGTAAAGCAACGAGAGCTTAAGCTTGCCGTTCAGCGACGGTAGCATTCACACAGCTCCAGTCTTGCGAAGTCTTGCCCAAGTGTCACACTGCATAGAGACCAACACTTTTTTTTGGTCGGCCTTGCTTCCGGCTGAGCAAGGCAAGAGTCGCGTCGCGTGCCGATCTGAGGACAAACTGTGCCCGATCCCAAGTGGACCCTTTCTTCGCGAACATCGGATGTCGGATTTGCTGTCTGGAATTTTCAGCTTCACCCTGAACCTCGAGCATTCGACAAGGCGCTGAACCCTACGACCTGGTGCCGCGTCCGATTTCAAACCCATAAAATCCGACAGGGTCAAGGCAGAAAAGGGAGAGCGAACGTGTGCTCTGTGGTGCAGTGGACACGCGCCCTGAGTGTCATTTGAGAAGAAGTTCAGTCGCAAAATTTCCTGAAAGAGCCCTTGTTCAAAATTTTCTTGAGGAGCAGCAACACTCAGCGCTCAGACTGCAGCGAGGGCGAGAGGGCACACAAAGGACCCCGTCAAAGGTGTCACGCACACGCTGAGCAGAATATCAGCAGATCATAGACCAGATTGTTGTTGGCTGCCCTCCATCCTTCTTCTCTCCCCTCATCTGCGTCTATCGACAGTCTCTACAGTCAATAGCTTCGCCTACGACTTTCCGTCTAGCTTCTTGATACCTAACTACCACCACTCCTGGTTCCGGTCTCCTAAAACGCGTTCAGCTTGCAATCAGCTGAGCATCGATAACGTTTAAGCCTACCACATTCGGAGCGCAATCCGAAAGGCTTACCTCTTTCCTCTCATCGATACCCTCCGAAACGTCAAGCCACTTTCGGATTCTCTAGACTCGGACCCTGCTCCGTCATCTTTCACACGCTCCTTCTCGATTTCATCTTCAAAAGTGCCAAAAGACACAATCATGTCTGGCCCAGCACAGGCTCTTGAAGCCATCTACAAGGCACCCTCCGCTGAGGAATGCTATGCCGCAGCTGAGCAGCTCGCGGAATACATCAACCAGAACGGACTTCGCGTCCTCCAATCCGAAGGCATCCTTGACAACCTCGTCAAGGCGTCCAAGAACAAGAAGAGCGGATACGAGCGTGAGGCTGCCGCTATCGGCCTCGACGCTATCTTCGTCAAGGTTGGCGGCAGGAACGCTCCCAGCCCTCTTGGTGTCGAGCCATGGCTCCTTCACACCCTCCCCGCCATCCTCGAACTCTATGCCGACAAGGGCGATGTCGTCCGTCAAGCCGCTGAGACCGCCGCTGGCTCCCTCCTTTCTCTTGTTCCTTCTGAGGCTGCTCCCGAATTCCTCGCTGTCCTCTACGAGGTCCTTGGTTCCGGAAGCGCCAAGTGGCAAGCCAAGGTAGGCGCCCTCAAGTTGCTTGGTCGTCTCAGTGGTTCCGCCAGCGAGCAGATTGGTGACGAACTAGTCGAACTCATTCCATACCTCACCAGAGCCATGCACGAGACCAAAGCAGAGATCTCCAAGCAGGCGAGAAAGACCGCCATCAAGGTTTGCGAGGCTTGTCTCGACAACAAGGACATCCGACCTTTCATTCCAGATCTCGTTGGTTGCATGGCTCAGCCCGACGCTGTGCCCGAATGCATCAAGAAGCTCTCCGGTACTACTTTCGTCGCCGAAGTCACTGGCCCTGCGCTTGCCGTTATGGTTCCCTTGCTCTCCCGTGCCCTCAACGAGCGTAGCCAGAATGTGCAGCGACAGACTGTCGTCGTCGTCGACAACCTTTGCAAGCTTGTCCGCGACCCTTACGAGGCTGCCAAGTTCTTGCCCGAGCTTACCCCTGGTGTCGAGCGTATCGAGAAGGGTGCCAGTTTCCCCGAGGTCCGTGAGCACGCCAAGAGTGCTCTCGAAACCCTGACCGCTGCCACTGCTGCTGTCGGCGCCGAAGCTGTGACCGAGGACCCCAAGAAGGTCTTTGACCAGCACCGAGGTGCTGCCCTCGATGCCGTCATCGCTGCCGTTCAGCCTCACGTGCCCGAAGAGCACGCCAACCTCAAGAGCGACGCCTTTGCCCTCACCGGTCTCGAATACCTCGCCAAGTGCATCGTCCGTCTTGCCAACAAGCGTGTCCTCCATGCCGGCGCATGGGACGATGTTTATGTCCAGCCTTACCTCCGCAGGATCTGCAAGGATGCCGAGGCTGCTCAGGTTGCTACTGCTGACCTCCGCAAGACCTACATCGAGCTCGACAAGGCTCGCTTCGGTAACTCCGAAGAGGAGGATGACGATGAGGCTGGCGAGTGCCTCTGCCGTACCGAGTTCTCGCTTGCCTACGGTGGTCTTCTCTTGCTCAACCACACCACCCTCAAGCTCTACCGTGGTCACCGATACGGTGTCGTCGCTGCCAACGGTAGTGGTAAGTCGACTTTGCTCAAGGCCATGCGTGACGGCAAGGTCGAGGGCTACCCCACTCAGGACCAGGTCCGTACCGTCATGGTCGAGCACAGCTTGCAGGGTGAGGATGGCTCCACTCCCATCATCGACTTCATCGCCAACAGCAAGGAGTTCGTCAGCAAGACGCGCGAGCAGATTGCCAAGAAGCTGCGCGAGGTCGGCTTCGACGACGAGAAGCAAAAGAACCCTGTTTCCTCGCTCTCCGGTGGGTGGAAGATGAAGCTCGAGCTCGCTCGTGCCATGCTTTCCGATGCCGTCGTCTACTTGCTCGATGAGCCCACCAACCATCTCGATGTTGCATCCATTGCTTGGCTCGAAAACTTCCTTGTCACCAACAACCAGATCACTGTCGTCACCGTCTCGCACGACTCTGGCTTCCTCGACAACATTTGCACCGACATCATCCACTACGAGAAGAAGAAGTTGCGATACTACAAGGGTAACCTCTCCGACTTTGTCAAGACGAAACCCGAGGCCAAGGCTTACTACTCGCTTGCTGCCACTACCGTCAAGTTCTCCTTCCCTCCTCCCGGTTCGCTCATGGGTGTGCGTTCCAGCACCCGTACCATTCTCAAGATGTCCAATTGTACCTTCACTTACCCTGGTATGACCAAGCCCTCGCTCAACGATACCTCGTGCGCTATCAGCCTTTCGAGCCGTGTCGGTGTGCTCGGACCCAACGGTGCTGGTAAGAGTACTCTCATCAAGGTCTTGACTGGAGAAGTCGTTCCTCAGAAGGGTAAGGTGGAGAAGCACCCCAACTTGCGTATTGCCATGATGGCTCAGCACGCTTTCCACCACTTGGAGCAGCATCTCGAAAAGTCTGCCGTCGAGTACATTGCTTGGCGATACCAGGACGGCCACGACCGAGAGATGACCGAGAAGGCATCGCGTAAGATGACTGACGAAGAGAAGGCACAGATGGAGACACCGATCAAGTCGACCACGGGCGAGTCGCGCAAGGTTGAATACATCGTCGGTCGTCAAAAGCTCAAGAAGTCGTACCAGTACGAGATCAAGTGGGTTGGCTACGAGCACAAGCACAACTCGTGGATCCCCCGTGAGCGTTTGCTCGAGCTCGGATTCAGCAAGCTCGTTCAGCAATTTGACGATTTCGAGGCATCGCGAGAGGGTGCCGGTTCGCGAGAAATCAGCGTCAAGCTCATCCGACAGCATCTCGAGGCCGTTGGTCTGCAGGGTGAGATCGCTCAACACCACGCTGTTGGTGGTTATTCTGGTGGTCAGAAGGTCAAGGTCGTGCTTGCTGCAGCCATGTGGAACAACCCTCAGGTTCTCGTGCTCGACGAGCCTACCAACTACTTGGACCGAGATGCTCTTGGTGGTTTGGCCACTGCTATTCGCGACTGGGCGGGTGCTGTGGTTATCATTTCGCACAACATGGAGTTCGTCGGTGCCCTCTGCCCCGAGATCTGGAACGTCGACCACGGTCGCATCACCAACAGAACCAAGGGTTCGGTCGCGGAAGGTGCCTTCTTGGACGAGATGGAGAACGCTTCTACGCCTGGTGCCTCAGTTCCTGGTACACCCATGCCCGGCAGCACAGCAGCTTCGCGTCTCGCATCCAAGGCCGGTACACCTGTTTCGTCGGCTGCACCCACACCGGCAGGATCGGGCGATGAGGGTGATCAGGACATGAGCAAGTTCAAGGCCAAGAAGGGTAAGAAGAAGATGACCCGTAACGACAAGAAGGCACAGGAGGAGCGTCGTCGTCTGCGTCTCAGCCGATGGCTCACATACGGTGGTGAGCGTGAACCCGACACTGATGACGAGTAGACGTCTCTCCCTACATCATTGTCATATACATGCACATAGACCCGGCAGCAATATAGACTAGAACAGTATCTCCTTCGACTTCCGTGATCTTGAAAATGCGACCGTGAAAGGCTAAGATCCAGAAGAAAGGTCTGGATTCGAGGAACGGGCCCGATCTAAAGCCATGATGGACCGATCTGACGATGTTGCTGGTGTCGGTGAATTTCAAGCTCTCGGTTGAGGTGGGATGTGGAAGGAGAAGCAATGCTTGTGAACTCGTTTAGAGTGGGGGTAAAGTGAGAGAGCGAGAAGCAGAAAATTCGCCGAGATCAAATGTGGCGCTTCTTACCCGCGTGTTCGCTTGCCAAATTCACACTGTCAGCGGGTAAGTTGCGCGTGTGCGTGTGTCACTTTTTCTTATCTTTGGCAGGCGAAGATTGTTATCGAGCCAATCAAAATTCGGGAATTTCAGAGACCGCACAGTTAGCTTCCATGGGAACTCGATTGAGCTTTTGTCGGGATGAGGGTCATTAGCCGATGATCGCGCTCGACCAAAGAGAGTCATCGTCGAAATTATCTGTCAGCTTGAGACCTGAAGGACAACACGAAGCTATGGGTGAGAATGGGAGTGATGTTGTGCGGGACAGAAATGCCATGCTAGCGTAGAGGTTCCAGGGTGACAGTAAGGAAGCTCGTTCCTAGATGATGGAACGGTTTCGGGCCAGAATTGTCGGATATCCCGGTCGGTGTTGAAAAGAGCTCGTTGTCAGTCTGGATCATGTTGGCGGATTCTGCTTCGGCCAAGACAGGGATGTTGACGATCCTGACGATGTTCGCCGGTCTTTAGATTTCGGCTAGGTTAATGTTGCTGAGAGGACAATAGATGGAATGCCAAGACCGACGAGCGGTCATAGCAGGATGAGCTAGTTACAATGCTAAGGAATTGGTTTCAGGAGCGGGACCACGCGAAGGTGAGATGCAGGATCGGCGCATCCACCGACGTCTTTTCCATCGTCTTATCGGTGCAGGCCAATCACATACTGTCCCATCATCAGCACTTGAGATGGCCCAAGGCAGTCAAGCTGTTTATACGACAAGCGGCTGATCAGCAGCCATACTGAGATTGGAAAGGTATACACGCGGTCGAAGTTCGGCCGGTCCGAAGGTGCAGAAGTAACGACGAGGTGGCTGATAAGGTCCAAGACCTCGTCTGTTCAGCAAGGCAGGATGAGAGTCTAGTGGATGTACCTGCAGCTGCTCGCTTGGCTGTTTCGCAACGCTCACCGTAGGTTGATCGAATTGCATCAAAAGTGGCTGTTTGTCGCAAAGAGGAAACCTTGTTGCAATCAAAATCGTGGTTTCCTCTCAGGTACAGTATGCCGTCGTGACAGAGCAATCGAGCGTCGCCAAGCCCCAAAGGGCTCTTTCTGATGACGCTGTGGACAATTTGCTGTTGCTCGGCTGTACCGACAATGGCAATCATCTCAAGGAAGAGTTGAGCAAGACAAGGTTCAGTGAATAAGTGTCTTTGCTTGCATGCATGAGTTCTGGCGGCGGTTTCTCGGCCTGACTCGCAATAACATCGGCGAAGCAGAGCCAGAGTCAGGAGTGCTCAAGGTGCGAGCATCTTGAGCTGGCCTCTGCTCCCACCACATGCCCACTTGCATGTTCTCTTCTGAGAACCGAGCCAGTCATGATGTCTGGATCTGCTTTTAAGGCAGAAATCTATCTATTTTTATGATGCTCAGAACACCGGTCGATGAGAAGCTGCAAGCGAGGAGCGCACATTTTCGAAACCACGAATCTGGTTCTCAGCCTGTAGCAATCAAAGTCCGCTTACCTTTCTTGAGTCTTGCTCTCACGCTTTTCGCCTTTGTTCTGCTCCCAAAGAAATGCCCGACGCTAGATCCTGTCCCCTGCCTTTCTGAGGAGATTCACATCGTCCTGTCGTGCTGTGCTGTCGAACAACCATGCCCTTCAGTTGTTTCATCAAGCTGCTTCCTGCTCACACCGTCTCAAAGACTCAACATTGCAAAGGCCGCTGCTTAGTTGGAAAAGCCGACAACTTCTCACGAGCTTGTGCTATTTCGGCTTCCGCTACGCTTGGACCCCGTCCATCGATGTTCGTCTGCGGTTCTTTCAAACAATCCTTCGCATTGTGGCTCACAGCTTTGATGCAGATATTTCAAAGTCAGCGTCTTGGAACGTCAACCCTCGTCCCAGCGCTGCATGAGGTGAGATGAGATGAGGCGGTCGATGGGCTGCTGCTGGTGTGTCCAAGGAGCGTATATACGCTCGTGCATCCATTTTCCATCTGTCAATGCGATGCCTCGAGACGCATAACAGCCCACGGCCCGTCGGCTCTTCCGTGTTTTGCCGTTGCGACGCATATATGACAAAGTGGCAATCGTCACAGGTGGTCCCTCATCGTTCAACATCGTCGTCGCTTGGATCATTTCTTGCTTGCCGACACTTGCCGAAGCATCGGTTCTACCGATGCTAACAAGCTCCTGACCACCACCACAAAATTGTGGCTTGGCTTGAATGGCAGCTATCGGTGACTGACCGGCGTGTAGACGGTTTTGACGCTCGTTGGTCGAGATCGACAGCCGCCGTAAGTATGGAAGATGGTGTGGGTGTTCGCCTTTCAAAGTGGGCTTAGTTAGTCGGCGAGCTTTCGGAAGCCTGCCGACCAAGAGCCGTGAGAGAAAGGCTTTCTTTGGACCGCCACGACCGCTGTGTCCACGCCGCCTCTCCCTTTCTTCCTGTTCTTCAATTTTATTCCATTCAAAATCAAAATTCACGCTCAATTTTTAGCCTTGAGGCGCTTCGGCTGTCTGTGCTTCTTTGCTGCCGGCTGCGCATTTTGGCTTTCATTCGCTCCGCTCATCTGAGCCTCTCCCTCTCTCCCATTGCCTCTGAATTGACTGATTGACTGATTGATTGATTGATTGATGGCTCTCTCTGGTTTCAGCACCACCGAATCACGGCCAAGACCCTCGTTTTTCGGTCTCGTCCTCTCCTCCATCCCTACACACCCACACATGGTCGCTTTCCACTCTTTCGAAACCTCCCGTTCTACACGCCTGCTGCTGCCGCTCTTCGTTTGACAGGTGGTCCCCACGTCTTATTCCAGTTGACCGCTTCGGTCTTGTGCCTGTATCCGGTAGATCAGCTTTAGTTTCTCCTTTCTTGCATCTCGTCTCCGTTTTCCGCACCCTCCTGACTCGACCGTCCGTCGCTCAACACCTCGCATCATCGCATCTCGTCCACCTTCATTCTCGTCGCGGCAATCAGCCACCATCGCCACTCACGACATTACCTCTGTCGCCGCCGGCTGCTCTACACTACACGCCGACACACAAGCACTTGCATCCATCTTTGGCAACACTCCCTACAAACGGTTTTTGCCGAATAGCCACTCGTTCTACAAGGTAAGCACACCCCTTCGCCGTCCCCTCCTCCCCATCCCCTCCCATCTCCGTCACCATCGACCACCGACGCGCCTCGCACATCTACCTTGAGAACATAGCATTGCATCGTCGTCGACACCGGCTCCATCCCACCTCGACAACACATCATCACTCTCATTCCATTCGTCCGAGCCCGGCTTCACTGTCTGACTGCCTCAATCCAGGTTCTTCCATACTGATCAACCTCCATCACCTTCCCTTCTCTCCCTGTTACTTGCATTGATTTGCGTCTTTGCGCCATCTGTTTTCTTTGTCCCGGCATCCTTGATTTTCACCTTGGCCATCGTCGATCCGACACTCGACCCTTCCCGGTCTGGCCTGACAATGAACATCGACGATCATCCAACTATTGCTCATTCCATGCCACGCTTACCATACATGCTACCCGGTACACCACCTCCCTCCGGTACGGTGACACCGCTCACAGAAGATACGCATCCGTCCAAACACGGCATCGGCAGTAAGCTTCTCTCCAACTCGGATCTCCCGCCACATCATCGAAAGAAACGCGCATCGGAGCAGGTCGACCTAGACTCGGTCTCCAACGATTGTCCAACTAAGGTTGAATCGACATTCGCGACATCTGCATCCTTTGCACCCGACCCACTCTTCTCATTGCAATCACTAGACGCAGTTGAAGACCCGCAGCACAGAATCTTCGCCGGCTTACGCAGCGATCGGCCTCTATCTTACTACGACTCAGGCGAGAGCAAACCACCCACTCCGCCTGAGGCTGTCAGCTTTACTTCCACTTCCGGTGCCGGCTCCGGTAACAGCCGCATAGCTTGCGCTTCCACCATGTCGCAAGGTCCATCCATGCCACAGATGTCGCTGCTTTCGCAGGCAATGCAGCAGCATCTAGCGCGTCAGCAGATGGAAAACATGTCCGGCAACGAACACCAGTCGACAGGTAGCGGCGCTCACACTCCCAGCGGGTCAGCACTCCCTTCGCCAGCATTCGCTGGTCCTGGCTCGCCTTTCAATTTTGGCGGTACATCCGGTCCTGACGCTGCATCACGACCGCCTTTCCCACATCAAGGTAGCTTTGGTGCTGCTGGTGCCCAAATGCAGCCATTCGGTTCATATCTGAGTCAGGGTCACAGCCGCAGGCCAAGCGGATACTCAACCAACTCACATTCGGCGGCTCCGAGTGCTGGGCCCTCTCGCTCTTCCTCGCCCTCCAGAGCCGGCTTTCCTCAGAACCCGTCGTCTCATCCGATCGGCATGCCACACGGCGCTCACGCTCACAGCCAGAACCAGTTCGCAACCGCAGGTCAGGCCGGCGCAGAGTACGGCTCCACATTCGGAAGCCATCGCACACACACCGGTTTCGCTCCTCCACACGCCAGCGCAAGCAACAGTGCAGCGTCCACACCGGGCTCCTGGACTAACCAGCCAGGCCTCGCGTTTGCATCGACACCGCAGAATTCCTACGTTCCTCAACAGACTTCAATGATGCCTCCATCCGGCTATCAGCAATCGTCATTTCACCAAGCGCGTCAACAGCAGCTTCAGCAACAGCAAGTACAACAAGGGATGCTGCATCTGCCTCATCAACCTCCGCAATTCAGTAACTATCGCGCTGGGCCAGACACGCTCTTGTCTCCAGAAACAGCTTCATCCGAGTTTGCGGGCTTCTTCGCTGCCCCGAATCCTGCAGCAACCATGGGCGCAGCACCAGCACAACAGCGCAACGGTGGAAGCCGTCAGTCCACGGCGGAAACTCGATCCCGTCAAAGCACTGGTTTTGCGGATGAAGTCGAAGCCGCAGCGCTGCCTGCCAAGCTCAACATGAGCCGCCGAGGCTCTGCAGGCGCGGAAGACGATAACGTCGATCAAAACTTGGACCCAGATGAGATGACCAAGAAGGATCCACTTGCTACGCAAGTATGGAAGATGTATGCTAAGCAACGATCGCAGCTGCCCAATGGCGCTCGTATGGAGAACCTAACGTGGAGGATGATGGCCATGACACTGCGCAAGAAGGAGCAGGAGGCAGTGGAAGCCAAATTGGCACAGGAAGCAGCGTCCAACGCAAGCAGAAGCCACGCTTCAAGCGCACGTCACTCTCCAACGCTTTCGTCAAAGTCCGCGGCCAATTCGCGAAGGAGCAGTGGATCTTTCCTGGGCGATGCAGCTGGTTTTGCCGGTGGCTTCACGGCTATCACATCGGATAGTGCCGAAGCTGCCGACCCATCTTCGCGTGTCAAAGGCAAGGCGCGTTTCTCCGAAGTGATCCAGCAAGAGGAAGAGGAACGTGGACGCCGCGGCCGCAGTCCCAGGACGCCAGAGGCTGCAGGAACACCTGCAGGTGCAGTGAACATCGTGGATTGGAGGATGAAAAGTAAGAGCCGCTCTCGTTCGCGCTCGGTCAGCGCCATGGATGTCGACTGGCGTGCCGCGAGCCGATCTCGATCTCGCGCACCCATGCGTTTGGATACAATCGACGACGACGAAGGCAACTTTGACGGAGCCAGCATGTTCAGTCGCTCAGCACCCAACGCCAATGCCGGAGCTGCCTTCAACTTTGCCGATCTCGCCGCTTTCGATGGCACAGATGCCTTTGGCGCGTTCGACAGCGCACTCGATACAGATGACTTTTCCGACTTGCTTCGATCCAACGGCCAGATGGGCGGTAGTTTGCAGATGCCAGGTGCGATGGGTCCTGCATCCGGCACAAGCTTCGAAGTTGGCTCTGCAGGTGCCGGCAGCTCGCGTAGGACGGCTAGCGCGGTGCGCAAGGCTCAGATGCAAACTGCCTTCCGGAAAGAAGCCAACACAGACCTGTTTGGCTCCGACCTCGATGCATGGTACGAAATGGCTGAAGCGTCCAACAAGGCAGCTGAAGCGAAGAAGGCAAGCTTGGACATGGCTTCGATCGGTGCCGCCAACAGCTTCGGTGCTCCCTTCTCGACTCTGGACAGTATACCAGGCATCGGCGACTTCGTCGGCATCGCCGCCAACCAGCATCCCGAGTACGGTTTCTTACCACGACTTGTGCGCAAGACCAGTTTCGACCACAAGGTGAGGGAGAGGAGCATGTCGCGTGGTCCTCGTCGTGACCAGCTCGCTGCTGAGGCGATGAATAACCGCAAACGTCCCTTCCGCGACGATCTCTCGCCTGCACGACCGGCCATTCAAATGCCCATCACCGTGGATCAGCGTATCGCTGCCGGTCTCTCGCGAAACATTGCTTCGCTTGGACCACGCGGCGCTGGACCGTCTATGCTCTCCAATGTGCCCACAACCACCTTCGACTTTGCTGTTCCTCAACCAGGCGGTCTCAACCAACAGCTGCACATGAGTTCTTCGGGCCGTGGCAACGAGGTGGCAACTGACTTTGACAGCTTGCTCGAGTCGCTTGCATCGCAGGCCGGCACGCCCCTCCAGAGTCCTGCTAACAATCTGATGGCAGGCGCCAGTGCTTCGCCGCAGACAGCATTGGCTAGTGGCTCAGGTGCTTCGCCTATCACTCACGCAGGTGGAGCCGCCAATCACGTCCCGAGCAACTTGCAGGCCGGTACGCAGAACCCATCGGATCTGGAGGCGATCATGAACATGTTCTACAACTCGGATGCCGGCCTCGGCGGGCAGCAGCCCTCCTTCACTCACATCAACCCGAACCAAGTCTTTGGTGGTGGACCGATGGACGCTATGACGGACTCACTCGGCAACTTGACGGCTTCCGGCGACGAGGGATCGTCCACTTGGACCTACAGTCCCTCGAGCAGTGCGCCTTCGAACGCAGCTACGCCACCTGGAATGCAACAAGCTCACTACCAACGCTCGCCTCTCACTGCCAACTTCCGGCGTGAGCCTCCAATTGCACCAGAACCGGCTTCTTCGCGATCAAACGCCTCGCCCAGCATGCAAGCAATCCAGAAGGCTGCAGCGCTCAGCGAAGCTTCCAGAGCCAAACCAACGGGATCCATGTCGAGCGGTGCACCCAACGGCACTCCTGTCCGATCGGTCTCTGGACCAAGCGTAGGACCCTCGACCAGCTCTGGAGTCAACCTCAAAGATCTTCCCTCGGCAAGCTCAATGGCAACTGCGGACCCTCCGACCGTTTGCTCAAACTGTCACACCACCAAGACACCCCTCTGGCGACGTGATCCTGAGGGTCAACCATTGTGCAACGCATGTGGTCTTTTCCTCAAGCTTCATGGTGTCGTGCGTCCGCTTTCGCTCAAGACAGATGTCATCAAGAAGAGGAACCGTGCCAGCGGTGCTCAGCGTAACGACGCCCGAGGTCGTGGATCGATCGGTGGAGGCAGTGGTGGAAACGCCAACATTGCGCCAGCTGGTAGTGGTGGTAATGCTGGCAGCTCGGGCAAGCCAGGTAGTGGAGGACCAGGTTCAGGCTCAGCAGCAGCTTCCGGTGGAAGAGGAAGGACCAACACCAACGGCTCAGTTGCTGGTATCCGAACAGGCAATATTCCCATCGCTCCAGCTCCGACTCCACCTGTCTCGTCTCCAGGCAGCACAGGCCTTTCATCGACTAAGGTCGAGATGAAGCGACAGCGCAAGTAATGCCCATGTTTCGCTAATGCTTTTCTTTATGTAATGGTCAATTAAGTTTTGTTATTGACGCACTCTTTCCTCGAGATATGTCGAGTTGAAAAGTCTGTGACAGCTTGTCGCCGTATTGGTGAGCCAGACAAGTGGTACGCTAAGCAACACACCGTTTTGAGATGACAGGTGTTGAGAGCTCAGTACCGTTGAGAAAGCTTCTTTTTTGAGGATTTGAATTGCCGTCTTTTTGTTTTTTGACATTTGTTGTGGGCGCGTGATGCAGACACCCCCTATCAATTGCGCCTCCTTACCCCGCAGTCTGATGTTGCCGAAGACCTTGGCGTGTTCTTCGTCGACATTCTGGTCTTTGTTTTACCTCCTACGATGGAGCAAGTCTGTCATGGAGTATGGAATGGATCAACAAGCACGTTGCTAGTGAGATGAGCTGGAGGGTTCTGGGCCGAGAGAAAGGGTCTCGGCGGAAACAAGGAGAGGAGCTTGAAAGGTTAGGCAAAATTTATGCAGTCGACTTCCTCAGATTCATTGGCATAGAGCATGTCCTCGGCTACCGGTAGCCCTATGTTCACTGCCGCATGATCGTGTGATAGGCTCGAAGGTGAGGTTTCTTCCCTGCCATCACGACCTTTCCATCTCTGGAGCCGGACGGCTTTTTACGACTTGGCTCCAACGTCGTTCAATAACCAGAACGGTTTTCTGAAGAACCCTTTATGACCCTTTGACGACGAAATCGCCAGCGTTCAGCTCAAGCAGGGAACTCTATCGTCCCCGAAGCCAAAGATGCACGTCATGCCGCTGCCAGGGAGGAAGCTAGCTATGTTTGCTCATCTAATGTGCGCTGTCTTGCTGTCTTTCACAATCCTCCAAGCAGCAGCACTACCAATCTCGACCGCACCTCAAGTAACAAGCTCAGCACCATGGTGGGCAAGACTCCTCCTCTCTGCAGCAGGTCCACTCTCCGTTCCTTATTCCAGAAGCTTCGACAAGCTCTCCTACGCCGATGTGGTGAAAATCGGTGCTCACGACTCGATGGCCATCGGTACCCGCATTGTTGATAACCAACACCTCACTGTTACACAGCAACTTGATTTCGGCATTCGACTGCTCCAAGCACAAGGCCACCCTTGGGATTCTCCGTCCACACGGAACCCCTCCGGTATATCACTCTGCCACACAAGTTGCTATCTCCAAAATGGCGGCTTCCTCGAAGACTGGCTCCGCGAAATTTTAGCATGGATGGACAAACACCCGACCGAAATTGTCACCATCCTCCTGACAAATCCTGAAGGAGCCAGCATCGATGATTGGGCTGCAGGCTTTGAGTCTCTCTCGGTCTACGACCGGGCCTATGAGCCACCTATGCCAGATATCTCGAGAAAAGACTGGCCAACATACGGCCAGATGCGAGCAGCAAACCAGACACTGGTGATTTTCATGGATAGAGGTACGAGCTTTTCCAAGTACCCTTACATTATCAATGAGTTCGGCAATGTTTGGGAGAATAGGTATGACCAGACAACACTGCCCTTCAACTGTAGCGTAGACAGGAGCAGTAGGCCGAGAGACAGATTGGGGTTGATCAATCATTTTCTAAACGATGAGGTGGTGGGTGTGGGGATACAGTATCCGAATAAGGAACATCTGGATGGAGTCAATGCGGCGATGGGCGATTTTAGAGTGTTGAGCGGATTCAAGAACTGCACAGAGCAGCACGGAGGGACGAGACCGACTTTCGTGCTGGTGAACTTCTCGGACAAGCCAGCAGTTAATGGACCGGTGTTGGCGGGGGATGTGCTGAATAACGTGACGAGCGCGGATGCAGTGACAGCTGCAGCGAGTACTTCCGCTGCGAACAGAGCATGGCTCAGTCGGATAGGTATGATATATGCGGTATTAGGAGCGACTTTGATGACACTTATGATGTAGCATAGACTGCAATGGCATTGGAAGAGCATTGAACAGGGAAAGTTGGCTGAACCGAAGATAGGGGCCGACAGTGCCACGTGAGAGCTGTCCGTTTTCGCATGTCCGCTTGTTGGCTAAATTTGACTTTGTGTGAAATGTAGATTCAACAGTTAGGCAAAATCCGGCCGCACGGTTCAATTGCAGGAAGTCGGAACATGTGAACGACTCCACCTCACATGGGATGTGTCACGCTCCTCTCCTTACACTACACCTAACCCTTTCCCTCTATTCGGAGCCACTGTCCGCTCTCTGTTCTCAGAGAGGTTAAGAAGCGGCAGCTTTGGCACAGATCTATCTCGCTACACATCTTCTGCCTCTCGCCTGTCACACCGCACAGGCTGAGCAGGGGAGCCCGGCGCCATGGAGGCCAATACATCACATCATGCAGCACCAACACCATCCCCCATCGGCGGACGCAGCTTCATCGACCATGCAAAACTCCGTATCCTCCTCGCACCCGTAGGCAACATTTCCGAAACCGACTTTGCTAAATGGTGCGACTTTGTCCGATCATTCGAGACGATCCGTCTTGCCGACCTTCCCTCCAGCTGCGCCGCCCGACGCAGAGCCGCCAACGCAGGTGCTTCTTCCGGCAGCTCCTCCTCGTCGGGGTCGTCTTCTTCGCCAATCCTCCAGACAGGCGAAGTGCATCTGTCATTTGTCACCAGCTATGACCCCGACCACTCCTTCCTTGCGCCCTTCAACATGCATCGACAAGTCCTCGGGGCACTAGGTCTCGCAACTTACTCCAACAACGCAGTCAACAAGCACGAGCTAGAGGCAGCCCCATCTGCGCTTAGAGAGCTACATCCTGGTGCACTCGTGCATCGAGTCTTTGGGTTCGACTCGGGTGCGAAGCGGCCAGAAACAGTCGATTTGAGCTCGATCAAGGATGTGGTTGCTGCGAGACTCAATGCTGGGAAACGACCGTCCTCACCCTTGGCCTCTTCGCCGGCAACAGAGCAAGATATGACGAGCGAAGGTGTGAACGGCCCAGCAGATTCGTCTCCTTCGCCTCAACCACCAGCTTCACCCGACGCATCCGGTTTCTCCGCACACCGAGATGGAGGGCTGATCATCTTCCCGGCTGTACGAAAAGATGGGAAGGACGTACGGTTCTACCTCAAGACGCTTCTGGCTGATCTCGTGGCGAATATCTTGGATGGGCTAGATCATATTGTGACTGGGCTGGAAGGGACTCCGTTAGAGACCCCAAGAGAGACACTTGACGGTCTTGCACCTAATAGAACTTCCACGTCCGCTTCCTCAGCGTCAACGAGCTCGTGGTTGAGCAAAACAAATACAGCCGCAACAGGATCTTTGGCAGCAGGGATGGGTGCAGCTGCCAGTCGAGCTTCAAGCTTATTTGGCGCTTTCAGCAGCAGTAGCACGGGAGATGTAGGAACAGGCACGACAACTCCGATTTCATCGAGACCTTCCAGTGCGATTGGTGGCGGTTCGCATCCGATCGAGCTCACTTCTCCCGGGTCCAATACTTCACCGACGTCGGAGAACACGACCAGAAGTAAGATCTTGGCAGCGAACGCGAACAAGAAGTCTGCAAAACGGGTTACCAGTGCTGTTGGAACCGGTCCCACGGGCACCGGTCGTTATGTGAAAGTCAAGGCCGACCTACATCTACTCTCAGGGAACCTTTGGGACGCGTTAGAAGGCTACTCGACTGCACTTACTGCCCTTGGCAAAGAGCGGGCGCTAGCAGGAGGTCAAGATGCTGTCTGGTTTGCGAGTGCTTTGGAAGGCTTCTCCGTCGCTCGAGTGCTCGTATCACGAATGGGCGGAGTGGTGCTGGAAAAAGCGCCGTGCTTTGACCTCCCTTGGTCCATTGCCGGCGGAAAAGAGAAGGACAAAGAGAAAGAAAAAGACGGCATCGCCCGGCCCTACGCCAAGCAGTCTTGGGGAGAAATTGCAGAAGCGTACACTATCGCCGTTATCATCTACTCCAAGTGCCTTGCTCCACCATCTGTGTTGCTCGAGCCAGTGCGATCTGTCACAAACGACTCGCCCAGAGACTACACCCATCCTCTCATACACGCCAGTGCATGCACGCAGTACGCGCGCTTTCTTCTGGCGGTGTGGGCATCAGGAGGATGGAATGGAGAATGCTTCGATCAGCTAGTATACGGCGGTATCCCTCCGGCGCTGGCGGAGGAGAAACCAACCAACGCAGTGTACCTCAGCTTCACAGCTGTCTCTGGGATTGCGAGACACGACATCGCTGCGGCAGCCAGTTCTGCTCTTAGTCATTCGATAGTTGCTCTCAAGGCTACGGATCAGATCACCCTTCTCAGTACGCTGACTGCGATTTTCGGATGCATTGGCTTCTCGAGGAGAGAGGCGCATTTGTTAAGGCAGCTTCAGTCGACGATCGTAAATTTGCTAAGGAAAGCAAAGAGAGTGAACGCAAGGCCGCCAAACACTTCTTCTCTCCCCATAGAGCAAGAGAAGCAATTCGGAAAGGAAGCTGGAGAGCTGGTGGGAAACATCGTAGCGCAAACGACATTCGACTCACTAGGCAGAGGACCGGAAGCAGTGCTTGTGTTGGCAATGCAGATTTGCGAGACGTATGGTATACATGTTGAGGTCGATCCACTGCGCAACATCCCCCCGTACCACATTCTCAGTAAGGCTTCGGAAGGATTGCGCAGCGCGTATGCTTCACCTGCGCTAGGTGGATCCGAAGAATGGAAGCCCGCTCCTGCTGACATGCCTTCTTCCACCTCAGGACCAGCGCTACTTACACCCCTAGAACTGGCAAACGAACCGCCCTTCGGCTGGAAGGAACAACAAATCTCGCTCCTCAAAGAAACCATCTCAATCTCTGAACTTCTCTCCGATTACGTTGGTATGGCGTTCTTCGGTGCTATTCTCCTCCGAGACTTCCACGAGTTGTTGGACGCGGAAGAACAGAGAGATTTGATGATCGGGATGCAACGTGCTGTTCAAGCTGCTAGGTGGGCTGGTGCGCAAGATCTCGCTGTGAAATACTGGGGTCCACCGGAACCGCTATGCAGTTTGGAGCTGCTACCATTGTCGCCGGAAAGAATGCCGCTGGAGAGAGACGCCAAGCTTCTTCAACCTGACAGCAGCGCGGTTGCAGGAGGGGCGGAAGAGCAGGGCGTGGCGGGATTGAATAATCCTTTCTTCTGGAATCCGTCTGGCGCTGCGGGAGGGAAGGCGAAGGTGATCGCGGTGCAAGGAGAGGCAGTTTATGTCGTGACTACGCTGCAGAATCCCTTTGCGGTGGATTTGCACGTTGATACGATCAAACTTGTGGGTGAAGGAGCAGGGTTTACCCCGGAGGAGGCGGAAAGGTTTTCCATCCCACCTTATTCGTTCCAAACTGTCCGGCTAGCAGGCACAGCAAAAGAAGTGGGTAAGGTGACGATCAAAGGTATCACCCTCACGCTTGCTGGTGGGTGTACAGAGGAGCAAACTTTCCTGCTGCCTTTGTATGATGATGAGAATGCAAAGGGGCGTAGGAAAGAGGCGGCAGAGAACGACGATAGAAAGACGAGGCTCAAGGTGTCTGGACTCGATGCGAGGGGGTCGGTGCTCAAACAGAAGTCTGGGACGACCTCGATTCCTGCTGCTGCTGATGCAAAGACGGGAAAGTACCTAGAAGTGGCAGTAGTAGCCGCCCAGCCAACTCTAGCAGCACACTGCCTAGAACTAGAGCCGACAGGAGGACTAGACATCTACGAAGGCGAAACACAACATCTCCATCTCGAACTGCTTAATTTCTCCCCTGACCTTGATGTGAACTTTGTCCGTCTCTCCTTCTCTGACGACGCCAGCGACGCAGCCAAACAGGCTTTGGTTGAAGGAGAATTGTTACCGCAAGACGTACACGAGATCGAATGGGACCTTCTCCATCAGCCCGCTCTCAGCCAGATTGGTGCACAGCCTCAGCAAGTTGCGATGCGGATTGAACCAGGTGCCAGTACCACTGTCCCCATCAGGGTGAGGGGTAAAGTGGGGTGTACTCGGGCGAAGATGACGGTGGAGTACGCCCATGTAGAGTGGGAAAAGATGCAAGCTGGGATCGGAGGAAAGTTTTACGTTAGGACTTTGGATGTAGAATTCGGGGTGACGGTGCATCCCGTTGTTGTTTGTAGGGGCGTGACCATTGCGCCTTTGAAAGCGGTGGAGGCGGCCAGGTTGACTCAAGAGTGCTTGACGAGTGCTGATGCTGTGCCTGCCTCTCTGAAGGTCTTCGGCCCGGCTGTAGCGGATCTGTCACCGTCATCGGAAGAGGGCGAGGGGAAAGCAGAGCTAGCCGCAGAACCGAAAGCAGAGGATGAATCTGAATACAGTCTCCTCACACTCTCGCTCGCCAACGTACATCGGGAAGATGTTCTTCTCCGTTTCTCTCTCAATACTGGCGGTGTTGTTCCTCTCCACCTCTACCACGTGCTACGTGCGGGGACAACAACGAAAATCGCCCTTCCTCAGCCGAGGATCGAGCTCGATCCTGCCACCGGCAGACGTTTTAACCCCTTCCCTTCGCATTCCTCCCCTAGTACCCCTGCAGGAGCAAGTGGGGATGGGATGTTCCCAGACATCCCATCGAGTAAAGAAGCGAACAAGCGCCAATTCATCGTTTCAAAAATTCAACTCTCTCCAGCGGAAGAGAAAGAAGCTAGGCGCAACTTTTGGTACCGTGAAGCGTTGCTTTCTCGCTTAGATGGGGTTTGGCGCACTCTTCCCTCCTCCCAACTTCTTTTGTTTTCTGGATTCGAGGGTGCGGGAGGGGAGGACGTGGTGCGATACGGAAAAGTCCCACTGCGCGGTCTCGTTTCCGGTGGCGGCTTTACTCTAGACGAATCATCGCTAGGAAAGCTTCAAAAAGACCCAATCCAACTCTCGCTCACGTTCAACAACACCCACCCAGTCCACGCAGAATCCTTCATCACCATCACAGCGAACCTCACCAACAAGTTGAGCAGACCGATCAATCCTCTGATTCGACTCGTCCCAGCAGGGCAGGATACAGCACTAATAGAATCGGTGATCATCTCTGATGGCACTTTCGCCGCCCCCCGAGGAGGAGGAGGAGGAGGAGGAAAAGAGTTGGAGAGGGGGGAAGAAAGAAAAGTGCAGTGGGAGGTTATGTTTTTATCCCCCGGGAAATTTGGGTTTTTGGTGATCGTAGAGGAACCTACGCCGACGGCGGCGGAAGGAGATGGGGAAAGGTTGAGTTACGTTTCGCCTTTGAAGAGTTTGGTTGTTTTACCTGCGGTGTAACGCAAGACATGAGGAAATGGAAGCAAGAGTCACCACGCATCGAGGATTTGACTGTGTCTTTTGAGAGGTGTGTATGAGTACAGAGCAATGCGATGCTGTCTAAACAAGATGAGGAGTGGCGGACGACGACGAACCTCTAACCAACTCTGGCTGTGTTGTAGTCTCCAACCCATCGCCCGCCGCCGCTGCCGCTGCCGTCTGAACTCCCGTAAAATACTCTCTCGCATCCCTATGCCAACCCTTTACATTCTCCGGTGTCGGCACCCATCCATGCCCCAACAACGCCAACCCAGCCTCGAACGCAATCAACCCAATAATAATCAACTCCATCCTATGCGTCGTCTTCTCTGTCAACAACGCCCTTACCACGCCTAACAAATTCTCACAATGATCCAACTTCTCATTCAACGTCTCGAATCGCTGTCCGATATCAAGATTGGCGCAGATGGATCGGTAATGGTCCTCCATCTTGGAGTTTTCCCAGTAGACCTCTGGTTCGTCGTAGAAATTATCTCGGTCTAGATTTGCGGTTTGACGAAGACGAAGGAGGGTGCCCATGTGTTTGATTGTAGAGGTGCGGGAGAGGGGGACTGAGCCAGAGGTTTCGAGTTGTGCAGGGATGGTGCTGATGGTGGAGAGGAAGCGGGAGAGGGCGGATTCTTGGACGGATAAGCGGGCGGAGCGGGCAAGGCCTTGTGAGAAGGCTAAGCGGGCGAGGGTTGGGGTCCATTCTGTGCCGAAGGATGTATGTGGGGTTGATGGGCCCGGAGAGGCAGGTGAGGATGGTGAAGAAGTGGATGCGGTGGATGATGTGGTAGCTGGAGGAGCTTGTTCGTATGTATCGGTTTCTTCTGCGGTTGGAGCTTCGTTGGAGGTAGTCTCTGCTTCAGCGTCAAAAGATTTGGGCGGCTGACCTATAACGATGATATCACCCTGAACGCGCGTTAGCTGCGAAGAAGCATAGAGATAGTCCATTGCCTCATCACCAACCTGAGGATACCTTCCCACTTCAACCCGATACTGCAAATCCCTGCCTTGAATGACATTCCTAAGAAAACGCTGACTTTGCTCCTCATCCAAGCCCCAAGTGACATACGATCCTGAACGAAAGATGAACACCTCTCCTCTTCCCAGTGACGACGAGTTTGAAGCCGCTGTCGTACTCGAGTCGCTCGTTGTCAAAGTCGCCGCACTACCAGAGCCTACTGATGAAGGCACAGGCCACTGAGGGATATGAATCACCTCATTATCTTCAAAAATCCGATAGTTCTGCGGCAGCCTCCCAGACCTGACCAACTCGGAGAAGGAATAAGAATGCGCTGTAGCCCAAGCATACACTTGACCCGTCGTCGGTTCCGGCAGAGTCTGCCTCAACGCTTTTGAAGCCTGAGCTTTGGCTCGAGCTGAGGACGTCTTCGTGGGAGCGCCCGTTTTCTTGCGAGACATGGCTTGGACTAGCTGAGGAGGGAGATTGAGGGTGATAGATCCGCCACCGGTAGTGCCTTTGTTGGGCGGGTTGTATGAGATTTGTACGGGTTTGTTGGTTGATACTGCCGATGCTGAGGATTCGGAAGCAGCACGGCTGATAGTGGCACTGTCATTGTTGGTGCTGCGTGGTGTTGGTTTGTTTGATCCGCTGGGCGAGTCATCATTGCGCAATCGGATAGCGGAAGAAGAAAGAAGTCGAGCCGTGGGAAAAGCGTGTGAGGCCAACCGAGGCTTGGAAGCAGCCTTGACTGTTAATGATGCTGAGCGCAGCATTGTCGTCGACCTTTCGGAGTGATGGTGTGATGTGAAGGTGGTCGTGGGAAAAAATGCTGAGCTTTTTGGGTGATATCGGAAGATCCGGAAAGCTCGTTTCCGACTGAGCGCGAAAGTGGAGGGAAAAAAAGGTAATTTTCATGAGGACTCCCGATCGCGTCTCTCACCTGCAAGATGCAGATCCGGGAGGCGAATCGCGTCACCGGAAAGCACAGCCCGAAGAAAGCAGCGAATGCAGAACCAAACGCACGCAGGCCGGCTCGGAGAGAAAAATTGGGATCGGTGTTGGTGTGGAGAGCAGTGTACTGTAGCGAGAGTGACAACCACAAACTCATCTTCACCCTCGTCTTGACTCATCGACAGCTCGGAAAGGGCGATACGCACACATCAGGCTCAAACTTCCTCTTCTCACGCCATCTGCTGACTTGACAGCGTCGCAACGTCCGAAAGGATACGAACGATCATGTCATTGTGATCAAACATCAATAGATTTCATTCTCACAACCCTCCGCCGTCTGTTCGCCTAAAGAGCTCGCAGGGAGCGCCAGGCATTTCTACGATGGCTGCGCCAGGCACACCCCTCAACTCGTCAGCTACGCAGGCCGTCGCTGTCTCCAACGCTGACGGCCAATCCGATCCCCTCTTTGCTACAAGAACATCAACACCTCCACGCGACGATGCTCGACCAAGCAGCACCAATGGTTTCCCCAACCGTGCGCCAAGCCGCGCACACACACCTGGTCCCGACCAGATGCCTCTCACCATCCACACAGCAGCACAGCGAGGCGACCTACCCGCTATCATGCGACTCGTAGACTCAGGTAGAGCTACAGTCCACGACCGAGACGATGACAACATCACACCACTCCACTGGGCTGCTATCAATGCACAGCTCGCAACATGTCGTTATCTTCTCGATCACGGTGCCGAGGTCGATGCGCTAGGAGGCGACCTTGTAGCCAGCCCGTTGCAATGGGCTGCGAGAAACGGTCACGTTTATGTGCTAGAGCTGCTATGCTCACGTGGAGCAGATCCTACCATCACCGACTCACAAGGTTTCAACGCGCTACATCTCACCGTACACTCGAGCGCTGTCATGCCGCTGGTATTCATGCTCCAACAGCCATCACTCAGCTCGCCCGAAGGACTTGACTCGACCGACTCACAAGGTCACACCGCCCTCATGTGGGCAGCATACCAAGGAGACGCCATCTCAGTCGACATCCTCCTAAAACACGGCTCCGATGTTCACAAACGCGACAGTGCCGGCTTGACCGCCATGCACTGGGCCGTAGTCAAAGGCAATCGTTTGTGCATCCGTCTCCTCGCAGACGCCAAAGCCGATCTCCTAGCCAAAGAAGATTCAGGCAAAACACCACGCGATATGGCCATCGAACTCAAATCAATCGGTGCATATCGCAAAGCACTTGCCGATATCAGCATCGAAGAAGACGGACGACGTAAACAGCGCACCTTTGGTTCCAGTTCTGATCGGACCGCGAGACTTGCGGTTATGGTCGTACCTTTTGCAGCGCTGGGCTTCATTTTTGCTACCTTTGCCAGCTTGCCTTGGTACACAGCTGCTCCGTTTGCAGCTGCCGAGTTCTTTGGAATGCATCATGTTGTGACCAGGGTGATACTGGATCCACAGGAACACGACTTTTTGCAGCGCAGCAATTACTTTTTGGCCATTGTATCTGGGTCTATTGCTTGGGTCGGGTGGGAGTGGGCGAGAAAGCTCGCTTCGGGTACACCGGGCTATGCTTCAAATAACCTTTTCTTTGCGCTGTCGTTGATCATTTGTTGTTGGAACTTGTTCCGCGCATCGACCATTTCGCCTGGCTATGCACCGTTCGCCCCATCAGCACTGCACCGTAGGGAAGTAGTGACCCAGCTAGCACAGCAGGGTAGGTTGAATGGCCAAACATTCTGCGTCAGTTGTATGGCACGCAAACCTATCCGCTCGAAGCATTGTAAACTCTGCAAACGTTGCGTTGCGCGGCACGATCATCACTGTCCATGGGTAGCGAATTGCATCGGGATCGAGAACCATCGACAGTTCCTCCTCTTCGTCGGTGCTCTAGTCATTGGGGTTCTGCAGTTTACGTACCTCACAGTGGTGTACTATGCGATCAATGCTCCGCCATACGATCCGTTACCGGACAGTGCTTACGAAACTTGTCACCTTCCGTTTGCTTTCTTGTGCACCGCCACGACTTTCGATCCGTTCTTGCTGGGAGTGGCCTTGTGGGCAGGACTGCAGTTGACATGGACAGTGATATTGTTGGTGGCACAGGGATGGCAGATCATGCGACAGATGACTACGTTGGAGGTTTCAAATCTGGGAAGGTTTGGTTTCATGGGTGGTAAGGGCGGGCAGAGTTATGCTGGTCAGACGAATTTCATCGCCCAGCACTCCGCACAGGCGCGTGGCTCTCAACCCGGAGCAGGCCACGCAGCAGCAGACCGCCTGCAAGGTATCCAAAAGCAACAGCAGTTGGGAGGAGAAAACGGCCAGATCGACGTCAACATCGGTGGTGAAGAAGACACTATCGGCTCCTCTTCCACCACCACCACCACCGCCACTTCTGCCGGGCATGTACACCCGCACGGCCACTCGCATTCGAAACTCGGCATGCTGAAACGTGTTTGCTCTGCTTCGGGCGGCTGGCTCCTCTCCATCGTCGGCTTAGATCTCTACACGCGCGGTAAAGCAGGCGAAGGCCTCAAACGTGCCAGCACTGCAGCAAATCCTTTCGATCACGGCCTACTCGCAAACTGCAAAGACTTTTGGTCCAAAGGTCAAGATCTGGCCATAGACTATACTACACTTTATGACCTGCCGGCGGAGATGAGTCCAGGTCACTGTGAGGTGGTGCCTTTCCTTATTGATACCGTGACGGGGGGGAGGGGTGGGAGGTATGCTAGGGCGGGAGGGATAGGGCGTGGAGGATACTCGCTGTTGAGCAGTGGTGGGGAGGAGGAGGGGGAGGATGAAGAGGATGATGATGATGTAGCAGCGGAGGGAGGAAAAGCGGGTGGCAAGAGGAGGTGGAGTATGTGGAGCAATCTCAAGAATGCCACTGGCTCAGGGTCGGGAGCTGGGCCGCTGTTGCCCACTTCGACGGCATCGAATGGAGCCTAAGAAGCCCTGGCAGGCACAGCTTTGCTTCAATGTTTTGGTCCTCGTGACCCACACATGCTTATTTATGATAGCACATCTCACGACTTATTCGATAGAACACGCATGCAATGACAGCGTATCCACTGCAACGGAACATCTTCTCAGCCCGTGATAGTGACATGTGTTGCATTCCTTTTCAGTGAGAGTGAGGAACAGCGCTCAATTGTCAAGGAAAGACGACTTGGGCATCGGCCTATCCGCCTGATAATTCGAGCTAGAAGGAGCCCCAAATACATCCTCCAACATTGCATACGGATCCGCCTCCCCATCCTCTCCACCTCCTCCTCCACCATTAAAGAGTTTACCATACCCTCCTGCCCTGCTCCTACCATCCTCATCCTCTTCATCTTCATCATCGTCTGCGTTCTGTGCGACCTTCGACTTGCCATCACTCACTTGCAACCCTGGCTTCTCCTCCGCTGCTGCAGAATACTTGGGGACTTGCTCTTCCACCTCTCCCCCTCCACCCGCTGCCTTTCCGCTGGAGCCGTTGTTTAGCGAAGCAGAGTTCAACACTGGCCCTCTGACGACTGGCTTTGAATACAAATGCGCCGACGCATACCTCCTCGCCGACTCATCCAACGCTGGCGAATCCGGAACATACCTCGCCTTTGCATTCCTAATAAACGTCTGTGGTTGCCTATGGAAAATACTCGCCAAACTTGTTCCATGCAATAACAATTGATCCAGCAACTGACGATCCATCCTATCCGTTTCTGTAGAAATAGCCGGTTTCCCACCCAAGACCACCTCCCTCGCTGCCTCCGGATCAGTCGATAGCAAACGCCAATACATGAAACCTCTATCTCTCAAATCCGGGTTCTCCACTTCTTCCGTTGCCCACTTCAACACTTTTGGTACTAGCTCTCCTCCCGCTGTAGGTCGCTTCAAGAAGAGTTTGACCGTCGCAGTAAGCAAAGCAAGCTGCACCTCAACAGGCTCTTCAAGGAAGGTGTAGAGAAAATCTTCGAGTAGCTCATCCGAATTCTCGATTCGATCAGCATACTGTCCGATGATCCAAATCATTGCTGCCTTAGCCTCGCTCTCGTCCAAATTGTCCAAATTCTCGCATAGTGTCGAGATAACGCTTTCGTACCTGTTCGGATACTTCCTAAAGATATCCTTAATGACGACAATAGCCTCCTGAACGGCATAATTCACCTTGGTCTGAATCAAACTGAGCAATGCTTGGATGCATCGATCGGCGGAAGACTCGATTTTGATCGCCAATCTGCCGATACTTCGCACCGCCTTCCGAGCAAAATCCACATCCACCTCGGATGCATACTCTCGTAACTCAGCAAGTACTTGTTCGACGTTTCTCTCGTTGGCGAGACGGTAAATGATTTCGAGTTTGGCCATCTTGACGTAGATCGGATCGTTGTATTTGCAAAAGAAGACTTTGACTTCGTTCTGCAGCACCAAGGGTCGGCGTTGGATGACGAGGAGAATGTTGCGGAGCGCAACGTATTGCACTTCGGGACCTGAGGAAAGCAAGGTAACTAGGGGTGGAGAGAGCTTTCGACAGAGTGACTCTTTGAACTCTGCACTGGCGATGTAGTTCATCAAGTACAGGATGACCTTGGTGGAAGTGAGGACAACGGCAGAGTTGGAGTGTTGGAGTCGAACAGCAATGCGTTCAGCGAGGATTTCGGTATCGGCAAAGTCATTAGGGACAAAGAACATGAGTGCTTCGAGAATGTATGTTTGACCCCATTCAGAGCATTCAGCAAGCGCAGAGACAAGTTTGGATGCGATGGTGAGGTTGAGTTTGAGTTGGATGTTGTCTGATCGTTCTGAGATCTCGACCAAGGCTGCTACTGCGTTTGCGACCACCGTTGGGTTTGCATCTGCTAGCAAGTCCCTCAACATGCCAATGAAGGAGTGTTTTTCGATTAAGCGCTTGTCATGCATGTACAGCTTGGCCACGCAGATAGCTGCTGTCTTGCGAACGTACGGATCTGCATCCTTGAGCGAATGTCGCAAAGGATCGATCAAGGCAGCCAGGACTGCCGGCACATAAATGTAAGACATTGTTCGGATTGCAAGCGCTCGGATGAGCGGGTTGCGGTCGTTGCAGTCGGATAGGAAACCAGGTACGGCGTTAGGGACGAGGTCTGGTTTTGCGCGGGCGTAGTTGATAAGATAGAGGTAGACCATCTTCTTGATCTCGAGAACCTGAATGCTCATGCATTGAACGACATCGGGAAACAAGGCGGACATGTCGTTGCCCATGGTAGCATTGGCGATGATCTTTTTGAGGACGGTCTTCTTGCGGACCCATCCTTTGTCCTTCTTGTCGCTATTGAGTTCAGCGCGGAGCTCGTCGACCTTGCCGCGCTGGAAGAACTTGGCATCTTTGCCGGTTTCGGCCATGGTGAGCGGCAATGGAGAGACGACCCTCGAGAAGCAGGACCACGATGAAGTCAGATAGGGTCAAGGGATGTCAGTGCGAGGAATTAGTCGACAGAGTGGCGCTAATGACTTTGCCGTGTGGAAATGCGTGCGATGTCGAGAGATGTCTCCGTGACTAATCGGACGAAGAGTTGCAGCGATTTGTCGAAAGGATAGGTCGACGCAAGAGCTGATGAGAGAGACAAGTGAGGCTGGAGTCTCGTGTGAGGTTCAACAAGAGCTAAGGGGGAGGGAACAAAGGGAAGCTGTCGAGACCAAAGGGTTGTTTGAATTGGAAGAAAGGAAGCTTGAAGTGCAGGGTCTGAAGCGACACGCTGTCGACTTGCTCGGCCCGCATGGCTGTGGAGGAGTTGCCCCTTTGTTCGCTTGGCCAAAGCGTCCGTCTCGAATTTCCAGCATTTCCTTTGTACGTCATGTACGGTCTCACATCGACTGAAAACTGTCGCGCGAGAAGCTGGCTCGGAGAACGCTGCAGGATCGCATGAAAACAGCTGCGTTCCTCGACCGGCGACATTCGGTATCCGACCCATTCGAGCTCCTGTCCCTAAGTCATCACCTCCTCGTCTGGGTGTTTCATGCCTTCATGCCAGCGGGTACATTCTGCCTTGCCCCTTGGCATTGTAGTCGCAAAATCACTGAGGGTCGAGCAGGCCACGTTGAGCGAGATGCAGCTGAGACCAACACTTTTGCCTTTCTTTCTCTTTCTGACCGCGACGTGTTTTGACTCCGCATTCATGGCCATCTGAGCTGGAATACAAACGTACGTAGGGTGATCCCGCCCCCTTTCCTTGAGCGGACCACTTACCGACGAGTGTCCTAGAATATGAGAGATATACCACTTAGTGTCCCGATGATTTTTTGAATGCATGGACGAAGCTCCTACGACGAAAACGGGATATATGCCATGCTCAGGCCTCTCCGACACCGAGCGACACTCTAATTGCATTCGCGGCCACTGCTACTCATAAGCCACCTCTGGAAGCCTTTGAGCCTCTTACAGGTGCGTTCGTGCGGCATTGTCCGGCGCCCTAGTCATAACAACAAAGCATATGTGACAACAAGTTACACCGACAAAGCCGTGACGGGAATTGCTAGTTGTTCTTGCCAAGAAAAGCAGGATGCAGCTTCATCGCTAGACAGGCGATCGGAAAAGCGACAGGTTGGTGGCCTTCGAACAGCAGCGGCAAATGGGCGGATCCCGTGATGGAGCGTTACACCTTAGCAACACGACCCCAGCCGTGAAAGCATCTGCACAGCTGCTCAGATCGACAAAATGCATGAAACTGCAGCCCTCGTGATGCACATTGACCCGTGACAACGATCAGCCTAAGCACAGAGAGCAAGCAAGGGATGACTTGCACACCAAAGCCCTTGAGTTGCCTAATCTGAATTTCGCAGAGCCGAGCGTTGTTGTGTTGATGTTGGTGTCATACTTACACGAACCGGCGGGCCAGTAGCGCCATCAATGATTTGTGTGCCCTCCTGCCTAATTCTGTGATTAGAGCAACGAGCGGAGTTGGACAATCAACTGTGCCTGACAACCTCTTGATCGACACTCACAACTTCAACCCCGAGCCACAGCTTGCAAACATCTCTCATTCCCTCTTCTCCGTTAGCGGATTCGTTGTCCTGCTGAGCTTGGATCTCCGTTGTTGTGCGCTGTCCGCCGTAGGCAAAGTGCTTTGTACCACATTGTGTGACCCTAGTCTGTGTCTGACGATCTTTTTGTGCCTTTGATCAACCATAGATACCACTCCTTGCCCCCTTGCTTTCGAAAGATTTCCATCTATCAAGCTCTGCCTCTCTCTTCACCTTCACTCCCCTCAAGAACTTTCCCTCGCTCCAACACACTCTCTTGAAACCAACAACAGTCTCTACAGCAACCCCGCAATACCCAACAATGAAGTTCCTCCCCCTCCTTTCTGCAGTACTCCTTTCTCTCGCCGTCGTACGGGCTGACTCTCCCGTCGCCACCGGCGCTGAGAAGGGAAAGATTCCTCAACTCATCGAGCTTATCAACAAGCTCGAAAACGCTAACCCCAGCAACCCAGCTTTCCTTGCCGATCACGCTTCTGAGATCCCTCAAATCGCCAAGCTTCACCGTGAAGTCATTGCTCAGTCTGGAGAGAAGTCTGTCAGGAAGCTCTACGGTGACGATGCCGCCGCTCAAAAGCTTTTGGAGCTCGTAGAGGCTAAGGCTGCGGAGAAGCGCGAGCTGAAGCCTAAGAAGGAAAAGAAGAACAAAGCTAACAATGGAAAGAGCGCTACTCACAAGAAGGAGACTAAGAAGACGAAGCCCGCTCACCCGGAGCACCCCGCCCACCCGACCAAGCCCAAGACACATGGCGATGAGGTGAACAAGGGCAAACAGGGTCAAAAGCAGTCTGCTGCTAAAAAGCCGGCTCACGCTGCTCACCCCGTCAAGCCTACTAAGAAGCAACACAAGAAGCCGGCTCACAAGCACAAGAGCAAGACTGCTAAGACCACCGAAGGTACCACTGCTTGATGTTGTAGAGTATTGCCATGCTCGTCCGCTCTCTTTCTCCGATATCCTATATTTTTTTCGTCTTCAATCTCAGTTCTACTTGACGCAAGCGTCTGCCAGTCAGGAAGTCTATGAACGGTGCTCAATCGACATAGGTGAGAGCATTACTTGCTCAGAGAACATCAGTACTTTCTGTCATTGAGATTGAGATTGCATGCGTGACGTTAGGATTGAGTAAGAGGAGTCATGACAGCGAAGCGTCCGTGTCCGTTCCAAAAGATCAGTATAACATGTTCTTAGTACGAATTATCAAGCAACTGATAAGTCAATTTGCCATCATCATAGAAGAAATCGCACACCTCCCGATGCGGAATTCCACCGTACGTAATCCCCTCGGGAGCCGACAGATACTGTGTCTTCTGCTCCCCTGCCTCCAATAGGGGCTGAGTGAACGCCTGCCAGGGGTGATAGTCCTGCACCTTCTTCGTGTAGGTGTAGCTCCTACCTCTAGCCTTCAAATACCCTTTGTCCGGATTCGGCGTCTCTGACCGAACGAAAGCACTGAACGCATCAGCATTGTAGGTGACAAAGTCCAGGTACTGCTGGCTAACCTGAATGCCTTCATAGTTGAGACTACCGAAGACTGATTTGATGTCGTCGCCGTGGCACACCTCTACGCCGGTTCCTTCAGCAGTGCATTTGGGTGGCATGCCAACGGAGTCAGGGTATCCAGAATCAGTCTCGTAGAGGTACACCTTGGGGAACTGGTTGGTTCGTTGAGCCATGTCAACAATGCGTTGGGTGGGGCAGGTGAAGAAGTTGTAGGTGAAGGCGTTGGCGACGGTCTCTCGGACTGAGTCGTTGTTGGAGGGGTTGAGGTTGAAGAATCCGGATTGTTCGACTTTGGAGACGAAGTCGGGCGTGTAGAGCGAGGAAAGGGCTTTGTCAAGAGCTGGTTGCATGTTGGGCAAGGTCTGGTTGAGAAGGGAGTAGACAAAAAGGGTTCCTTCTCCAGAGGTGGTACCGAGGAGAATAGGAACATTGTTGGGAATAGTTCCGTTGCCAGCGAGGTAGAAGAATTGGTCGTCGATTAAGCCATCGGGTGTCGGGAGGAAGGGTTCGATGGAAGCAGAGAAGAGACTGGAGCCGGCAGCCTTTGTGAGGGCAACGGTGATGTTGTTGGTCGCATTGGTGAATGCACTGCCTTGAACGAAGAGCTTGGGATCTTGAATCTTCTGCAGACATTCAACCATTGCTTGTCCGCTAGTAGGGCAGCCAAGACTGGTAGCAACGGAAGGAGCGACGTATTTGGACTGGACTAAGCGGTTAATCCAGGGAACCCACGGGTTTGAGAGCATGAATCCGGCACGGAAGAGTCCCTTGGCCGCCGAACTGGCAATGAGTGCCGAGACACTCTGTGCACCAGCCGATTCACCACCGATAGTGATGCGGTCGGGGTCACCGCCAAAGGCTGCAATGTGCTCCTTGACCCATTTAAGCGCAAGAATCTGGTCGCTCAGACCAGCGTTAACGGGAAGATCCTTACCAGAAGCAAGCCAGCCAAGAGCACCAAGACGGTAGTTGATGGTGACGACGACGATGTCGGAACGCGAAGCAAGGTTGCCACCGTCGTAGGAGTGGAGCGAGTTGCGACCGGTAACGAAGGCACCGCCGTAGATGGCAACGAGGACGGGCTTGAGGCCCTTCTTGCTGTATGATCCGAGCGAAGGAGTGTAAATGTTAAGGTTAAGACAGTCCTCGCCGATAGGCATGGGGCCAACAGGGTCCGTGGTTTGAAGACAAGCGTTGCGATAGCTGGTAGCGTCGAGGACCTTGTTGCCAGTGTAAGGTGTGGCGTACATGAAACGCTTAGAGCCAACAGGAGCATCACCGAAAGGCACACCGAGGAAGCGGAAGGATCGTCGGTCGCGGTACCCAGTAAGAGTGTAGTCGCCAGTCTAGACAGTGATGCGCTTGTCAGCGCCGGAGGTGCTTTCCTCGACATTGGCGTAGGGGTTGGCACGAGGGACGGTAGCGGGTGGAGCAGAGTGGGTGCAGAGGACACCGAGCTTTTCGCCCTGACCGTAGGGACGTATGTCTCCTCGACTGGCCTTGTAGGCAACAACATTATTTGCGCCGTCGTCGGACCAGAAGGTGTCCCACCAGCCGACGGTGCCGGCGTAGCGAAGGTAGTTGAATTGATCGATCAAGTCAGATCCGACGCCACCCTTGAGAGAACGGTCGAAGGGGAAGAGCTTTTCGCCGATTTGTTCGCAGACTTGAGCAGCGCTGTCGGAGGTGACAGAGTTGGGCAAGAGCAGAGCACCTGTGGTTGCATTGGTGCTGAGATCGTTCTGGAAGAGGATGTGAATGGGGCCGAGTTCGGACTGCTTTACAGCGGCACCGCTGGTACCATTGTCGCGCTCGGTGAGGAAAGGAACAGCGCCGACGACTTGGCTGCCCAAGGCGAGAGCACCGAGCAAATTTCCAAGGGCAGTAGAGAAGGACTTCATTGCGACGGATTCGATCGACGTATCTCGATGTGATCACTACGTCAGCGATGATGGTGGAAGAGAGAGTGACCAAGTGATGATGACGACCAACGCTATGTTACGGTGCAGTAAGGGCAGCTACAGCTCGAGTTGGTGCCAGAGGTCGGTTTCCTGGTAGCGTTGGTGATCCAGGTGGGTCGAGAGGCTGAGCAGAGTCCAGAACAGGCACTTGAAGAGACTGGTACCGAGTTGCAGTGGAACTCTTTCCGTCTTTTGATTGCTGGCGGCTGCTTGGAGCTTGACAGAGTCAGAGCTGACCTGCACTAGGAACGCTGCTAGAGCAAGACAGCGTGTAAGAAAGTGGAAGAACCGTCACAATGAGCCACCCAAGAGGCGCTGCCAAGATCGTAATGAAGGGAAGGGGGAGGGGGAGGCGTGAGATGGGGAGGTAGAGGGAGAGGCAAGAATGTGAAGGTGGGCTGGAAGGCTGAAGAGGCGGCAGATATTTAACGAGAAGCCAAGGCGAACTGCATTGATTGACAATGAGCTGTGACGGGAAGGCACACAGGCATGAGAGGAAGGTCGCTTCGTTCGTCATGGCAAGCAGTTGCAGGGTCTCAGAGCAGTCGTCATCATCGAGAGGGTAGAAAAATGCATAGCCTTGACAGAGCAAATCGCGGGGACGGCGGAACTGGAAGGCCGGAGCAGCAGATCTCGGCAAGGCAAAGATGCAAGGATACGACGGAGCATGATTTCTGTTGCAACAGAAGACCGCGGAGGACACAAGCGAGAGCATCAAACTTGCTTCGTTGACGGGACACATAGAAGCAGGAGCAGAGGCAGGAACACTTAGAAGAAGGGAAGGGTCCGTGCCGTGTCTGCTGCAAGCGAAGCGGTACTGCAACAGCTGAGTAAGAGAGGTTTGAGATTAAAGGGTTCGACGGGGAGAGCAGGGTGTTTGCTTGTCGAGTAAAGCGGAGATCTGCCCAAAGAATTCGAGCTAAACAGCAAACCCGGAGCGACATCAGTCTAATTGATAGTAGTTGAGTCAATCACATCATCTCCCTCTTGATGACTGCCGTAGCTTTGGGTGACCGCATCGTCCGTCTGTTCGCGAAAGAATCGATACAGTACTAAAGGGCTTTGATCCCACTTCTTCCGATTTGCAGATGAAGAGTGGGCGGTGATGGATTTCCGCGGTACAAGGCAAGGCTTGAGCGTGATGAAGGCAGATCTTCTTGCCTTTGGTATACAGTCAAACCTCTCGAAATGACACATTATTTATTTTAAAATTTTCGTAAATTATTTTGACATCCTCAAGCAGTAGAATTTTTGTAGCTCATCAATCAGAACACCTATGGAAGTGTGAGAGCTTTTAAACTGAATGTGTGACTATAGAATTGATTTTGATACAGTGAGATAGGAGCTACAGGCCAAGAAAGCATCTGAAATTTTTTGGGTTGGAAGACCATGGTCTGCCAGGGTTACCTGAGCTGACTTGAGAGTCTTAAACTGCTCTTCCACCACTCCTGTAGCACTCTATGGGCCCTTATCAAGCTCTGCTGGCGCTACAGATGGGCTAGGAGTCCAAAGTGTCTTTGGTATCCTCTATTCCTGCCAGTGCTTCCTCCTCACCTGATGATCACACTACATCATGGATAGTGGCCTCTGTTAGCTTCTTCAGTATCCAGAGCTGGTTGAGAGGCTCAGAACACTATACATATCTTATACCTTCAAAGCATTATGTAAGCACTGCAAGATGATGCTAGATTTTTGCACCTTTTTTAGGCCAAAATTAAAACGCGATTTTTGAATTATTTTATTCAATTTACATGTGTCATTTCGAGAGGTTCGACTGTAGTAACACAGGATCGCAAAGCAGACTGCATACACTCCATGAGATCACAGCGTCGTCTGGTTCCTGGAGTTAGCAGCTGACATCCTCGGTCAAGAGTTTTGAACACGATGAGGCGCGGAGATGAAGATCGATCCCACGCCTCGAACATGGTTTGCCCATCCTTGGCTGTTACCGCCTCGACTCATAATGGCCTGCCCATTGACAGACACCTTTTCGGGCTGCCCATCGATAGACCGTGATTCAGGTTGCTCTCTGGGCAGCAGCCACAAAAAGCGCAACCCCTTTACAGAAAGATTCATGACAGTCACGCACGGACTAATTCACCGGTACAACAGGTGGGCGGCAGAAGAGCGGAGACAATATACAGTAAACGGTGAGACGGGTACCGGTCACTCTTGGTACCGGATCCGGCTGAAATGGTCCGAGCAGATCAGGGGCGAGGAAGCAGACATGTGGGAAGCCAATTTCCTTGCTTCGTAGACCTTTATGCTGGACAAAGAGAAGCGAAAATGCGGGGAAAGAGGAGGCTCGAATATCGCAACACGAAGTCGGTGGACCGGCGGAACCCAAACACTGCTGGTCAAGGCTCAAATTCCGAGTGACAACACCACACGAGCGGAGCAAGATGCGAATGATGACAGGCACATGTGACACCGCCAACTCGAGGCTGTGTTGGTAGATTAGCGAGCCGAAAGAGGACCGATCATATACAGTAGCATGCTGTCGGGAGGTCATGAGGCAGAGTTGCATTCGGATCTGTGTCAACCGTTCCTTCGATTCCGCGCATTTTTCACTTGGCTTTGCTTGATTGCAATTGCCCTTTTTCTCTGTTTCGGCAGGCAGCGAAACAGCAATTCCGAATTCCGCTGATGGTGCAACATTCTTTTGTCGCTCTAACACAGTGAAAATTGTGGAACGGGGAAGGCAATCATTGCGGAGAATTGACATTTTGCAACGCTTCGCTGGCCGGGCTGACCTACAGCGAGCGAAAAGCAATTGAGCAAGCAGCTGGCTGGCTTCGTATCGCTGCAAATGACGACTTTCTTACGCTCCGCACTTCTCACTGTTTCAGAGCTATGCAACCAATCCGCCCTTTCAGCCTCAGATGCTTTTCGGCGATCCATGAGGGACAAGCTTGATTCACAGACCTAGCAGTAGGCAAGACATGTCATTGGAGGGTATATGCGACATGTCTTGTTGGTTTTCAGCAGTTCGAAACGTCCTGACCCGTAGCTGTAGAGTGTGTGCACTTTTTAGTCGAAAGAGATACTCGAGAGGCCACCCGTGCCACCGGGGACACGGACACGTCGAGTAGGTCGGAAGCCGTTGTTCATGACTGCGTCGTTTCGGACACCCTCGTACACACCAGGCTTCTCTCCGCTAACGTTATCGTAGAAGTGCGATTCCTTGGCTACGTTGCCACTGGCCACACGCCTAGCTGGCGCAGCACTAAGAGGTTCGAAGCCATCGTCTGCCGGTGCGGGTGCAGCAGGTGCGGGTGCACGGCGAGTGGGAGCAGGTGCGTGCTCCTCGTCGTCAGCACCGCTTCCAAAGAGCGCCGTCACCTGTGCAGAGCCGCCACCGGGAAGCTGACGAACCTTGCGGCTGGGTCGGAAGACCTCGCCCGAGCTAGTGTAGACCACATTGGCGTTCTCATCAGTCTGTGCCGGTGTGTTGTCGACGTGTTGATGTGCCTGCGAAGAGTGCTGAACGGATGCCGAGGCAGGTGCGGCGGAGGAGCTGGAGGAAGGACCAGCCTCGTCCGAGACGGTGAGCTTGCCAATGGTAGCGTACTTGGGCAGCTTGGATAGCTCGGTGAAGTTGGGACCGACATGAACGTTGTGCTGCTTGAGGAAGAGGACAAAGTCTTCCTTTGTGAAGACGATGTGGTGCTTTTGGGGGAGGCAGCCTATAGAAACAACAAGGCAAATCAGAGGGTCAAAGTCAGCGAGGTCTTCGCTCTCAACGACTGCGAAAAGATACTTACCAAGGTGGTAGGCCCAGTTCTTGGGGTTGGAGTTCTCCTTGTCGAAGTTGGGGTTGGGGACAAACGAAGTCATTTTTGCTGTGTGTTTGATATCGAGATGGTGGAAGACGAGAATGCGGAACGAACAGTTGTACAAGCTTTGAGTGATTTTTGCTCTGACAAAGTCCAGGTGTTGGTCTCTGAGTATAAGATACAGTAGACAGCGCACGCACTCCGCTCGGCCCGCCTTCTCTGTGTTGTGTTGTTGTTGCTGCTTCTTAACCCTGAAGTCTAAAAAAAAGTGTAAGCTGTGAAAGGCACGCGTCTGGCGCGTCTTCTGGCAGGAAGCAGAGAAAGCCGAAATGTTGCTTGTCCCATACTAACATCCTTCAAAATCTGCTCCTGTCTTCAGCTTTTCGCTGCCTCAATTCTTTTTTCATAACATTGGTTCTCCAACATGAGAAAGCGGAAGAGCTTCGTGAAGCACGGACCGCATACATTCAATAGCAGCAACCACCTATTCTCTCTTGATCGGCATTGCCGCATACAGTCGGGGACAGTACAGCGTACATCTAAGCTCGGCAACGGCTCCATGACTGTTCGGGAGAAGCCGAGAGAAGGCGTGAATGGTGGGACTTATTCTCGAGGACTTGCTTGCAATGGTCCGGCAAGTGGCGGATCAGCCGCCTCTGGGTCACGCCGTCTATGTGCCTTGCCAGAGTAGCCATGAAAGCTGATTTCATCTGGCACAATGCGGAAGCGGGAAAGAAGGGAGAAAAACGAAGATGAGAAGGTTCCTGCGCTTCATCACTGTCGGATGCGTTCCGACAGCTGTTGCAGACCGCCTTGGCGTAACTTAGCGGAAGTGGTCCAAGCTTTAGTCACTGCATGCATGTTTTGGCCTCTGGTCGGAAGCCCTTTCTGCTCCTGTTGCTTCGCTCGTGTGATTGTCAGCCTTAGAGGCCGTCACACGCAGGCGTGTACGCTAGAGAAACACTCATGCTTCTTCATTACTGACGGCCTCTTTCATGCCTGACGAGTCGACTCGAGCCTCTCTGAATCGCATACATCTCACTTTCCACTTAGCCGATAGACGCAAGGTCCACCTGTCTGGATCGTCGAAAGGTACCGTACCGTGTGCTGCACAAGTCCCGCCTTTTGCAATGCAATCGTCTTTCACCCAAGAATTGGCGCTTCGCCACTCTAGCCGTTCTCTTTCGGAGCGGAGAGACGCACAGGCCCGAGACGTCATCAGACCGAAAGAGATAAGCAGTCGAGCGCATTCAACAAGATACTCCATGCTCTAGCTCTGTCATGGTGGGATCATGCATCTCGAACCTAAACTTAGTGTCTATTCTCCGCGATGTTGCGGGCGCTTTACAAGCCTTCAAGCCCAACCCTATCCTTTGTCTATAAAGACGCCGTCACTCGTTTCGATGCCGTTCCCACCCATTTGACCTGCCTCCATCTCGCAACTCCCGCAACTCAGCATTCTCTCTCCTGTTGCTCGCCTCACCTCACCTCCCGCTTTCGGAAGTGCTCCGCCCCAGTTCATATCAAACTTTGTTCAGAGGGTCTTCTTCCCTTTGTCCGGTCGGAAGCAGCATTCAACCTTCGCGCACAAGCCATAGTAAAGGTGTAAGTGTGAATAGCCACCGGAAGAGTCGCTTACTGCTTCATTATATCGATTGACCGTTCCGCAGCGTCTTCATCTCGCTCTACCGCAACTCTGCGCTTCGTTGTTCGTCTTACTTTTCGCACCCACCAAGGCGCATTCGCTCGCGTTTCAAGCTCTTGTCCAGACAAGATTCTATCACATCTTCGGTGTCGACTCCTCAGCCTTCTTCTTGTATCTCAACCATGCTGCACCATCTTCCTCGCTCTATGCATCACGACCCCTTCCACTTCTCCAGCAGTCCTGAACGGCTGGCGGCACGTCCCTACGTCGCTACACGTCCCAATCCTTATACCGTCAAATCCCAAAACACGCTCTACACTTCGCTGCGCAGCACCGCTCAGCCTCTACCCATCGATCCGCAACTCACATCACCTACCTTCACACCCGCCTCTCATCAGTCCCGTTCCGTCGAAAGTCTCTACAGCTCGCTGGAAGCTGCCACCCGATCGCCACGATGCTCGTCCAAGCCGCAACTCAGCCCTGAAAAGCGATACCCTTTGCTCACCATGGTCAAATCCAAGCCACGTCCCGTCAAGGCCATGGCCCTCAGCGCAGAGATAGCCGCTGCTAAGCGCTTGAGCTCTGTCAAGCCTGCTTCCGCAGCTGCTGAAAAGCGGCACAGAAATGGGCTTCAGTCTGCAAAGCAAAACACGAAGAATACTGTCGTTGCCAACGTCACCGACCCGCACTCCAAGATCCGCACTCGGTATGGGTCTCCCGCTCTTGCATCCTCACCAACCTCACCAACGCCTGTACGCCGTGCTGCCCCGAGCGAGCAGATACTACACGTGCCTAGAATCACGATACGTCCGCCTACCCCCGAGCCCGAGCCTTGTCTCGATCGTCTCCTCAAAAGAAAAGCAGACGATAGTGTCGACCAAGACGATTCGGCTGCTCTGCTGTATAGCAGTACACTACTCAAGGACCTGGCTGCCGATCTGTCCAAAGTAGAGGATGCCATCGATGAAATTCTCGGAAAGTACTTGGATGTCCGCAAGTGCGCACGTCCTCTCAATATTGAGCTTCTCCGCTATCTCACTACCTCCATCTGCAAATTGTACTCTTTCGTCGAGGACCCCGAGTCCGAGCTTGGCCTAGCAAAGTTTCGTGCCATCAGCAGCCAGCTATTCAGACATACCATAACCGGCTTCTTCCACCTCCTTGACGATACCCTAGCTCCGTATGCCACAGCCTCCAGTCTTGCGCTCGTCTCGGCCAAGATTCTACAGGACTTTGACAAGGCTACGGCCTTCTGTTGCCGTCTTGTTAATGTGTCCCGCCATGCCCAGCAGAGACTCAAACACGGCCAAGTCTTCCTGAGAGTGCTCAACGAGGAGCTCGACAAGATTCTGGACCGCGGTCTCGCTCTGACCGACATGCGCAACAAGCTCACTCTTCCTGGCAGAGGGCCTCCCAGCTTTCCTGCAGAACTCGCTGACGAGACCACAGATGGCGACGCCGACCCCTCCTCCTCTGCAGGATTGAGTACCTGGGAAAGGCGCGCCCAGTGGATCAAGCAGAGGGCACAACAGGGTGACCAGCGTGACCAGTTTGTCGGGATCGATGTGGTCAGATATATCGGAGAATTGGCCCTTCACAAGGTCGTTGGTGCCTCGGTATTGTCCAAATGGCTTGACCGCTTCTTGACACGCACTGTACATCTCGAGATCCCTTCGGCGTGGGAGATCGAATGCGCCTGTGCCCTCCTTATTACGGTGGGTGAGATGCTCGATCGAAAGCCGCAGCCAAATGAGGACTCGCTATCCGCATCAGTACCGGCTGGTCAAGAGACAGGATCCGCACGAGCTGCTTCCTGCTCCCAGAACTCTCGCGGCACCGACAAGGCGAACGCGACGTCCATGACAGAAGACGGCGAAGGTCTGAAGTGTCTACAAAAGGCTATGGATAGGATCGACTTCCTTGTCACCCAGGCTGAAATAAGCGAGTCGGCGCGCGAGTGGCTTGTCGAAGTACAACAGCTACGTCAACATGGCTGGGCTCGCGGATGGGATTCGGACTCGATCGACGACTACCTTTCAAGCGACTAATCTCATGTATTTGTACGATTTGTATCTCGTTCGTCTAATCCTTGTCATTGAAGTCACATTGTGTCCTCGTCTTCCGCATGATGTCTGTTGACGGGATGACTGACCCTACGCCTGCCTGCATCTGTTAACTACAGCCTATGTCGAGTATGGGATGGTGAAAGCAAGCAAAATTTTTCCGGAGATGTGTCAAAAGCGAGGTGTAACAATGCGTGGGTTGAGCCTAAAATTTGTGTCGGATCCGAATCTTGAAAAGACTTTGACAAGCCATTTTTTCGGATTCAAGCTTTCTTGCAACCATCTGAAGCCGTTCCCTTTACAACATACCGCTAACTTGTCAGCACCGCCGTCTGCTAGGTGCAACCACCACTTCACACACAGCACCATGTCATTGTTGCGCAGCTCAGTAGCGCGCCCTCTTCGCGCTGCCATCTCGGCCACACCATCTCAACGAAACGCCCTTGCTGGTCCCTCCACCACCCCAAGCGACATCAGCATGCTCTGCCGTTCCTTCGCCTCAACCTCCCTTCGATCCGCAGACAAGCCCTCATCTAACAAACCAACCACCTCTTCTGCCGCCTCCACCTACACAGCCATTCTTGACTCTCTCACCGACTCCTACGAAAAAACCACCCGAGGTGCCGGCCGACACTCCCGCCCATCCGATGGCCGACGCGGCTACGTCGAAGACCTCGAAGCCGACTGGTCAGCCCGCGCAGTCTACGGAGAACCTTCTTGGCCAGCAACACCTTTCAGTGGACGAAGCATCCGTGTCACCTCCCAGGCTGACCCTTCGCGCGCGTACGCCCAGCTCGCGGTGCTGCTGAAGAGAAACAACGTCAGACAGGAGTTGAGGCTGCAGCAGAGATACGAGAAGCCAAATGAGGAAAGGAGGAGGAAGAAGTCTGAAAGACACAGGAAAAGGTTTGCCGACATGGTGAGGAAGAAGGTTCAGTTGGTTATGGCTATCAAGGCTCGTGGTGCTTGAAGTGTACATGCCTTGACCTCACACGGCGGATGCCAACTGGGGTAGAGATGAGCATTACGCCCTGCTTGCAGAAGATTGCGCAAGGAGCTCTCACATCGCTCGAAATAGGATGATGGCACTAGCGGCGAACGCAGCTCTTGCAGCACGGCTCCACCATCCTCTTCATTCTTATCATTGTATTTGTATCATCATATCATCAAAATTCCAAGTTCTGCGGCAAAAGACTGCCGTTACCGCGTCCATCTCGTACAAGCAAATCGACGATCTTCGTGCGCCCACATGTGCATTTGAGAGCCACGCTGGATACGGTGCACTGCTAAAGCCAACAGGATCACAAGATGAGTGGGTTCACCAGCCGGCCGTCCCGGTCGGCCTGGATTGCGCCCCTATCCGAAAGCCAGTTGTCGAAAGCCGGATCCCCAATCGTCGTCATCATACGTACGACTGCTCCCCCTTTTTGAGCATTGAATGGGCCGAGAAAAGAACTCGACGAACAGTCGCCGCTCATTTACTGTACATATGAACCAACCGGCTGTCGTAATGGCAAGTGACCGAAACAAAGCATTCGGACCATCGCGCTGCACTTGCACTTTTCCTTGTTCGGTTTCATTAGACAACAATCACGATGGTCTAAACCTTACCCAGGGGCTGACTATTGTTCGCTGACTGTCGAGTAAATGAAAGGGATAGGCGGAGGCTGAAGGATTCTGAACGCACGTTCAGGGCGCTTCTGGCATTTCGCCAAAGTTGAAACTGTGCCCACCAAATTCAACTGGGCGAAAGCTTGGCTGCGATCGATTCCGAGGCAATGGGCTCAGCTTCGGCGCTGACATCGAGGGGTTGAAACCGGATAATGGTTCCGGAGACAACTCCGACAACTGCAAGACTCTCCACTCGCAACTGGACGACCAACTGGCAGCACCACTCGTTAGATTCAAGAGCTCACTCGAAGGAGGGAGATTCCTTCGACGACTTCAACACCTTTAGCTCTTCGTCACAACTGCAGCCCATTTAAGACCGGACAATAACGAAAGCTCTACTCCTCTGACGAAGACCAGCCAGCCCAGTTTCAGTGGTTGTCAATCATAATTACCAAAGCTCTCCAGCTCTGGCAGTAGTGATGTCGCAAGACGCAGTCAGCAGACTTATCATTGACACACATGTCACTGCTCTTCTGAACGGGGTCGTTATTGGAGGTAAGTCCAGCATCTACTACAGCACACAGTCACACATAGCATGGAGCTGACACGCATCCTCCTTGCTTCCTGGTTCCGCTCTGACGACAGAGATTCTATCATTCATATCCTTCGACATCCGCCTAGTCCAAGCGATGATACACCGTCGCCAACTCCGACCCATGCCACTTGCGTACCTCACGGCACGTTACACCCTCCTCCTTGGCCTGTCATTTCTCGCCCTATTCACCGTGCCCGTATTCCACGGTCATGCGCTCTGCTACTCCGCCGTCCACTGGTCACGACTCATCTTGATGCCTCTCAACATTGTCGCCACTTCTGCTGTCCTTGGCTTCCGTGCCCTCGTAGTCCACTACGAACGCCTACGACCCATCTCTCTTGCTATCCACATCCTTCTTGCCGCCGAGTTCATCGGTGGAATTGTAGTCAGCCTACTCGCCGTAGTAGATCCAACCGCTATCGAGTCTCATCCTAAGATCAGCCCAAATGCTGTCTACGTCTCATCAGCATGGATAGGTGCACCAATAGTCATCGCAATTGTCATCGACGCTATATTCACCCTCATTGTCGTCATCCCCATCCTTGCGCAGAAAGAGACACCCAAACAGGGAGAAGTAGTACACATGCTCCTATCAGATGCAACATTCTTCGGTATCTTCTCTATCGTCGTAAAAGCAGGCGCGATTGGGTTCACGGTGGCACTGGCGGCAAATAGTACAGTGCCTTATTTGCCGGTCAGAATTGCGATGGTAGCAAGCACGATTTTTGCTTGTAGAATATTCAGGAGTCAAGAAGCTTTTCTGCAGTTGCACAGGGAGAGAAAGGCTGAGCCTAGTTTGAGGGCGATAGAGTTGGAAACTTTGCCATCAGTAGATAGAGAGGACGAGAAGGATGTGGAGAAGACAGAGGGTGCGGGGGATGGGTCGGTGCGTTGGAAGGCGTCGGTGACTTTGACCGATTGCTGTCTGGAGGCGGCGGCAGAAGGGGGTCTCCAGGAGAGAAGAGCTTGCGACGATCAGGCTGAACCAAGAGCAGAGAGATGAACATCGGCAAGAGGCATGTATTCTGACACAAAGAAAAGCAGAGCAACTCGAACATTTGATGTCACTGCTAGCAAGACGTATAGCGATGCTGCTGAGCAGGGATCGAGATCGGACGTTGACCATCATCGTACCAGACTCCCGATCTCGGCTCAGGAAGACATGATCTGATCCGGTCCAGATTTTCGGACACCCTTCCGGTTGTGAGACCGCCATATTCCAAAAATTCTGCGTGAATTCTGGTTGGCAGCTGATGAAAGATGGTCGGTGCCTGAAATTTGCTTGAGCTGTGAGTTCGGCATCTCGGCACTGCCCACATTTTTTTAATGACCTCGTTAAGTTACAGCGCTTTGTTGATGTACAGTCAAACCTCTCGAAATGACACATTATTTATTTTAAAATTTTCGTGAATTATTTTGACATCCTCAAGCAGTAGAATTCTTGTAGCTCATCACTCAGAGTACCTATGGAAGTGTGAGAGCTTTTAAACTGAATGTGTGACTATAGAATTGATTGTGATACAGTGAGTCAAGAGCAACAGGCTGAGAAAGAATCTGAAACTTTTTGGGTCAGAAGACCATGGTCTTCCAGGGTATCCTGAGCTGACTTGAGAGTCTTAAACTGCTCTTCCACCACTCCTGTAGCACTCTATGGGCCCTTTTCAAGCTCTGCTGATGCTACAGTTGGGCTAGGATTCCAAAGTGTCTTCAGTATCCTCTATCTCTGCCAGTGCTTCCTCCTCACCTGATGATCACACTACATCACGGACAGTTGCCTCTGTCAGCTTCTTCAGTATCCAGAACTGATTGAGAGGCTCAGAACAATATGCATATCATATACCTTTGAAGCATTATGTAAGCACTGCAAGATGATGCTAGATTTTTTGCTCCTGTTTTAGGCCAAAATTAAAACGCGATTTTTGAATTATTTTATTCAATTTACATGTGTCATTTCGAGAGGTTCGACTGTAGTAGAAAGTGATAACCGATCCTGGTATTGGGCAGCGATCAGAAGCAATTGGGCATTCTGCGAATTCAGAAGCCTCAGAGTGGCTGCGACATCTACTTATCGGAGTATAGGCCCGAAATGGTCTTTTTGCATCACATTATCCTCGACGTGACGGCTCTTCTCTTTCAGCAAAACAGTCCCCGGTGTGACATCGAAGCAGAATCCGATCGGCACCCGTTCCGCTCTTACAGGGGCCTGAGACAGCCCCATTATCAGAGTGAGGGATTACGCCCGCTGAGAGAACACACAACGAGGAGTGGATGGTAAGATGTGTTGAACATCAAAGAAGGGTCGCTTGCAATTAGCTGAACAAGACACTAAAGCTCGCGTGCCTAGTTCGCTTGCGTATCTGAGGGGTATTGTGGTCGGTTCCTGGACTCTGGTCTGGAAGAATCTGATTGTCTTGAAGACCTTACGCCCAACCAGCTCGCTGCTGAAAGATTGTGCAAAGCCACAACTCAAGACAAACCAAATAGTGAAGCGCCGTTGAGAAGCGGAGAGATAGTCTTCATTTTGAGTGCGAAGAGGGGAACAATGCGGATACAGTAGACCGTATTTCCGTGCTTGTCTGCAGCAGAGATCCTCTAAAAAAGCAGCAGCCGAAGAAGGCACAAGCAAACAGGAACACAGCACGCTAAGTACGCTGTTACAGTGCACTGCGATGCTGCTGCGATTTTTCTCCTCAATTTTTGACATTTCCTCTGTGCGATGCGGGCAGATGTCAGGAATCGGACCTCAAGACAGATTATGGCCGAAATACGAAGTGTGAATTCGGAGCAGAGCAAAGTTGAGTCGCACACAATAATCACACAGCTGGATCGCCTCTACTCAACCCGAATGTCGGATTGACCGAAGGAAGCACGCACATCGTCAAACATTCCACTTAATCCAATTCGGCTCAGCCCGCTGCAATCACAATCACAATGCAGATTCAGGACACTCCATGCTGCTGCCCTGTTCAGGTTGGACTTAAGCTTCCCTTGTGAGGGAATCAACGGACTGGAGTCGATGAGCGACTCTGCATGCTTGTGCGTGATTGTGTGTCTGTGATTGTGTTTCGTTGGTACACACTCAAGGCAGCCAATCACCGGACCACCCAATTCTGGATTCTGCTCCTTCTCCACACACACACAGACGCACTGACGCCTTTTTATCAGTCGAGTTGATCGCACCCTTGGCCTCGCTCTGTCTCAAACCTTGACCTTTCCCTTCAAACCTCGCTACTGTATTGCCCTGTCCGTACTGTCCCACATCTCCTCGCCCGAGTCCGACCTTCCTTCTCACCAACACCAACACCCTCACCCCTCACCCTTCATCATCATCGGCTCCATTCCTTGCCCTTCCGACCTTGCCTCCTCGCTCACTCTATATCTCTAGACAGTTTTCGCCAAGCTCCTTCCACATAACAATAGCCAACGCAGACGCCCGCCCATCCACCAGAGTTGCTGTCTACACCTGATCCCCGTTCTACGACGACGATAGCGTCCGCCATCTGTGACATTCATATCCACCTGCAATAGCAAGACGAGTTCACTTCGCCGCCGATTCCAACCTCAGAGCAGCATCGATTCGTCATCAGCCCGTTGACTCAACCTAGTCCGCACGTTGTACGACCACCGCAGAAGGACTGCTGCACAAGTCGCAGCCCCCACCTCTTTCGACAAAGGCATCGCTCTCAACATCACCGTTGGGAATGCCAAACCCGGGATCTGGCTCGACATCAACGAGGCTGCTCTTGGCGCCGCGCTATACCCATCTTCTGCCTTTGAGCACTACCTTGCCGACCCGTGCGACCCTTTGATAGCGTTTGCAGCCTTCACGCCAACAGCCTCGGGCGAGAAACAGCAAGAGTCCATATTTCTCCAAACAAGCCAATCCTGCCCCTTTTCGGAGCGGTACGTCCCTTACACACACAACACACATCAAGATGAGCGACTCCTTCAGCTACCAAACATCATCGATGGGCGTTTCCAGCCAAACGCCTTCAAGCTCAACGGGGACACCCAACAGCCGTGGAACAAAGCGCAAAGATTCCGATATGGAACCAGCTATGAAGAGCGAATCGAGCCCGCACCAGACAAACCATATCACCCATGATAGCCCACTCAACTACGCCAGCGATGCCGTCAACGGTAAAGACGCTTCTGGCACTGGCAAGCCTACGCCCAACTCCGCCGAAAAGCCCTCAGGCAAGCGTATCAAGACGGCCCGTGCCTGCGATTCCTGTCGTCGCAAGAAGATCCGATGTGATGTCATAGACGATGGCGGTCCACCCGCTGGTTCCATCAATAACGGAAACGGCGGCTTGGTTTGCGCTCATTGTCGACAATACGGCTTCGAGTGCACCTTCTTCCTGCCAATTACAGAAACACGCTTCAAGAAGAAGTATCAGAGGGAGGCCGAGGAGGCAGCTGCAGCCGCCGCTGCCGTTGCGGCCGCTTCTGGCGTCAGTGGTATGATGCCTGGTGCCGTCCCGATGCATGCTGGCGGTTACCCTGTCGCACATCCCACCTATCCTGGCGGAATGGTCGCTCAGCCTTATATGGGCGCTCTTCACAACCCGGCTGGCTTCCATGCCATGCAGGCGATTCCCACACAGCAAAGATGGGGCGGCCGTGTGACGCCATCGCACGCGCAGAGCTCGCAAACAGGCGCTCAGCTCCACGCTGGCACCCATTTACAGCAACCGCAGCGAAGGAGTCCTTCCCGCACTCGTCCTGATACCCGCGTGCTTGGCCCCACTTCGATCGCATACATTGTCCACTCGACCGCTTTCATTCCTGGTGCCGCTATCGAAGCTCACGATATCAAGCACAATCAGACCTTCGAGGTTGGTGCAAGCGGCGATGGCATCATCCGCTTCCATCGTGCACGCAGAGGCGCCGGCGCCTCCGAGGGCGCAAAAGACGGTGCTGCTTCCGCTGATCCCGACGAGGACGAAGTGACGCGTATATCCGAATCTATCAAAGGTCGTCTCGCAGGCGACGTTGCAGAGAAGCTCGTCAACACCTACTTCGAAAAAATTGCAACCCTCTTCCCTGTGGTCACCAAGTCCGAGTTCCTCCACCTCTCGCCAACTCCTCCCCTTTTGCTCTATGCCATCTGTGGTGTATCGGCACTGAGCCGAGATGTGCCCAAGGAAGTTCTTGGCGCCGTCAAGATGACCATCAACGCGCTCTTCCGCGAGAACGACTTCCTCTCCTCGTCCAACTCGGTCACAGTCCGCGCCCTGCTGGTCATGTCGTTGCACGCAGACTTGCACGGTCCTGCTGCTCTGCAGAGTGGCACACGTTGCTGGAACCGTACTGGTGCTGCCATTCGCATGGCCCAGGATCTCGGTCTGCACCGTGACGCCAGCGGTAAGGACGACTTTTCTCGAGATGCTTTCTTCCTCGAGCAGAAGCGTCGAATCTGGGGTTGCTGCGTAACAGCCGATCGACTGCAGAGTATCTCGCTCGGTCATCCCATGATGATCGACTTGACCGATTGCGATGTCCGACTGCCTTCGCCCTACGAGATCCTACGATCGTCCAATGACCTGCCCTCGGATCCCTCGACAGACCGACCGTTCGCATACAACATCGAGATGCTAAAGCTCACCATCCTCTTTGGCCGCGTTATGAAGACCATCTACAGCCCAACGGGTCTCATGAACGCCACGGACGAGGAGATCTTGAGCTTGCTGCGAGATATTGATGCTTGGAAAGCAGCGCTCCCCGAGGAGCTCGTCTTTAAAGGAGCCGACTCGAGTGCACCAGCAGGCATCTTGCACGTCGGCTTCGCCTGTCTGATGATGCTCTTCTTCCGCGTATTCATGCGCATCTCGTACATCTGCCCAACACATCTCAAGTTCAGTCTGACGATCGAGAGGATGAGCTCCCTCATTCAATACTCGACCGAGGCCATCGCATGGGTCGATAAGAACGACTTCTACCTCGACACGATGCAGATTGTTTCGTACTGTCTTGTCTCGTGTGCGACTGTTCAGTATCACGCCTTCATTCGTCGAGGAGACCAGAACGCACAGGCCCAACTCAAGAAGCTCAACGACATCATGGGTCGCTATCGCCGCGAGAACCACGAGCCGGACGACATTGGCATGCGCGGTAAGGCCGCAAGTGTCATCTCGCTGCTTTGCGATAGCGCTGTTGGTGTCTATGCCAACACGCCTTCCGGTGGAACACTCAACCCTACCGCTGGTGTCACCAATCGCAAGTCCCGTGAAAACGTGCGCGGCATTGTGTTCAAACCCGATGCCTCGCGACCGGGTGGCGGTGTCTACGTTGCTGCTGAGCAAAGGCTAGTGCTGCGTGACTTGCCCAAGGGCACGATCATCATGCAGGAGAACCAGGACGGCAGTCGCATTCCAGCGCTGGTGCGTACAGGCAACGGCCAGAACGGAGGCTGGCTGACGTACGACCAATACCGAGCCGCTTTGGGACTGTCGACCAACAAGGATGCTCAGGATGGCTTTGCAGCTGCTCTCGCAAATGGTGGCTTTGCCATGCTCAACTCTGTCAGTACATCAGCAGTGCCTTCACACTCTGGAGCGGATGGATCCGCATCGACTGCAGCAGTCTCTCAGCCAACTGGCTCGTCGACGCTTTCGAGCACCGTTCCATCCTACACAACGTCCGCTCCCACCGATACGAGTGGTATGGCAGCCAGCGATGGTCCCGGTGCCGACGCCTTGCTCAACCTCACACATCTTGGCGGCGTCGTCTACCAGGATGCTGAAGGAAGACCCGTCACACGCTCCGGCACGCGTCTATTGACCATGGTGCCTATCGCTCCAGACGCTATGGGAGCGAGCAACTCGTTCCTCGACTCCAACCTCTTTGCCGCCATATCTGGGTCCGGATCAACTTCCGACAACTCGGCGGCCGGCTCTGGCAACGGTACAAACTACTTTAATAACATGACCAACCTCGGTTTCGGTTCAGCAGGCACTCAACTCTCTGTTGCCAAGAACGCCATCTCCCCCGCCAGTCCTAACTTCAACTTCAACCCTCACCTTAACAATGCTTACTGGGCACCAGCAGAGTTTGTCTTTGACCCGAGCAGTAATCTGGGCACAGATGGTGCGGGGGGAGCTGGTGCGAGTGCTGGTGCGAACGGCAATGCTTCGGCAGCAAATGATGCTGCTGGGTTGTTCGGATCTCGGGTGGATGCTAGTATGTTAGATGGTATTCCAGGGGCGCCGTTGGACTTTGCGAACTGGGATGCATACTTCAGTCGTATGAATCAGGGGTCTGGCGATGGAAGCGGTATTAGTCAGCAGGCGATGGGCGGACAAGATGGTCAGAGCTCGCAACAGCAGAATGGCAACAGTGAAGAGGGGGGTAACTTTGCTAATACTGCTTTTGGGATCGAAGCTCAGATGATGGACGCTGGTCGGTTTTAGACCTAGCCATCAGTGTATGACCCTAACTCTAACCCTAGTAGAGGTAGCACTGCGGTGGCTACTTCGTTTCAGAACAATTGCTTACGTATAGACGATGTCCTGTCTCATAAGGCAGGCGTCACTGTTTTCATTTAGTCTCCATTATTGGCCCGCGCTGGAATCGCAGCCGGAGCAGGGCCGTATCTATGTATTCATATCTTATCATTCAACCTAGTTCGTCAAATGCATCATAATGTCTATCTGCAAGCTGTGTTGTCCTGTCTTCTGTGTCGTAAAGGGTTAGAGTACGTTCTTTATATCGCGAACGACACGCTTTGTACCCTTAACGAGTTGTTCCACGCGGTGAAAATGTCCAGATTCTCCCTTGCTGTAGGCCGTCTTTGAATGACAGACGCATGCACAGTCTTTCTCCTTCCCATTCTCGTCTTTTACCGCAGCATCAAGAGCGTGACACTTGCAAGTGCAGTCCCCTTCTTCTACCGTGTTCAAGACGTCTGCAGCTGAGCAACAGTGTGCGAGAGGTGTACGATGCTTGTGTGGGTTACCACAGGGATGGTCTGGAATGCGTTGCATAGCTGAGATGCTGGGGTCGGAGGAAAAGGGCTCGCCTGTCGCGGTGTATTGGATTGGGAGGGTTGATGCTCGGCGAAGTTGCTTTGCTTCGGCTTCTGCGGGGGTAGGGGAGGTGCCAGTGGCGAGATTGCGTGCTGACGTAGCAATGTCTGTTGCGGTATTAGTGACTGTATGGGCAGCAGAGCTGGCAAGGGAGGAGGCGGCACCGGTGACGGAGTCGATGGCAGCGTCTCGCATCGAAGCAGCGCGACCGAGGACTGCATCTGAGATAGAGCTTAGGAAGGTTTCTGGAGGTACATCTACCGCCGACTCAGCCTTTGGTGTCTTCGCAGATGCTACCTCAGCTTTTGTAGTCGAGGCGGCAGTATCGGCCGGGGCAGGGCTCCAAGCAGAAATAGCGACCGAGCCGATACCCATCACGGCGCTTCCTAGTAGGCTGATTGCGGAAGCTCCCGTGCTGACAAGAACAGACGATGCTGTTTTGCTAGCCTCCTCCTCCGGCGGCGGGGGAAGAGGCAGATCCTCTTGCTTGCTGTTCGACTTGCTGGCTGCCATGGCTTCCATCTTGGGGCTACCCAGGCCAAGGTTCGGCTTCAGGAGTATCGCTTTTCTCGAAATGGGCGTCGTTGGCGGTGAGATCGGCGTCGAGATGGACGAGCGCTTGGGTGGTTGTGGTGGCGGATCTTTTGCAGCTGGGGCTGACCAATCGAGGAAGGAAGATGGTCAGCTGAAGTTTGCGGTTGATAAGTAGAACGTCCTGGAACTCACCTGGCGGGCCCCAGATCAGCGCCGAAGTGCTACTGGCAAGGTCGGAGAGCAAGCTCATTTCGAGTTGTATTGTCCGTAAACCGATTGAGAGGAGATGGCTTCACCTGAACAGCCAGACGGACTTCATAACGGACGTTCAAGGCAAATGAAGGAGTTGCGTCATGGTGAAGAAGAACAAAGTGGGCTGGGCCATTCGAGAGGCTCCCGTGAAAGGGAATGCATATGGAGAGGCGGGAGTGACTTGCAGGAGGAAGTGTTGGTGTGTTGGTTTCGCTTTTGCTGAATCCCTGAAGGCTGTATAGTGACGCGATATCGCCAAACCTCCCTTGTGAGTAATTCCAGCCTAACACTGCTGCGCAAAAAAAGTCAACGCGGGGAAGCGAGCCTCGAGGATGACAGCTGATGCCAAGGGACGCAAAGAGCAAGCTGTGCTGCTATTTCTGCTCCTTCTCTTTGTGTGTGGAGGAGAAGCGCACAAATCGAGGCTCTCAGCCGAGCGACTGAGCTTCGCACGACCCTGACGCTCGCTTCTCATCGACCCTTCGCTTTTCCTTGACCAGTGAATTTGATCCTCTTTCACTACATTGAACAACCCGAAGCTGCTACGGACAGCGATACCCCAATCAATCATGCCGGCAAAGTGATCACGATCTCGCGACCTCATCTACGGTCTCTATCATCAGCATCTCATACACGCTGATCACATCACGACTACGCCGGCTTGCTCACGATGCCACTTCTACGAGCAGCAGAGTTGCCGTTACAGCTAGCTGCTTCGCTCGTGATGGCCAAGCAGCCCGAGCATCAGCCACCAAAAGGCAGTGGTTCAGGACGATCACTACCCATGCCTCTACTCGTCCTGTCTACGCTTGCCGCCTTCTTCGCAACCGTCTTCTCGATCTTCCTAATCTGGAAACAGCTCAAGAATTATCGCAAGCCAACTCTACAGCGCTACGTCGTCCGTCTCTTGCTTATGGTCCCCATCTACTCGATCGCGTCGGTCATTTCGCTCTACTCGCTACAACTAGCCGACATCATCGACCTTTTCCGTGACCTATACGAAGCATTCGTCATCTATTGTTTCTTCAACCTCCTCATCGAGTATCTCGGGGGAGAGCGCAGTCTAATCGTCCTTCTCCATGGAAGAAGGCCACAAGAGCACATCTTTCCCGCCAACCTTTTCCTCCATGACATGGACGCTTCCGATCCATACACCTTCCTCGCACTCAAACGTGGTGTCTTGCAGTACGTCCAGGTCAAACCTGTTCTCGCTGTTGCAACACTCATCCTCAAAGCTGCTGGAAAATACGAAGAGGGCAAGATCTCTCCGACGAATGGCTACACTTGGGTATCCTTCACCTACAATGTCTCCGTCTTCCTCTCGCTCTACTGCCTCGGCATGTTCTGGAAGTGCCTCAACGACGATCTGAAGCCTTTCCGGGTCACGTCCAAGTTCCTTTGCATCAAGGGTATCATCTTTTTCTCATTCTGGCAAGGGCTTGGAATCTCGATCCTCGTCGCTGCTGGACTCATCAAGAAAGTCGGACCGGTCTATGACCCCGAGTATATCTCAATGGCCATCCAAGACTTCATGATCTGTCTCGAGATGCCGATCTTCGCACTTGGTCACGCATATGCCTTCTCGCATACGGACTACATCGACCAATTCGCACACTACGCCGCCCGACTTCCTGTCTACTACGCTCTACGAGACTGCATTGGCATGTACGATGTCGTTTCGGATAGTCTCACCACGGTTCGTGGTACAGGATACGTCTATCAGACGTTCGAGCCGAGTGAAGGTGTAATTCACCAGCCACTTGCTCGTGAGCGCAGATCCAAAGCAGGCTTACGCTACACCCAGGGAGGCAAGGGCAAGTACTGGCTGCCACAGCGTGGCACTGGTGATATCCGCGACGCTACCCGAGGCGCGCGTCATCAAGGTCCACTCAAGAAGCTACGCCGATACATCAATGATAAGCGTATGCAGCTTGAAGGTCACGCACCACTCACTCCTGCCGAGGCAGACGAGATCATCCACGAAGATCCCGACCTAGCGCAAGAGCAGGAACACTCGGAACGAAGCCCACTTCTCCGTCATCCTAAGGATGCTGCGCGTAGTGCTGTGCGACACGCGGGTGAAGGATTGGATTTTTTCGCCGAACGTCAGCTCGATTCAGATGAAGAAGCTGAGGATCTCCGATTTGACGATCCAGACTCAGATGAGGAAGAGGCGTACAAACGTTCAAGAGCGCTCAATTTTGGCGACTATGCATATCCTAATATTGATATCACGCGTGAGCAGGCTAGGAACAATCGTTGGGAACAAGATGATGAAATTGTACATAGGAGGAAGCGAAGAGGCACTATCTCGAAGAAGGATAAGGGAGCGCTTGATAAGGCTCGTCAGGAGGCGCGCGAGTTTGACAATGGTATCGAGGGCAGCTCGAACGGTGGTCCTTCAGCAGCGAAACAAGTCAACGGCGTCAGTGATGGCAAGGCAAGGGGTAAAGCGAAGGGCAAGGCGGAGGACGGGGACGCAAAGAAAGGCAAGAAGGCAAGCAAGGACGGCAAAGGAGAAGATGGCAAGGAAGAAGCCGAGAATCGCAAGTCGAAATCGCCTTGGCTGTCATGGGATCGAGAACAGGAAGAGTCACCTGAAGCTTCCAAAGACGGCTGCAAATCAACCGAACCATCAAAGCAAAATGGCTCTGCCCAACCATCTCAATCCAGAGACAACAAGTCCAAAGACGCGGAAGCTAAGAGCAATCCAGAAGAACACGACCCATACGGAGCAGTAGACCTCGTAGTCGAAGACTACAAAGCCGAAGAACGTGAGCGTCTCCTCGAACGCCGTCGCGGAGATCCAGCCCTTCGCGCAGGCAAAGGAACCCGCATTTTCAAAAAGCAATACATTCCCACACCGCCACACTCGAGCTCTTCCACACCTACCACGGAAAACGCTCCCCACACAAAGCCGCACAACGTGGTCGAACGCGACGGCTCCCCATCAACACCGCTCAACCCACCTGCATCTACTGCTGCTGCTGTCACCGTTCAGCCCAACACTGTAAACGATAAGGAGAAAGAAAAGAAGGAAAGTGTAGGAAAGAATGTGAATGTGCAGCTAGAAGACTCGACCAAGCATGGAACTGCGAGGAACAGTGGCGATAAAGAGGGAGATGTACTGGTGAGTAGAAGGATCGATGTGGAGGAGAACAAAGATTTCTTGCATGGAAGAGTGCTTTCTCTCGTCAAGAATAATAGGGTGGATGAAGATGATGCTGAGAATCCTTGGGCTTAGTTCTAGTACTGCATGCTTCCGCATTTTGCAATTCACATCATTGGATAGGAGACCTGTGCCCGCTCATGTTCGCGATCGTTGCTCATGTTCGCGATCGTTGCTCATGTTCGATGATGTTCGAATGCAGGAAGGTGAGTCGAAGTGCAAGAACGATTCTGATCATTTTGAATGGGGCATGTGGGTGATGTATATGGTACAACGGAGTGTGAAGTGTGTCGTCTGTTTCCAGGCGGTTGAGAGGATTGCGAAACAGGAGGGCTGACCAATGAGCTGCTCGTGAAGTCACGGTTGCTGGATGCCGTTGAACGTTGAAAGCCGAGTGTGCTTGCACGATCAGTTTCGTGACGCCAGATTGGAGACAAAGCGGCAGGCATAGGGCGAATGAGTGCTGAAGCGATTGCGCATCCACAAAAAGCTGAGTCGGAACTCTTGCTGTGCCGGCAGGTTCGCGGTTGTCTGCGTCCAAAGGTAAGCGTTGACGAGCCGCTTAGAGGTCATCGAGGTCCTCATCATCGTCACTGTCGTCTTCCTCATAATCGCTACCCTCCTGGAACTCGATCTCGCCGCCCTCCTCCTCGCCGAAGGTGTCGGTCTCGTTGATCTTGGCCGACTCGGGCAACTCGCCCTGCTGCTTGAGCGCACGAGCCTCATCAGCGTTGTACTTTTGAATCACATCGGCTTTGCCATCCTGGAAGTCACGAAGCGAGATCAAGATGATGTCACCCTGGTTGATCCAGACCTTCTTACGGAGCTTGCCACGAATGTGTGCGAGACGCTTCTCGCCGTCGAAGCATTGTGCTTCCAATCGGCCGTTACCGAGCATCTTGAGCACCTGAGCGTACTCTGTAGCATTTCAAGGCGTACAGATTGGAAACGAAAGGGGTTAGTAATGTTGCCAAAATCCTCGAGGATGTAAGATGGTGGCGATATGGTGGTGGAAGATACTAACCTTGACCCTCTTCCTTGAGGACGAGCTCTCGCTTGTCGCCGATATCGTTCTTTCCGCGACGACGGTTCTTGCCACCCTTTCCTTTATTCTTGGGCATGATGTCTCTGTACTGTTGGTGTGAAGTGGTGGAGACAGTATGGTAGAGAAGAAACAATGCCAACTAGACCTGAGTTGAAAGTGTCGGTGCTGCTCGCTACGGCGTCAACCTCAATGAAACTGACGCTGTGACGATCGCTGCTGCTGCGCTTCACAGCTGCAAAAATAGAAGAATGCAACAAGCAGCAACAGACGTCTTTTTCTTTGTATTCACAATGCTTAAAAGGAAATGCGTCATGAGAGAGCTTGAATTCAAAGAAGTCAGAAGATCTGAATTTCGACCTGCGTCAGGAAGAAATGTGCGTCTCCCTCTGCCAGTTGAAGGGAGAAGAAATTTTGAGACTCGAGTCCACCAGAACTGAGCTTCTTCTCCAGACATGAGACTCATCGTGTGATGCGTAGACCCGGTGTGTAGAAGTCGAGCTGGTGGAAGCAAAGTTGACGACTCTCGACTGAGCCGTACTAGTACCTTACGCTGACACGTTGACCGTCAAGGCTCGACAATGTCGTCTCAAGCTGCCACAGGCTCATCCAGGACATCTATGAACATCATGGCATGGGCTTTGAATCCTGTGCGGACGGAATGGCAAACAGACGTAGTGATGTGGGTGTGCGCCCAAGAGAAATCGAAAGTAGAAGCTACGATCTGACAATCACGCAAAATTATTCATTCTGGCCGAGAAGAAGAAGCGAGTGCAGACTGACGTCTGTCTAAAGGTTTACAAGTCGAGCTGGCGACTGAAACAAGCACAGGCCAAGCTTGAAGCCACGCACCGCCCTCACCTTCATTCGAGAGAGTTACAGTATCATCGTCGACTCCTCACCACAACGAGCTCGTCTTCGCAACCCTATTCATTGTGGTCCCCGCAACATACTTTCAGGACGAGTCCGATTCTACAGCATACTCTCGCATCCACGGACAGGATTCCTCACGCATTTAGGGACTCAACAATTAAACCCCTGATTTGACCGCACTCTATATCTCACAACACCACTCTCGGTACCATGTATCAACCACAGGACGGCTACCCATCACGGTCGCCTCCACCGCTTCAGCATCCCATTCCAACACACCCTCCATTCAAAGTGCCGGATCCGCCCATCTCGCCTAACCCAGTTCCACAGACTTCGGTGACCGACCCTCATGTTTCATCGGCCCAACGACGAGGTGGGCCTGCTGCCAACCTTCAAGCAGCTGCTGGAGGCGGATACCAGCGCTTCGCATCTCCGCCCATCCAATCGCCTCCAACCCAGTCGGCTTATGCTGCTTCATCGTATGGCTCGCAACAGCCAGGTATCGGTGGTCCCAACCAGGGCTACTTTCCGGGTACTGGCGCCGCCGGTGGTCAGCAGCAAGGCTGGGGTGGCTTTCCTGGCTTCGGCGGTGCAGGTGGACCTCAGATCATGAACGATGCCACCACGCAGATGGGTGTCCAGTTTGGCCAGCACATGGCAGCAGTGGGAGGCGAATACGTGCAAAAGAACTTTAACGCTCTCCTTCCCATGCCTGTTCTCAAGCACTACTTCAATGTCTCCAATTCTTACGTCCTGCACAAGCTTCGCATCGTCCTCTTCCCATGGCGTCACAAGCCATGGTCTCGTGCACACCGACACTCTGCAGGCGGAGGAGGCGTCTCGTCTGCCTACTCAGAAACTCCTGCTGTCAAGACCGCCTCTTCAGGCGCAGAGGGCTACCTCCCACCCCGAGACGACGTCAACTCGCCCGATCTCTACATTCCCACCATGGCCTTTGTCACCTACATCATCGTCACCAGCGTCATTCTCGGTCTTGAATCCCGCTTCCACCCCGAGGTTCTCGGTCTTCGCGCCTCCCGCGCCCTCGCAATCATCCTCGTGGAACTTGCAGCCATCAAGCTCGGAACCTACCTCCTCAACATCCAAGGAGATCATACGATGATGGACCTCCTCGCCTACTCTGGCTATAAGTTTGTCGGCACATTGATCACTCTGTTGGTAGGATTGCTCAAAGTTAGGGGCTTGGTTTACTGGAGCGTGTTCTTGTACTGTTTTGCAGCCAACGCCTTCTTCTTGTTGAGAAGCTTGAGGTATGTCGTGTTGCCGGATCCAAGCTCGCCTTCAAGTCAGACTATTACGCATGCACAGAGGTCGAGGAGGATTCAGTTTTTGTTCTGTATTGCCGTGGCGCAGATCGTGTTCGGTTGGGCGTTGATTATTGGCATCTTTAAGGATACGCCTTTGACCAAGGCTGTCAAGTCGGTGTAAGGTGGAAGTAGGTTCATTTTCAATACGTTCATGTAATGCAAAGTATTGGTTCGCAATGGTACTCGAGCCTCTCTAAGTGACTGGTCGGAGTAAGAGCAGAGTGTCCGAACGAATATTTCAAGTTGCAATCTCAATCCGACAGCTTGCCTTGCGCCTGTCGGCTTCAGAAATGCAATGCAAAACTCACGATCTGCAGCTAAGAACAGCAGCACTCAGCATCTCAGTCCGCAGAGCTTCCCCTGTTCTGTGCTGAAGCACGACCTTGTGCCGCGACACAAGTATCTCACAACCCGCGCACAGGCCGGATCAAGCAAGTCTTTTTGCTTGATCATACCTAGTGTAGCAACGTGACTTGATTCGATGCAGAGGGTAGATCCTATTTCAATTCTAGCGGAGCGTGATCTGACAAGGTGAATTAGGGATTGAGTCGAGTCGCGAGAAGTTTAGTGACCCTTCTTGACGGCAACAGTGTCCCATGCGGCACGCTCAGACTCCTCCTCGGCGACCTCTGCGACGTAAGGGGTGAGGTATCGCTTGTCCTGTGAGATGGTAACATGGAAAAAAGGTTGAAAAGTCAGTCGAGTGTTCGTTTGCTGCCGAACAATATTGCGACCGTTTTGCTGTCCACGAATTCCTTCGACAGAATTGCCTTATGCCCGTTCTAAGCCCAACATGTTCCTATTTGTTGTTCCTTTTCCAAATCCTACGATTGTAGTATCGCTTCATGATGACGATGCTGCGAGTGATGCGTGCAGAGCCTGTTGAATGTCCTCCTCCTGGTGGCTTATCTTACGCTTCCTTCGTTTCACGGAACGTATGGGAAACTTACCTCCTTAGCGGGAAGCCACTGCTCCTTGGGAAGCTCACGGTGGAGAACCGAAAGCTGAGCGGCCTGACGAAGACGGAAGGCACGGTCGTAGGCCTCCTTCTCAGGAAGACGCGAGATAGCCTTCTGAACACGAGACGACTCCTCGACCATCAAGTCATCGTAGCGGAGACCCATCTGACGGTGGCCAGTAGCGTTGGCGTAGGCGTTGGCGACGGGCTTAAGCATACGCATAAGCGCCGGCGACGACTGCACGTACTTGGCAAGGGAGAGACCGGAGAGTGCCTGCGAGATGAGAAACAAAAACGGAGCGATGCAGGATAGGCGCGGGGTGGTCGAATGTGTCCATGGCGATGTAGCGTAGTGCATTTGATAAGTTGCCAAAGGTGCGTGTGTTGTTATGATAGGTTGTGGACGATGCAGTGGCGAGGAGTAGTGACACGAACAAGAGTATCAAAAGTGAAAATCGGTCAGTATCAATGTAATGCAGCATAGTCTTGGCGGAGACTGTCTAAATGCCTGCTGATGACGGCCATAAGCGTCTAGACGCTATTGTGCGCTGTCGTGAATGTCGAGAGTACGTACGAGAACCATCTTTGCGAATATAAAAGATGTGGGATCGAGTGATGATGGTAGCGAACAGGGTTCAAGATAGCGACAACGACGATCAAGCTTTGCTGCGATGGCGGAGTAGCCACAACTTCGAGTCTTGCGAGACTTCCAAATCCTCGTTCGCACGAATGGCCTTTGCTTGCTTGCTTGCTCTCCGATTACAAATCGCAGGGCTCGTTGCAATTTCTCACCCGCGCAAAGTTGTATTTGAGAAATTGAAATCGGGCGTGCTTCTGCGCGCGAGAATTCGACCTCTTCTCTCGGAGCGTCGCGGAGAGCCGAAATGGAACAAAGTGTCAGATCGTCTTAGTGCTGATGTAAGGATGACAGCTCTAGACCTTCTCCACACGTCAAAAAGTGTCCGAAGATGTCAGCCAGAAACTAAGCTAAAGCCATTTTTTGGAAGAAGCCGGTGCAGTTCAGACAGAAGCCTTTCACCTCGTTCCAGGACTTTGTTGACCATCACATATAGGCCAAGATGCTGCTCTCAAGGACAGCGTCTCGCCTGTCAGCAGGCCCAGCATCGTTGGTGCATAGCAAGTCGAGACTTCTCAGCACCTCGACAAAGTTGCTGGCAGCAAACAATGACAAGAAGCGCATCGCTGTGCTAGGCGGCGGAATCTCGGGTCTCACCTCAGCATATCGCTTGGCTCAGCAATTGCCAAAGGACCGATACGATGTTATCCTTTTCGAACATCAAGATCGACTTGGAGGCTGGATTCAGTCCGAACGAATCGCGTTACCGGCCAACGATGCCGCCTCAAGCTCTACCACAGCTCTTATCGAGAAGGGTCCGCGCAGCATCCGGCCAGCAGGCTACTCCGGGTTGATGATGCTTGAGCTCGTCCGCTCGCTTGGCTTGCTGGAGAGGCTACTCAAAGTCCCCAAGACTGCTCCATCAGCGCAAAATAGATATCTCTACTACCCAGATCGCCTCGCGAAGCTCCCTAGTAGCGTTCCCTCCCTCCTCTCAGCACTATTCAAATTGCCTTTCCTTCGTTCCATCATCCCTGGGGTGCTGCGCGAGCCTCGCGGGCCATCACGCTTCCTTCGTCCACGATCAGAATCTCAGTCAGAAAAGACCCGCCTGCAACAGCGCGAGCTCATCGAAGATGAGAGCGTCGACTCGTTTGTTTCGCGTCGCTTTGGCAAGGGACTAGCAGAGAACCTTGTCTCGGCCGTCATCCACGGAATCTACGCAGGTGACACACGTAAGCTCAGTGTTCGTGCAGTACTGCCTTTCCTCTGGGAGGCAGAGCGAGTTCATGGCAGTGTGTTGCGTAGCATGCTCCCCTCGAAAAGAAACAAGCGTCATCGCGCCCTTCCCGAAGCCGAGGCAGCAGTGAAGGCGGCGAAGGAGGACCGACTGAAGGAGATCGAGAAGGAGCTCGGCAAGGACTTTGTGGACAGCTACAAGAAGATCAGTGTATACAGCTTCCCCGATGGCGTCCAGGAAATCGTACGGGCGCTGGAAGCACGTCTCGCTGAACACGACAATGTACAGATCAAGAAGAGCGACGCTGTTCGATCCCTCGTTATCGATTCTTCAGGTAAGGTCTCGCTGCGCACGGAGAAGGGAGAGACTATCGAAGCAGATCGTATCATCTCCAGCATTCCATCGTCCCAGCTTGCCGACGTTCTTCCGCGAAGCAGCGAATTGCCTCACCTCAAACACAACCCTTCTGCAAACGTCGGTGTTGTCAACATCGTTGTTTCTCCCACCGCCGTCTCGTCAAGCAGCAAGCCACTTGTGCCAGTAGAAGGATTTGGCTACCTCATCCCACGTACAACACCTGGCAACGAAGATGGCATCCTCGGCGTTGTCTTTGACAGCGATGCAATCCCAGAGCAAGACTCGGCCGATGCGACTTCTCGCCCGATCAAGCTGACTGTCATGATGGGTGGCTCGCATTGGTCGTCCCTCTCCACTCTCCCGTCGGAGCAAGACATGAAGGCGCGTGCCATCCGGGCTGTCTCTCGCCATCTCGGCATTGACGCTTCTCTGCTTGAGGACTCATCCAAGGTTACAGTCGAGGCGACGATGCAGAAGGACTGCATTCCATGGTACCTCGTCGGGCACCCTTTCAGGATGGCACAACTTCATAAAGCATTAGAGCAGGACGAGGCTTTGGCGAGCAAGCTGACGCTGGTTGGTGCAAGTTACACAGGTGTCAGTCTGAATGATTGTGTAGCGTACGCAACGGAAGCGGTCGAGCAGATCGTGGCGGCAGAGCTGAATGGTGGGGACAAGGTCGTGACAGGTTTGCGCTCATTCGCTATCCCTCCGATCGCACCCACAAAGACTGCGTCAAGTATCACAGCTAAAGCAAAGAATGGCGACACAAGGCCTAGTACTCAGCCACAAGGCTTGATGGGTCCGACAACGACTCAGTTCTCCTTCGCTCGAGGGATACACACTTCTTCCCGCCGTCAGTTCTCCACATCTCGACGTGCGCTCGAAGCTTCCCAATCAAGATCTTCTGCTTCGCCTCTTGCCTCCTCCATTTCGAGCCTGGACGAGAAGAAACCAACCAAAAGCCTCAATGAGATCCTTTTAGACAGCATCCGCGCCTCAGGTCCTATGCCAGTCTCGACCTACATGCGAACCTGTCTCCTCGACCCTATGCAAGGCTACTATTCTTCCGCCAACTCGCCAGCCACTTCACGTGAAGTTCTCGGTTCGCGTGGTGACTTCATTACCTCCCCTGAGATCTCACAGGTCTTTGGTGAACTTGTTGCCATCTTTTACCTCGCAAGATGGCAGAGTGTTGGTGCACCTCAAAAGACTAGGCTAGTTGAATTGGGTCCGGGTAAAGGAACCCTGCTAGCGGATATGCTGAGGACGTTTGCGACATTCAAGCCCTTCATGACGACGCTGAAGCGGATACAGCTGGTGGAGACGAGTGACGGGTTGATGGAGTTGCAGCTCAATGCTATCAAGGAGGCACTTGCGGTTGCAGGAAAGACGGTGATTAGTGCTGAAGAGGAGGCTGAAGCAGGAGCAGATGGTGTGGTTGTCGAATGGTACCCCTCGCTGGACATGGTACCCATTGTTCCGGAAGAGTTCACCATCTTGACAGCGCACGAATTCTTCGATGCTCTCCCAACACACATCTTCGAAAAGCACACCGACGGGAAATTCAGGGAAGTCATGGTCGGCATCAAGCCCAAATCTTCCATCACAATTCTCAAGCCCGGTGACAACCTCTCAACGCTGGAAAGGGAGAAGAAAGAAGAGCTCGGATTTGTCCTTTCTCCCACCCCCACACCTTGGGCTCAGATGCTGGTGCAAAACAATCCTCGTTTTCAGCACCTTCAACCAGGTCAGCGCGTCGAAGTATCTCCTGAAGCATGGGCGGTCGCTCGTCGCGTAGGTGAACTTGTTGCTGGTCGACCTGCCGCTCCTCCCACTTCTCTTCCCAAGACTGCTTCTACCGGTCCCGCACCTCCCGCTGGTTCGGCAGAAGCAGAGGCAGAAGCCAAACTCGAAGCAGAGCGTTTGGAAGCAGAAGCCGCACGTGAAACCGCCCGTCTCGCCTCGCCTTCCAACGGCGGCATAGGTCTCGTGATTGATTACGGAGGAGACCAAGCCTACGGCTCATCCTTCCGTGCTTTCCGTCACCACCAGCTTGTACCCATCTTCGAACAACCCGGCGCTGTGGATCTTACAGTCAATGTCGATTTCCTCCATCTTAAAAGCGCTATTCAAACCACAGATGCTAGGTATCTAGGCCCACTAGATCAGGCAGATTTCTTGGTCGGCATGGGTCTACAGATGCGTACAGAGAAATTGGTGCAGAGTAAAGCAGAGCAAGACGAGAAAAGGATCAAGGACGCTGCGAATCGATTGATTGATGAGACTGGAATGGGGGTTCAGTACAAAGCCTTGGCGGTGGCTGCTGCTCCAACGCCCGGAGGAAAGAAAGAGGGCGGTAGGGAGAAAGAGTCTGATCCTGATATTTACCCTTTTGAGTTCCAGCAATAGCTCTCTCATCACACAGATGTAATGCATGGTGAAACGAAATCCCTTTTGCTTTCGATAACATCGTATCTGTGCTTTGCTACAACATTGCCTTCGTGAGCGGCAGGTTTTAGGAAGAGAAATCAAAATTAACCCCCGACAACCCACCCAAGTTGAAATGACTTGCACTTGTCGTTCTCGACCTACTTCCCAAACCATGTGATGTAGTAGCCCCACTCAAATGCCCGCTCGCCAGGGGAGTCATACTCATCGAACTAGCCAAAGCCGCATTAGCAGCTGCACTATTCAACGGGACTCCACCGTTTCCATTGCCAATAGCTCCACCTCCAAAATCAAAGGCTCCTCCACCACCCATACCGAACTTTGTCGCATGCTGGCTCGGCTCCACCACCTCCCCCTCCGCCGCAGCTAGATGGGAGCCATTAGGGACAGAACCGTCAACGGTAGCGGCTCCGAACAAATCATGCATAGAGGTCTGGCTGAATCCGGGCGGAAGAAGAGAACCCCAGAAATCATCCATGCCTGAGGTTGCGCCAAAGATTTGACTCGGCCAATTGACGTTACTGCCCTCAGCCGCGGGGTTGGAGGCTGCACCGGAGGCAAACTCTGCAGAGTTTGGGTCGAGCGTGGTTGGAACGGTTCCTTCTGTGGTGCCGGTGGTGGTAGCGATCGGTTCGACAGGAGCTTGCATCGTGCCCTCTGCTGCGTTGGCTTCGCCATCAACTTGCATGCCATCAGGCGAAACAGCACGAGAAGCAACACGACTGCCAGTAGCAGACTTGGACGCTGTAGTGTGCTCCTTTCGTTCTTGCAGTAAAGCGCGCAAGAACTGTGCATACAAATGAGGAGTATGCGTCTCGTTCACAGCAACTTCCTGCAACATGTCAACTGCGTCCTGTACCAGGGTCAAAATCGATTCTTCCTCAACATAGCCAGCAAACGCTGGTCGAATGAGCTTCAACAGGAAGACGCATGCATAGGCAAGCGTCAAGATATGCGCATCCGGAGCGTACCTCATGTTGCGACGAAGGGGACCAGTGCTCTGGACTACGATGGTCTTAGCGGCTTCGAGACACTTGGCAAAGTACTGAGCTCGATCCAAGCTTGCACCGATAGGGTGGTCGACGGCTTGCTGCAAGCCAAATGAGTTGAGTACGAGAACTGCAAAACTGTATCGAACAGGCACCGAGTTCGAGTGGAAAATCATGATCCGAGTGCTGAGGTCGAGGTTCTCTGCGTCCTCATCGTCGTCGTCGAACACGTACTTGAAGCCTTTGTCTGCAGTACCATTGGCCGCTTCCTTGGCACCAGTAGCATCAGCGGTCGCATCCTTATTAGCGCCTTTGCCTTTGCCCTTCTCCTTGGCGGCAGCCTTCTCAGCAGCCAGGGCCAACCTGCGCCTCTTCTTCTCGACATATTCATCACCTTCCTCCGGCATCGACCAGAGCCCTCGATACCGCCATTCCTCCTTCCACTCTTGCAGCTGCTCGTTGAACACGGGCAACACAAGGGAGTAGTCGATCTCTGTGTTGAGACCCGACACAGACGATGTGGACGAGTATAGAAAGTCGAGCTGCCTTGAGCTGATGCGGTAAAGACCAACAACAGCACTGACCGAAAGATCCCAAGGACGACTGAATCGGCTACCCCAGTTGCGACAGTTTCGAATGATCCAATCCTCTCGAATGGTGTACGGCTTGCCCATCTGAATGCTCAACCCGCGGTCGAGTGCGAAGCAGACGTACCAAGTGCGTTCGCGGTTGAGGATCTCGCGCTCGCGATCGAGCACGGCCGGGTCGTCAGGGTGAGGACTGTGATTGAAGGTAGCCACGCTCTTGCGGTGAAGGTTGAGGTCAGTGGCCATGCGGAGTGCGATACCGGAGTACATCCAGGTTTTGTCCTCCTCGAAGCGCTCAGCAGGTTGAGCGTACATGGCCATCAGCAAGAAACCTTGGACGATCTCGATCGACTTGAAGCCGCGGTTCACCACATCGAAAGCGACTTTGCGGGTCAAAGAGAGACATTTGGCGTGCAGATCGGGTCGGCGCTCGTAGAACTTGGCTGCGACGGTGCAGACGCAGGTAAACAGGAAGGGAGATCGACTGCAGATGAATGTCGGCGTGTGCCATTCGGCATCCAGCAGACACACGTGCTGTGTGCATCGGCGGAAGAAGATGCTAAATAGATCGAGCACCTCTTCGGACGTAACGATGCCGAGGGTGAGCAGCTCAGGCGGCATCTCACGCTCGATGATGATGCGACGCAGAGGGAGGATGGTCATCGGACCAGGACGGAAGTAGTTCTGTGACGCAACGCCAAGTGGGATTTTGCGCTTAGACTCGTCGTGCTCTCCGCCTTGGCCATCGGGAGAGCCGTCTTCGCCACCTTCAGACTTGATGGTCTTGTCTGGGCTCTGGCCGCCGGTGCTGCCTGATTTCTGGCTATCCTTCTCGCTGGACTTGTTGCTGGCGCCGCTGCGGGCGAGCTTGCGGACGCGATGGGTGTTGTGCAAACTGGCTTCGGCGAGTAGACCGAGTGGATTGAGGGTGTTGTCCGGAAGCGAGTGAAGGCGGGGAGAGCCACGCGAAGGTCGGCTGCGTTGTGCATCAGAGCCTTGTCCGGCTGAACGTGACTGCTGGCGATGAAGATGAGGCAGGGGCTCGAGGAAACGTGTACCTTGGGCGTTGGCAGGCGAGGGGACACTGCCGTCGGTGGAGGAAGCGCTCCTCTGTGCAACGGCGTTAGGGTTGATGGTGCTGACAGGACTGGCACCGTCTGCGCTAGCGCGAGCGGGCAAGCCTGCATGAGTACCGTGAGACGAATAGGGATCTCCGACGCGTGTCCATGGTGAGCGCGGACCGTAGTCACCACCAGAGAAGGAGCTTGAGTGAGTGAGACGAGGATCTGACCTCTGCGTTTCCTTAAAGCAGCGTTCGGGCGAAGGGCTGCGAGTGACCATGCCACCATGCTGAGCTGCAAGGCCGGGATCACGGATGCTGCGAAGGACGGTTGCGAGAGTTTGCTCCATCTTGCGAAGACTCTGCTGCATCGCTTCGGCTTTCTGATTCTTTCCGCCCTTCTTTCCGCGGTTGCTCTCTTCGAAGATGCATTCGTGGTTGCCATTGCGGCATCGATTGCAAGGTGGAGCCTTCTCTGCACCTACACAACGCATCTTGAGACGTCGACAGTTTGTACAAGCGCGTGCACCTCGGGTTGGCTTCTGCTTCTTGCCAGCTGTGCCATCCTTAGCATCCTTGGCCTTGTCGCCGTTTGGCTTGGCATTTGCGGCGTTTGCCTTCTTGCCTTTTGCGGTTTTTGGAGAGGTAGAGCGTTTGCGCTTGTTTCCAACGGCCTTGCCATTGGCATTGTTGATGGTCTGGTTCCCTTCGTCTTCGACCTCGTCGCCTTCGTCATCGTCATCGTCATCGTCGTCATCGTCATCGTCGTCGTCATCGTCTTCATCTTCGTCATCGTCTTCATCATCATCGTCGTCATCATCATCATCAGCTTCCCTGCTTTCGCTCCTTTTGGCAGAGGGTGGCGCGCTGCTGCTATGCAAGGCGGAAGGGTTGGATGTGGCCCATGCGGGTGTCTGGCCGGTTCGGTACGGCGAGTAGGATGACGACGGGTAGGCGAGAGACGCGAGCGCATGGCCATAGGACGTAAGAGGCGAGTGATGACCAGGAGTGTGAGATCCGCTGCCGGTATGGCCGGTAAGTGACGAATGTTGGAGATGGGCGGCAGACGAGGTCGGCAGGTTGTGCTCGACAGAGCCTTGCCGGGAATGCGAGAACTTTGGTGGAGTGTTCATAGTCGATGGAAGTGCGTGTCGGGGAAGACTGAGACTTGGATGGCTGAAAAGGGTGGAGACAAGGACCGAAGGATCGACGGACGGATGGATCGAATTGTGGTGTTTAAGGCTTCAGGTGGGAATCGGAAGAAGAAAAGCCGCCTATTGAGAAATCAACTAGCCGAACCAGTGTTTGGTGTGTTATGAAATGTGACGGAGCGATGAGACGAAGCGGTGGATGATGCGACAACTTCCGAGAACCAAGTCGATGAAGCAATGTGATCGTACAGAAACGCTGCGGATGCGCAATTTGCGTGAAAAGGATAACGATGCAAGTGGGGCGAATTGAATGGAAATGAAGATCTCGTTCTAGTGGCACGGTTGACGGATATGGCCAGCGGCAACAAGGTTCTTGCGATGCCGGAGGAAGAGCCAAGCCACGAACGGGTTGCAGCTGTTTTGTGACAGAATGTCGAGAAGCGAGTCGGTGGACCAACAATGCGCTACAACGAGATAATGTTGATGAGCTTGTGCTAAAGCAACCGCGATTGTGAACATGATAGTGGTGGGGATGATGATGGAGGCCGGGCTCAGTCGGTATTGGAATAGAGTAGGGTACACGAAGAAATCGAGGAGCCTCGTTTGGTGAGCTGACGCGGAGAACCGGTTGCAAAGTAGGGAAAAGGGTTCTCCTGAGAATGGAAGAAGAGCACTTGAGCAGTGAAATTGGTGCGCCAATTCGGACACGCTTTGCTTCCGACAATGCCGGTCAAATGGTGAATTTTTATCAATTCGTGGCTCGGTCGTCTCTTTGTGTCTGTCAGTTTGCAAAGCTGAGTCGTGACTTGACGACGGACCGCGCTTGGCCGACACGAGGACCAAAAAGGCCAAGAGCTCTCTTTCTTCTGCGCCTGCTCCGCTTTCTTCCTTCCTTCCTTCCGCCCGCACCAAGCCGTGCCCTTTTCTTCTTGACCTGGAGAGTCACAGTGTGTCTGACCACTTGCGATTCGGCTCCCTCTCCCTTGGATTGCTCCCTAGCCCCGCCTGCAATCACTGCTAGAGATCGAGCATTGACCTCCCGAGCTTGTGCTCGTAAATGAAGATCTACTGTACTGTTTCTGGTTTAATTGAGCACCGGCTCAAAAAAGCCGTCTTCCCGGCCGCAGCTTGTGACATCTCTGCGCAGAAATGCAAACACCTTTGCTGCAAGCCACATCTCGTCAAGTCCTCCCGGAGCAGGCATCCAGCAGCAAGATGACGACCAGTCACAACTCACTGAGTACGTACATCTATCTCCGTTGGCTTGAGCTTGCGTTGCAAATGTTGGAGTCACCCCAACTTTGACTCTGAAGCATGATTTGGTGCCCCACTCCTGGACGGTACAAGCCCGACACTTCCGGCTGAACTTTCGACTCGTGGTTCATGCTCTTCACCCTTGCCAAAGCCTTCAAGCTTGGGCATGGTTCAGTTGTTTCGGCCTTCGCCGTGGCTGTTCGGATCAAGCCTTCCGATATAATGGAACCCCGATCCTGCAACGCACCATCGGGAATAACAGCCTCCACTCATTCGAATGTCATCGGATTCTTCCGACTTCAGGGTCCAGCTCGAGGAACGCAACAGCAACACTAATGCATTCACAGCGCACCACCATCTCACTGTTGGGGTAGCGGCTCGTGATGTCAGTGGTGCCAAATCCCCCGCGGGTGGCATATGTTGTCTCGGGCGATCTGGTGCGATCTGCCGACCTGCTGCCGTCAAACAAGGGTCGGTCGTCTTTAGTTCACTCTCTCGCATACCATCTGGACCTTCTCGATCTTTCCTCAGTAGACGAATCTTCAGAGAGAGCCAAGCTTCTCGGTGCCATCGCAGCAGACGCGTCTCCTTCAAGCTCTAATCTTTCGGACTTGAGTCGAGCGACCGTCTACCTCCCACATGCAGCAACACATCAGCAGCTGACGAGCTACCATCGAGAATCCTTCGTCAAGCAATTAGCCAAAGGTGCAAATGCAGGCAACCTCGAACACGCCGCAAAGCGTCGCAAAGTTCAGTCACCCTCACACTCAAGCAGCGACGGTTCATCCGATCAAGACAACTCGGAAGCATCCGACGAAAGCTCTAGCTCAGAAGAGCTTCATCTTCGACCCTCCTCCGCCGTCTCAGGCCCCTCCCGTCAGCGAGGCTACAAACGCCCTCGTGCCAAAAACCAGTTCGGACTTCAAGATGACTGTCCAGCATTCGAGGGCTTGCTTCGACATATTTCTCTGGTGGCAGGAGCTTCTATCACTGCTGCAGAACTGTTGGCTACAGGACAAGCTGACATCGCCATTGCTTGGGATGGAGGAAGGCATCATGCCAAGAAAGATGCCGCTTCGGGGTTCTGCTACATCAATGATGTAGTGTTGGCTATATTGGCGCTGCGAAAACCAAGAAAAGTGACTGTGACTACTACCGTTCCGCGCCACCCTGGTTCCAATGGCGATGGTCACAGGGAAGGAAAGGTGGGTGAAGCGGAGACAATACGCAAAACCACAATCAAAAGAGTAGATCGAGTTATGTATCTCGATCTCGACCTACATTGGGGTGATGGAGTGGAAGAAGCTTTTCACACCAGCCCAAATGTCTTGACACTCAGCATACATCATTATGCGCCTGGCTTCTTTCCCTGTTATGCTGCTTCTTCCGATCCGCACCGCTTCGGTCCTCCTGGCTCACTCAAAAGCGACACTGGTGCCGGCAGTAGAACGCTCAACATCCCTCTTGGCATCGGCAGCTCCGACGCCAGCTTAGTCCGGGTGATGGAAAGCACAGTGCAGTCTCTAGTAGATTCTTGGGATCCAGAAATGATCGTGGTTCAGTGCGGAGTAGATGGGTTAGCCGGAGATCCAATGGCTGTTTGGAACCTTTCTGCGGCTGCATATGTCAAAGCGATACAAAGAGTGCTTAGTTGGAAAAGGCCGACGCTGTTGCTAGGTGGGGGAGGATATTGCAGTGAGAACGCGGCTAGGTGTTGGAGTTTGCTAACGGCTGTTTGCTTGGGTCGGTTTCAAGATGGCCGTCATGCGAAGAGGCATGCTGGAAAGCCGTCGCACGATGATCCGACGCCGCTAACGGAACAAAACAAAACCGAAGAGGATTCAAAGCACGGAGTCAAGCAGGCTTCAACGGAGAAGATCTCCTTCGATACAGCGATACCAGATCACAAGTTTTGGCCCAACTATGCGCCCGAATACACCCTCGACGTACCAGCGGGTGAGATGATCGATCAAAACGACGAAGCGCATTTCGAAGCCATTCACAAGACATTCTTAGAGCACATCAAAACCATCTCTTCTTCCACCTCTACGCGCACTTGGAAATGAATACAACTCACTAATGATACCCCACTAAAAGCACAATCCGTAACGTATCTGTTAGAAAGCTTGAAAGAGTGAAGACTAGAGTACATGCGAGAGAGATCAATACGAAACGTGACACGAAAGAATGCAGAGCGCGGGAAAGGTCCAGACATGACGCAAGCGCTGCTTATCGCGACCATTGCTTGCCGTCCTTGTTACCGACCGCATTTGCACCGGACTTCCTGAAGTGGTCCTTTCCACCACCGTTCTGATGATTCCTGCGGTAATACGCCCTCCTATCGTTCTGTTGCCTCTTCGGGTTGATCTCATTATCATCACCACCTTGCCCATCTGCATCGACTTCCTTTCTCTTCCCACCTGCACTGCTTGACGCTGAACCCTTCAGCCCGGTACCGATAGTAATGTTGACCTTAGGCGGCACGGCGAAACCGTACGCCTTTGCCACCTTTGCAAGATCCAACTTGTGGATATCAAAGATACGCTTCAACGAGTAAGAACCGTACGCTTGGAGGTAGGATCGGTAACCATCTCGTGCAGACTGATGGAGGTAGTAGTTCTTGCTGATCAGCTTCTCGAGCTGACCCTGAACATTGGCGACCTTGTCAGCGGGGAAAGTGTACTCGTTGAGTGGAACTTTAGCCACCTTGAGGAAACGCAAGAAGCCGAGTTCGGTGGGGAGAAGGAAGAGAAGCGATTTACCGGCATTGCCTGCACGTGCGGTACGACCGACACGGTGAATGTAGTCACGCGGGTCGTCGGGTGGGTCGAACTGAATGATCCAGTCTACACTAGGGATGTCGAGGCCTCGTGCGGCCACATCTGTGCAGAGAAGGGTGCCCGAAGGTGCATTGCAGTATTCGAAGAAAGTGTTGGTTCGCTTTTGCTGCTTTTGCTTGCCATGAAGGTCGAGGACTGGGACGTCGATGAAGTTGAGCAGGTCCGAGTGGTACTTGACCGAGTTGCATGAGCTCATGAAGACGATGATCTTCTTGCCGGCGTTCTTCTTGAGGAAGGTGAACAGCAAGAGGAAACGACGGTCGGAATCGCAAACGACGTAGCCCTGCTCAAGACGAGATACGGTACTGGCTGCGAGATCGGCGTGCACGTTGATGTAAAGAGGACCTGGTCGGAGCGAGATGCGTGCAAGGTCTTGCACCTTGGTAGTCTGTGTAGCCGAGAAAAGCATGCTCTGTCGGTTGTCGTTGGGCAGGATCTTGACGATCTGTCGCATTTCGTCTTCGAAACCAATCTCGAGGATACGGTCAGCCTCGTCGATACACAGCGCCTTGAGGTTGGAGAAGACGAATCCTTTGGTGTTCTGCAAATGATCAAGCAAACGACCAGGAGTAGCAACAATGAGGTTGACACCCTTCTGCAGCTTGTCTGCCTCTGCTCTTCGGTTTGCACCACCCATAATAATGCCGAACGTCTGGTGATGATGCGCCATGAGCTCTTTTGCAACACCGAAGATCTGAAGAGCAAGTTCACGGGTTGGAGAGATGATGATAGCTCCTGTACCGTTTCTTGGCTTGAACTTGAGCCTGTGGAGCATCTCAATTGCAGGAATGAGGAAAGAAAGCGTCTTTCCCGAACCGGTTTGAGCAGCTCCGAGAACGTCCTTACCGGCCATGAGGGGAGGAATGCAGCGAGCCTGGACCTCGGTCATTGTCTTGAAGCCCATGGTCTCGATGGCTTTGCGTGTTGGCTCGGAGAGGTCGAGCGCAGAGAATGGCTGTCGCTCGGCGGCAGGTGTGCTGGAAGATGAAGACGATGAAGCCTTGGCCTTGAAGGAAGACTCGGCGGCAGCGACATCAGCGGCGAGCTGGGAGGCGAGCTCGGCCTCGGCGTCCACCTCTTCGTTCTTGTGTGGCGCCATGGCTGGTTGATATGCGGATGAGAGTGACAGGTGATGCGGTCGTAGCTATACCCAAAACTGGGCTGTGTCTTTCGATGAGTCTGACCTTGGCGGTCAGGTGGTACACTAGGATGATGGCGAAAATGAAGGTTCGAGGTGAGTCGGTTGAGTGGAGAAAGGCTCGTTCAAGATGCACTCTTTCTCGCCTTGAAATTTTCCAAATTTTCCACGCTGAACTTGCAGCCACAAAAGAAAAAGTTGTCAGGCGTTCAAATTTTTTCAGGCACTTGTCCAGAGGACCCGTTGACAGGGAAAATGGAAGTCCCGAATTCCGCAATTCCAAGGCGATTTTTTTTCTTTTTCTCTTTCTGTTTGAGGCAGCGAAAGGCTCAGCTTTGCTTTGCTGTTGGCTCATATTTCTTCTTGCTGTTGAACAGCAAAGTCAAAGTTGTAGCTCACCAGGCCCTTCCTTCTGAAACCACCTTCTTGCGACAAGCATTCAAACATCAGCAACCTCTCACCTCCATCTGCCACTGGACGACTGCACGCATCACTATCATCCTCAGCAATCGGCGCACTCTGCTAGCTGGACGTGTGAATCGCCAGTGTAGCGTGACCGACCCTTACCACCATGTCGTCGAAAGTGGCCACGATAGCTGCCACGCCCATCAAGGGCAAGGCAACATCGAAGGCTACAGCACCAGCAACACCATCCACACCTTCAAATGCTGAGCCAAACTCTAAGCGTAGACGACAACAACCCTCCAGCAATACAGACGCCGCCCAGGCTTCCTCTTCATCTTCGACCACACCTGCCACACGCAAAATTGTCTCTCAGAACCGCCTCTTTGCGCCCTTCCGTGCGCTCGGTTTGATCAGTAACGATGTTCCATTTGCACTCCAAGCACGGTTCGGTGGCAAGGATGCGACAACACCCGACGTCAACGTCATCACCTGTCTCGGTGACAGCTGGGCTATGTGGGATGCTGAAAGGATGACCCTCTTGTTCGTCTCGACATCTCTTCCTGCGCCCATCTCTTCCCTTGTTGTCTCGCTCAGCCCAGATGCTGTCCTCGCCTCAGCTGGCTCCAAGGTGTATCGCTTCCGACGAGGAAAGGTTGATGCTGTCTACGATACCGTCGACCATATCATGAGCCGATTCAACAAACCAAACGGACGCCAGAACGACAACGACAATAATCACGATTCAGACTTGGACGCGGACTCGGACTCGGACTCGGATTCTGACGCCTCCTCGAGCAATATCGAACTCCAGCAGGATCAAGAAGGAACTCAGCTCTCCTTTTTGATCGTCTTCGGAGACACCATTGTCGCTTTGTCCTCGGATGGCCGCAGTGTTTTTGTCTGGTCCATTGCCAGCACCGAGCTGATCCAACGTATCGACCTTCCGGACAACTTCGTTGCTAGCTCGCTTTTGCATCCCGCCACTTACCTCAACAAAATCCTCGTCGGCTCCACTGATGGCCAGCTTGCGCTTTGGAACATTCGAACCGGCTCGCTCGTGCATGCGTACAACTCACAACAACTTCGCACTGCAGCTGCAGGACCAAATGCCGCTGCTCCCTCAGCCGCAATTGTCAGCCTCACCCAGTCTCCTGCTGTTGACGTTGTCGCTGTTGGCTTTGCTGACGGCCACGTCCTCCTTCACGATGTTCGCCTCGACGAGAGCCTTTTCGCGATACACGCTAACGGCGGTCTCTCCTCAGGCTCCGTCTCCTTCCGCTCCGACGGCAAGCAGCACTCGGTCGCCATCGCTACCAATTCGGGCAACATCAGCATCTTTGACCTTGAGCCCGCTTCCGGCACTGGGCCCAGCTCTGCCAACAGCGGTCCGCGTCTGACTTACTCGATCCAGGATGCTCACGATGGTGCTGTTGGCAGTATCGAGTTTGTCCCCGGTCAGCCACTGCTTATCTCTTCCGGAGGCGACAACAGCTGCAAGCAGTGGTTCTTCGAGTCCGCTTCCATGCCACCTCGTTTGCTCAAGGGCCGATCAGGTCATCACCAGCCACCACATCTCATCCGATACTATGGCGAAGAAGGCAAGGAAATCCTCTCGGCCGGTCGTGACCGTTCGATCCGCAGCATCTCGGTCGTCCGTGACTCCCGTTCGCACGAGCTCAGTCAAGGTGAAGTGCAGAAGAGAAGCAATCAGCTTTCCGTCTCTGTCTCATCGCTCAAGCTTCCCGCTGCTAGCTCGCTCTCCTTCAGCTTGACACGTAGCCGTGATTGGGACGACGTGCTGACAACACATCAAGGCCGTCAGTTTGCTAACACCTGGACGGTCAGGGACAAGCGAATGGGTAAAAAGCCCCTTCCAGCATCTGCTGATCGCAAGATCATCGCCGAGGCCCGAACCAGCTGCGTCAGCGCATGTGGCAACTTCGGTCTCATTGGTAACTCGGAAGGTCTGGTGGAGATGTACAACATGCAGTCTTATGTGCATAGGAGAACTTTCGACACTCGACCGCTTGACCCGATGGGGCCGACCAAAGCAAAGGAGTTCCCTGCCGGCTCTAAAAAGGCGCAAGCGTTGCTGAACTCGAGAGTCAAGGGATCGGCCGTGACTGGTGTCGTTACTGATGCGCTGAACCGTCTTGTAGTGATCAGCACCATGGACGGCAAGTTGTCATGGTACGACTTCAGCAACGCTGAGCTGCTTCACCGCACCACGATCTCGCCCTCGGGTGTCTCATCGATCCAGTTTAACCGAGATTCGAACCTGCTTATCGTTTCGGACGATCTGGTGCTGCGACTTGTCGATATTGAGACACGCCGTGTCGTGCGTGAGTTCGTTGGGTTCCGTGGTCGAATCCTCGATGCGTGCTTTAGCAACGATGCGCGATGGATTGTGGCTACTTCGATGGATGCTGTCATTCGTACCTTTGACATCCCCTCCTCGCGACTGGTTGATGCGTTCAAGGTGGCTAGCATTGCCACTTCAGTGAGCTTCAGTCCCACCGGTGATTTCCTGGCGACCGCTCATGTCGATAGTGTCGGTATCTACCTTTGGGCCAACAAGAGCCAGTTCTCGCCTATCGCTATGCAGGGTCTGGACGAGCTAGCGGAAGTGGTTGACGAGGAAGATGACTCTGTCGCCGTTGCTCTTCCCACCGTTCAGGGTGATGTTGAAGACGCAGCGCTCGCTGAGTACTCTGAAGCAATGCTTCAGGTCGGTGAGCCAGAGTTGCAACGAGTCTACACCTCGCCACCACAACTTGTCGACCCATCACGCGAGGAAGGCGGACTAGTCACGCTTTCGACCATGCCCCGCGCTCGTTGGATGACCCTCATCAACCTCGACACCATCAAGCAGCGCAACAAGCCCAAAGCTGCACCAACAAAACCCGAGGCGAAACGAGCACCTTTCTTCCTCCCGCAAACAGTCTCCGGTGTCGATTTCAAGTTCGATCCCAGCGCCTCCTCCTCCACTGATGCTGAAGGTGAAGATGGTGTTGAGAAGGGAGGGAAGAGCAACATCTTCTCTTCTGGCGGCATCAGCTTGAAAACCGAGTTCCAGGAGCGTCTTGCCGCAGCAGCAGAAAAAGACGATGCCAACGGGTTCTTCCTCTACCTCGAAACGCTTTCAACACTTCAACTCGATGCCGAAATTCGCGGACTCACAGTGACAGAAGACCTGGTGGCATTCTTGTCCATGTTGCTCAAGAGGTTGAAGCAACATCGTGATTTTGAAGCTGTTCAAGCTTTGCTTGCTACGCTGCTGAAAGTGCATACTGATTTGATCTTGATTACTTTCAACCCAGAAGATGGTCAGGATGGGGAGGAGGATGATCAAGACGAGGACATGGAGGACGAGGAGGATGATGGGTTCGGAGGTGTGGATGAGGAAGAGGTGAAACGGTTAAAGTCGGTGATCAAGAAGCTGATCCGAGCCCAGGTGGCAGAGAACAACAGGTTCAACGGTTTGTTGGATCACTGTTTGGGAACTTTGGCGTTCTTGCGAGGACTGCCCATGACCTAATTCATTCATCATTGCTTTGTACTCTAACCCTATCACATCTTGCAACTCGTCGGACAAGCCACAAGCAATCACAGACACTGCGAATATCAGAAAAGAAATGCGATGAGAGAGAAAAAGTATAAAAGTACATGTATTGATCTTCACTACCGCCAAGTCTAAGCCGAAGTCGAAGAATCCGAAGCTTGACTAGCCTGTTCAGCGGCGAATGCCTTTGTCAAAGCGGCACGCTTAGCAAGGTATCCTCTGTTGCGAGGAGACGAGTACCAAACTGCAGATCATCAATACGACACAATCAAGAGAGAAACTGTCAGTAATCAATCCCTTTCTCCTCTGCAATCCAATGGCATTATGTGATGGAAACTTACCCAAATCTTTCTTGGCAATAGGATCAGCAGGACGGGGCAAAATCTTGCCGGCAAACTTGTGTGGTTTGACCAATGCTCTCAAGCTTAGCGGAGTGTAGTATCTGCACTCAATGCTGCCGCCGACTGCCTCGATGGCAGAGATGGCAGTTTGAGAGGCACGAGGGACGATAAGGTTGATGGGAGATTCGAGATGAGTAGCACCTTCACCGAGAATCTTGACACCGTCTTTGAGCGAGTGGATGCAACGGGTTTCGTAGAGTTCTTTGGCAGTGATAGGACGGGATGGATCGAGGAGACCGCGATTGATCCAGTGTTGGATTTTGTCGAGATTGACTGGGACAAAGGTTTGACCGTGGCTGCAGAGGAGGAGGAGGAGAAGAAGAAGAAAGTCAGTAAAGCTGTGATTGTACAGGCTAGCGAGACAAGGATTCCTGGGCTGGGAAAACTTACACATTGGTAAAGCCACGCTTGGGGTAACGACGAGTTAAAGGACTCTGACCACCTTCGAAGCCGGGGACAGGCTTGCCGTTACCAGCTCTTGCTTTCTGACCCTTGTGACCACGGGTGGAGGTACCACCTCGTCCAGAAGATGGACTACGACCGAGTCGCTTGCGCTATATACGATTGCAAGATTGTTGATGAAGTCGATGCAGACGAATATAGTCAGTAAAAGTGATCTTAGTAGTCCGAACAAGAAGGGACGTTAGTAGCAAGACTCACGTTCTTGGTAGGCTGACCGGGCTGCAAGTTGCCGAGGCGAATCGGTGCGGAGGCAGGTGTAGCATATGTGCGTGCTGAGACGTGAAGCGAAGATGATGCGATCTGCGAAGGAAGGATTCGGGCGGGTTGGCGAAGGGCGATGCGAGGTGCCTGCGAAGAAGATACGAGGCTCAACCTCGCAAGAGAGCGGGTGAGTGATGCAGCCGACATGGTGTGTAGATGTGCTAGATCAGAGCAGCTAGAGAGGACAGCTCTTATGAGGTACTTGTCGGGCTCCGTGTGTGCAAGATGATGGCGACGACGGCGATGATACAGTTCTCATGTTGCGTTCTTCTCAGCGGGCAACTTTTTTACCCTCAGAGAAGGCGTTGTTCAGACATTCTCGAAAGACCATCGGGCTGGTTCTAGCACAGTTTATCTCGATTATCCCGATGCTGACTCGCGGTGGTTTTGTTTGCTGCTCAGTCGTGTTGCTGGAAAATGAGCAGAAAAAAAAGGGATCTGCATGGACTCTGCAATCACTTGTCGACTCAGCTTCCGCAGAGCAGAGCAGCGTGATTCCGGTTTGAAAGCTCAGGCTGCAAGAAGGATATATACATAGGATCAGCGGTTTCTTGTTCGCATCGGAAAACAGACCAAAGCCTCCACCTGCTAAAATTGCTGTTTTGGATGCAGTTCATCTTGCATTCTTCCGCGTTGCTGCTCTCTCTTCGCTGCCTTGCCTCGTCAATCCAAGCGCTCTCTACAACGAACGCATTTCTGACGGCTCTCAAGAAGAAATCGCAAAATCTATATATTCGCCGCACTCTCCTTCGCGACAACTACAGCCCGCACGCCAAAAAAAAAAAAAAAAAAAAAAAAAAAAAAAAGTTCTCCGGCTAGAAAAAGGGACAGGAGTGCAACACTCAACCAAACATCGGATGGCAAGTGTCGCATTGACCAGCAAGCTCTTTCGACACATCCAGCCCTGCCCGTCGTCGTCGTCTTCCTCCTTACTTCCGCCAACCTCACGCTGTAGCTTGCTTGCCGGCTCAAGCTTGCATCGGCTACAGTCGCGTCGCGCCCCCAACGCTTTCTGCCGCTCGACGCGTAGACTGCCGTGATCGAGACCATATTCACCTCGTTTCACGCCTCAGTGTAGCAAGCTGCATCATCCATCATGGCCGCTACAAGGCTCGACCGTCTGGTCTCGCTGCTCGACACCGGATCAACTCCAGCCATTCGCGCTACAGCCGCCAAACAGCTCGGTCAGATCGCAGCCGTTCGCATCCGAGGTCAGAGCACAGCTCAGCACGCTGCGGCACAAGCAAGGACCCAAAAGACTGAACCCACCACCCACACTGGCTCGCTTGCTTCGGGCACATCGACACCTGCCATCGACCCTGAAGCGGATGGCCTGATCAAGTCCGAAGATGGCGCCTCTTCCTCCTCCACTTCACCAAAGCAAGCAGCCGGCAAGTTTGGCACCTCGGAACAAATCAACAAGCAGCACAACTTTGTCGGTCCATCCGCAACCGAACAAGCAGGCGTTTATCGTGGTACTGATGGCGATTGGGACGAGATCACTTCCTACCTCGCCAGAGTTGTTCCTTTCCTCCGCTCCAAGAGCTGGGATACTCGCATAGCTGCTGCACTCGCTATTGAGTCTATTTGTCACGCTGCTGGTATCTGGGATCCTGACATCGAGCCATCCAAGCCTGGCGAAAGTTCCAAGTCTGTTCTCACCGAACAAGACGAGGATAGCAAGGATGCCAAGCCCGATTTGTCCGAACTCATGGCCACCGAGTCGCTCCTTACTTTCGATGCCTTCTCCCTGCCTACCGTTCTTGCTACTGGCACCAAGCTGTTGTCCTCAGCAGGCAAGGAGTTCGAGCAAGCATCACTCGCCGCTGGCTCAGATCGCCTCGCACAAGCCAAGAAGGATGTCGCCAGCAAGCTCGGCCTTGGTTTCGGTCTTGATGAGATGGACATCGGAATGGACGTAGAGGCTGAGCTCAAGACAGCCGAATCAGCCACAGAGTCAAATGCCCCTCGTACATCTCAGGGCAACGTTGACTGGAGGACAGCCGCAGGAGGTGCCTCCAAGTCAAAGCTTCCCGCTCCTCGCTTCACTTCCGCTGCTTCACCTAGTGCTGCTACCTTGCCACCTCCGCGCTTTGCAGCCAATGCACGTCCAGCTTCTCCTTTGCCCATCACTCCCAACTTGGCCTCGGCAGCATCCGCGCTATCCCCATCTCCAGCGCCTGCTGCCACAGCATCCGACACACCAGCTCTCGATGAGATTGACATGAGCAAGCTCAGCGCCAGAGAACGCAATGCACTCAAAAGAAAGCGCAAGTTGGAAGGCAAGAACGGCCCCTCTGATGCCAAGACCAGAGTCATCGACAGTAACGATGTTGCTTCTCCAAACACAGCTGGTGGTCTTCGCGTCAAGACTCCCTCAGGCGGGATGGCTCAGACCCCTGCCACCCCTGTCAACCCTGAAGGCGCAGGCGACTATCTCTCCGCAGGCCCTCCCCCTGCTCCGAAGCATCCCGCTGGTGGTCCAGGCTCAATGCCAGCCGTGACTGGCAGTGTGTCGACACCAACACCGATCGGCGAGGTGCCAGGATCACCTGCTGCTGCCTCATCTCCAGCACCAGGAGGTGCTGCTCCAGCCGCCTACGCCTCGACTTCCAACCCTTTTCAAGTCAGACCTGGCGAATGGCCTTTCCGCCTTGTTGTCGATACACTCAGTGTCGACCTCTTCAGCCCAACTTGGGAAACACGTCACGGTGCCGCTCTTGGTCTTCGAGAGCTCCTCAAGACTCAAGGCTCTGGCGGCGGCAAGGTCCAGCTCGCCTCGAAGCAAGACAACGCTAAAATGCACAAGGCTTGGTGCGATGACATGTCCATCAAGCTTCTTTGTGTCTTTGCTCTCGATCGACTCGGTGACTTCGTCTTTGACCAGGTTGTTGCACCCGTCCGCGAGACTGCCAGTCAGACACTTGCATGTCTCATGCCTCACATGCCCGAGTCCTCCATTCTATCGGTACACAACGTGCTTCTCCAGATGATTCGCCAAGATCACGCTGCCGAGGGCGCTGCGACTGATTTCAATCTCGGCTTCGCAGCCAAGCGCGGCAAGAAGGGCTATGTCTGGGAAGTGAGACATGCTGGTCTTCTTGGCCTCAAGTATGAAGTTGTGGTCAAGAAAGACTTGCTCATGTCCTCCGCGGTCGTCAAGTCGGAGCCTGTTGCCGTCAAGAAGGAGGAGGCCGATCAAAAGCCTCTGACTGGCCAAGACGCGGATGCTGTGATTGATACTGGAAGGATGCTGCAAGATGTTGTTGAGGTCGCAATCCTCGGACTGAAGGATGACGACGATGATGTGCGCGCAGTGGCTGCATCTGCTCTGGTGCCCATCGTCGATGTGATCCTCGAAAAGCTACCGGGCGAGGTCGGCAGGCTTCTCGACCAGCTTTGGGACTGCCTCGGCGATCTCAAAGACGACCTGGCTAGTAGTATCGGTGGTGTCATGGATCTGCTTGCTAAGCTGGTCGAGCATCCAGGCATTGTGGTGCATCTCAAAGCTGAAGCACAGGAGCAGCGTGCACTTTCGCTTCTCATCCCACGTTTGTTCCCCTTCTTCCGCCACACGATCACCAGCGTCCGTCTGTCGATGCTCAATGCGCTTCGCGTTTTCCTAACCGTGCCTTCCTTGCCCAAGGACTGGATTGACGAGCGAGTGCTGCGTCTGCTCTTCCAGAACCTTGTTGTCGAGGAGAAGCTGCCCATTCGTCGAGCTAGTGCTGATGCTTGGAGTCATGCTCTGGCGCATGTTGCTAGCGATTCGGCAAACGTGCAGAGACTGCTGGATCCGTACATGATCAACTTCTTCCGCATCATCATGACGCCACTTGGCTCGCCGATCGACTTTTCGCTCTTCTACAGAGCTTCCTTTGGATCCAGCAGCCATGCAGATGCGAATCGACACAATGTCGACAAGGGCATCCTCACCCAGGACCTTTCGCTCGTCGGCGTTGACGCTGTCATTCGTGGTCGTCTCAGTGCTGCTGAAGCGCTCGGTGGTGCTATGGCCCGCTTCCCTCGCGCAGAAGACGAGAGCGCTTTCGGGCCTGTGCTCCACGAATACCTCGAGTCGACATCAGCATTGCAAAAGTGCCTGGCTGCAGCCATCATCCAAGAATGGGCTCAAGCCTGCGCCAAGCTCGGTGTAGACCTCAAGGATTCTAGCGCCGTCGTCGCCGACGTGGCCAGCCGCCTCATCAGTGTGCTCGAGACACCAGCTCCACCGACCTACGCAGAGATGACCGTCATGCTGCAGCGCATCCAAGCTGAATGTCAGGGTCTTTACAACTCGTTCCAGAGGGATGCTAAGGTGCCCAAGGCCAAGATTCCTGCTCTACCTACCACCGTCGATCCACTCGGCATGATGGTCGACGCTTTCACCATCGACACCGCTAAGCACGTCGCCCAAAGCGGATTTGAGACTTTGCTGTCCCAGTCAGGCTCGAAAGCCAAGAAGGCTGCGCTGCCTCTCCTTGAAGACCGTCAACGCAAGCTTATCGCTGCCATCGGCTTCTATCAGGCGAACAAGGAGAAGCAGGATACTCAAGTTTTTGCCTCGATCGCTGGTGCGGTGATCTCGCTCAAGGTGCTGCCGTCCAAGCTCAACCCGGTCATTCGCAGCATCATGAACAGCGTCAAGTTTGAAGAGAACCTTGACCTCCAAACTCACTCGGCTCGTTCTGTGGCCAAACTGATCGAGTACTGCGTTTCGCCTGTTGCCAAGTCGAATCCGAGCGACAAGATTGTCAAGAATCTCTGTGCTTTTGTATGCCAGGACACCACACGAGTCGCTATCTTTGCCAACAGCAAGAACGAAAGAGAAGGCATTCTCAGCATCAACGAACCTGCTGTTGTCGCGAAAGGACCTGGTAGGACGAGTACGAAAGACGAGGCGGTGGAGTCGGAAGAGGTGTTGCAGGGCAAGCTCATTCGTCGTGGTGCTGTAGCTGCGTTGGTTCAATTAGCGGATCTGTTCGGCGAGAGGCTGTTTGATGTTGTGCCGATGCTGTGGCAGTGCATGAGCAGTGCGTTGTTGAGCACGTTCGGCTCGACTGCAGCCGAGGCAGACGCAAAGATCGCACAGCAAGATGATCTCGGTCAAAGCATCCTTGATGCCTGCGCTATTCTCGATGTTAACTTGCCCAACCTCAAGGGTCAGCTTTGCGATAAAGTCGTAGAGCTCTTGCCTGCTTTGACGCTGGCCATTCAGAGCGGGTTTGCCGTCATCCGTTCAGCAGCAGCCAAATGCTTTGCTGTCGTAGCCAGCTGTCTTACCGAGGTAGCGCTCAAGCATGTCGTAGAACAAGTGGTACCACTCGTCGCAGACGCAACCTCCATCACCAATCGTCAAGGCTCCGTCGAGCTCATCTACCACACTGTCCAGCAGCTCGATCTCAAGATTTTGCCCTATGTCATTTTCCTCATCGTTCCCATTCTCGGTCGTATGAGCGACAATGACGAAAAGGTACGCCTGGTAGCGACTAACACTTTCGCTTCGCTGGTCAAGATGGTTCCCCTCGAAGCTGGGCTTCCTGATCCACCTGGGTTCTCGGCCGATCTGTTGCAGAAGCGTGAAACGGAACGCAAGTTCCTGATGCAGCTGCTTGACGGGTCAAAGGTGGAACCGTACCAGATTCCGGTCAAGATCAACGCCAAGCTGAGGAAGTATCAACAAGATGGTGTTAATTGGATGGCGTTTTTGGCCAAATATCAGTTGCATGGTATTCTCTGTGACGATATGGGATTGGGTAAGACTCTCCAGTCGATCTGCATTCTCTCCTCTAAGCACCACGAGAGAGCAGAGCGGTACAAGGAGACCAAAGCCGCAGATGCTAAACCGTTACCGAGTCTAATCATCTGCCCTCCGACACTAACCGGTCATTGGTGTCACGAGATCAAGCAGTATGCCAACAATCTTCGTCCCCTGCTCTACTCGGGATTACCGGCTGAACGAGCACGTCTTCAGGCAGAGATCCCACGCTACGATGCAGTAGTCATGTCCTACGACGTGGTGCGAAACGACATTGCGGCGCTCTCACAAATCTCTTGGAACTACTGCATCCTCGATGAAGGCCACGTTATCCGTTCAGCAAAGACCAAGACGACCAAAGCGGTCAAGATGATTCGAGCCAACCATCGTCTACTCCTCTCTGGCACACCTATTCAGAACAACGTCCTCGAGCTCTGGTCCTTATTCGATTTCCTCATGCCTGGCTTCCTCGGCACAGAGCGGAGCTTCCACGAGCGATTCGGAAAACCCATCATCGCCTCTCGCGATGGAAAACTCAGCGCGAAAGAACAAGAAGCAGCAGCCCTCGCCCTCGAGGCTCTCCACAAGCAAGTTCTACCCTTCCTTCTCCGTCGACTCAAGGAGGACGTACTGGATGATCTTCCGCCCAAGATTATTCAAGATATCGAATGTGATCTGGGAGAGATTCAGAAACAGCTCTATGACGATTTCTCCAAAGAACAGGATGAAGAGGAAGCAGAGGTGTTTGCTGGAACCACGGCTACGGCTGGTTCGGGAGCGGGAGGTGCCGGGAAGGAACCGAGTGTGGAGAAGCAACATGTGTTTAAGGCTTTGCAGTATATGCGGAAATTGGTTAATCATCCGAGCTTGGTATTGACGGATGATAATCCGAAGCATGTGGCGATTAAACAGAGGTTGGTCAAAAATGGGGGAAGTTTGAAGGATATAGTGCATTCGCCCAAGTTGCAGGCGTTGAGGCAGTTGTTGTTGGATTGTGGAATTGGTGGTGTTCCTGGTGGTGGAGCGGGTGGTGGAGATGATTTGGGGGGTGGGGGAGGTGGTGGGGGGAATGCGGTTTCGCAACATCGAGTATTGATTTTCTGTCAACTCAAACAGATGATTGATATCATTCAACGCGATCTATTCGCCACCCTAATGCCTTCCGTATCGTACATGCGTTTGGATGGTTCCGTTTCCGCCGAAAAACGCCATTCCATAGTTCAGACGTTCAACGCAGATCCATCCATCGACGTCCTCCTCCTCACCACCCAAGTCGGCGGCCTCGGCCTAACTTTAACAGGTGCAGACACGGTGATCTTCGTCGAACACGATTGGAATCCGATGAAAGATCTCCAAGCCATGGATCGGGCTCATCGTCTAGGCCAGAAAAAGGTAGTAACTGTGTATAGGTTGATCACGAAGAACACGCTAGAGGCGAAAATCATGGGGCTGCAGAGGTTCAAGCTCAACATAGCAAACAGTGTCGTAAACCAGCAGAATAAAGGGATGGATAGTATGGACACCGAACAGATCTTGGATCTGTTCAATGCTCAAGCTGGTCAACCCGGCGGTGGTGCGAATGGGAATGGTGCCGAGAATGGAGAGAAGAAGAAAGGTTTTGGAAAGTTGACGCAGAAGCAGATTTTGGAGGGAGCGCATAAGGGTCCAGAGAATGAAGAGGACAAGTATAGGGAGATGAGTGGTTGGAAGCCCGATCAGTAGTTGCGCTCTTCTGTGCTCACGTTCACACCTGATGAACGGTGATGGCGAATCAAGGAACAATTCAAATTGCTTTCTCGTCTGGTGTTTGCGAGTGGTGTGAAACCAAGTGATGTGATAGGGTGCAAAAATTTCCATACAATCACTGACAGCTATGTAGAGCCTCTGGGTGTCCTCGTCGAGATCGACGCCGTTCCATGTGATCAGGTGATTAGCTTCCGAGTGAGGACATGCTTGCACCTTTTTTCCACGGTTCGACTTCGCCAGATGAAGAGCTTGCTTAAAGTCTGCGCTTTTGCGAAGCAAAGGCCAAGCAACCACTTCGGACACGCTACGAAGCTTCTGCACGGTCCAGTGATCAACTAGACTCGATCGACTGAGGAAAGTGCGCTCGTGGTACCTCTTGTCAAGATCGAACAGACCGATACCGGGAAAGTCGTGAATGTCAAATTGAAGCTTGATCGAACTCCTTTTCCTCTTCTCTTCGTCGTATGCGCGGAGGTAACTTTGAATATTGGGAAATGCTCAGATTCTCGATCGCGACGAGGACGTTGCCTCTCCAGAGGAAGACATGGTGAATAAGGATCGCGAGAAGTTCTTGAGGTAGGAAGGGGGAGTTGGAATAGGGAAGCGAGGGAGAAAAGGAAGGATCGAAGACTGGAGAGAGAAGAGATGGTGAAGAGGAAGAAAAGGAGGGCGGGTTCCGAAGCGACCTGCTCAGATCCTCTTAGCCAAAAGCAACATTCTACATATGATCTTACGCAGTAAACGTCAGCCACGCTCACCTCGGAGAGGTGATTGACGCAGTTGAGAACACATTGTGATTGCACAAGAAGCCTTTTGATTACGAGCTCTTTGATTTCTCGCCGGGGGCTCCTGCAAAAGGTTCTGTTCATCACAGGCTCAACAGTGCGCTTCAATCCTCATCATTCGTCTTGATTGTTGCAGGAATGTGCTTTGAAATGTTATTTCTATATGCTTTCAGGAACACAATGAGAGGGAGGGGGTGTGTAGTCATGTGGTACTGGCGACGCATTCTCTGATCTGTAAGTGTATGTCCTCCTTCTCAGTGCCATCATGCTTCCCATGGCAAGTACTTCGGCCATTCGGCGTCTGAGGGATATTCTGACATCTGTTGGTCGTGAATTTCCCGCATCGTATCCACCAACGCTGCGAAGATGTCCCCCGTGGTTCGCCTGCGCTTCAGGGTACTGGACGCAAGAAGATCAGCGGCTGATGTCGAGCTCTTACGCTTTCGCGTTGGTCGCGACGAGCCAGGCGCCGCACTTTGAGGCTGAAACATCTGTTGGGGTGGATGGAACATACTCCATGCGAGCTTTTCCATCTCCTTACCACTTTCGATCGGGCGATCAGCTTCCTGTGCGGCCGATTGCATTTTTTGACGCAAAGTCTTTAACGCTTTGAAGGCTTCTTTGTAGAAGTGGGCATAGGATTCCCAGGAGCCGTTGCTTTTGTGACCTTTTCCCAAAATGTTCATGTCCAGCTCTTTGGACCGGTAGATGCCAAAGGGTGTTCAAGCAGCAACAATCGCAGAGGCAAGGATTGCATTCACGCCGTATAGGCCGCACAAAATCTGCATGCACCCTTGAACTATGCCATGCAATTCTTCCGCAGAAGTGTCAAAGGATAGCTTCTCCCAACGCTCCGCCAGGTATTTGGCCGCACGAGTCAGGACTGACTTGCACTTGCTCTCGCTGTTTGCCTGGGCCATTTCTTTGACTTCTTTGTTCAGCTCAGTGCTGCCCCGAAGTTGGATCCAAGCAACTATCTCGGTCAAGCTGCGCTGTGTAGCTACCGTCCAGTCGCCATTCAGACCAAGGGGATCAAGGAACTTCCGCGCGTAGTACTTACTGTCCAGTCGCGACAGCTCTATACCAGTAGCGTAACCGTCAAAGTAGATGCGTCTCGTCGTCATTTCTCGGATCGCACTCTGATAAGTACCAAGATGGTTCTCGATTTGCAAAGGGGTCAAAGAGTCGACCCGATCGAGAGGTTTTGCGAGCGGCGCCGCTTCCTTCCTCTTGCTAGGCATGATCAGTACTGCTGGTAGTACAGTAGGATGGGTTGATTCGTAGGAAAGATTTTCAGTTACAGATGGAAAATGGAAGACAGAAGATGGCAGATGGAAGATGGCAGATATCGTAGTTAGACCGAAGCAGATGAAGAGGACTGAGAAAGAAAGAGAAGAGAAGGGGCCCGACCGCAAAATATCGAAACCGCATGAGCAACCCACAAAGCGCATCTGACCTCCCTCGTCTGCTGCATCTGCAGGCGGCCTGTGCGTGGCTGAGTCGTCTGTACAATCCCTTTCAATCTTTCCTTCAGCTCGCCAAGGGTGGCTAGAGCGGCTGAATCGTGACTCGAATCAAAACGGCGTGAGGACCGAGAGCGAGTGATTGCTTATGGCTGTTTGATCAAGATCGTATGTGCGAAGCCGAATCGATAGTGGCGTACTGTAGTTACGCGTGACTGATTTTTTATCTTAATCGAGGCCGGAGTCGCACCTCATCCGCTTGGATCGGCGCTCACCCTCTTCAAGTTGGGCTCGTATGCGTGCAGCTTCTTCGGCCATGTCGTTAGCTGCCTCTGCGCGCAGCCTCTTTTTTTCCCTCTAGCTTTCTACGTTTCTCCCTCTTCTTTTCCTTCTTTCTCCTTCTCTTCTCACATTTGCTCAACTTCTTTGCCGAGGCCATCCCTTTCCGTGCTTGAACGATTGCGACGCGGGCGGGTTCAGCATTTACAGTCGCGCCTTCCTGGGGGGCAGGATTCGAATGAGAGGTGGGCGATGGAGGCTGGGGAGGAAGCTGAGATTCCAAATTCACATCCTGCGTGTCCCTTTGCTTTCGTTTCTTTGACTTCCCTGGATCCGTAATAGAGGTTGTTTCAGCCGGCGTCGGCTCGGACATCGATGCTGATAGCGTTTGTGGTTGCTGAGCGGCGGTGTCTGTCTGCTCGTCTGGAGAGGCCGCGCTGCCGCCGCCGGCGTCCTCTACTACCGCAGCTGGCGGAGGAAAAACACCGTGATACATACTCCACGCCGCCCTCTCCAGTTGTTTACCGCTCTTGAATCCTCCTTTTTTCATTGCCGAAAATGCTTTCCTGTAGAATGTCCTCCAGAAGACCCAATCGCGATCAGGTTTGACTTCCTTGCCAAACAGATTCCACACAAGCTCATTCGACATGAAGATGCCTATCGGAGTCCAGCTCGCAACAAACGCGGAGGCCTCTCGCGTCCGCACCCCTTTGAGCTTAAGCAGCACTCGCATGCATCCTTCCACCGCCTCTCCAGCCTGATTGCAATCGTTGGAATCGAAGCCAGTTGAAGGCTGCTTGGTCCGCAAGAAGTCTGCTGCGGTTTGCAGAATCTTCTGCACATCTTTGTTCTTGCGCACAAATGGGAGAAGCGCATCGCGACGCGTGTGGTGTCGAAGCAGCGTCCAACTTATAACTTCGCAAAGATATTTCATCGCATCCGTGCCGACGAATGGAGTGTTGAGTGTGTGAGATTGGTAGAGTGTGTCAAGCTCGGCGAAACTGACAGGTTGATCGGGTTTGGCGTATGTGGTTTTACGGCACCGGTGTGAGGAGACAAGTTCCTGATAGCACGAACGATAGAATGCGACTTGCGTGGGGCTCAGCGTGTCGATGCGAGGTAGGGCAGGGAACCGCATCGGTACAGGGGTTGTTTGATTACCCGCCTGCGCAGTCTTTGGATGCGAGGTTGCTGCTGCTGCTGCAGAACAAGCTTCTTGTCGTTGAGGTTGTTGTCCTGGTTGTTGGACTTGTTGCTGCTGCTGCGGCCGTGCCACTGGTTGTGAGGATTGAGATGCAGACCGCGACGTCGTGGCTGTCTGATCGTCGCCATGCATCCGCCTCTTGGTCACTGCTGGGTGATACATACTCCAAGCGACCTTTTCCATTTCCCTACCGCTCTTATACTTTTTGGTCTTGAGTGCTTCAATAGCTTGCTCGTAGAAACGTCTCCAGAAATTCCATGTGTCTTCGTACTCGGTCTGTGCTCCCAACAGGTTGCTGACGAGCTCTTCCGACATGTACACTCCATATCGCGTCCATGCTGCCACGATGGCCGATGCCTCCCTTACACCCACACCTTGCAGCTCGCACAGGATCTGCATACAGCCTTCCACCGTGACCGCCGTCACTTGCACACTGCTCCTGAGCTTTGCGTTGTGGACTGTCAGAAACTCTGCAGCGCGATCGAGAACTTTCTGACATTCCTTGTCCGAGTTGGCCTTGACGCTTTTCATGCTTATGTTGGGCCCAGAGCTGCGCAGAAGCGACCAAGAGACAAGCTCCATCACGTACTGCTGGGCTCCATTGCTATCTTTTGAATGCCAAGGCGCAGAATCGTTGGCCGAGCGGTGCGAGTGGTAGTAGTAGAGTGTATCGAGCTGGACGAGATCGGCTCCGTTCTTGTACTTGTGAAAGTACAGGCGACGCGGCGTGTCCTGGCACCGACGCCAGATCGAAGCTGGATATGAGTCGAGGTAAGTTCTGATCTGACCATCTGAGAGCTCGTCGACACGGACGGCTGCGCAAGAATCTGGAGCTACCGTGCCACTCATGGCTGCTGATTTCTCTGAATGGTAGTCGATGGTTGGGAAGAGAAAGGATGGAGCGAGCACAACATCGAGAAGTAAGACGAAGAAAGACAAGACAAGAAAGCGCAGAAGGCAAGATCAATTCATTCGAGCCAGAGCGCAGCAATGATCTCTCAAAATGAAATCAAGTAGAGTTGCTGCGCAGGAAGTGCCTCTCAAATCTTCTGAGCGCTTCTGCACCTTGCGCCCACATGGACATTCCCGGAGGCACACGGACGGGACCAAGGGCGTTGACATCGCTGAAGTCACAATGTGACTGCATCGGAAATGAGGGTATCTTGCTCTATAGAATCACATCGATGGGATCATGCTGACGAGGCCGAATTGGCATTCACTTTGCTGTGCGAATGCGCTTGGACGTCCTTCTCCCCGTATCTGCTACGCTCTCGCTTTTGTCCTCCTCCTCCTTGGCTTCTGCTTTGACGATGGGTTTGCGCTTCGCCTTCTCCTTCGCGGTTTCCTGTTCTAGCTCTTCTTTCTTCTCCTCCTTCGCTATTCCCTCCTCTTTGAGACTTGCTTCCGGCTTTGGCTTCGCTTCCGACACTCCTGCCTCTCCCAACGATGTCGGAGAATAGAACATGCTCCAAGCCACCCTCTCCATCTCTCTCCCACTCTCTACCCTTCCATCCTTGATCAACTTCCTCAAACTTTCCAACGCTAGCCTATAGAACTTCTTATAAAATCCCCAACTATAATCGATCTTAACTCCCTTTCCCATCAGACTCATCACCAATTCATCCGACTGAAACGCTCCCCACTCAACCCAACTCGCTACTATCGCAGAAGAAGTTGCAGGACCGACACCTTTTAGTTCTGCTAGGATGCGCATTGTTCCGTCTACCGCGTTTAACAGCTCTTCTATAGATGAGCCTTGGAGTGAGAGGGCGGTGGAGTGTGAGAGGAGGTGGGAGGAGGCACGGGTAAGGACTTCAGAGCAAGTAGCGGCAGGGTTGGATTTGATGAGAGAGAGGAGGGTTGGGCGGTGCTTTTCGCGGGATAGCTTCCAGCGCATTAGCTTCTCGAGTTCTTGTTTGCCCTTAATGCTCTTCGAGAGGTCAGAGGAGCCGGTAAGGTGCGGGAGGGATTGGTACCATTGATCGAGTTCTACTAGGCCATCACCGGGTTTCGGGGCTGAGGACGAGAGCGCGGCTTTGTGCGCCAGCGCTGAAGGATACGAGTTGAGATATGACAGAACTTGATCGGCGCTGAGCGTATCAACCGGGCCCAGATCGTTACTTGTACTTGGTGGCATCGTGTAAGACCAATCGATGTGATAGCAGGATGTAATGGCAGGGGAACACAACGAGGGGAGGGGAAGGTGTAAATCAGGGTCCAACCAAATTTCCGTCCGTGCGCCAGCAATTCTTCTCAACACCGGGCTCGTAAATCGATCCCAAAAATCGACCACACACCAAACAGCTTCTATCAAACCAAACACGATCAAAAAAAACAAAAACAAAAAAAACAAAAAAACAAAACAACAAAGTTATATTTACAACGAACACAAACCAAAAACCAGACAAGAAAAGGAAAGACGCAACACCAAATAGCGAAGTGAAAGAGCGAACCAGACGAAACCAAAAGAGTGTGTTTTTTTGCAATGCGCGTCATCTACCAATGCAGCTTACTGCTTACATGCCCAAATCAGGCAACAACATCGCCGTGGCCCTCTTCTGAGGCATCACATACCCATGAGCAGCATGAACACTTCTCTCCACCAACGATCTCCTTGCGGTCCCACTGTTGCCATTACTCTGCCCACAGTTACCCGGTCTTGTGCAGATAACCGCAGCAACCACAGCTGCAATGACAATGATAAGAATGATGATGATCCAGAAACAAATCCATCGCTTCTTCCTAGCCTTCCTCGCCGAATCAACCGCTTTGTTGGTATGCTGCAAACCTTGAGACATGTCGGTCTCCACCTGCTGGCCTTGCTCTTGGATCACGTTGAGGGCGTCATCCTGTTCGTCGACTAGGATGGACATTTCGTTGAACAGCTGTGCGAGTTCAGTAATGGTTCGCTCGATCCGCTTAATGTCCTCGTGACGTTCTTGCACCTCACGAAGTGCACCCTTGGCTTCACCATGACGATTCGAGTTCAACAAAGCCTGGGAGAAGATTTGTCCGTTTTGATCGTCGTCCAAAGCAGCCTTGATTTCTTGCTGCGTAGCATCTGGTTTGACGATTCTGAACTGCCTCTCAGCACGAGCCCTGTACTTCTGACGGTAGTTCTGCTCTACTTGCTGATACCTCTGAATGCTTTCCTTGAATCGGTTCTTAACAGCACCAATCTGAGTGTTGCGAACGTTCTTGTCTCCACCTGCGGGCACGCGCTTCGTCTGGGACTCGAGCAACTTGATACGGTTCTTAACACCGTTGGTCAATGATGAAGTCTCTTGTTGGATGGAAGCAAGTTGCTGTTCAGCGTATTGGGCGGAAGCTTCATCCATGTTGTTAAGGGAACGAGAGTGAAGGTCGGAGATCTTGTTGACGTTGTCATCGATAAGACGGATGGTGTCTTGAGTCTCGGAGATGTCGCTGAAGAACGAGTTCATGTCTCCAACTGGCTTCTCGCTGGTGACGTTTTGCATCTCGTAGGCGTTACCACCGGCTCCAGCGGCGGCGTAACCACCTTGTTGCTGGGGCTGAGCTTGAGGCATTTGGCCGTAACCGGTGGGTTGAGCAGGAGCAACACCGTAGCCGGCTTGAGGTTGAGCGTTGTATCCGTAGCCTTCCTGCTGCTGCTGTGGTGCGCCGTAACCCTGTTGAGGGGCAGCATAACCCTGTTGTGGTTGAGCATAGCCACCCTGAGCACCGCCTTGCTGTTGTGTTGGGTAGGAATGATCACCATAACCGTTGTTGCCTCCTCCGTAGCCTCCATAGCCACCAGCCTGCTGGGCCTGTATTTGGTGCACGTGTGACGAGGGGAAAAAAGGATAAAAGTCAGTCATGGATGCGTTTCCTTTAGTGTACTACGTTGTTGTTGTTCGAGACTTACCCTCATGGCCGCAAGACGATCACGAGCCATCTTTTACTTGTCCGTGCGCACGTCGGCAGAGATTCAAGGGAGTGTTATTGGTACCGAAAGAGAAGTCGGGCTTTATTGACGCAACTACCGAACGTGCCCGGGATGGATGCGAAAAGAAGAAGTCGTTAACACAGCCGACGGTCGTCGAGTCGAACGAAGGCGATTAGGGATGCCGGACGTGCGGATGGAAGAGGTGAAGGAAAGTAGAATCCGCAGGCGTCAGGTTTGAGATGGTGGTGATGACGACCAAATCGAAAAAGTGAGATGATCCGGGGATAGTACGGGGAGCCGAAGGAGAAGGGTATTGTGAATGAGAGTGAGGGAGAGAGAGAGAGAGAGAGAGACAGACAGACACGTTCGGGACACGAAAGACCGAGAGACACAGCTCAGATGCGAGCGTTTCGACTGAGGAATGCACACACGCACGCAGTCCGAATTTGATTGCAGCACATAACTTCACGCGGACGCGATTCATTCTCTTTCTCTTGCTCACCGACTCGACGCTTTGTCGTAAGAGATAGTTGCTGCAAGGATCTTTATCCTATCCCATTCTCACAAGAATACAGCTCTGGCTATCTCACAGCGATACTTGTTTCAATGAGGGTCTACGATACTCGATGCTCTGATGGACAGAATGCGAGAATGGAACAAGTCAAGGCTGTGTAACCCAAGAACTGGCGGCTGTGCTAGAGCGTCTGCGAAACATATTTTCTGCCACTGACTCTGTTACTCTAAGGTGGTGCGAGCTGGCGCGAAGAAAATTCAGAGATAGAAAGAGAGGAAGCTGTTCTGCGTCAGGCTAAGGGATCAACATGCAGAAATGCCAAAAAAGATGCAGGGGTCAAGAGCGCAGCCCACACTCAAGTAGCAACCAAACAAGACATCGTCTTTAGTGTCAGCCATTCATCTCGGCGCACCTTGCACACCGTTTCACTGTCATAGGCACAGACATGAACGCCCTGCTTTGCTCGAAAGTTGATATGAGGCAAGGGTTACATTTGGCGAGAAAGCTGTTATTGCTCTGAACAAAGTGAGAGAAAGGGCTCTATCAAAGGCCCGAAATTTCAGTCGGAAACCTTTTCCCGGACACAAGAGCCTAATCCACCGCGGACCTCTCACGCATCGATGCCACGGTGTCAACAAATGTTTGTACATGCAACAAGGCGTCCTTCTTTCAGCGCACACACCCTCACTGCTGTACGGACTGCAGGACCATGATCATCGCTCACACATCTTTGGCTTTGAAAGAGAGGATTGTTTCTATGTTTGATAACATCGAGCCATCAAGTACAATACATTTGATTTGAACAGAGACAGAAGAATGCACGAGAGAGCGCAGAATCACCTACTACTACTTCTTCATCCTCTGTCGCTCAGCACGCTGCGCCTTACGCAACTTCTTGTACTTGTGCTTTCTGATCTTCTTTCTCCTCTTCCTACGCACACTGTCCATCATGATGTTGTGTGCTGCCAACAACGGGCTCACCTCCCCTCGCTTGCCACGCACTGGCTCCAGCTTGGCATCCAGCTTGGTCGTGTCAACCACAGCATCAGCTCGCGAAGGGTCGTTCAGCGCAACGGCGTCCATCTGTGCAACCAGCTTGTCCCACTTGAGCGCAAGAGGGAGTGTCGACTGAACGAGCGCGTGCGAGAGCATAAGGTTGGGATCGTCATCCGTGAAGAAGACGCTGCTGGCGACATGAGGAGGTTCGAGCTGCTCAGCTGCTTTGGCGGCGGCAGCGGCATCACTGGCGACAGGCGCGGGAGGAGCTTCGTAGGCACGTCCCTTTTCAGCGAGGTAAGTAGCAACACCGCGCGACCATTCGGCAGAGGGGCCGTGCGGCTCACCGAGGATGATGAGGTCGGCTTCGGCACCAAGCTTGCGTGCTGCCTCGGGGTCCTCGCCGCGTTCGAGAGCGTTTTGCACTGCTTCCTCCTCCTCTTCCTTGATCCTTTCCTCCTCTTCAAGCTTGGCGGACTCGACAGCCACACGGTCCGATTCCGGGTGGAAGCTCGAAACGAGCCAGCGTATTGCATTGTCGTCAGCAGCATCGACTGCTGTCTCCGACTCGACGCCTGCGAGACCATCAATAAGTTCACCGAATCGTTCTGGTGAGATACTTCGCATCCTTCGCCTCCACTGCTGCTGTGATTCGCTAGAAAAGTTGCCGAAAGTGGCGAGCGAGCCGTCTGTGGTGAAGATAGCAGTCAGCGAGCCGCCTGAGGGAGAAGTGGAAGAGCCAAACCCACCGGCACGCTTGGGTCGTGGTGGCAGCATCTCGTGCTGGAGCAGAGGACGCTCATTGGAAAAGAAGTTCTCCCATGCTACGCTGGCAAGGGATGAGGGAGGTGGGTTGGCTGGTGAGGTGCCTGCTTTGGCGAGACGTGCAGACGAGCCCTTGACCTTGACCAGAGGCGATGCTGCGGAGGGAGACAGGTGCTTCTCGGTGGTAGCGGCGTTGGGAGCGGAGGACGATGATGATGCTGCAGAGCTGCTGTTACTGTTGCTGCCCGAAGAAGACGAGTTGCCGCCGTTAGATGGTGAAGAGCTGCTAGACGACTTGGACGAAGAGAGCACCGAAGACGATGCTCGACGAGACTGCGAGCGAGTCGATCGGGAGCCACAGCTCGAGATGAAGTTCCTGGCTGATGGCGACGCTGCTGCAGACGGCGAAGCTATCGCGGGTGTGTTACGACTCGATTGCCTGAGCAAGGAGCGGGCGTGAATGGAACGACCACGCATCTTGACTGCGTCTTGCTATGCTGCACCGATTCCAAAACCTGATGCTGATGCTGACGAGCAGAGAAGAGATGGGCCGTGCAAGGAGGGCAGTCGTATGATCAACTGTACGTGGTGTTGATACTGATGCTGCGAATGTAGGTGGTGATGACGATGGTGGTGAAAGATGTGTGAGCGGCGATAACGGAGCTCTTTGTGAGTCAACTTTTGCTGTACGCGAGTTGAAAAGAAAGCGCAGCAGCAGATCACTTTGCTGTCTCTCTCTCTCGCGCAAGAGACTGAGTCGCGATAAGCTTTTTCGATTTTCACTGCGCTCGAAGCCCATTCTCTCTTTTTTTTTTTTTTTTTTTTTTTTTTTTTCTTTTTTCCCCTCACATTCTGTTAAGCTATGAAATTGGGAAAAAAAATCCGGCGTCCCTGATTCGCGTGTTTTTCGAAAGGCTCAAAAACGAAGCTTCGATCACCTTCGGGTTCTCATTCGCTGCCCTCTGAACCGGACCCTTGCAATACAGACTTGATGTAGATACGAGCCTCAACCAGCTTCCTCGTAACGAGACTCGATTCTTGACATGCAATGCTCCGAGCAAAGTGAATTGGACTGCATTCCTTGGATGCCGCAAACGGTTCACTGTCAACATGGGAAAGCACGCACTGAGGAGGTTGGCAAAGTGGCTTGTTTCTGAAAGAAAAGAAAGTAAAAATACATGGCGTAGTCGCTCTGAGGCCAGGAGCGCCTGCTCTCGAAGGCACGGAACTGTGCGATATTGTGAGATCAAACCTGAACAGTAGAAGATTGACGACCAATGATAGGAGCACCAGATCCCAATCCATCGATATCGCCGTACTCGTCCGACTCGCTCATAAACTGCTCGGCGTGTTCTTTGAGGTATTGGACACTGCGCTTCTCGTCGACAAAAAGATTGTATACCCTGCGAATGTCTGCCACTTCAACAGCATCGGCTTTTCTGCGCTTAGCAGCCAGGTTGGCCGTGGTGATGAGGTTGATGGCATAGCGAAGAGATGTTTCGGAGGCCATGCGTGTCAGCACTTCCAACGCTTCAGGCTTGAGCGAGACCTCCTCCTCGGCAACACGGATCATCAAGATCTGCTTGAGGTCCTCAAGCTCGTAAGGCTTGGTGCTGATGATAAGCACACGGTCGAGCAAGTCGATGGGAATGCCGTGTGGCGAGCGGAAGCGTGTGCCGCGAATTCGGCAGATGCCCCGGTTGGAAGCCATGATGACCAAGGGTGCCAACTCGGACTCGAGAGCACGGTTGAGGAAAGAGAAGCACTCGATGTCAAGCATGTGCACCTCGTCGATGAACAATACACCAGGCACAATCTCGGCCTTGCCCTCTTCTCTCCACTCGCCCACCTTGGTGTTGATCTGGTCACGCAATTCGGGCTTGATCTCGCCCGTGTCACCTGAGAACAGCGCCAAGAATCCCTGTGTTCGCGAGTTGATTACGTCAATCTCATGCAAAGAGACGGTGTGGATCACATCCTTCCTTCGTTGCAACTCTCCCTCGGGGCACTGGACGAACTTGGTATCGCTGCCCATGGCGTCGTAGTCGCGTGCACGTGTGAAGCTGCGGCCAAGCTTGGTGATGCGGCCGCTTGCCTTGTCAATGGCGATCACATCACCAGCAGTGATCTTTTCCTTTTGCAACGAGTCGATCATCTTGTTGCCGAGCTCGTAGATGGTCTCCATGTCGGTGGTCTTGATGGTAAGCTTTCCGGTCTTGGTGGCACCAGTCAAGGATCGGTCGATCTGGATTTCGACCACCTCACCCTCAACAACTTCAGCCTCTTCTCGGATACGGACACCGATGGAGCGACGGAAAGCCTGCATGAGCGCTTCAGTCTTGCTCATCTCGAGCGAGAACACTTCGGATGCCGAGAGCATAGTGAATGGAACGTCGGAGCCGAGGGTCTGCGCCATACCCATCGCGATGGCAGTCTTTCCTGTGCTTGGTGGACCGGCCATAAGGATGGCGCGGCCGGCGATACGACCATCTTGGACCATCTTGACGATGAGACCAGCGGCTTTACGGGCAGCACGCTGGCCTACCATGCCCTGCGAGGAAGGGCGCGGTTCGAGCTGATCATCGAGACCGAGACCCTTGATGTGCGAGTGCGCGCCGATGCGTTCCAGCGTCTGGATGGTGTGTTCGGATGTGGTGGAGATCTGTGCCATCTTGTCGAATGTTCTTGCTGCGACTTCTCCACTCGAATGTAGGTGATGATGGATGGATGGTGATGAGACAAAAGAAGTCGACGAAACAAGAATTGGAATTCGCTGATTCCTTCTCAAAGAGCGCACAGGCAAAATTGTGTGTAATTCAAGTCTTCTCGCGTGTCGATTGGATTCGCCTCCACTGAGCCCTGAAACACACCAACAGCAACAGCGTCCAGAGCTCGGACCAGCGACAACCAACACTTTCTCCCTCCCTCTTCTGTCATCAACAGCGACGTCGATCGCATGTCGGCACCAACAATATGACAATACCTGGTGCTTCGAACACATCGCCGGCACGGCTGGCTCAGTCACCCGGTCCGCTTGACGAAGATGACCCCTCGAAACAACCACCGCAGTTCGTCGACATCTCCAAGCTCACCAGTCGATCTGCAGTGGTGCAAGCGCTGTCAGACCTCTCATCCTACTCGAGCTCTCTCGACGATGAGCTTGTTTCACTCTTCGAGGAGTCCGAGCCCGTCGTGACCGATGCGAGGAGGTCCATTTCCTCGCTGGCGCCTCAAGTGCAGCTTATCCAGGAAGAAGCTCATGTGCTCGATCGTCGACTACAAAGCTCAGCCTCCGTAGCCAAACGGATCTCTGAACGAGTACGGCTGCTTGATGAGGAACGCAAACGCATCGCTCTTGCCACCGAGTGGGCTGTTCGAACCGCTGAGCTCAAGTCGTCCCTGTCACTTCTCGCTGCTGCTGTAGAGCACCGGGACTGGGACATGGCAACGATGCATTGCCGGAGAGCACTCGCCATCGACCCAGCTATCCGCTCCTCTCAGTTCGCCGCAGCCGTCGTACCGTCCACCGACCTCCCCGAGCCGCCAGAGGCGACATTGCTCGAGCTCCGAAAGACCATGCTCGCTGCCTTCACGGATGCGTTCATCAAATCCACGCAGAACAAGGACGAGAAGGAAGCCTCACGCTTCTTCAAGCTGTTCCCTCAGGTTGGGTGGAAGAAGGAGGGTCTGGAAGTCTACAGCTCCTTTGCTCGCTCGATGGTGCGCGAAAAGGGTCGAGCCATCTCAGACTCGCTCGGGTCGGGCAAAGCTCAGCATCCCACACACTTTGCCTTGCTGCTCACATCGCTATTCGAGCACCTTGCTATGCTGATCGACATGCATCAGCCAGTTGTAGACAGGCACTATGGTGTAGGTCATTTCGGTCATGGAGTTATGCCCGGGCTGCAAGAAGAGTGCGATAGGCTCGGACACCGCATCATGGACTCGTGGCGTGAAGTTCGCAATGTTAGGAGACGGTTAGATGAGGTACAGTCATATCGGTTCACAGGAGCAATAGTGGCAAACAAGACGCAGCAGTCGACGTTCAAGGCATCTTTCGGTGTTCCTGGCAGAACAGCAAGTCCAGCTGCAGGCTCGACAGCGAACAGCTCTTTCGACGAGCCTGCCGGTCCCGACGGGCGTGAAATTGATCGCATACTTACGGAACTAGCCGGTATGTCGTCAAGATGGGGTCTCTATCGACGCTTCTTGCAGAGTCGTCTGGTTCCAGAGCGAGACGATACCGAAGCAGCCAAGGGCAACCGACAGAGAACGCTGGAAGACGAAAGAGCAGCACAAGCCGATGAACCGCTCAAAGACTTCCGGCGTACCTCGGTTGATCGACGAAGCTCCATTTCATCCAGCGTCAATGCCCCACTCCCCAACGACAGCGCCACCGACGAAGACTCACTTCCACTGGAGCAAGTCGATCTTGCTGCTGAGTCAAAGCTGGGTCAAGAAGTACTCGAATTAATGAAATCGATCTATATCCCAATGGAAACCTGGTATCTCCGCAACAGCCTCGAAAAAGCCTTCCGCATCGATCAACCCGACACCACCTCTCGCCCTTACACATCCTCCATTCTGGATGATGCATTCTATGTCATCCGCACAGTCCTTGCTCGCATCCTCTCCACCTCTTCCCTCACTACGCTGAACGAGATGGTCCGGGTCGTCAAGACTTCTGTCGAGGAAGAATATATCGAAGTCATCGTACGCAAGATGGAAACTCTCTGGCGAAGCATTTCTGGTTCAATGACTGTAGATGGCCCACGCAAAGATGCAGCGAGTAGAGAGATGCGCACTGTCTTCATTACGTATTTGAACGTCTTGGATGTCAGTTCGAATTATATGTCTCGTGTCCTGGCCGAGGTCGGGCATGAACAAGCACTCACAAGACTCGTCGAGCTAACGGAGCTGGATGAAGCTTTCGCCGCTATCAATTCGCTCTCCCAACTGGTGAATCGATTCCGATCATCCCTACGGACGGAGATCGAGCATCTGTTCACCCAGCTCACTTCCCCCCGTCTGCGCGGTATTCTTGTCGAAACCTACCGCGACGTATCCTACGTCCTCGACGACGAATCTTACTCAGACGCCGAATCACGCGACTTGGTTCGTCGACGATTCGTGAAATCCTGGGACCTCCTCTTCCATCACTTCCGCGGCCTTTTCACAGACGCCAACTTCGACACTTACATCCAGATGGCTCTCGACGCCCTGCTCAAACCTTGGGAAGCACTGGTCATGGGGATGCGGTTTACAGAACTTGGTGCGCTCAAATTCGATAAAGATCTCAGGGCAGTGATCGGGTTCTTGACCGCACAGACGAGTCTGCCGATAAGGGACAAGTTTACGAGATTGCAGCAGATCAGTTATGTGTTGAATCTGGATGGAGCGGAGGATGAAGGTGATTTGTACCAGAATTCGGTTTCTTCAGGGATCTCGTGGAGGTTGTCGATGTCTGAGGTAAAGAGTGTGAGGTCGTTGAGGTTGTCGTGATGGAACACGAGCAATCAGCTGCTTTACAAACTTTGCATGAATACTTTTTTGTGCATTTGGGTCCGTGTTGAGGCTGAGCTCTGGCGGAAGCAGCCCATCAGAACTACGCAGGTTGTAATCTTAAGTACATCAGGGAAAGTATAAAGTCCTCCTTCGACGTTTGTGAATGTTGACCAAGGAAGTTGACCCAGAAATGCTGTAAGACGGGATCCAGAATTTTCCCAGTCGCGTGTCCGAAAGCACGACAATCCTGGGTTACGGGAGGACATCTCGGATTTCGGATAGAAGCCACACGCAGATCCGAGAGAATCAAGCTGTTCAATGCAGCTTCCACCAAAAAGTATCTCTACAGCGACCACCATCGTCCGGTGCTCGGCTCCCTTTCCACGCTCATGGAGGCATGAGCTTACCTCATTTACCATAATGGGGCTGAATTGCTCAAAGCATCAGGCCAAACGATGGGCTTTTGAGCTCAGCCTGGTGTTGGCAGCGGCTCTGACGTGGCACTTTGTACGCATCTATCCTTGGCATCGGCTCTATCTTGCCAAAGCATCATCGCTTAGCTTTCTAGAGCACCAACTTGCACCACCCGTCTCTCAGCAAGGACAGTGCTTCCAACCCAGAGATACAGCTTCGAGATCCCGAAGCAGCTTTGATGGTGCTGCTCCAATCGGGTCCATGGACGAAGCTGGGCTGGATCGTCATCATTGTTTCCATTACTCTTCTCGCTTCGAGCCTTATCTGGAACAGGCATGGGGAAACGACTACATTGCCAAGACGCAAGAAAGGATTGGGTTGCAAGATAAGACGAGCATCACAGGCGATCTCATCTGGTACGCGAATCTGTTGGCTGAACACGAGCCCCAGGCATTTCCACACGTCTCATGGCCGAACCTGACATTGTCAACAACGTGTCCCACAGATCAAGGAGCAGCGCTAGCACACTCACAAGCAGCGTCACTTTCAGTCACTAGCAAACATCGGGTAGCCTTCGTCCTCCGTTGCTATCAGGACTTTGTCTGGACTCACGATACAATCCTTCATCTTCGTGCCTTGATCTGGGAGCTGCGTACATCCAGTCTTCCGTTCGACGTTGATGTGCACTTGCTGCTGGAAGTCAAAGATGCAAGCTCCTACGTCTCTATGTTCACCGAATCTGGGCGCAAGCGTATTCTTCGAGGCAGCGTACCTATCGAGTTCTGGTCAATCGCCAGTTTGTGGAGCGAGCAGGAGATGATCCTGCGCTATCCACTGTGTGGTGACTTTCGCGAAGGGATTCAAGCGGCAGGATCCTACCGAGGCTGTCTTCTACCTTTGCAACGCTTCGCCAGTCAGCATACAGAGTATGACAGTGTCATCAACTGGGAGCTAGATACTCGTTTCACCCACACGTATGACCATCTATTGGAGTCAATCTGGACATACGCACACCAGGCCAGTGCAAAGATGTTCACCAAATGGCCAGTTCAAGGTGACAACGTCAAGACCAGCGATGTTGGCGAGACATGCAAGGACAAAATCGCTGACGTGGTGATCTTCTCCCCTGTTCGCAATCCCAAGGATTCTGGCTGGTACTGGGAGTATGACGTGCAAGGCTATCCTTCGATGCAGTCGACAACCCGTGCTGCTTCGGTAGGTACCAACATGTGGCTGAGCAAACGCACCCTCTTTGCACTCGAAACTATCACAGCAGACCAACATCAATCTCTCTTCTGCGAAGCCATGGTACCTACGCTCGTCCTTCATTCCACCACATTCTCCTTACCAGCAGCCGAGGATCAGTGTCCCTCCCAGCTCAAACTAGTCCACTACCCTCATCCCGTCGCCTTCGCATACCAAGCATCACCAGCCAAACTCGATCAATTGCTCAACCCATCCTCCGCAATCTTGGCCAAACACCGCGAAGAAGTACTCAAAGATACATCCTACTACTATGCCTCGACGATCGCAGGTCAGATATACAGTCAGTGGCGGATGGAAGCAGATGGTTGTATTGCACCGTTGCTGTTACATCCTGTCAAAGGTCCGGTTTCACGGGGCAAAAGGGAGGGTGGGTTTAGGTTTGGGTCGAGCAATGGGCTTTCTCTGTGCGATGGGAGTGCGAGTGGCGACAAGTGTGCTGAGATCGTCAAAGCTGATGTCAAACGGTACCTTGACAAAGATGTCGATTCCAACTCTCTAAAGCAAAGGTCACTGGCAGAGTGGGACCTAAGAGGCCGAAGGTACATCAGTAAGAGGACTTGGATTATGAATTCCAGCACGAGGAGTTTGGTCCAGACTATAGCCATTGTGGTGATTGCTTTCAGCGTCTGTCGCTTTCTCGTCGGACTCTTCTCCTGGCGCAAAGCGATAAGCGGGCAGAACGAGTACATCCCCTTGCCTGCAAACTAGGACTGTTACTATTGCTCGTTGCACTGTTTGGCGCTGTGCTTCTTTGTTTGGCCTTCTTTCCTTGCTTTTGCAAATCTTGCACAGCGTGACATTCGAGTGGATCCGACATCAGTCCCGGCCACTCATGTTGAACTCGTCTCTCAACACACATCTCACTCCGGGCATGGATTCCGGGGGTATATCGACCTGGAACGCTAACCTGGCCTAAAACTAGAATTACAACAAAAAAAAGCATCATACAGGGGCGCATCTGAACCGCAAAACTGGCTACTGCATTCCGCATCAACGAATCCCTTCGAACAAGATCAAGCCTCAAATCGCTCCAACTGAAGCGAATTCGTCAAGGTGCTAATATAAAGCCTCACGGCAGTCTCAATAGCATCCTTCTGCCTAATCATCTTCTTCTGATACGCTTCATACGCCTCTTCCAACTCGGCCATCTTTGCCTCGATCTTTTCGGACTCAATGTTCTTAAGCTCTGCAGTCTGGTTCTTCCTACTCCTCTCCTGCTTGGCCTGCTCGAACTCTGCTTGCAGGTTGTCCATCTTCTTGGTGTGTTTCTCGGTAATATCCATCAACGTCTTTCGATTGCGGTTCTGCTTGTCTTCGAGTCGCTTCATCTCGTATTCTGTCATCTCGAGCGAATGTTTGAGTGAGGCGAGCTGATTGTTGATGCCTTGGGAGAGGGCTTGGAGATTGGCTTGGTTTTGAACCTCTTCTTTGCCCTTGACCATTTCGAGGTTGACTTCGTGCATCGCATTCATGCATGTTTCGAGGTCGTTGCTGAGCGTGTCGAGCGTCTCGAGGTTGCGTTTAAACTCTTCCACCTTCTTGAGTGTCTCCTGCAGCGACACTGTATCTTTGTCAAGCTGCTCGCCAAGTTCGCGAACACTGGTTTTCATCTTGCTTGGACTGGAAACGACACGTGCCTCGAGATAGGTGATCTTTTCGTAGATCTGGAACTTGTCCTGTGCAAGCTCGGCGTGTTTGATCGCAAGCCCATCTTTGCGCTTCTTGAGGTCTTCAAGCTCTTCGATGGTCTCCTTCTGCTGATTACGTGCTGCCAAGAGGTCATCGGTGATTTCTGCATTGATGCGTTGAAGTTCTTTCACTTTGGGTTCGTCCAGTTCTCGTTCGGCTTTGAAGCGGGCCAGCTCACTTCGTTGACGGTCGATATCGTCTTCGATCTCATTTCGCTTGTTTTCGAGGTCTTCGGAGCCAGTGACGAGCTCTTCGAATTCAACGATGCGGTCTGATCGGAAACGGTAGAAGTTGACGAGGGCGGACATCTGTCGACGGAAGCGTTTTGGATTGGGCCGTGTGAGATCCTGCAGTGTAAAGTCGTAGAGTGTGGCAGCATTCATCATATCCTTGACCTCGCGGAAGAACATGAGCATCTGCAGACCGTCTTCGTAGAGTTCTCGATACTCGACAGATGCCAATGCTTCGTGACGTCTTCCGTCCATCATCTCTGTTGTTGTTCCTGATAAGCATTCGAGGAAGGCGACAAAGACTCGATGTGCGACGTGGCCCTGAGGCTTTTGCAGGTCTTCAGGAGAGATCGAAAGTCCCATCTCGGAGAGGACGCCAAGCAGCTCGTCGATCTTTACGACTGGGAAGGAAGAGTAGTTACCACTGCCTTTGACTGCATCCGCTGGGACGCGTGCCGAAGACATAGGAAAGGCGGGGTTGACGGCGGACGCCATGACGGTTTAGTTCGAGTGCACTGACGGGTGCGCGATCCGTGATGTTTATCGAAGGGCGTGGTACAAGCAAGGTGTTAGCGATACTCTTCGTCGGTGCTGATATTGATTTGTGAAATGTGTGCAGTGTCGTTGATGGTGGATGGTAGTCGAAAGTGAGCAGCGATTCGAGATGATGCCAAGTGTTGTTCTCGGCAAGCACAGCAAGAGAGGTTGGTTCCCAGTTGAAGTGTTGCTCTCTCTTTCCTCGAAAAGCAGACGCGTTTCGCGCCGTGCAAACAGCCCAGAAGGCAAATCCAGTGCCGGGAGTTTACCTGCGAAAATCCAACCGCCAACACGCCTCAGCACGTGACCTGCCTCACTCCACATTTCAGAACTGACTTGTACTTCCTTGCACATGGCTCCTTCTATACCCTTTCTTCCCTTTAGCATCACCGAGATGCTGTTGGCTCAGTCATCGTCGACTTGATAAGCCAAGTAGCTCAGAGCTGGCGTCATAGTGTATTTCAAAAAAGTTGGCTGCTCATATTGCACAATCTTGCGGCAGACGCCAGCGATGAAGGAGCAGAGCAGGCTTCGTTCAACACAAGACTGCCAATAGCAGCACCGCCAGAATGTCCCGGAAAGCGACACTCAGAGCGAAGCAAGAGCAAGCTTCGAGGCGAGACAACATGGAGAGTGACTCTGACTCTAGCACCAATCATGATAGCTCCACCATCAACGAGAACGCTGTCAACCTGCCAGCTCATCAGACAAAGCACCTTCCCGAGCTTGTCTACCGCTTCCCTTCTATCGATACCTCATTCCGGCTGGCACAGCGCAACGATACCAGCAGCACAGGTTCATCGCTCTGGCTCTCTTCTCAGGTGCTTTCGTCTTTCCTCCTCCATACCTACGCCAAAGGCCAGCAGGGTAATGATGAAAAAGCACGCAAAAGGATTCTTGAGCTGGGCTCGGGCACAGGACTGCTCTCGCTGCTAATGGCAAGGCTGGGATGGGATGCTGTTTCGACAGACATTCCACCTGTGCTCGACTCAGTGCTCAAGCCGAACGTCGAAGCCGGACTATACCAGCTTGTCAACCAGAACAAGGCAGTGAAGGATCAGATCCGAGTATGCGAATTGGACTGGACAGCCCCACCTGAGAGATGGCACTGGCACCCAAAGCTGGGCTTTCCTAGCACACAAAAGCATGCGGACGAACGCAGTGTCGATAGCGAATCAACCGCTGAACAATGCTTCGACCTTATTCTGACAGCAGATACCATCTACGAGCCATCCATAGTAAAGCCTCTCCTTTCTACCATAGCGTATCTGTGCAAGCGGCAAGCGGACTCAAAGCCGACAGTCTTGCTGGCACTAGAACGCAGAGATCCCACGCACATCAGCGAGGCTCTCCGTCTTGCCAGCGAGGAATTCGATCTCCCTTTCAAGCAGGTCCCTATAAAACGCGTTCGCAAGATCTTTGACACCCTGGGTGATGGCACCACTTGGTCCCGAGAAGACTGGGAAGGCGTTGAGATCTGGAAGCTCTAGCAATCCCACCTCGTGTACCATGATGCCACTCCGGTCGATGATAAGATGAACAAAGATGAAAGTGTGATTTCAATACGTTTGCGTCAGATTACTAATGTACAGTACTATGCGAATATGAATGCAGTCAGTCGATGTAAGAGACTTAACCCTGGAGCATCTCCTGGAACTCGCCACTCTCGATGCTCTCCTTGAGAATATCAAGGCCACCAATGAGCTCTCCGTTGACGATGATCTGAGGGAAAGTCGGCCATTCGTTAAGCTTCTTGAGTCCCTGTCGTACGTTCTCGTCCTTCAGGATATCGTAGTGACCGAACTCGACCTTCTCCTGCCTCAAGAGGTTGACCGTCTTCTGACTGAATCCACACTTTGGTGTTTCAGGATCACCCTTCATGAACAACATGATCCTGCTCTGCTCCATGAGCTTCTTGCATCGGGCAAAGATCTCGGCCTCGGTTTCGGGAACAACATCTTCTTCATCTTCTTGGTCGGCGTAGGTAGCACCGCCGTTGCGAGTGGAGGCATCGTAGGTGTCAGCAGCAGCTCGTGGGGCAGCCGAAGTCTTGGAGACGCTGCCGGTGCCGTTGGCGCGTGTTGGAGTGACGTGAGTAGCGACGGCGGCAGACAGAGCAGATGCGTTGGCGCCGCTGATGCGCGAAAGAAGGGCATGTCCACGGAGCAAGACGAAAGAGGGCACTGCCTCAATGTCGAACGATTCGGAGACGTCTGGAAGGGATTCGGCCTCGATAACAAGGCAAAGAACTTGAGGGTACTTGATGGCAATTTCACGGACCACCTCGTTCATCTGCTTGCACGGCTCAGCCCAAGGTGCGTAGAAGTTGAGGAGCGAGACACGAGTCAAGTCCTGCTGCATGATCTCGGTAAAGTGCTCGGGCGAGGTGACTTCGACGAGGTTGCTGGGACCTGCTTCGGTAGCTTGCGACATGGTGATGGGTATCTGAAGGGAGGCGAGGCGATTTGAAAGTGATTTCTGATCTTTGGTCAGGATGTAGACTGAAGCGGTTGTTCGAGTCGAAGTTGGCGCTTTCCGAATGATGTCGCTGAAGATGTGATTGCGGGATGGAAAGCGTGGGATGTGGGACAGAAAGGAGTGAAGGCCGGCTCAAGTGGAAATGACGATTGCGCAGTGAAAGGTTCTCGGAAGACGGCGAGCCTTTTCGTCAAATCAGATAAAAGTGAGCCAAGATTCACGATTTTTGGTTGGCTCAAGACACAAAAAGGAGAGGAAGAAAGAGAGTCAACTCGAAATGGCGCCTTCTCACCTCAGCTTTGCAGCGTTAAGTCCGACTCCTCATCGCGATCTCAATTTTTGGGCAAGCGATCGGGTCCGATCATGCTATGCAGTCGCGCCTTGACCAGCTGCAGCGGGAACTGTTGTACAGTAACACTTTGAGCTGTATAACGGTAAGGCAGAAGTGTTAGTCAAGTGAGCGAGTCCAAGGAGGTCCGAACTCCTATGTGTGTTGCTCTTCCTCATCCGAACACTATGTTTACTCTGGTTCTCGATGCTGGGCATACACGGCGATCCATCTTGAAAATATCTGCATACGGTCGCTGACGATCGCTGTTTCATTCCCACCATCATGAAGTGAACGCCCGACTCGATTCGATCCTTACATTTCACCGCTGGCCAGGGCTCCAACCCTCTACAACCTCATACGCCTTTAGGTCTGTCTGCAAAGGAGACTTACCGTGTATGCGAGCAGGTTCGGTATTTAACGACCTTGGACAGCCCGCCTCGTCCAACCTTTCCTCCGCCTCCCCCGCACCATTCTGCTGTCTTTCGAAACAACCAACACAACAGATCTATGACAATGACTCGGTGTTGAACTTCTTCAACGGGCGCTGACCAGCAAGCACGCGAGCAGTCAGCACTCAGCAGCACCTCCCTGACTTTTTCGTATCTACCCGCTGCTAGTGCCCAACAATATGACAAGCGAAGCACAGACGGGTGCCGGGGAAGGTGCCCATGTTACAAAAGGCAACAACAAAAGCCACGCAAAGACACCCTCCAGATCCATCTCTCTTCGTGCTCTGCCAGCCAAGTTCCGGCCAAAGACCGCTCCCATCTCACCTGATCCTGGCAAGGAACCATCAGGCTCAACTCTAGCACCTCCGATACCCGTCTTATCTCGAATACGTAGATCTTCTGCTCCCGAGGAAGGCTTTCAAACGCCCGAATGGCGCGCCAACCAGTTCAGCACACCACTCGAATCCGATGCCGAGTTTGTGCGCAGAACGTATGCTCACTTCGCCATCGCTGGTGTGCCCGACGACGGGTTTGCTGACGGCAAAGAATACACCAGGGAAAAGAATGGTCTCTCAGCATGGGAAGAAGCCGCACTCTCTCGACCCAACAGCACCATGGCTGCTCGCACATCGACCAGGCCGTCAGAAGCCAATACATCTGCACCTACAACTCCACGTCGTAGTGGCGTGGAGAATGCCCCCAACGGTATCAATGGACACATCACCCCGGCACTCAATGGCAGTGGAAGCGCGAGAAGTGGCTTGTCGCAACTGTCTTCACAAGGCAGACACTCGCCTCGACCTCCTCTACCTGCTTCCTTCAGCGCCGCGACATCAGTCTCAAACAACACCTTGCTCTCCACCAACGAGCGGCAGCGTCGACAAGAGATCGCTGAGAGGAAACGAGAGCAGCTCATTGCCAACATTGATCGCTATGGTTTCTTCTCCGATAGCCCGAGCAACGCGCACCACAAGTCTACACTGCTATCATCAAGTCTCTTTGCCGCACCGTTCCCAAAGAAGGGCACGAAAGGCATCGCATCGCAACGAGGCCCATTACCGACCAGCTTGCCTCAGCCTTCCTCAGCCAGTAACTCCGCCACTCGAGCACAGACAAACGGTAGTGACAAATTGAACTCCCATGTTGTGCAGGACGCCCGTGCAGCAGCCGACACATTGCATCGTCAGCGTGAGCACGAGCGTATTGCCAAATGGTCACGAATGCTTACCGTGAAAGGCAGAGACCAGGGTCACAACGCCGTCCAATTCGACTTTGCGAAAGGTATCGATCGGAAGCTCCGTCGCAGAGTCTACAAAGGCATTCCTGACAGCTGGCGTTCTGCAGCCTGGTCAGCACTCATTCAGCATCGTCAGCAAACAGAGGAAGGGCGACATTCGTATTCGCTCGCCCAATCACACCTGAAGGGTCCTGCCGTCTCTGTACCTGTCTCGCTAAACCGGCCTGACCCGCAGAACTTTGAGCGGCTCACAGCTATGCCCAGCGCGTATGACGTACAGATCGACCTGGATGTACCACGGACCATCTCTGGTCACATTCAATTCCACACTCGCTATGGCCAAGGTCAGCGATCGCTCTTCCATGTCCTGCATGCCATGTCGATGCTATGCGAGCAATGCGGCTACTGTCAAGGCATGGGGCCTATCGCTGCCACCCTTCTCTGCTACTTTAGCCCTGAACGCGCCTATGCGGCGATGGTATCGATGCACAACCATCTCAACCTCCACACAACCTTCTCTCCTGGCTTTCCTGGTCTTGTAGAGAACTTGTTCGTGCAGGATCGGCTTCTACGCAAGTACACGCCCGAATTAGCAGCCGTGTTCGACGACCAGATGATAGTAGCGAGCTCGTATGCGACCAAGTGGTATATCACACTGTTCTCTAACTCGATACCATTCGAAACGCAGCTTAGAGTCTGGGACGCTTGGTTGCTCGATGGGCAGGACGTTATCACGATGGTGGCTGTGGGTATCATTTGGGCGCATAGGGGAGTGGTGCTGGCACAAGGCGCGGACTTTGAGACGATATTGAGTGCACTGAGTAGCTTCTTTGTACCAGAGGACGATGATGCGTTGATGTTTTGGGTGCGGAATGCGCTCGCGAGGAAGGATGTCAGGATGACAATTCGGAATGCTAGAGAAGAGTATAGGCGGAAAGTGCAGGCCGGAGAAGCGGCTGATCTCATGCTTTGATCGCTACCACTCGAATCTACGATCGCACAAAGCGATCTCTTCTACTTCTCCACGCTCATTTCACACTAGATCTACGCAACACACTAGCGCGCCATAGTCTGGACTCGCTTCTGTCATGGACATCCATTGAATTTCGCTCTCACAGTATGATACTCGTGTGTCCGTCAATGAGAGCCTTTGCAGCGTTACTTGTTGTGTTGAGGGTGAGAAGGTTGGTGCGAGCTCGACTCTGGATGTGGAGGACACAGAGCGAGAAATGACCGCGCTCTGCTGCCTTGTATTTTTGACTTGTGCTCAGTGTGACACAGCTGCACGCTGGTGTGCCTGTGCGGTTCGGCGTCGTTTGACACGCGAAACGGAACGCAGCAGCAGACTGCAGAACTGCATTTTCGAGTCCAACTTCATCAATTCACCGACGTGCTCGGAAGCTACATCTTCGGACAGCCTATACAACTCATATCCGCACCAGTAGCGCCACTTGGACATCAGCACCCTCTCAATTGCGCTTCGATCTCCGGCTTCTGATCCTACCTTTCGTTCGTCATCACACACTCTACGGTACCAAGCCCACTCTGACTTAGGACCACCATGCAGCATGTCCGACCTGTTACCGATGGAAGCTCCTCATAACGCAGCCACGCCCAGATAATACTTTCGGAAAGCCAAGACGACTCATACAACATCATTGAAAGCAGGAGGCCTCGCCGCGGTTCCGCAATAAGACAAGATGAAAGACTGGAAACGCTCCCCCGAGCCTCCGGGGATGATGGGTCTGAAAGACACCTCCTATCAAGTCCAAGGCAACTGGGGTCAACCTGAAGAGCTCGCCTCTACCGAATTCGATCCTGCCTCACCACTCGCCAACACGTGCCCTCAAGCATTCCGCACTCTATCCCGCAACCCAATACATGCACCACCACCAAGCTCGGGCCTGAGCCTCTACTCCATGTGCCTGCGAGTCATCCTCCGAAACATCTCTTCCGTCCAGGACCTCGGAGACATGCCCTACCGCAACGCCAAACCCATCCTCGAGGAATGTCGCATCGAACAACTCATCACCTTGGAAGAAGCCTCTCCGCACCTCCTCGAACACACGGAGGAAATCTGGAAACGAAATTGTCTACGAGACTTTATCGAACTACGCAAAAAGTACGACCCCTCCACGAGCGACACTCCGCTACCGAAGGAACCAAAGAGCTGGAGGAGGCTGTATTTCCGCACCAAAGGAGAGATAGAACAAGCCAAAGTTGAGGCTGCAAAAAGGATCAAGGACAAGTATGACCAACATAGAGCGGAGAAAGAGGCGAAGAAGCTCGTGGTCAGTGATAGGCCGTTGATGGCAAAGAATGCTAGATCTGGAGGGAGGAGGTTCGGGATGATTGCGGGAGCTGGTGGTGGTGGTGGGGTGAGCAAAGGCCAGAGTTTGATGAACAAGGCGAGATCGGGCAGTGCAGCACAGGCAAAGCTGACTGCTCCGAGGAATGGCAGGTCGGCTTTCAAGGGGTTGGGAAGGAGTAAAGCGGTGGGTGCGGAGATCGCACCGGAAGCTGCAGGGATTGCAGTGCGGGAGATGGTGAGACCGATGGTGGCGCCAAGGAGGATACAGGGTGGTGGAAGTGAGGGATTGGCTAAGATGAAAGAGTTTTCGAGACCGCTACCAGGCAGTGATGGAGTGGAAGAGGCAGTGAAATCCTCGACCTCGCGCAGCAAGCAGGCAGAGAGCACGCAACGTGCGGATAGCGACATAGCTCAGTCTTCGACCGGTCTGCCACGATTAAAGCCGCACGAAGTGGCAGCTGCTGCTCCTTTGACTCCTACCGCAATCTCGTCTCCAAAAGTCAGCTCAGCGTTAGCGAGGAGCCGACTGACGTCGAGCCATGTCGGAAGCTCATCATCACAGCATGCGGAATCATGGAGCAAGAAAGCACCACCGCAATCCTCTTCACCGCCAGCAGACATTGCACGAGTCGAAAGACACAAGCTGAACTTCTTTGGCAGCTCTAAATCTTCCTCCTCGTCTTTATCGGCAGCAGCAGCAGGAGGATCAAGCAGCAGCTCACGTCCGGGCTCCCCACTATCATCCAGCACCACCGGTATCGAAGTAAGAGGCATGAAACGAACTCACAGCTCAAGCAGCACACCAACAGCATCAAGGGCTTCACCAACAAAGAACGTCGCTTCACCACCCGCTAGCTCGCCGACCGTATCTTCGTTCGCTCCGTCTAGTTCGGCTATCGGAAAGTCAGGTGTCAAGGTGGTGCAAGCCAAGCGTGCTCGAACGCAAGAGAAGCCGGACACCCAAGCATCGCCACGCCCCAGTCCGCCACTAGAGAAAGTTGCCAGCCCGAGCACTAGATCAGCTCTTCCGACGTCAGTACCGACAAACGGATCTGGCAGCACAAGACCAAGCCCAATCAGACCACAAAGCCATTCATTCCGTCTGCCAGCCTCAGGAAGAGGAGTGCAAGACAGTCGGATGGTGAGAGCGTCACCAGCAGCTCTGTCTTCTATCTTTGCACCTTCTAGACCGGCTAGTAGAGGTGGCGGCGGCGGCAACCCTGGCTCTCGATAGTCCTCTCCATGATCTCGCTCTTCGAATAATAAGCATAAGGCTCTCGACTCACTTGTACACTATTCACGCAAAGCATCTGCATTCTTACACAATATTATCAGCCATGAGAATGGCAAGGAAGCTCATCCACATCAGCATCGTTGAACATGCTCAGCCCGATCGAGCGTCCGTGCGACTCACTGAGAAATGCAGACGCTGTCAAGGGGGAAAAATTCAGGGTTCGCCGCGGCTTTCACAAAAAGAATAATCAATTGACACAATCCTTCGCGTGGCGGCGCGCAAGATTACTCGAATACATGCAGCTTACGATGCGCACCCTGCGTATGCGTATCGGTGTTGATCTTTCCTTGCGCTTTCTTCCTGGGCACCCTTCCTGCTTTCTTCTTCTCTCTTCTCACTCACGCCACCACCATCTTTACCGCAAACGGTGCACTCTCTCACCATGTCCGAAAAGAAAACTCCCACGACGGCAGCGGGCACAACCACAACCGCAACCCCAGCCCTATCTCGTTTCAACTCGTACGCAACTCCCGCACGCAAAACCAACAAGCGTGTCATCATCATCGGTGCTGGTGCAGGCGGAACAGCCCTTGCCGCCCGTCTTGCTCGACGAGGCCATTCGGTCACCGTTCTGGAAAAGAACTCGTTTGGTGGAGGTCGTTGTTCTCTCATCCACCATGAGGGACATCGATTTGATCAAGGACCCTCGCTCTACCTCATGCCCGAGATCTTTGAGGCTTGTTTCCGCGACCTGGGCGAAGATATCCGCTCGCACATCCGACTGCATCAATGCAATCCTGCCTATCGCATCCACTTTGCTGATGGCGAAAAAATGCTGCTCTCCTCCAACCTCAGTCAGATGGGCGAAACTCTAAACTTTTTCGAAAAGCGTGCCGGGAACAAACAGGATCCGCTAACAAACTTTTTAACCTTTCTCAAGGAGGCGGGAGAGAACTACGAGCAAAGTGTAGAGCATGTGTTGACGAAAGATTGGAGTGCTTGGTGGGCTTTTTTCCGTCCTGAACTTTTTCCGATGTTGTGGAAAACAAAAGGTCTGAGGATCTATACGACGTTGTACGACAGAACCACGAAATACTTCAAGTCGAGACATGTTAGACGTGCCTTGACCTTCTCGGCGATGTACATGGGGATGAGCCCGTTCGATGCGCCAGCAACGTACAGCTTGTTGCAGTATGCAGAGTATGCCAAGGGGATATGGTATCCTATTGGAGGCTTTTACAAGGTGGTCGAGGCGATGGAGAATATTGCGCGGGATAAGTTTGGTGCCGAATTCCGCTATGACACAGGCGTGAAGAAGATCGTTGTGGATGAGAGCAAGGGGAAGGTTAAAGGGGTGGAGTTGGAGTCGGGTGAGGTGCTGGAAGCAGATGTAGTGGTTAGTAATGCTGATTTGGTTTGGACGTATAATAACCTTCTTCCGTCCTCGTCGTATGCGCAGAAGCTCAACGGGAAAGATCAGACTTGTTCCTCGATCAGCTTCTACTGGTCTCTCAGCGAGGTAGTGGAAGAATTGGGGGGACATAACATTTTCCTCGCCGATGCATACCAAGAGTCCTTCGACGAAATCTTCCGCGATGGAGATACACCCACGGAGCCTTCCTTCTACGTCAACGTTCCCTCGCGTCTCGACCCCTCCGCTGCACCACCTGGTAAAGACTCGCTCGTAATCCTCGTCCCCTGCGGTCCTATTTCTATCCCCGAAAAACCCTGCACCGACCCAGCCAAGGGAGCAAGAACACGCGAGCAATTCGCCAAAACTGTCTCCCGCGCCCGTACCCAAGTCATCGAAACCCTCTCGAAACGCCTCAACCGTCCCGATTTCAAATCGCTCATCATCCACGAGATCATCAACGACCCCTTTGACTGGCAAGAAAAATTCAACCTCTTCCGAGGCTCCATCCTCGGTCTCTCCCACACCATCCCTCAGGTTTTATGGTTCAGACCCAGCATCCAACACGCAAAGTACAACAACCTCTTCTTCGTCGGTGCCTCGACACAACCAGGAACAGGTGTCCCCGTCGTAGTAGCAGGAAGCGGAGTAGTAGCACACAGGGTAAACGCATTCCTGGAAGGCAGAGAAAAAGGTTGGCTCTCCTGGGAAGCTATCCGAGGCTCCATCTTTTTAGCCGGGTTGGCGGTGGTAGGGGTGATGGTGGCAGGTTTTGCTGCTGGGTTTATACTGTTAGGTCTGGTAATAGCTGTGGGGGTTCATGTGCTGGGGATTGCGGATGTGCCAGGGTTGGTGAAGAGCAAGGTCATGCCTGAGTAAAAATGAAGAGGTACAGATGTATCGATGATTACCCCTGTTGATGTAATGCACATAAAGATACAACCCGATCATGTCTCATCTCAGCTCAGTCTGATGGTGAGAGTACAATTCCATTTCGCCCTACTCCAAAAGTCGAAGGTGAGCGGACATGAGTCTAAGGTACAAAAAGAGTCCAAAACCGAAGCAGAAGTGTTTACTAGCCATCAAGAGAACGAAGTGTACTCGGACTCGAGGCAAAGCAATGTCAAGATCGAAAACGAAGGGCAGCGGGTGGTGAGCTGTAGAAAGAAAGCGAAAAAGATATACGAAGCGAATCCGAAATAAGAGTTTGTCCATATCGAGCTCCAATGAAACCCAGACTGGCTATTGGGCAGAAGAGACAGTGCGGCTTAGTGCTGTCGATACGTAGCAGCTGGAGGCGTATCCTTGCTGTGATTATGCATCGGTCTCCTACTGGGACCGCCTCTACTACTGTCATCATCAGTGGTTACATCCGGTTCAGCATTAGTCAAATGCAACCTCCTTGGTTGATCATCCATCTCCTCCATAATGCCACCTTGCGCGTCGACGTAGGCGGGAGGAGCAACCGCACCACCGGTCAGATTCGCATGATCGTTAACGGGGCTACCGTGATTGGACGACAACCTGCGATTCTGCCTCCTCGGCGAAGTAGGACCATGGCTGTGACCGGTGGAGAAACTACCCCTTGCCAACGCAGCAGCGGCAGCTTCTCTAGCTCTAGCATCTCGCACCTCGGGTGGGTCAAAATGGCTATAATCCGGACCAGGACTGCGAGAAGGAGTACCAACTCCACCTGCAACCGCACCGGCACCAGCTGCACCACCAGCAGCGGCCACATTAGCCTCACTCGGCGAAACCATAAACTGAGCCTGAGGAGGAGTCGATGCCATATTGCCACCCACACCAGCAACCGAGTAAGGGCCATGTGTATCTTGCCATCCCATCATGGGCAAAGTCCAGGGCGCAGGTGCAGTTTCAGTGGAAGCAGTTGCGTGCGGAGACATGTTTGGATAGGATGGAGTCTCGTGCGTGTTCGAGTAAGAGGGGTGACCAGCAGACGAACGACGATTGATACCGGGACTGCTGTTGTTGTACAAATAGGCACCAGCGCCTCCTGCAGCCGCACCAGCTGCGAGCGCACCTGCGCCATTGCGCGATGGACGTTCTTGCATATCGGGATATGCGCTGGAGCCGTAGGCGTTGTAAGCATCGTAACCGCCATCGTAGTTGTTGGCATAAGCGTTGTGACCAGCCGCCGAGCCGGTGTAGCCGTATCGCTCGGGGTCGTCTTGATTGGCGAATTCAGCAGGAAGCGTTGCATTGGTATGCTCACGTCGACGACGACGACTTCTCGAACCAGCAGCAGCGCCGGCAACAGCTGCAGCTCCCACGCCAGCCGCACCAGCACCATAAGCAGAATTGCGATGGTCGTCCTGAGGATCGAAAGTAGGCCATGCACCTCCGCTGTGATCCAAATCACCAGCTCCGTTACGTGAGGGTCGCTCGCCGAAGCAGAGGAAGTATGCATGGCCGGTACGCGACTTGCGTCGGTTGGCCATGACACAGATCGTAATGAGGAGAGCGATGAGGGCAAGACCACCGACGACGCCACCGATAAGACCACCATTGGTAGCGCTGGAGCCGGAGTTGGCTTGGTTTGCAGAAGCCGTGGTGGTAACAACCGGAGTGACGACGGTGGTGACAACGACTTGGGAGGTGCTGGTGCCCGAGACAAGGTCGGAGGGAGAAGAGGTGGTGATGATACGAGTGGAGGAGGAGGAAGTGGAGGTGGTCGAAGAGGTTGAAGAGAAGGACGAGGTGGTAGATGTCGAGGTTGGAGTGGAGGCTACGGGAGGAGGCAGACGTGATGCTATCGATTGTAAGTTGGAATTCAGATGGCAAATGCAATGCAAAGAGAAAGGAAGGGAGAGAGGTAGAGGTTGGGAAAAGGGTTCAGAAGTGCACATGGCACATGGCACATTGACACGGAGCGCATTCAAGGGGACCAATGGCTCTGCACACGGCAGAAGCACGAATAGGTTTGAGGCGGGGTATTCGCACTTACAAGTGGTTGTTGGGGTAGTTCGGGTAGAGCTCGAGGTGGTAGAGAAGGTAGATCGTGTAGTAGTGGGAGCGGATTGACTGGTGACGATGGAATCAGTGTTGCCTGGACCACCGAAAAGATCACTGAGGAAACTCTCCACGGGATCCTGTTGTCGTTCCCACAACGCCTCTGCGCGAGGTGCCAACGTGGGTTGCACGGGCATCATGGTGGGGTTGTGTGGCTGCAGGAGGTGCTCGAAAGCGGTGATGAAGTGTCAATTCTCGTTTCTGTCTTGACTATGAGGGTTGCGGTAGAGGACGATGATGGTCGGAAGACAGGATGGGTGGAGGTGAGATGCCAGGTCGCTACTGCAAGATGCCAAAGCGTTGCATAGAGAGTGAGAGAAAGAGAGAGAGAGAGAGCCTTCCCGTCCCGATGAGGAAGGACGAAAAAGGCGGGGGAGTCGAGCTCTTTTTCTCTCCCTCTCTCTCTCTGCCCCTCTCTTGGCAGAGCGAGACTGAAGGATCTGCAACGAGAAGCAGCCAAATGCAGGTTCAAAAATCTGAGAGATCCATCCGCAATTGTTTTTTTTTTCTTCTTTTTTTTCCTTTCTCGTCTCGACCCTCTGTCGATCCTTGTGCCATGGTGCTTGCGGATTTCTTTGCAGAGGCAAATTTAACAACTCGCTCCCAATTTCAGACCCTCGAAATTCACACCACACAAAAACGCCCTCGCTTCTCACCGGTGTTTGACTCAAGATCGGGTCTGAAAAGGAACCGGTTCCGAGAATAAGACAGCTCAGTGACGTCGTCGTTCGGATCTGCACAGCCAGTCGCGCTGAAAGCTTGTTTTGACCCTTCACACAGCCTTTGTGAAACGATCGACAACAGCTCCCTCATTTGTCCGAGATCAAGGTGCAGCGGATATGGTTGGTTGAGTTGTTGCACCGCCTGCGCACTTCCGAAGCCAAGCCAAGCCAAGCCAGACTTTTGAGGATTGATGCTACAGGTCAACGATGTGGAACCCTTACCAAGGGAAAGATGCGCAACTCCGAGACCCAATGGCCACGGCCACGTTTGGTGTACAGCACGCGTCATTTGGTTTTCCAGATTTCACTATCACAAAATTCGCTCCCCCCCTGTGTCACTATACATGAATATTCCTACTCATCTCACAATACAACCTTGGCAGATTTTTTGTGAACACCTACTTTGATTGCTTGAGTGCAGAATCCACAAATCAGAACCTTGTTTGACCACCTTTGGCCTTAATTACAGCTTCCATCCTTCTTGGCATGCTTTCTAGAAGCTTACCAAGGTAATCTTCTTCAATGGTCTCCCAAGCTTGTAGGCTCCTGATTCCCGCTTTTTTGAGATGCCTACTGACTGTACTGGCTGACATACCATCATTTTGCTGTCCAATCTCTTTCAAAGGAGTTCTTCTGCTCTGTGCATCCTTTTGTGTGTTTCTGATCATGTTTCTGATAGCTTGTGGGCTGTACTTTGGGTTTCCAGCAGTAGAATATGCACTCTCCTTGCTGCCAGTGGTGTCATAGCACTTGCAGAACTTATATATAGTATCATAGTTGAGGCCCAGGTGAGCTGCAATTTTTGGAAGCTTCCATCCTGCTGATCTGAGTGATATATATGCAGTTTTCTCTTGAGAAGTGAGTAGATGGTGTCTGGAGGGGCCAGATTATATGCTAGATGATTCCATTTGATGCAAAATTGAGCGAGATATGCTGATTACAGGAGATGCTGGTGATGAGGGGATACGATGAATTTTGCAAGTCCAAGAAAATCTGGAAAACCAAATGACGCGTGCTGTACTGTGTGCTCCCACAGCGACGCCTGGGCTTGGCAACAAAAGCGGGTCAATTTCCAGTCGTTGCAGAACCCTGCATCAGTTGACCTTTTTTCTACGCTGGGCAGCGACATGTTCAGGCACACAAACACACACACGCCATACTATAACAACGTTGACTCGCTGATACATCCATGTCACAGCTATTGATTTCTACGTCAATATCATTTGTGACGGCTTTGATTGTCGCTTTGCTGTGCTATGCTATGCTATGCTAATGCATCCTGTTTCTCATATACCATCCATAAGCTCAAGCAGAGTGCAGATGGAAGCGACCCGTGTGCCAAGCTAGCTACAGCATACAAGCCATCACAGCCAAGACGCCGCCTTGACATGCTATGCCTCGGGGCGACGACTACAGTAGCACACGCGCCGGGCCTGCTTGTTGCGGCTCTGGATTTTTTTTGACATTTTTCTTCTGCCCAACAAGGGTGACACACAAGCAGTCAGCAGCAGCGAAACGAGCTGTTGCCCTTCTCTCTCTTTCTCTCTCTCTCTCTCTCCCAGTCTGAAAATCGTTCAGCTGCCCGAGCCCTGCGTGCGTAGTGGAACCCTGTTCAAGAAAAGCACAATAGCTCCTTCACCTTTCCTCCGCAGCTTTGCTGTTGAAGCTGCCCTTGCTTTTTATCTCCTTATCAATCCATCGTACTGTATCATGCAACGCCATCCAGCCAACGTCGCAACTGTGCATTCATCTTGACACACAGCAGTCTTGAAGAGAGACAAGGTCAAGTTAGCTGGACAAAGGGTGTCAGAGTGGCAGACAGGGGTTCCACAACCGCTGCGGGGAACCCCAAGGATTTCACCTTTTCAATTTCGAAACGACCCGAGTTGAAATAGTCATTATTCGAGATGACCTAGAAACGGGCTTGTGAACTACAAACGCGTTTGATATCTTACTCGGCCTGAATTACAAAAGCTTAAATTCGAAATTGTTGCAATAAAAACGTTCTCTTTTCAAAGTGACTTGACCGCAGTTGCATATGAGTGAGTGAAAGATTGACTTGGCGGGACAGTGCAAGTGCCGAAAAGATCACTTTGCCTCTCTGCTCAGCGCTTTCTGACTCACTTTTTTTTGACCGTCTCTGCAGAGTGCGGTTGTGAAATTTCACGATTTTGAGCCTGAGAGACAGCTTCTGCAACCGTCGGCAAAGTGAACGAACGCTCTCAGCTCTTACGGGTCCGAAACTGAGCTCAGCCAGCGGAGACAGCAGACTGCGTCGATGGCGTACGCTGTTCAAGCTTGCTCCTCTCCTCCTCGAGCCCCTTCCCTTCTCCTCACCATCCTCCCCTTTCTCTTCATCATCCTCCCTTCTTTTCGAGTTCGTCTCATCTTCCGGTGTTGGGTTCTGTTCTTGTTCTGGGACCTTTCTCCCTTACCTTGAGCAGGCTCACTCGCTCTCTTTCGCCCCTCCACCAAACCAAGCTGCTTTCTCCTTGAAGCCGGTTGTTCGAGTGTTTAATCTCCTCGAACTTGGTGGGTTGTGTGCGCGTAGGGAAAAGAAGACGGCTTCATCCACCCCTTTCTGGCTTGCATCGTTGCTCCTTGTAACGACCTTGCTGCCGGTTCCTTTCTTGTCGTTTCCGCACCAGCCTTGATTTGTCGACGACATCACTTTTCGACACTCTTGGCTAGTCATCCACTCGGTTTCCGACCTTGTAACGACCCTCCGACCTCTTTCGAGTTCATCGTCATCCTCACGTCTCATCAACAGACTTAGACGATCTTGATCAGTCATCCGACCACATCCTCGCTTAGGCCGACAGTCCTTCTCGACCCATTGTCCCCTCTCTTCGACACGTTTGCTATTTTGGCCTTCTTGTCGTTGTCAGGACACATTGCATCGAGCTCGACCTGTTGGCACTTCTGGTTTCAGCATCTAGTTTCGTATCTTCGGCTCACCCTCGACGACTCTATGGCTGCCACACCCTCATCTAGGTGATCTTTTCTCAAATCACCTCCGGGCCACGGGACGCCTTGATTGTGCTGCTCTCTTGTTCCCTCTTTCCCCTCATCGCCATCATTTATCTCCTCTACGACATTACCGATCACTCTTCCGCTTTCCGTCCTTCAGAAGAATCGAACTCCCCGTTCTAATCTCTGTTCGTCGCGGCTCTCCCATCCTTTCTTCTAGACGCCAGTTTCCGCTCAACTGTCATTCTACCCTTTTCGGTCCGTCTCTGTTCCTACTCGCTTGCTTGATCCCATCGGCATCTGCTACATCAGGGACACAAGCTGTTACCACCGTTGCAACTGTTTCTCTGTCCAACAGTGCCCAAGTAAGACCGACGCCTTCCGCCTCACACCGGTCTTACACTTTAAAAGCGTCCACTTCGGTTTCTTGGCCGACGTGCATGCACCCGCTGCTCCTGAACCACCATGGCTTTCTACCCCGATGGGCAGCCCGTCATGGGTGCCTTCCGTCCCCTTGACGGTGGCTTTGCCATGAACCAGTACCCGCACCACGACCAACAGTCCAACATGGCTGGTGCTCCCCCTGCTGCTCACCCCGGCTACGCTTATGCTGATCAGTACCACCGCCAGTCCTACGCCGATGTTGCCCCTGCTCCCATGGCAACCATCGATCACGGCGTATGGCAAGCTCCTCAGGCTCCACGTCTTTCGGCTGCAGCCGCTCGTGCCGGTCGACAGCAGATGATGGGCGGCTACATGCCTCCCGACTATGCTCAAGCACACGGTGCCACTGCATGGTACGCTCAGGCGCCCGCCGTCCCTCAACCTTACCAGCAGCCACGTACACATCAGCAGCTCGAGCAGCAGCTCTTGGTTCAACATCACCTTGCAAAGGCGCACGAGAGACAGAACGGTGCAAACATGTACCAGCCTGCTTTCGGTCCCTCCGCTTTTGCGAACCAACAGCAGCACCATCATCCTTCTCGATCCCACCATCACCAAACACAAAACTACTATCCTCCTCACCCCTCTTACCAGGCTGCCAACCACGCCGCTCACCACGGCTATGCCGAACACCAGCCCAGGTACCAAGACAACTGGTCGAACAACTCCGGCTACCAACGCGATGACCGATCTTCGGAACCTGCCGCTCGCGATTGGTCCAGCTGGCAGCAGTCCAATGCTCATCGCGCTTCTGTCTCATACCTCCCCCCACAGTCTCAGATGTATGCCGACCATGCGCACATGCACGCTCAACACCGTCACCCGGACGATGCGACCCGCCACGCGTCGAATGCTTGGGCTGCACACCACGGTGCGAGGGTCTCTCACCATGCGCATGGTTGGCAACAGGCGCCGCACTATCCCCAGCAGTCGTATGCCGACGCTGGCCATTTGCAGTCGGCGTATCGAGACCCACGCTACGACGGCTCGAACCAGCACTCGCACTTTGCAAGGCATCATGACCGCTCCTATGGCGCTGCACAGCATCACATGGACGAGCAGAATGCGATGCGCACACATCATCAAGACGCTCGTCGTTACGATGGCCTTTCTCACCAGGTGCACGGAGATGAGTCTCGCGGTTATGCTGCGCAGTCCGATGTTCGTCACCAAGTCGATGATGTTGCTGCTCCTGCCCCCGCAGATGAGCAAGGTGCTGAAGGAGCCGCTGACCAAGCGCAGGAAGCCGCTGCGCCTTCTTCGCCTGACTCGCTCGAAAAGTCTGCCTTGCCTATCGCTGCTATTGGTGCACAGCTCATCTGGAACGCTTGCACTGCTCTCTTCGACCCTGACCTCCTGGTTGAAGCTCATGAGACTTCGGACGAGGCTATGGACGAGGATTGTGATGAAGCCATGTCACCGGCTGGCGCCTCCATGCCGTCTTCTTCATCCACGCCCTCGCTCAACACGCCCGACATCTCGCCCTGGTCCTCGACTGTGCTCGATCGTCCCGCTGCAGTAGACTCGTCGTCTTCGGGTGACTGGAATGCTTTCCGCTCGCCTTTCGGTCCTGACCGTCTGCCTCAGATGCGCCCTCAGGCTCACACGTTCACCTTTGGCAGCGATCACACTTCGTCGCAGCATGACCTGCATCGCATGGCTGTGGGTGCTGAACGAGCAAGATCAGCCATCGCTCGTGACGTCTCGCCGGCCAAGCGTTCGCGTCAGGGCTCTGGCCAGTCTGAGGGAGCCACGGCGCACAGCTCCGGCGCCAGCACTGCCAGCAGCTCCGAGCCTGGCACACCCGCTTCGCTTGCTCACCAAGGCCCTGCCCTCAGCTCCACCGTATCGGCGCACTCGGTTGAGACCGCACGCAGCCCACTCCGTGCTGGTCTCGGCATGTCGTTGGACCGTTCGCGATCCGAGTCGGCTATTCGCGCGCGTCGTAGCTCGTCCAAGGCATCGCCTAAGCTCGCCTCGTCCAAGTGGTCTGGCAGGCTTCGTGACAATGCGCTTGCTGTGCTTCGCCTTGTCTCTCCGGACTGGCACTGGAGCAACAACAATCATCAGTTCGTCTCTCTGAGCGAGACGCTTGTGCCCGCAAGCACAGCTGCTGCCGTTGCCAAAGCTAGCACTTCTCCGAGCCAGGGACGATCGGGACGAGACTCTGTCACGAGCATCGTCACCTCGTACGCCAACGAGCCTAGCCCAGCCTTCAGAAGGTTCGTACACCAGGTGCTTGCCCAGACTTTGCTCTCGCCCACCTCTTTCTTGCTGGGCATTCTCAATGCGCTCAGGCTACTCATCATGGCTCAGCTGGCTGATGGATCCATCGACCCTGTCGTGCTCGAGCTGTTTGCGCAGCCGACATCCGCGGCTCCTTTCAAGCTCTTCACCTTGGGTATGATGATCGCCAACAAGCATCTCGATGACAACACCTTCCTCAACAAGACTTGGAACGAGGTCACCGGCATTCCACTGGCCGAGCTCAACCAGACCGAGGCTTGGTTCTTGAAGAAGTGCAACTACGAGATCACTGTCCCTGACGAGACTTGGATTGGTTTCCTCAACCGACTGCAGTCCTGGGAAGAGAAGCGTTCGAGTCGTGGTATGCACCGTGACCACGAATCGTCGAAGCGCCTCTTGCTTGTTCTGGATGAAGCTTTGGGTCACTTTGATGCGATCCTTGCTTTCCAGCTCGACGACGGCGACGCGACTAGTGGCGCCGTCGACAAAGCGGCATCACCGATGGACATTTGGGCCAAGTCACATGATCGCGGCGCTGGAGCGTTGGCGTTGCTTGACGCAGATGAGCAACATTGCCGATCTGCACCTGCTGTTGCAACACTCATGTCTCAGAAGCCTTTTGCACTTGACGACGACGACGAGGAGTCGTATGCGGCGTCACATCGACCTTCGCATCTCTCACGAGCCAGTCTGGCAATGGAGAATCCATCAGCGACGCTTTTCCGATCCAACACTGACTTTACTGCTGCCGCGGGTGGAGCCTTCAAAGACGTTAGCCCGTTGTTAAGCGAGTCTGGCAAGACACAGAACGGCACCATGTCAGGTCCACTCATGCCGTCAGCGTTGCTGAATGGCTCACGAGCGTTGTTCCAGCACGGTGGCATGTTTGCGCCCCTTTCCACATCGGGTTGGTCTCATCACTAAGCCGGTTTTTCTTTTTCTTCGACTTGTTGCATCTTGGTCTTTCTGGTTACGGCATCCCCCTTCCCCTCCTGTAGATAGACTGCCTTTTCTTGTTTGCTTTGACTCTTTTTCTCACACATACCAAAAACGCACACTTGCACATTTGCCTCACACTTGCCCTTTGTCTATCTTTCGGTGCCCTGCTATTGCATCCTCCCAGATTTCATTATTATTATTATTATTATTATTATTATTATTATTATTATTATTATTATTATTATTATTATTATTTGTTTTTTTTGACAACAAGTTCTAACTTAGCGCCCCGTCTTGTGTGTCTGTGCCTGTGATCCGCATTGCTATCGTGCTATCTTGAGCCCAGCGCTGGAAGAAAAGAAAGTTGAGCATGTAGGGTTTGGGTGTGATTGCCGGAACGAAGGCGTAGGTTTGGTTGTAACTTTGCGGTTGTTTTTGAAAGATCTTTGGCTGGAGATACCGCGACTGGGCTGGTGTTTTGAGGAGGAAAGCGTTAGGACTTGTGTTGGATGTGATTGGGTTGGATGGATGGAAAGCAAGCAAACCTCAGTGAACAGATGAGGATGATTGTATAGAGATGAAATGTAAAAACAGAATACAGGGTGTCTTACTTCTTGGTAGCAGCGGCGTTTACAAGCGAATCTAGGTTATCCAGCATTTTCTTTGTCGAATCAACCCGCTGCGCTCCTGCCACTGCGGACTGTTGTCCCGGTTGAGTCTGAGAGGTAGACTGTATTTGACGACCAAGTCTTTTCTGTTTCTGTCCCTCAGTCTTACCCCCCTTACTCCCTCCTGCGACTCGACTAGCAGTCAAAGCACTCAATCCACCACTCTTCCTCTCAGCCTGATTACCCCCTAACACACCACCGAGTGCTCTCCTCACCGGCCTATTCGGATCCTGAACACTCTTCCCGATCCAATCGGCACTTCCAACGTCTGCAGTTCTGTTGACGGGTTTACCACTACTATCCGTCCTTACCAACTCGACATTACTCCTAATATACCCAACATCATTCCTCGGCGCCAACATATCCTTATGCATCCCACTGCTCAACATCAAATTCGAGGTACGATACGCATCAACAATCCTAAACAAAGCAATACCCTGCTGAGGCTGTTGTCGACTCCAATCAATCGTCGCTGGCGCTTGCGCACGAAGCGGTGCATGCAAATAACTAACCCGTCCTCCAACCAACACAGATCGTCCATCAGCAATCTTGGTGAACCTTCTGAAATCTTTATCGCTCTTACTCGAGACCTCATGAATAACCCGACCGGGAACAGGGTCGGCAAGGAGCGAAGAATAGATCGGATCGGGTTGGGAGAATTGTAGACCTGCCAAGGGGTGGATCGTGTTGGGTTGGGAGAGACCGGGAAGCTTTTCGGATTGTGGCTTGGTGGATTCTCGAAGATTCTTCTCTTCTAGCATACGGAATGCGTCCCGGGTTGCGTCGACGTCTCTGCTCTGCTCGAGCATGTCGATTTCGGCCAGGGACATGGTTTCGAGTTCTGCTTCCGGGTTAATCTCGGGGAGGGGTTCTTTGGTCGCACCCCTTCTCTCTGCGTCTTCTTGTGCGCGGAGGGCAGCAGCGTATTCCTTTTCCTGTCGTTTACGAATCAGACCGAGGAGACGAGAACGTTCTTTGGTGCTAAAGAATTTCTTCCATGCTCCTCTTTCGTTTCGGATCGACTTGACGAACTTTTCGAATTCGGGCTCGGAGAGAGCGTTGTAGTTGGTCATCATACGAGGTCGTGTGGTGAACTTTTCAGCATCGAATCCGAAAGCAGGTGAGGGGGATTGTTCGCCCATAAAATCCAGTCCCTTGTACGCAGGGTTGGCTGCTCCACGTGCTGCATGGTGTTTCATCAAGCTCCTCCAGCGATTGTTGTAAAGACGGGCTTCTCGCTCCTTGGGGTCTTCACGAGCTGCTTCGGCGGGGGTGAGCTCGATAGGGCCAGGGATTTCGGAAGGGAAATAACGCTCGGTGGACTTGAGGAAAGTGGTAGCCGGACGAGGACCATGGCTTCCAGGATCGGTGTAAGTGTGACCGGAAAATTCAGGTACGGTAACATGGAGCTTGGTGTCTGCTTCAGCCCAACGCTTTACGAACAGCACCTCTTTCTCGCGTTCCTTCCACGTGGTTTGACCGTCAGCCGTGTCGAGTTGGGAAACTTCGACATAACGCAAAGCGCCAGGGTAAGGAGCGGAGCCGGATGAAGAACCGAAAATGGAGGCGGAGGAGGAGGGGAGGGGGCGTTTAAGACCCCATTCTCCACGGGCTGCGTATGCGGGAGGTGTGGTGTAGACTTGCGGGATGGAAGGGTCGAAGGTGGAGATACGGGCTGAGCGGAGGAGTTTGGTGAGTTGAGTAGGGGCCGTGGTGGCGCTGTTGGCTGCCATGTTGGCCATGCGGTGGTGAAGTAGGGTGAAAGAGATGATGGCCTGAGTGAGGTGTTGGATGTGATTCAAGGTGTCGACGACGAGAACGAGATGAGGATGATCCACCAATTGGATGACAGCTGAATGTGCATTTTTTTCTTCTTGACAAGCAGAAGCAGGCTGATACGAGCTTTTTCTTCCGTCGCTCTTCACGTGAGCCTCTTTTGCTCGCAACGCCTTTTTTTCGCGCGATAGGAATTCCTCCAACTTTACACCATTCAGCTGGTAAGCATTCCAAACCATCTTGTCTTGTCCTGTCGATCATCGATATCGGCCCGCGTCCTTCCCCTGTATTCCACGCCACAATGTCCTCGATCACTCTGCAAACCTATGCCTCTCGAGCAGCCAAACAACCCAACGCGGCCGCCAAATCCCTCCTCGAATGCATCGAACGCAAACAAACAAACCTCTGCGTCTCGGTAGACGTCACCAACAAACAAGACCTCCTCGACGTCTGCGATGCCGTAGGCCCCAAAGTGTGTCTGGTCAAGACCCACATTGATATTGTGGAAGACTTTGATATGGATCTGGTCGAAAAGTTGACGCAACTGAGCAAGAAGCATGATTTCCTGATCTTTGAGGATAGGAAGTTTGCTGATATTGGTAAGTTGCCCCGCCATTCCCCACCTGATCTCTCGAGACGAGCATGGTACGAGAGAGAGAGGGAAGAAGCTGACGGGACCGTGTCTGATGCTTTCGGGATATGATAGGAAACACGGCGAGCCTGCAATACAGTTCCGGGGTGCACAAGATCGCTTCCTGGTCCCACATTACGAATGCGCACCTTGTGCCCGGTCCGGGTGTTATTACAGGTCTTGCCAAAGTAGGCGCTCCGCTCGGCCGGGGTCTATTGCTTCTCGCTGAAATGTCGTCTGCTGGGGCTCTGACAAAGGGCGCGTATACACAGGCATGTGTAGATGAAGCGAAAAAGGACACTACCGGGTTCGTATGCGGATTCATCGCCATGTCCCGTGTCGACGAGCGAGAGGGACCCAACACCGAAAGGGATCTGTTGATCCTAACCCCGGGTGTAGGTTTGGACGTCAAGGGAGATGCAATGGGACAACAGTACCGAACACCTGATCAGGTGATTCGGCAAAGTGGATGCGATGTCATCATTGTCGGGCGAGGCATCTACGGCGCGCTGATGACGGACGAGGGGAAGAAGGATAAAGTTTCGGCATTTGACAAGGTTAGAGAGCAAGGCGAGAGGTATAAGAAGGCTGGGTGGGAGGCTTATTTGGCGAGGATTGGGCACAAGTAACGACTCTGCAATGCTATGGGAACAGTTGACACAAATATCACACACGCCAAGTAGATCATACCAATTCGTTAGCAACGTCTGTGTGTGAATACGACAGATCCATTGAGAGACAGTCGTGTTTGAGAAGGCGCAATGGTTTAATATGGGGCTGCTCACAGTGAGATTAGACAGACTCTGACGATGTGCCGCCGGACGCGAGCTGTGGTTGCGCTGGAAGAGGGCGGGAAAAAAGTCGAAAGAGCTGCACGATTAGAAATGCCGGCTTGAAGACCGAGCGTTGGTTAGAGCTGAGTTGAGAGAGAGAGAGAGTTGTTGAACCCTGACAAGAAATCAATCCAGGGTGGCGCACTAACCTCTCCCTCTCACCCATTGACACTCACTCTACTCCTCCTCCGGTGACGAGCTCCGCCTTTCAGCTTGCCATCATTCTTCGTATCTCTTCGCACCTCGTACGGTTCGCCTCTGCAGCAGGCAACATGGCAAGCACAGCTCGTGGCGCGAGAGCCTCTTCCAGCAGCAGGCGAAAGCTGTTTGCGCCCACCCCCCCTATCGCATCTACCGCAGCAGCTAATGGTACCAACGGTGTTGCAGCAGCGAATGGCAATGGCCACGCGCACATTCATGCAGATAGCAACACTACCAACGATGTCAATGCTGAGGTAGACGCAGTGTTGGCAGCCGCGAAGTCGGCTTCTGAAGCTCGTCGTTCGTATTCGCTTCGTCGACGTACCGCCGTAACCCCTACCTCTGTTGCAACCACTTCAGCAGCTACTACTCTGGCCTCGCGCACTAGCAACGCATCAACAACACACAAGAGAGCTCTTCGAACATCAGCAAAACGCACAAGAGCAGCTTCAGCTTCAACAGCCTCCGAGGCAGATGCGGAGACAGACTCTGCAGCCCGCTCTGATTTCTCCGACTCCGACGGTGGTGCAGGCAGTTCTGATGACGATAGTGACGTTTTCACCTCTCGATCCAGTGCTAAGCGCAAGTTGAAAGCCAAATCCAAACCCACTGCTACCTCTGCCCGTGTTACACCCAAACGTACCCGCAAGACCTCTGTGAAGAACGAGGAGGAGGAGGAAGATAATGCGACACCTAAGAAACGCAAATCCAAATCCACTTCACCAAAGAAACCTCCCCCCTCTCCATTCGACATTTCCCCTCGTAAACCAGTCAAGAAACCGCTCAAAGTCAACCTAGACCCCTCTGAAGCTCACCCTGCACCCGCGCACTGGGAAACCGTCTACGGCCTTCTATCTCGGCAACGCGCCAAAATTGTAGCACCGGTTGATACAATGGGTTGTGAAGAAAATGGTCGATCTGATCGTCGAGCTGATTCTTGGCGTGCCACTGAATCACCTCAAGATTCTGCGAAACGAGAAAGACTAGCCACATTAGTATCGCTGATGCTTTCATCTCAAACAAAGGATCCGGTTACCGCAGAGGCTGTTTACAACCTTCAGAGGAGCTTGCCTGATGGGTTGTGTTTGAAGAGTCTACTCGAAGCTGATGATGAAACCATTTCGAGTTGTATCGCAAAGGTTGGATTCTGGAGGCGCAAAACAGGCTATCTTAAAAGTGCAGCTCGGATTCTAGCGGATGATTTCCAAGGGGATGTACCACGAACAGTCGACGAGTTATGCTCGCTTCCCGGGGTGGGACCTAAGATGGCTTTCCTCGCACTTAGCAGTATGGGTATCCAACTTGGCATTGGAGTTGACACACATGTTCACCGTATGACAAATCGACTCGGATGGCATAAAACTAACACCCCGGAACAAACCAGGTTAAACCTCCAATCGTGGCTACCACACGATCTACACCCAAAAATAAACAGGTTGTTGGTCGGATTCGGTCAGGTCATCTGCGTCCCGGTCGGACCGAGGTGCGATTTGTGCGATGTGGGAAAATCCGGTTTGTGTCCGAGTAAGAGGGACATCGATCAGAAAAGCCTCAGCAAGCGCGTCAAGGTCGACCTGTTACCAAGTGACAATGAGCAGCCCACGGTAGAGGATAATCGGGTTAAAGTCAAACGTCAGCTGGGAGCGATTGGCGATGGGACAGCCGAAGCAAAGATCAAGGTCGAGATGGAAACCGATGCACCACTGGGAAACGCAAGCATGGAGGTTCGCGATCTGTTACAGACCGGCAATGGGCTTGTGATGGTCAAGAAGGAGCAAGAGGAGGTGCAGGATGCTGCAGCAGTTGAGAGGGTTTTAGATTGGTAGACATGACAGACATATTGGAAGAGCTCAGCTTGTCACCTCACAACTGAACATTGCCATGGATCATCTGAATCGTATGACAAAGCCACCCTCGCTCTCCTCAATGATTCTCGAACCGATCTTGTGTGCATCTGTGTAGCACTGCGACCACGATCACATCGAACCCTCCCACCATCATCTCCACCAACAATGGCCCTTCTTAATTAGCGGCATGAGCCTCCACAACAATCCCGGCAGCAACCGTCTCCCCATTCATCCGCATCAACACTCTTGCCATCTCCTTATTCGTCTTTGCATCTTCCAATGGAATTCCACTACTCTGTCCAGCCATACCGCCCGCCTTCACCCTCACCCTCACCATCGCTGTACAACCCTTCGTGAGCACCCTGGGCTTTTTCTTACTAACCCCTCCCGTGCTCTTGTCCAGTATCGACACGAGCTCTGTCAGTGTAGCAGCAATGTTTGCACTGTGATGGAACAACTCGATGCTAGTACCGGCCACCAGAGGGTATGTGAGTTCGAACACGAGGATCTGAGCCAAGAACGAATCGCACAGAGCGATGGGCTGCGAAGGAGCACAAAGAACAGAGCCAACCGATATCTGGATCTGGTCTATGCCGCTGAGGTACACTGTAGCGTTGGCGCCGGCAACAGCCCAAGGAACCGATTCGGTGTCGACTTCGATCGCTCGCACGATGCCGGATTCGTCACCGGGGACTGGTCGGAGCCGGTCGCCGATTTGCACGATGCCTGATACGACGCGGCCAGAGACAGCCACACCGGAAGCAATGGCTGTTTGACCTTTGAAGACGTTGGTCACGGGCAGACGCAGTGGCGAGTCCAAAAGACGTGCTGGTGGCTCGAGAGTGTCCAAGATGTCAACCAAAGTCGGACCATCGTACCACTTCGAAAGTGCACCGCCTTCTTCCCGCACAGCTAGGTTCTCTCCCACCGATCCACCGCAAGGAACAAACTTGAGCTTGGTCGCATCGAATCCGCACGAAGTCAAGAAAGGCTTCACTCTGCCCACAATTTCTTCGTATCGCTCCTGACTGTAGTCAACAGCATCGAGTTTGTTGATCACCACCACAAGCTGCTGTACACCGAGACTTCGTACCAGCAATGCGTGCTCTCGAGTTTGACCGTTGGGTCCAAAACCTGCTTCAAAGGCACCCTGAATCGAGTCGACAACAAGGATGGCCGAATCAGCTTGGGCCGCACCCGAGATCATGTTCGGGATAAAGTCGCGATGGCCAGGAGCGTCGAGAAGTGTGTATGAACGGTGCTGAGTGCAAAAGTGGTCTTGGGCAATGTCGATGGTGACACCTCGTTCGCGCTCTTCTTCGGACGAGTCGAGTGCCCAAGCGTAGGCGAAACTGCCTTTGCCGATCTTTTGCGATGCACGCTCGTTGCTCGAGTATTCGCGCTGTGAGAGAGAGCCTAGCTCGAGAAGCATGCGACCCATCAAGGTGGACTTGCCTGCATCGACGTGGCCTGCGATTCGTGCACAAGCAAAGTGGATTGGCAAGGCAATTCATCAGCAAAGAATTCATTCGAGGCGCAAAGCATCCTTCGTGCTCGCAATACTCACCAACAACGACCAAGCTGAGCTCAGCTTTGCCTTGCCTCTCGCGTTTGCGGTATTCCTCGATGATGCGTTCGTGTGCAATGCCCATCGGCGTCGAGACGGCACTAGGCGCGTTGGAACCCGCAGACGAGGCCGCCTTGCTGCTTGCACCACCCTGAATTTCGAGCGATTCGATCTTGTTTCTCAACTGGCTGACAGTGGTTCCGCCTTGCTTGGTAGAAGCACCTGCAGCCGCTTTTGCGGCTTGACCCACAGCTGCTTTGCGATGCAGCGGTGTTGATGTGCCAGATGTTGGTGTCGATGCGCTCGCTGCTGCTGCTGCTGCTGCTTTTTTGGCGGCTGCAATCATGGTCGTTGGGAGTATGAGAGAATGTAAGATGAAATCAGTCAGTGTTCGGAGCATTGCTTGCAGAGCGAGCGTCCAGTATCAATGTCGACCAGCGCATTGCATGCGATAGGGATAGCACGGGCATCATCACTTCGCGCCAAGCCTCGTCCCTTCTCGAGCCTTCAGCACCACATCATCTGGGCTAGGACCAGCGAATGCTTTCTTGACCTGCTCCGTCCGTGGCGAAGCCTCGTCAGACGAGCCTTGAACGTAGAGAGCGAAAGGAGAGCCTCCAGGCACGGTTCTGAGCCGTGCCATCGGAGCAACGAGCCGATCTGTTGTATCATTGGACGATCCGGCAATAGCACTGACAGATGCCAAAGAAGCGTGCGATTGCCCCGTCCAGGCTGGCTGTATCGCAGTCTCTGAGGCCGGAGTCGCGGTCGGGAACAAGGACGAGATGGGCAAGTCGGAGCCAAAGCAAGTCTGCGGACGCGATCGAGCTTGTTCCTCTGCTGCTTCGACAGCTGCTGCCTCTTTCGCTTCTGGAGTAGCAGCGCTCCGCTGTTGCTTGTTGGCAAGCATGCGCTGCTGCAACTTCGACAATGGCTTTGATGGCGCTCCGGACGATGTATTGCTCGACTCCTGCGACGGGACTTCAGCAGGCTTGGGTGCGGATGATGCATTCGCTCCACTGCGTGCAGCTGCAAGAGCTGCAAGCTTGCTCTGCCGGCCCGTTCCAGTCGCTGGAGGCAAACTAGTGCTAGGTGCCGCAGCTGCAGAGGGCGATGCAATCGAGGTGGAGGGCGCTGGCGACGCGGGTCGAGGTCGATCCCCAGCGTTGGGAAGAGGGTTCTCTGCAGGACGTTTTGCGCTCGATCGAGCTGCCAAGGCAGATAGCTTGGAGATTGGCTTGGAGGGTGCTTTTGAGGGGCCTGCCTGCGCATTTTTGACAAAGTCTGGGGCCAAGCCTGCTAAATTGCGTTTCGCAAGACCTGCACGACCACCTGTTGCAAGACCACGAAGGCCTTGCGCCTTGCCTCTTGGCAGCCCACGTCCGCCTCGAATCTCAGCTCTTCGATCTCTTTGCAGCGAGAGCTCCTTGAACGCCTCAATCGTCGGTCCGTCGCCGTCGTCGCCGTCGTCGAGCTGCATATCGCCGCTCTCTGTGACCGCGATGGCCGTGATGGGAAGAGGTTTCGTGACAGAGTTTCAGAGTTGTGTCCTATCTCGTGCCCACAGCCCGCGCCCTGCTCGGCCCGTTCCGTTGTCCGCAATCACACTCTGCCTGCAAAGGGTCCAAGGAAATCATTGTACGTGGAGAGGGACCGCACCGAGCCTGGCTAATGTTATACTTACCTTGCTTTTGACGATCTTTCTCTGCTTTTGCTTCTCTTCTGCTCTTCTCCTCGACGAGGTGTGTGACAGCCGAGTCGACATCAAAGTAGGCATCCCATAGAATGTCTTTGATCTCGCGCTCTGTGAATCCATTAGAGCTGGTTGGTCCAAGTACATCGATGGTTTGCGAGTATGCCTCGGCCATGGCATCGTGATCCTCGGGTGAGAGGTTATCTGGAAACACGATAAGCATGAAGCAAAGGTGTCAGCTTCTGAGCGCCTGTGTGACAATCACGATTGAAGCTAGAACCTACCATAAGGATCTTCGTCGTAGTAGTCGTCTTCGGCCAGCTCCTCGTCAAGGTCCAGATTGCGCACAGCGCGATGTCGTGACATGTTGACTTGTCTTTATGCAGCAGTGCTCTAAGCTGTTCCGGTCCGTAGTCCTAGGGAAGGCAGCTCGAAGCAAAATGATGTCGGAGGAGAAAGAGAGTTCCAAAGGAAAGAGCAAGTAGTGACTGAGTCTGGAGCAAGTGTTGGCATCGCTGATGTGTGATGTTATGTTCCTTTGAGAAATCAAGTCGCTTGGATTGGCTCGTTCGCCTCTACGCCTCTTCGCCTCTTCGCTTCGTTGCTCCACCTTTTTGCTCAGCTCACACAGATTTTCTTCTTCAGAAACAATTTGTCGCGGTTTAACAAATTGAGCTTTGAGCTCATCGATGCTCACGCCATCACTTCTAGTCGCACCGTTCTGTGATCATAGGTTCCTCACTGCTGGACGGGATGATGCCAACAGCGTGGCGTTCGGATATCCATGTGTCTAGGGTTCAACTTTTGTATTGCGCTTGGCTGTGTCACTTGCTCTCGGGAAGGAACTTCTCCAAAACAGCAGCCTCCTTCTCTTCTTGCTCGGCAAGGTCCTCACGAGGTGGCTTGGCGGCACGGAATTGCTTCGCTGTCTCTTGTCTGCGCTTGATCGCCTTTGTGATGAGCTTGGACACCTTGGAGACCTGATTTCCCTTCTGCTTGGACGAGTACTGGTGTTCCGACACGATCGAACGCAACACCGTCGATGTAAGCGAGTCTTTAGCCTTCATCGCCTCCTTGATCCCTGACTTGACCTTGGCCAAGAGCAACGCTTCCGGGTCCTCACTTGATGAAGCTTCTGTGGAAGAGAAACGAGGCCATGCTGGTTGGTTGGCGGCTGCAGAGATGAGAGTTGTTTCAAAACGAGCCAAGGTCAGCTGTAGTCCGTGGAACCCTCAATCTTCCGCTTGCATCTGCAACTTACTTGTGGGAGGGCAAGTTCGGAGCGAGCTCGCCTCAAATGAGCGCGGCAGTTGCGATCGTAGAGCATAGTTGTTTCGCAGTGCCTCTCTCAGCAACATCTTGAGAGCAATCGTTTGGGTTAACGGTTAGGATGGTGTGCGTTAGGAAGCCAGAAACATCAAAGCGCAACTTTCTTCCTCCACTCCGGAATTGGCCGCAACTTTTCATTATTTGCTGAGCCTTTTTGGACCCTTTTTTTTTCCTGCGTTTTTTTGGTGCCTGCTTTTCTCTCACCGTCAAAGCTCAGCTGAACATCTGTACACAATCTCTCAATACTGATGGATTAGCTCATCGCTCTAGCTCTCAGTGACTCACATGCGCATTCGTTTCATGTCACAAGCAGGGTAGGAAAGCTCTCTATGCAATATCAGATGAAAGGAGTGTGGCGAGCGGGTATGTAGATGTATCTAAGGGCTGTGTCGGATCCTGCCTCTTCACTTGGACGAGAAGAACCAGCTGGATCGGGCCTTGGGCGAGTTGTCATTGGGACCGACTCCAGCACCACCAAAGGCTGCCTGTCTCGCCGCTACAGAGCCAGGCTGAGGTCCGGCTGTGGGTCCTCCACCTCTCAAAGGCTTGGCGATGCGTCCAAAGCCGCCCAACGGTCCTGGGGCAGCACCTGCTGCCGTGGGTCCCCGCATCTGGTTGGCTTGATGCAAACGCTCCTTGACGGCCTGCAACTGCTCCTCGAATTTGCGGTTCTGCAACATGAGCTTCTCCTGGCTGTCCATGAGATGCTGCTCCAACGCCTGGATGCGCTCGTTCCTTGCCAAAAGCTTTCTTTCGGCGATCGAGACCTCCTTCTTGAGACTGCTGTTCTGCTCCACCAGCTGCTTCTGCACGTTGGTGAGCTGTTCCAAGTTGCGTTCGAGGAACGCCATCTTCTTTTGTTGCGCCTTCGAGTTGCTGTTGCGCACCACATTGTTGTACTGCTCGCGCGACTCGTCGAGCGAGATCTCCAACTCGACCACCTTTTCGCATCGATTCTGTAGGTCGCGCATCAGCGACTTCTTCATCGTGTCGAACTCGGACAGCTGTGCGGCCATGGTCTTGCGCACACGCTCCAGCTCGCGTGCCGACTCGGCCAAGTTGCGTCCACCTTCGACACCCGCTGTAGTCACGGCAAAGGCGCGCTTGAGCTCCTCGTTGGTGCTCTTGAGGTTGTCGTTGTTCGACGTCAGCACAGCAATCTCCTTGGCCTTGAACTCCATCTGGCGCTTGAAGTCGGTGATCTCGCTCGCCTGTGCCTCACGCTTGGATGCGTACTGCGACTCGAGCTTGTCCTTGAGGTCCTGGATGGTAATGTCGACGTTGACGTGGTTAGCCTCTTCAGCCTTGATCGACTTGTCGAGCAACTCCTCGTACTCGGCCTCGAGCGTAGCAAAGCGGCTCTCGAGTTCTTGACGTCGCTGGTGGAGAAGCTCGTTCTCTTCGTGCGCCTGGCGAACACGCTCAGTCTGCTCACGTACCAAGCTTTGCGACTCGAGCAGCTGTTCGCGCAAGGCGGAGAGATCGTCGGCGGAAAGCGCACCAGGGCCGGCGTTTTCGAGCTTGCTGAGCGTATCGCGGATCTGCACCTCTTTCTCCGAGACGATACCCTGGTTGAAGTCGGCCATCATCTTGGCCATGCGTTCGGCCTTCTTGCGCTCCTTGCCCTCCTGCGAAGGGTCCTTGACGCTCTTGGCAGTGTCGGCGAGCGACTTGCGCAGCTCTTCGAGCTCGGTTGAAAGATCCTTGTTCTGCTCCTTGAGGATGTCGAGTGTGATGGTGGCATCCTTGTGTTCGTAGGTGACACGCTCGAGCTGGAGCTTGATCTCGTTGATCTCGGAGGTCATGGACTTGTTGTCCTTCGAGAGCGTCGCCTCCTGCTCGCGGTAGAAGGCGAGCTCCTGTGTGGCCTCGCGCAGCGCTGTCTCTGCTGTCTTGAGTGCCACCTCTTTCTCGGCAATCTGGTCGCTGAGCTCGTTCTCCCTGCGCAGGAACTCGTCGCGCTCGTCCTTGTCGATCGAGACAGCCGAAGGCGTCTCGGGCCGCGACGCGAGCTCGCGTAGGTTCTCGACAGCAGGTGTAAGCGGGCGTGACTGACTTGTTGGTGTGGCTGCCAATGAGGGAGTGGACACAGGTGCGTCCTGTCCGACGACAACCTTGCTGGCATCAGTCCACTCGGATTCGGGCACCTTGCCGCCGGAACGCCATGTCTTGAGCTCTGCTTCGAGGTTGGCAATGTACTGCTGGTAGCGCTCGTTGTCAGCCTTGGCCTTCTTGAGCAACGCCTTGAGCTCAGCTGGTGAGAGCTCTGCATTGACACGTGCCTTGTTCTTGATGCTCTTGGCTCGCACACCGAATCGCAGTGTTGAAAGCGTCTCGTCAGCGTTGTAGACACACGGCGAGGCATTGACAATGAGCGTGGTACGCGAGTTACCTCCAAGCGACTCTTGGAGGATACGTGTGAGTTTCGAATCACGGTATGGAATGTGAGATGACTTGCCATCCGTGAGGGCGTTGATGACCATACCGAGTGCTGACAAACTCTTGTTGATCTTCTTGGCTTCCTCGAGCGTCTGGCCACTGGCACCGGTCTTGCCGACCTTTTCGGAACCCGCCAAATCGACAAGGTAGAGATTACCGGTCTTGGCACTGCCCGTCTCGGTGTTGCGTTGCTGGATAGTGATGAGGAAGATAGAGTGCGAACGGGACGACTCGGCGTTCATGTTGGTAGACGAAACAGCACGCGCCTGACCACCTTGACGCATGATCTCGTAGACATCGGCTTGACCACCGACGTAGAAGTCGGAGAGACCCTTGACATAGACACCGCGGTTCTTCTCTTCATGCACTTGCAAATTGTCGTTCTGTGGTGCGAGGAGATCGCGGATCTTTTCCATGTAGATTTCCATGTAAGAGACTTTGACGAGGTATTCGAGGTGTGGTGGACTGGCCATGATATTTTCAAAGATCTGCTCGGTGATACGTGGGATGATACCCTTGAGATCGTCGTTGTCGATATCGGATCCCATCATGGTGAAGGTTTTACCGGAACCGGTCTGACCGTAGGCGAAGATGGTACCATTGTAGCCGTTGAGAACGTCGTCGACTGTCTCCTTGATGCCGAACTCGAAGACATCTCGTTGCATGGTATTCATGGGAAAGACGCGATCAAAGACGAAGCCGCCTGCTTCTGGACCCGAGGTGGAGACACCGCGGGTCATTTTGACCAACGAGCCGTCATCGCTGAAATCGACGACAATGTCGCTTCCCTCCCGCTGCTCGATGGAATTGGGAGGGCGGAAACGACAGACAACCTTGATGTTATTTGACATGGTGGTAGACCCAGTCAGGTGATCAGAAGTCGATGGAAGTAGTGCCGATGGGTCGGATTGTCGCGCCAGCTGCGAAACTGAATCCTCGTAGTCGAAAGGAACAGAGTCGAGAATGTGTGAGCCTCAGCGCTCAGACCGTCATGCAAATGTTGCGATCCTGAGTCTGGCCAGCGAATCCTATCCACAACGAACCAGAATCCTCCGCGCGCTCGTAACGTCGAAGGCTTTCACGGGCGAGCCGAAGTTGCGAGCAAGTGCTTGAGGGTGAGAGGGAAGGTGACGATGATGATGATGGTGGTGGTGGTGGTGGGCGGCAGATGTGTTGAAAGGATGAAAGGATGAAGTGTTGGTTTGGGAACGCTTTCCGCACGCTTTGATTCTGCTCGAAGCCAATTTCAAGCTCAACTGAGCTGTCAATTCCAAGAAAGCGAACGGTACTGTAACTGATGGACACATGTGTGTGTTGGTTTGAGTGCGCGCGTCCGTCGCTGGAAGGGGCGTAGCATCTGTGCCTCTCCCGTGCCCTTTGACCATTCGATTGCAGTTTCATACTCTCAGGACATGTCACCTTTTTTCCAAGCTCAGCTCTGGTGCAAGAGCCAACCCTCGCATAAGAGTATGTTTTTGCTGTTCAGCTTGTCGATCAAACATTCTTTTGCCAGGCGCGCCGGTGTCGTGTGTTGCTTGTGCACAGCGTGAGAGGTCGAAGTGACTGGGCAAGTGTTGGTCTCTTCCAACACGCCAAAGCCTCCACACATACATATAGTCACATGTGGCGTAGCCAAGCGCCGAATCATACTGCCATCTCTCTGATGCTCAACCTTTGATTTGGACAGTGACAGCTTACTCTTCTTGTCGACCAACGCTGTCTGCATTCGTCCCTCGGAACTCGCTTCTGCAACACAACCAACACCTCGCCAACCCGCTTTAGCCGCCTTAAAGCACCGCCGCCTCGTCTTTGATACAAGCTCAGATCATTCTTGCAAGCACTCCTTAGCTTGATGACCCAGTCACAAGGACTCAAGCGCCCCCCTTCAGATCTCGAGCAATCCGAAAAATTCGTCGATAAAAGTCCAAGAATGACGGACCCACCACAAGACGCTGGGCTGGGCAATCCGTCCGAAACCACCCCGGCCTCGATACCATCGGAAGCATCAGAGGCAGGACCCTCCCGCCGACCACCACCAGCCGACAAGCAAGACGACGCTGCCGACGCCGACACGATTGCAGCTGCTCCTTCAGATGAGCCCTCGGTCCCTATGATCGGCTTTTCGATCAAGTATCAAGGCTTGATGCTATCTGCTAGGCTGGCAGAAGACGAGTCGGTGGGCGACTTGAAGGCCATTCTCTTCTCAATGACCGATGTTCCCCCAGAGAGCCAGAAGCTGCTCGGCATGGTGAAAGGCAAGCAACCAAGTGATGATACGCCGCTCGGCACCATTCCATATGCACCTGCAGCGCTGAGAGCCCGACCTGCTGCCACCAAGACGGAGACCACCACCAAAGACACCGCAGCTGATGCAGATCAGGCATGCAAGATCACGGTCCAATTTACACTGCTTGGCACACCAGAGGCAGGCCGCTTCAAAGATCAAGCCGCGCCTACCTCGCTCTCAGGAGATCAGGTGGATGCCAATGAGGATCTCAACTACCTCGATCTGCCCAAGGCCGAAGAACCAAAGCTCAAACCACACGAAGATCCCAAGAACCGTGCCAAGTTAGAAAAGACGATTCAGCGCTTCTCAGACTTTCCCATCATCAATCCGCCGAGACCGGGCAAGAAGCTGCTGGTGCTAGACCTCGACTATTGCATTGCGGACACTAAGCGATTGCTGGACCCCAACTCACCAGCATCCTTGGCAGCGCGACCAGGATTGCACGAGCTGCTCAAAGCGGTTTACCCATATTACGATATCTGTGTGTGGTCGCAGACGTCGTGGCGCTGGCTCGAGGTCAAGCTGATCGAGCTCAACATGCTGGGCAACCCGGACTACAACATCTCGTTTGTCATTGACCGAACACCCATGTTCAGAATCCACTCGAAAGCAGGCACACACGAAGTCAAGGCGCTCGAGTTCATCTGGCGAAGGTGGCCTGATGTCTATGGACCTCACAATACGATCCACATTGATGATCTCAGTCGCAACTTTGCCATGAATCCGCGCAACGGTCTCAAGATCAAGCCATACAAGGACTCGCCCAATTTTGATACCGAATTCATCGGCCTTCGCAGGTACCTCTTACAGCTGGCGCATCCCAGCGTCACCGACTTTACCAAGTACGAGCACATGCGCCATGCTTGGAAGCACTTCCAAGGGCCAGAGGTGTAACCTCGTGGCAAGCCAGAGGTGCATGACAACCCGTGCCCGAGCTCCGCTGCACGGAGACAGCAACGCCGTCTTGCCAAGATACTACTCATCTCCCCGCCTCCACCTGTTCGGCCTTGGGATGGCAGCCACGCGGCAAATCGACCCTCGAATGCTGCGCTGCGGTCACAGCTAAGCAGTGCGGAGCGTTCCGACCGAAATTGCATCCGCGTCCAGAGTATCTCGTTCAACTTTGTATCTATATAACCACAGCATACGCCTGATCACAAATGCTGACCATGTTTTAGTGACAACACAAACTTATGGCATGGCGTACCAACTAGCTTCATGTCTGAAAGTGTGGCGACCTTCATCGGACTTGGTAAACTGATATTGATGGGTGTCATGTGGTTGGTGGGGTTCTGCAAAGGATGGTGGGGGCTAAGAAGAAGATACTGTGCCTGTAGTAGCAACGTCGAGTCCACGCTTGAGCTCCGGTGGTGCGGCCGGTCATTTGACACAAGGTTGAAGGTTCCTGAAAGGGACACAGGGCTGACTCGAACGACGATCATGCAGAGAAAAGGCGAGGGATTTTTGGTTGGTGAATTTCGGGAAAAGCGCTATTTTGAAGCGCAGAAGGAATGCCTAAAACAACAGCCGTTGAAAGTGTGAGAAGACTGGAAAGCTTTATAAGTGCTTGGACCATCGCTTCGGTCGATCCGATACCTCTTTGACCTTGCTCTCACACCCTTCCAATCACTTCACCCACTGCATTCGCGAGTCAGCATTCGCAAGTCAGCATTCTCGGCCTCGACTCGGAACTCCTGACAACGCCCTTCAACCCACTTCGAATCTCTCTCTTTCTCTCTCTTTCTCTCTCTTTCTCTCTCTCTCTCTCTCACACACACGGCCATTTAAAAGCGGCACCTGGAATCTTGGACCTCGCCTCCTTCGCTCTCCTAACACCGTCGCTAGCAAGAACTAGGCGATGAGCAGTCACAGCAACATGCATACCCTCGACATCCACTCTGCCACCACAGAAGATATTCTCTCTCTCGAAAACATCCGTGCCGTTCTCATCCGACTCGAAGAGACCATCGTTTTCCAGCTCATCGAGCGAGCTCAATTCGCACGCAACGCTAAATGCTACCTTCCCGACGGCTTTCCCGAACTCAAAGAACGTGAAGGCTGGAATAGCTCATGGCTTGCTTGGTTCTTGAAGGAGACCGAAAGTACCCATGCTAAAGTGCGCCGTTTTGAAGCGTGAGTAGCCAGCCTTACTAAGAGCTTCAACACATCTTCGCTCTCGGAGAGGAAGAAGCTGACATGATCTTGTCTCTCTCTATTGCTGCGTACAACAGTCCCGACGAGTACCCTTTCACAGACCCTGCGCTGCTGCCCAAGCCCATCTTGGCACCAGTGACCTACCCAGACCTGTTGTGGAAGCACTCGGTCAACGTCAATGACCAAATTCTCAAGTTCTACGTTGACGAGATCATTCCAGACATTACAAAAACACTGGGCGAGGTGAGTCACTTGCTGATCCCAAGGCTGATCATGCCGATCTATTCCTGTCGCTGACCTTTTACCTCCCCTCTCATCCATGAAAGAACGCGGATGATGGACACTACGGCTCCTCAGCCATTCGAGACATGGAGGTCCTTTCAGCTCTGAGTCGCAGAATTCATTTCGGTATGTCCAAACCCCTCCTCTACTCCTTCCCGTGGCGATCCGGTGCAACGACTAAACACCTTCCCCTTCCTCTCCTTCCTCCATTCTTCTGTGCTTGTAGGCATGTTCGTCTCCGAATCAAAGTTCCGTGCAGAACCAGCCGCTTTCATCCCCCACATCCTCAATCCCAACCGTGAAGCCCTCGCCGGGCTCATCACAAAACCTGCCGTAGAAGCCGCCTTACTCGTTCGTCTCGCAGAAAAAGCCAAAGTGTATGGTCAAGATATGGATCGACCAGGTGCAAATGCGGAAGAGCGCGAAAAGGAACGCAAGATCGAAGTCGACACAGTCGTTCGCATCTACAAGACGTTTGTTATTCCATTGACTAAGGAGGTCGAGGTGGACTATCTCTTGACCAGGTTGGACGGTGTACAGCAGGAGAAGATTGATGAGATGCTTAAGAGTAACAAGTTTGTAAACTAGCACATAGATCGACGGAACGTCAGAATACCTTTTAGAAATGCAAATCCGATGGTGAGCGGAGATTACGAGGGTAAGCAACGGGTGTGCTTGCCTTCCGTTCAGTTGTGAGATGCTAGGGCAAAGATAAAACCGAAGTGCGTGATGATTCAATCACTCACCCAACGCCCGCAAAAGATGCTATCTACGAGACCACAATCTGTCATCGTACTCGGTTCTGATCCATGTACTATTTACAAACACCAACAAAGATGAGAATATCTTACAGATCACGTCCACGCCTCTTTAATGCTTCGGCGGGGGGTATCCATACTGACCGCCCTGCGGCGGGCCATAGCCGTACTGCTGCGGTTGTTGTGGGTAGCCCTGATGACCACCAAATCCGCCCCCTGCTACTTGTGGTTGGAATCCACCATCTTGCGGTGTCTGCCATTGACAGATGTTGCAGAAGAAGACGTGCTTGGTTTTCATGGGAATGAGTGGGATCCAGCAGAGCTCGAACCAGGTTCGTGCTTTTGCTTGGACCACTTGGGCGTTGTTGCATCGAGGACAGACACGTGCTGTGCCATCGCCTTCTTGCTTCATCTTGGTGGGGCAGCCAAAGATGACTGGGATGAAGAAGCAGAAGTCCTGCAGGGCCAGATGAGAATAGAAACGAAGGAGAGCGAGGATCAGCAAAGCGGAAACTCTGGCGGCAATGCGAAGGAAGGAGGGCTGGAAGGAGGAGACTTACCATGTTGGGCTAAGTTTGCGTTTCGCTGGTATTGAGAAGGTCAAGGTGTGGCCGTTTTATGGCAATCGTATGAAGAATGTTGCTGCTGTATTGCGTGAATGAGAGCTCCTTGGCGTCGTATGTATGGAAGATGTCAATTTGCGTTCTTGCTCAAGTGTGGCGAACGGTGAGCGATGGTTGGGATGTAGAAAGCTGTGATGGTGGGTCAGATGAGTTGTTGTATCAATGCTGAGCAGCAATGACCTCCGACTCACCGTCACCGGCATCCCACCACAGAACCTCGAAATCGACACAGCCGCAAACCTCCACACTTGTCTTGCTCTCTCCTCTCTCTGCCGAATGACGCCGTTCTTGGCATGTTACAGAATTAGCGCAGCTGTGTCGTGTGGGCTATGAGATCGGGTTTGCCAAATCGGGACGCACCAATTCTCGGCTCACGGACACCAAAGCAAGTTGCTTTCTTTTTTTGCTCCATCTTTGGCTGTAATTTTTCGCTTTCGAAAGATGTGTTGGACAGGGTTCAGATCTTCCAGAATCCCTCTCACTACTCAGACGACACTGCCATCACCGAGCTCTGCCAAAGAGCAAACATCACCAACTTGCTCTCGCAGCGTAAAGGGCTGCCCGTACGCCACAGCACATCACACGAATTCCCAGAAAGCCGGCTCCCAACACATTGCATGGCCGTCGCCTGCAAGTTCAGAGCGATCTCCAAAGGCCCATTCGCCAAATCGCTCCTTTGCACACCCCCACGATACCCTCTTCTGCAAGCAAAAAGGTGTATCAGCATGGCACCCACACCCATCTTGCTCGCTCCTGAGCGTGCACGAGCTTCTGGCATCACACTTGCCGACCATGAATCTGCTTTCCGCGAGAACTCGGCCACCATTGTGATGCCTTCCGCTGAGGCAGCCTTCCTCAACCCCGTGCAAGAGTTCAACCGTGATCTCTCTACGCTCGCTATCCGCACTTGGAGTGAAAGGCTCAATGCTGAGAAGAAAGCACGCTTCGTTCGAGCTGCTCAGCGCAACGCTGCAACAGCCGGTAAGGGCAAGTCTAAGAGGAAGGGAGGACAGGCTGCGAATGGCTCGAGCAGTTCCGAAGATGCTGCTACAACAGGAGAGCAACAACCGGATGCGAAGAAGGCACGAATCGACAAAAATGGTACCGGTGCTCCTACGTCTACTGCTCTTACAGCCGAGGCGACACAAGAGGACGGGGCACCGGAAGCAGGTTCCAGTGCAGTCTTATCTTCATCAGCCGAGGACGAATACCGTAGCTACAAGTTCACACTCCTCGAAGCATTGAGTGCGACAGGTCTTCGAAGCATTCGATATGCCAAGGAGATCCCTCTGTTGCGATGGGTGTTGGCCAACGATCTTTCTCCCACTGCTGTTGAGGCGATGAAGCGTAACGTGGCACTCAACTTCCCGCCTGATCGCCCAGTGGACGAATGGATTGTTTCAGAAGTCAATGGCAATAAGGCAGAAAGCGAGACAGAGGAGAGCAACGACGGCGAAGCCATGGACGAAGATGCCTTGGCGGAGAGGGAAGACGAAGCACGTGCACGCGCTCAAGCTGCAGCCGAAGCATCAGAGCAGAAGAAGGACACCACTATGACACCAGAGAACGCGACCACAGAGGCAGCCTCATCATCAGCTGGAGTAACCTCCCAAGCCTCGGCTGCAGCCATCCATCCCGACTGCAAAGTCAAACTCAACGCTGGTGACGCCATCACTCTGATGTACACCCACCGTGAGCCCAATAAGCGCTTCGACGTCGTCGATCTCGACCCCTACGGTTCAGCAGCGCCATTCATCGACGGTGGTGTTCAATCCGTCGCCGATGGCGGTCTTCTTTGCGTCACCTGCACCGACCTCGCAGTCCTTGCAGGTCACAACTATCCCGAAAAGTGTTTCTCTCAATACGGCGGTGTATCAGTCAAAGCTGAATTCTCTCACGAGGTCGCACTCCGACTCGTCCTTCACACGCTCGCCACTTCCGCCGCACGATATGGTCGATACATCCAACCGATGCTAAGCCTTTCTATTGATTTTTACCTTCGCACTTTTGTCCGCGTTTGGACTGGACCTGTCGAAGTGAAGAATGTCGCTAGCAAAACGGGAACAGTCTACATTTGCACACATTGCCAAGATTTCCATGTCCAGAAGTTCGGTCGGGCTACACAAACCACCAACACAGGCAAAACTGGTCAGACCAACATCAACTACCGCTACAACTCTGCTCAGGGCCCACCCGTGGGCGAACGTTGTAACGAATGCGGAAACCGCATGCACCTTGGTGGTCCAATGTGGTTGGGCGATCTGCATGATTCCGAATTCTGCCAATCTATTCTCTCCAACCTCGATGCCAACCCGAACGCCTTCCACACTAGTGCTAGGATCAGGGGTATGGTCAGTCTCGCAGCCCAGGAACTTTCCGGCCCGGAATCGATGTTCTATTTCACCCCACCCAAAGCTTCGGGTCTGTTCCACTGCGTCTCTCCCCCACTCGACAGAATGGTCTCTGCACTCATTTCGACGGGGCATAAAGTAAGCAGATCTCATGCTGCTGCAGGATCACTCAAGACAGATGCTACAAGAGCAGAAGTCTTCGATGTGTTGAGATATTGGGTTAAGACGCAGCATCCGGTCAAGATGGAAAATATGAAATCGAATGATCCCGCTAGGATTTTGCTAGCTAAGGAGGCGAAAAGGGAGTATGATTTTGATAATACAAAGTCGGAGGAGGTGTTGAAGGCCTTAGGGGCGCAAGAGAAGTTGGTTAGATATCAGAGTAATCCACTGCCCAATTGGGGGCCGGGTACGGCGGCGAAGGGACATAAGGGGAAGAAGAAGAGGAATTTGAGACCGGACGATCTCAAAGCTTCGGAATCAAGCGCATGATTGAAGGGATCCCATGTTTAGTTTTACTTGTCTATCATCACAATCACTAGCTTATTGCAACTCATCATAGCATATATCATCGGCACAAGCGATCAAGTGAAGCTTGATATGTCTAACGTCTGTGAACTGAAAGCAAAAGATGAAAGCATGAGAAGAGGGAGTGAGCAAAAAAGAAGGAGAACTGCAGCACCTAGGATTCCCGCGTGGTCCCCCACCGCAGTACTGACTAGGCGATACCTTGCTTAACTTCGCAGATCAGACGGGATGCGGTGCTTTCAAGGCTCTATGGCCGCAGATGTCTGCCGAGCCCTCTATACACAATATAATCCATCTGATCTTTGTTCCAGCCGAGTAGAAGGATAGTTGGAGGTATGATCGCTCATCAGACGGAAGGCTGTTGTTGAGACCCGTACGGAAAGCTCGCTAACTCAATTGGCCGAACAGTCATGCCCGCGTGCGCTAGAAGTGTCCCGCCTGAAGAGGACGCGGTGTGAAGGGTTGAGGGGTTTGGCTCACGCCAAGAGGCTCGGCTGGGTAACGCTTACACGTTGCAAGGTGAGAAGCGCTGTTTGGCTGTACCCTTTGCTTGTGCGGATGGGTGTCTGCCGCCGCCGCCTGCTGCCTCAGCTGGGATGCGCGGCCGCTCGAAACCTGCAGAGCCGCCTATTGTGGTGGGTGCAGGTAAGAATGATTCCGTGTTAGAGTCAAAGAGAAGAGATCGGGAGCTCGAACTGTATCAGCGATAGCAGTTACTTTTGAGATCCAATCAGACAAGGCTTGCTCAGAGACTGCTTCCGCAACACGGAAGCGCACCGGAAGAGACGCTCGGAATCAGCTTATGGCCTTATCAACGAGATTCGCCCACCGTGACTCCGGAATTGCAGATCCACTATGCGTGCCTGAGCGTGAACAAAGCCGGCGGTGACCACTGTCGCAACACATTTGATTCTGTATGTTGTAGCTCCGTTGACATTCACTAGCCAATCGGAACATGGTAGATCTGGCACGGCACACTGATGCCGTTGTTTAATATCGGTGATCGGGTGTCGCCTGCAAGGGAGGAAAGACAAAGATATGGATCCGCTGTGTTGCCAAGCGTTCTTGGAAAGATGAGTGTGGTAGTGCAAAAGGGCTTGGCGCAGCTCGGATGGATCCTTCCTCCTGTACTTGTCGCATGGCGTTACCCCCACGCTCTCTTTCTCCCACTTCGTATTGTTTCCCCCACTTCTGCATTCAGGGTTTGCTCAATTTCACATTCATGATAGCTCGGAAGGGGCATCACCCGGACGAGCACGAGAGGATGCGAAATAATACTATATGGCTGGACTAGACGATGAATTTGATGTTGCTGGGGGCGAGGCGAGGCGAGGCGAGGCAAAGCACGAGTATTTAGAGGCGGTGAAGGTGTTTCAGGCAGAAGAAGAGAGGGTCAGCGTGAGACGCAAAGGAGATGGAAAGAAAGTCTTGGCATTGAAACGAAACCGCAGGCACGTTCTCTTGACTGATTTGATGCTGATTCGCCTAGACTCTTGCGACGCCCTGTCGCCGTATCCGAGGAAAAGCACGAGGGCGGGACAGGCGGTAAAGAAAGCGGCGGCGGTCACGCCAAGCCCACGCCAGCGTCCAATTTCTGATTGGCAAGCCTCGAGACCAGCAACAACAGGCAGATCTAATTTGTCGATATCAACCTATCTTTGCTTGGCTTCAGTCTCATTTCAAAAAGCGGTTATCGAGGCTCAAGCCAGGGTCACGTTCAATTGTTGTGGAATTGTATTCAAATATAGATGGGAAACGAGGCTTGGCGTGGATGCCAAGTTGCCTACGGTTCAAAAGCTGCAGGGCTTGGCATTGTGACGGTCCAACTTGGCACTGTCGATTGCTTACACTCTTCCACTGCCTGTGAAGCGAAGAAAAGAGGCGTGAAGTTTCATTCATGGGAAATTTGCTTGGCTTTGCATTGCTGCGTTGGTGCGTTGGGGTTGGCCAGTGGATCCCGCCTTCCGCCTTCCTTTCTTTGGTGCCTGTTGGAGCTGTTTTTTTTTGTTTTTGTTTTTTGTTTTTTTTCCCCCCTGCATTCAAACCGCCGCTCCGCTTTTCCCTTTCGCCCGCATCGCCCTTCTGCTTGTGCTTCTGCGCATTCCGCGTGCATCTTCGGCCATCTACCAATTCGAATTTCTGGCTGTCCTTCTTGCGACTCCTTCGTCCTTGTCGTCGTTTTCGTCACCTTGGATGGTTGGAAAAGGGGAGTTGAAACGTGGGTGGCGGGTACCTTAACGGCTTGCGAGACAACGGGTTGAACCGCCGTGTGTTGTTGCTGTGAATGGTGCAATGAAGGGGAACACAATCGGAAACACGGATAGTCTTGGCTCTGATTTCTTGGCTAAAAGTCAAGTTGGTGAGCTTGAGTGAGTGTGCCGTCGATGTGCTGCTCACCGCTCCGTTCTTGGCGTTTTCCTTTGTTGCATTTGGGCTTGGCCTTCCTTTGCTCTAATGCCCTCCATTCACTCATCCCCTTGCTCCTCTTTGGTTGCTTGGCCTGCGTGCGTCAGTCTTGGCTTTATGTTGGCTGCTGACGGTGGTGATGGCGGTTGTCGCTCTTGCCTTCTCGCTTATGAACAGCCCGTGGTTTCGCTTTCGCTTTGCTCTTGTTCATCCCTTCTCCTGGCCCTCAACCCCACCTCGGTGTCTGATCCCCTCGTTCAGGCACCAGCCAGTCGCACAGAGGAGGAACAACCCGTCGGTCCAAAACTCAGCTCGTGCTTGGCATTTTGACATCTCCTTCCTCCTTCTCCCTTCCTTCCCCTTCCGCCGCCGCCAATCCCGCACTTTGACTTGCCTCTCCAAGTCGGACGGAGCGAGCCGATTGCCCATTCTTCGGGTCTCTTGTCCACGCTTTCCTTTGAGCTGTCCTCGCTCGCTGTCTCTGCTCATTTGCCCAAGTCTTGGCATTGTTCCCTCGTGGTCATCCCTCCGATCCTATATAGTCCTTTCCCGAATCTCGCCTTACCCCCGCCCCCGTCCCCTTCTTTTCCGTTTGACCATCATCACCGTTCAACTGTACTTCCATCGTCCTTGTCCTTCGCCTTTTCGACACTCACAAACGACTACAGTAGCAGTAGCAGCAGCAGCAGCAGCAGCAAATAGCATCAGCTCCGCTTGCTCTCTCATATCTCCCACTCCTGCACTCGAACCGCGCACTCGAGCATTCATTCTATCTTCATACTTCAATGATCCCAGCAGGAGCTCCCACCATGTCCAGACCACACTCTACCTACCACGCCGCGCCATGGGCATCTAGCAGCGAACAGCACCAACACAGAGCTCCCTCGCACCACCACCAACAGCAGCAACACATGGTTCACTCGACTTACTCTGCTTCTGCGGGTCCTTCCACCTACCGCGCTCTCTCCAGCGGCCACGTTGGCGCTCCTTCTCACTCCCACTCTCACTCGGACCCATGGGTTCACCGAAGTGCCGCTCCTGGTCCTTCCACTTCACCCTTGCCACCCACCTTCGCCTCGCCAGCTTCCGTCGCGTCCAGCCAGTCCGATCAGCCCATCATCCGCACCACTCACATCACTGCTGACGGCACCACCATCTACGCCGCCACTGGTCGCAAGCGCAAGCGTCTCCAAAAGGCTTGTGTCGCTTGCCACAAAGCGAAGCGTCGTTGCGATGGTGGTCTCCCTTGCTCCAACTGTGACTTCTCCGGTCGCACTTGCTGCTACTCGGATGCCAACGGCAAGATGGTGCTTCCCACGGCCCGCGTCGCCAACGAAGGCGGTCAGTCCGCTGCCGGTGTCAGCCCTGGTGCTCACCCTGGCGCTACTCTCCACCCTACCGAAGGTCTCACTCCAGCATACAGTGGCGCTGCATCTGCACCCAGTCCAAGCGGTAGCGACATCTCGGGTCGCGTTCGTGCCAACACCATCAGTTCCAAGTCCAGTCCTCAGTCTATCGCCACTATCGGCTCGCGTCTCGAAGGTCTTCTCACCATCGACGATGTTGCACCTGAGCGCAGGAGAGATCTCATCAGCATCTTCTTCTCCCAGATTCACCCCTTCAGCTGCGTCATGGACGAGATTTCGTTCCTTCGCGATCTCTCCACCTCCGAGGTCCCTGCTTACCTGTTGATGGCCATGTTCTCCCTCTCTGCCCGCTACGAGCAGGGCATCGGCGAGGCAGAGCGTGAGCGACGCTTCTCCCACGGTGAGGCCTTTGCCCGCTCCGCTCGTCGCATGCTTCAGGAGGAGGACCAGGATGGCTTCACCCTTCTTGACCGCCCCGATGTCGACCTTGCTCTCACTCTTTGCTTCCTCGCCGCTCACGAGCTTGGCATGGGCCGCATCCAGCGTGCGCTCTCCTTCTCCAACGACGCTGTCCGCATCATCAGCACTCTCCGACTTGCCGACGGCCACATGCCTCCTGTCCGCAAGAACAACTACGCTCGCGACTCTTTCTCCTCGTCGTCGTGGCCTCGTCGCGCTACCTGCGAGCGCCTCGTTCTTCTTGCTTGGACCCTCGACATGACCATCTCTGCCCTTGCTGCCCAGACCTCCAGCGTTCGTCGCTCCGATGTTCTCGCCGCTGCTCGCAACTTTGGCACTTCCGGTGACGAGTCTCGCGATGATGTCACCAAGTCGTTCGCTCGCCTTGCCGAGATCGCCACCGTCTTTGGCCTTGTCGTCGACGCCAACGAGCCTTGCAGCAAGGGTGAGGATGCTCTTCAAGCCTGGGCTGCCGCTCTCGTTGTCGAGCACAAGTTCGATGACTACAACATGAAGCAGGCCAGTCGTCTTCTTGAGGAGCCCGAGGCCAGCGCTGCTTCGCATCGTGCCTGGTTCTGGGCTCAGATGCACCTCGTCGCCGAGTGCTCCGTCTTTTTTATGGAGGCTCGCCGTGCCGGTGGCCCCCAGGCAGACCGAGGACAGCAGAAGGCGGCGCTTGACAACATCCACTTGATCTTGTCCGTGCTCAGCATCACTGGTCGTCGCAATCTCTTTGCCTTCCCTGCCTTGCTCATCTGCACTCAGTACAGCCGACCTAGCCCTGATGCTTCCCGATGGTGGGCTACGGCACGACAGTGCTGGAACGTGCCTGAGCACCAAATCGCCGAAGCCGCTCGGTTTTTTGTCCGGCCCAGTAATGACGCCCCTTCCCCAGGGAGGGGTAGCCCCGCCGCAGCAGTAGCTGAGTCTTTGACACTTCCACGACTCTCCAGCTCGTCAATCGGTAGCAACTCTGGTCGTGCTGGCGCTACTGCTTCCTTGCCTTCGATTGCTAGGCTGCCCCTTCCTTCCCTGCGTCTGTCGCCCCCTCTCTCGGCTCCCATCCGGGACTCTGAGCTGCGTCGTTCGCCCGAAAACGCCAAGGCTGATGCTCCCACCTCGTGGCGGTCCGCTTCCTCGGACACCGGTGCTCGCTACAACCGATCCTCCATCGGTGGTAAGAGTGAAGATGGCTCGGACGGAAGCAGCCCTGACTCTTCCTCCATCTCTCCTCGCTCCGCACCAATGGAGATCGGTGCTGAGGACTACGTGCCCATTATTGCAAGCACCGCTGCTAATAGGGGTTCGCGCTCGCCTCCCATGGTCTCGGCCAACACTTTTGCAAAGGATCCTAGGAACTCTTGGTCGCCCATCACTTCGTTGCGAGGTGAGAAGAGGACCATTGGAGCTATCTCCAGCTGAGCAGCGTTCATCTAGTGTACTTCATTTTAGTTGTCATCTGATCCCCGCATGCCAATGCATCATAGTGACACACAGACTCCTCTTCTATCTGTGTCTGAAAGTGTGTGACAGTGTCACTGAGTGAGTTGAAAGGTGTTCATATCGGAAGTTGAACTTGCCCGAGAATCGGACACAGCCCTTTTGTGCGGGACCGATCCGGCGGTCAACTTCATCAGCACTTTTACTGTAGATGGGTTCGAAAGATTGGGGACGGAAGTCGATCATACGATCAACAGCAGTCACAGTGATCTGCATCGTCAAAAGGAGACGATGAGGGGCAAAGTTGGATGTTCCGCTCGCACAGCCTTTTGTTTGTGTTTCTAGAAGAGGGCGCTAAGCACAGCGTTCTGCGCGTCGCATGAAAAATAGAGCTCGAATCGCATTTCACTCAGCATAACAAGCAAGCGAAAGAGCGAATCCGTGTGTGTGACAGGTGCGTTCGGATTTCTTTGTGTGTTGGTTGATCATATCACAGGGTCCGCTCGTGAGTCGAAGGGTCTTGGCATTGTCTGACATTCCGTCGGTTAGCAAATTTGCCGCCTTGCGAGATTCGGGTACGGTTACATAGAAGTCCTTTTCTCCCCTCGCTTAGCCTTATATAGCTCTTGCCTTTCCACCACCATCACCCTCCATCAACTCACGCCTCGTTCTGACCACACACTCTCTCGCCTCTTGTACCCAACACCAACACATCAAGCCACTGCTCAGAAATGGCAGACGGCGCAGGTTTCCTCCTCTTCGGAGCCTTCAACTGTTGCGCACAGATTGCCACCCAGTTTTCTTATGGCATTTGCAACACTCGTAAGTCACCCTTCTCTTCCCTGCCCCTCCTTCCGACCATTCTCAATTAACTCAATGTCCATCTCTCCCTTGAATCACGAAATCGCAGGTCAATACGGCACAGACTCAACATGCGCAGACAACTGTTGTCGATTCAACTGTTGTTGGAAACAAGGTCCTTTACCTGTCGAAGACTATCCCGTTGCAAACAGTGCTCCTGAGGATCAGACGCAAAAGATGGATGGAGAAGGAAAGAAAGTTGTGGAAGAGGAAGCGTTGCCGAAGTACGAAGCGACGCCACAGATGTCGGCTGCGCCGGCGGTAGCGCCGGCAGATGGATCAGTGGATGCGGCAGCAGTGACAGAAGAGGCAGAGGGGGCGAAGAAGACAAGCTCTTAGGAAGAAGCGGATTGTGCGGATTGCGCAGAGCTGTTCTGAATGACGCTGTCTTTTTGCTGCGTCTGCAATTGACTCAGCGAGGCTATGATTTCACGATACGGTCCATACCAGACTCTTTTTCCTTGGGTGCTACGACTATCAACGATCAACTCAAACTTCTCAGGCTTCCCATTGTGGCTCCATCAAGTGTTCAGCCAACTCGACCTTGTTCATATCACTCAAAACCTATACCCATTTCTCATGCATTTCGTTCTCGTCAATGACACAGATCACACCATCGACTCTGCCTGCCTCGTTCATCCGTACCCCTTCACTTCCTGATCTCTCTTTGAAACGTGTTTTACTTTGTGCCTAATACTACAACCTCACCTGTACCGACGTGAGGTCTAACCAATATACTTGGTATGACTTCCCTTGACCACAACTCTATCATCCTCACCTGTCTCCCTCCCTCCCTGTTTTCTGCCCAAAATCTCTACATCGATGAATGCTAGATTCCTCCCGACCTTACTGCTCTTTCCCTTGATGATCAACGTATCGCCCTCTTTTGCAGCGCCAACGTAGCTTGCGTGAATATCAACGCTCACTCCTCTGTTTTTGAAACGGTCGGGCGAAGTGGAAGCGATGATGATACCTCCGATCCAGTCAATGATGGTTGCTGAGGTTGAGCCGTGCAGGATCGATTTAGAGTTCATCAGGGTTTTGCTGACTGGCACTTGGGCTTCGATGTATCCTGGGGAGACGGTTGTGATGACGAGCTGTGAGAGGAATGAGAGTAGTAGGAGCTTCAGTAAGTGCTTGTGCGGGAAGTCGGCAAGGGGAAAGGGGGTGGAGGACTTACATCGGAAAGAAGGTACTTGTAGATAGGATTGTTGTCTAGCACTTGCTGCTGGAGGTCGTTGATCATTTCCAAGGTCACCAGGCCATGGATGGCGCCAGAGACGGGTCCATTTGATGCCATTGTGTTCGTGGGTGGATGCTGGGAAGGAGAAGGAGGGAAAGAACGAGGCGAGAAGGGAGCTTATATGAGATCTGAGAAGATGGTGTTGGTGTTGGTCTCGGTGCAAAGCGGGTCTCGCTGTTGCCCCACATCGACAAGCAACCCAAAATATGGGCAGCGTTCTGTAGCGTGGGGAGAAGACGAGAATTGCAAGACCCTTGACCAAGTCTAACATTTAACATTTTCGGATGTCGGGAAATGGACCCTCTTCGCCTCCACCATCTGATCAAGAAGCTTTGCTGGACCCTTAACTTTCCCTTCCCCTTTCAAACACATCTTCACGGCCCGAGGAGAAAGGGAGTAAAGTCACACGATGTTCTCATCGGCAGCAGGACCATTATCACGAGCGGGTCCGAGCAATACTCTTTCCGCAGCCCAGACTCCATTTCAACGCCTTAAACCAGTCTGCGTCGAACTTCTCTCCCTCACTGGTCGTACCTCAAACCCGACCTCAACGGCACAAACTATCGCTTGTTTGCGTAGGCTAAAGACCACTCTACGCTCTCTTCTAACAACTTCCACCACCTCTTCCGCCCCGAGAGAGCGTGCAACCGCATCGACATCAAGACTGATAGCACACAATGAAGAACCGACCCTACCGCCTTCGTTGGTCAGCTACGTTTTCTACCCGCTTTCAGAGCTCATATCGACCGCACCAAAGGGCATCACTTCCTTAACCGACTCAATAGTGGAGGGTGTACTGGAAGTACTATCGCTGCTCTGTAGCCAGTGGTGGACTGCATGGTCGCAGAAGGAAGCGGAAGGGAAAGGATGGCAGACGTGGTGCGATTTGGTGATTTTGGCGAGCTCGGTGCTTGGGTCGCCAACCCCTACCACCAAGAACGGCAGCGAGGCTGTAGGAGAGATGGAGGTGGTAAGAAATGACGGAGCCAAGAGGGTAGCTATCAAGGTGCTTGAGGAGCTGCTATCGCCTCGCTTCAGAGCTCGGCAGACGACAAGGGTGGAGCAAATCAGCGTGGACGAATGGGAATGGGACGGTGTCTCGGAATTGCCGTCTTTGGACGAGATTGCAGCACAGACAAACCGCACAACGGAAAGGTTCAGCAATGGCAGAGATTCAGCGAATGGAGAGATGGAACTCATCTTCCCAATCAGGGAGCATTTGACATACGCAACGACCGATAGAATAGCAAAAGGAGCCATCAGCTTTGTTCTCTCATCTTGCTTTGCTATCGCAGAATCGTCTCAAGAGACAACTGAGGCAAGGACGGCCGCAATCGGGGTAGCGAGGAATGCATTGCTGCTGTGGATTGGTGGGACTTGTCCCTTTCCTCCCACTCCAACTTTGCACAAGGATGAGAAATCAGCCTGGCTCGACAACTCGCCTCTGCACTGTGTCGATATCACACCACCATTCTCAGGAAGCACCGAAAAGCACAAACTGGAGGGTCGAAAAGCAGTGGCACTACGCCTGCGCCCCTTGCTACCTGGTATAACATCCTCCCTCACACGATTGGCTACTAGTCGATTGAAGTCGAAACAAGATGGGACGAAGCAGAAGGCTACCCCGAGCGCCGTAGTGGCAGAGAGTGTTGCGATGCTAGGAGACTTGCTCAGGGCGACGCTCGCAGATGATTGCCTTACAGACGTACTCACTACCGATATCACTCTCAGTCGAGCTGACACTCAAGCGAACACTGAGGTCAAGGTTGCCAATTTGGAAGATTTCGCATACTTCGAAGCCCGTTCCACCGTCGAAGAAGAGAAGACCTCTCCTTCAGAAGGCTCAAATTCAGAACCAAGTACAGCAGGACAAGCGGACAAGGAAGTCCAATGGACACTCTCAACCCTAGCTCAGGTTCATTTGGCGCTGAAGAACTTCTCTCCGCTCACTACACCCTCTTTGCCAGGCACAACACTCCCGTCATTCACCCACCCGGCGGTGCAATCCTCGATGCTGCGGCTGTCTGTCTTGCTCCTCACTGAATGCTCGCAGTCGTTCGGCTGGCTGGATACACAGCTTAAGGGCATGGCTAGACTCGACGCAAATGCGAACAGCAACGGAGATGGAGCTTCGAGTATAGAAACGATCCTTACGTGGGTAATTGATCTCGCGTCGACACATAACTCCGCGTCTACAGTCACGAACGCAAAGCTCGCATTCGAAGCCCTGCAAAAGAGCGATAGTGCGATGAGCACAGGTTTGAAGGACGGCTCTGCAATGTGGGGAATTCTTACTGCTGCTTTGGACCGGCTGCCGGTTGTGATTGGTGCTGGCGACGATGGAGCTGTTTCAAGGCTTGTTTTGCGAGTCAGTACGATCCTGCAGCTCCTGTCAGAGCAAAGCACCAAATCGTCCACGACAACAAGTGCTGCTGACCTCACTAAGCTAGCACAAGACATCCACCAACCCTCAACCCGTCTTCTCCGTCCTCTGAAAGTGGAACACCTAACCTACACCGAAGACCCTCCATCAGAATCCAGCAACCCCACCTGGCGACTCCAACCCTCCTTCTCAGGTCTCGAATCTAGCACCTCCCGTCAACTCAGCCAGATGTTCCATGACTTTGGCCGCTCGCTCGCCCTTTCCCTCCTCTTCCAGCTCAAATCCAGCCCCAACCCTACAGGAAAAGCTGATGCGGGAGAGGTGTTTGCAATGATCATCCACCTCATCGACCAATCTGGTCAACTGCGAACCATAAGGGTAGACCACAATGGCGCCAGACGAGGGGAGAGTGTGGTGTGTTTGGTCGTGGCGAGTGATATGCTGCGTGGTGTAGCGGGGGTGTTGGATAATATGGAGATAGGGTTGCTGGTTGGTGGTGGAAGGGAGGTGCGGAAACAGGTGCGGAAAGTGGCCCATAAATTAGGGAAGCGGGTTTTTGGGTTGGTTATGGATGTGCTCGATGGAGATGGAGAGGAAGCTGTTTCATCCCCCTCGCCCTCTCGTTCTAGCTCCGGCAGCGGGGAGACAGTGCAGAATGAAGTTCTTGGGCATTCTTCACGCGAGCTTACCACGTCCGCAATTACAGCAGAAGAGGAAAACATCGTAGAGAGAATAAAAGGCATCTCCCTCGCCCCTTCCGATCTCTCTTCTTCCACTCCCGCTCGTCTTGGCCTAGTGCTGGACCTTTCTTTCGTCCGCTCTGCTGACCTCACCCGCTCCTCCCCTTCCTCCACTCAATTCTCGATCCAACAGCGCTTTACCCAAGCACAGCGCGAGCTGGACTTGTCCAACTCGCTTCTGTTCTCCCTCCTAAGCTCAGCCTCCCGACTTCTCGGGCAATCATTCAGACCTCTACTCCTGCGTGGTGCATACCCGCTTGTTTCTGCTATGTCCATTTCTTCCACCTCCTCATCTACCTCTTCCGATATCCTGCGACAAGCTGCGCAGGCTGCGGTGCGGGACATCGCTTTCCACACGGCCTATGGTGACATTAAGAATTGTTTATTGGATCATGCGGATTATATTTTGGGGTCTGCTTGTCAACGGTTGATCGGAGGATTGGATGAAGAGTTACGCTCTCTAGCCTACGGCGGGTCAAGTGGGGGGAAGGGAGGAGAGGGGGGATGGGGATTTGTGGTGCCGCTAGTATCGGCGCAGAGGGCACCTTTCGTATTGGTAGAGATGATCAGGGTATTGGGTAGTGAAGTAGTACCGATGGTTGAGGATGCGATTGATGAAGTGCTTGATGCGCTGGATCGGTTTCATGCGTATGGAGGGGTGGCGGATGGGCTGCTAGGAGTGCTGGGGGGGATCTTGGAGTGTATGGCTGCCGAGCAGAGCGCCTTACCCCCTGTTGCCCGGAAGTCACCCGTGTCGGCGAAGGAAAAGGACAGAGACGAGGTGGAGGACTTTAAAACATGGCTCACCGCTCGACAGCAAGAGTCGAAAGCATTCGACGAAGCCCCGCAAGACAACGAAACGAAAATAAAGAAAGAAGAGGGGAAAGGGAAAGGGAAAGAGGAGGAGGACAAACCAACAAAATCACAACAAGTAACAACCCAAATCCTCACCAAAGCAACCTTCTTCCTAACCCAACCTTCCCCTTCCCTCCGCATCCGAGTCCTACACCTCCTCCGACACGGAATCCTAACTCTCGCCCCTCAAACCCGCACTGCCGAACTCCTGCCCACAATCAACTCCGCTTGGCCGTATATTATGACTCGCTTGGGTCTACCTTACTCCACCACCACCACCTCCTCCTCCTCCTCAAAGCTTTCGCCCATCATAGACTTAAATCCAACCACAGTGGGCGAGAGGGCAAGGGAAAGGGATGCAAAATGGTTTGAAAAGGTGGAGAAAGAGATGGTGGAGAAAGATGTCGGGGTTTGGGTTGCAGCAGCAAAGTATGTGGAGGCTGCGGTTGAATGGGTGCCTGACTTTGTCGGGAAGAGGGTTGTTGATGAAGCTTGGCCTAGGTTCGAACTTCTGCTCAAGCTGATTAGATGGAGGTTTGATCCTCGTCACCAGCACAGTCGCTCTTCTCAACAGCGTGCAAAGCTAGATGGGTCAAACAGAACTCTCACTTCATCAGAAAGGAATATAACAAGCACAGGTCTCATCGAGAATCTGAGCTCGTCAGCTCGCAGCAAACCTAGACCAGCCCAATATCACAGCCATACAGAACACCCCTTCATCCATCCCTCAATCACCACCCTCCCCGCTCAGCTCACACTCTGCATCATTGCCACCCTAACTTCTATCGTTCGTCACCTAGGCCAACGTATGCCAGACGACGCAGCGTGGGCAATCACCATCCATCCCTCACTGCTCGAGGCTCTGGATTCAAGGCAGCCGCCGGGACTGATTAGAGCTGCAGAAAAGCTCTATACCGAGTTGGGGAGAAGGAATGGTGAGGCTACAAAGTGGGCGTTACAATGCGCTTTCCCTGCTGTGGCCCAGGCCGTGTCGGGAGGTGAAGGGAAAAGGCAGAAGAGGGAAGCAACGCCATGCTTCATGGTTCGCACGAGAGCTCAGGTGCATGGTGAGACCATGCATTGTGTTCTGGAGGAGATGCGAGATTGAATTGCGATGGTGGTACACTCGGGTTTGATGGTACAGGCTGCGATGATGCGGATGCGGATGGGATGTTGCGAATGAAACTTGCGTACGATGTAATGCAAATGCTAGCTATTGCGACCGGTGAAGATGCTTTTGTTTGATTTACGTGTGTCAAGAATGCTTTGTTGAGGATGTTTTTGCTTGAAGTGTTTGCGTCGGAGTGAATTTGCATTCAGATGGTGTGCGATAAAAGCTTCGAAGTGATGGTAGCCAGTTGATAGTGGTGCCGGAACGAGAGGCCGGATGGTGTCGAAGTACGCGTAGTGATGACGGAAAGTGGAACGCGCAGGCTGGGATGGTTGCTGGCGGCTCAGAAGGCATCGATCGGAGTCGATTCGGCTGCAGGAAGGAGGTCTTCCTTGAAGTGTTGCTCCGCTTTCACCGCTTCCTCCTCATGAGGTGGGTCATCAGAAGCACCAGAGGCACCTTTCTGTCCCTCTGTCTTCGTCTTGGAAGGCTCCTGGAGACTAGCGCTCGCTGCCTCAACATCGGTCGGCACATCCGCACCAGCGGACTTGATCGCAGAATCCTCTCCATGGTCTTCCTTGGCGCCGTCAGCGGTCTCATCGCTTGGCTTCTCCTGCTTCACCCTCCGTCCAACATGCTCGGCAGGCTTGTGAGCAGCACAAGCACCGGGCTTCCTCACATCGTCCTCCATAGCAACCAGATAGTCCTCCTCTTCACAACTGCAGATAGGTCGAAAATCGGGTGTGCCCCTTTCCTCGTGGCCATGGTGCTGATGCTTCTCGTCAGATCCATCAGAAAGCTGCGAAGGAGTGCGGATCATGTTGGTCGAGATATGGTCGCTTGGCACTCGCTCGTAGGCCTTGGGCGGCTTGAGCAGCTCTCGTTCGTCAGATGGTTCTTCCTCTTTCTTCACTTCATGGACTTTCTCTCCCTTCACGGTTCGGTCTGTGAGCATCTGAGCAGCTGAGCAGCGCTGCTGGTAGCAAGTAGTGACTGCTTCTTCATCGGTTACCAGAAGCAGGACGAAGTGGGCGTATTCAAGTAGAGCCCAGGACAAGGCTGTTAGCATCAGGATCGAGATGGGCCAATTAGAAGTGGCTGCAGAGGTACATTTGGGAACAGCGGGCTCGAAAGAGATCAGTGGCTCGGAGTCCTGGGCATGGATCAGAGCGGATGCGAAAGCCAGCAGGAAGAAGGAGAGGATGGTAAGGAGGCGAAGACGGCTGACGATGGAATCGGCGATGCGCATGATGTCGTCGGAGCCGACTGGTGAGTTCAGATCAGGGTCAATTGGAATGCGCTCGTTGGGTCAGTGATTCGTAGTGAAGCTTCGCAGCGATGTGTATCAGGAAGGCAATGACAATGGAGGGCAATGGTGGCAGTGGATGGCAAAGAATGGCGAATCGTGCCCGATGCGGTTGCTCGATATGGTAAGGCGAGAGGTGACGTCTTGGTTTGGAGACAAGAGCCAGAGCGCCAAAATTTGAAACACCTTTTTTATTCGCTCCAAGCCAACGCAATTGCTCAGCGCTGAGACCGAAATTATGAAATCGTGAACAACGAGGCTGGAATCAAATCGGGCAAGATTCCACAGACGCGATAGCCGCGCAGACCTGTCAGAAGTCTCATCACATTGAATGAGCTGCTTGCGCTCGTGTGTTCGCGTGTGTTCACAGCTTTGCGCGTGTCCAGATCGCACCCTGCGTCGAAAAGGATCTCGCTTAATCTGCGACCTTTCCCATGAACATCAGCCGGATATGAGCTACAGCAGCAAGCGATTCCGGCGCAAGGAAAGCGGTTCTTCCTTTGGAAGGGGCGGAGATCATGCACTTTCAAAATCGTGTCCAATTCGTTAACACCACCTTCTGCTGCTTCAGCCCTCGACCGCGCATCAACATGAAGAAGAGAGTCTCGCACCTAGAGCCTCGATCGCTGTCATGCTGATTTGGTGCATGCTGCAGATCATGTCCCGACGGAAGCAAGGCACAGAAGAGCTCGCACAAACAGCGCGAGTTCCTGAAATTTCACGCTCAGCACCGAAGCAGCTGCACTCTCGATATTTTCCGACCTTTGATGAGAGGCTTGACATGCGAATTGTGAAGCGTTGTTGAGTGGGATGGATTTGGATCAGAACAATGGGCCTGGCCAGAAGCAAGATCGGTTTGAGCTCTGAGACATGAACTTGTGCTCGTGCGAGCAGATGAGCAGATGAACAGATGAAAAGAGGCACAAACACAACACAAGCACAACTTTCAACCACAGCCATTGCCTTGTCTTGTCTCGCGGAGTCGAGTCAAGTCCAGCTTCGGCGCGCCCATCCGGCTGAATACACGATGGCAGCACGATGTCGAAGAGGAAAGAGATGGTAGGTCCCGCAAAGCTGACTCAAGAGAGAGACGATCGAAGCGATCATCCAGCTTTGCGATCCGAAGCCCAGTCAATCAGGCTCGGGAATGTGAATTCAGCCCATTAATGGCTCCTTCCATGACACAGTGACGATGCCCTGTCCATCTTGAATCCTGGCCACGCCTTCACAATAAAATAAAATAAAATGATTTTTTTTAAATAATCCCAAAAAAGGGCCTCTTGTTTGTTGCACGTTGCGCTGTGCCGCGTTGGCTTTGTTCTTCAAGTCTCATCGTCAGCAACTGATTGTTCCTTCAACACATTCTCGGCACGCGAATTCGCAAGCGCCCTTTTGTGTGTTTCTGTGGTACCGAGATGAGACTAAGAATCATTACACGGATAAATTCATCGCCAGCATGGCTATTCTGAATACTGTAGCGACTCACACCTGATTGTGCTGAAATGGTGATGATGCCGCGTCGTCAACAGTAAGATCTGCCTGCAGTCTGTCCTCAGATTCGCAAGTGTCCTCATAGTCCCTCGCCAGGATGCAGGATGGAGGAAAGAGATCTCGCTGCCCAGACTCATGCGCTGTGAGGTTGTTTGTACATTGCGTCGTTGGCTGTACCAGTGACACAGGCTCAAACAAGCGTCATACTGTACCATTGGACCAAGGATTGCTTACTCACAGATCTAACTGAGAGTCTTGTTTCGCCAAGAAGTACTGTACACGCGCGCAAACTGGGGTCACTTCGCTTCGGCATCCTCATGTCTCACAGCTGCTGCTGCTGTTGCCCTTCACCTTCGTTCGCATCATCTTTCCCCTCCGCTCGCCTCTTTGATCATGTGTGCCTCGAACCTGTTTCTCATCGTCTTCTCCGCCGCCGCACGTCGGTGGGCGAAGTCTCGCCACTAATGCTAAGCGCCTCTTCCGATCCGGGTTAATGCAGCTCACTAGCTTCCCATGAAATCAACTTGCATAGCCTCGAAGATCTGCCAGCATAGCCTTTTGAACCGAACATTATTGTCTCGGCAGCGATCCCATCGGCATAGTACAAAGCTGGTATGGTCCCTGTCACACAAAAGCAAGCAGGGTGGGAAAGAGTCGAGTCGATCAGGACTGGAGACGGGAACATACCAGCCACAATTGAGCACCCGAGCACGCTTGCGTTGCATCTAGCAGCAGCATCCTACCAACCATCCATTTGCCAATCGTTCTGGGCTGAAAAGATGGTTCTTCGGGAAGAGGCTCCCACGACGCTCAAGCCGATATGGCACTGCAGCAAGTTGCCGTGTAAATCCTTTTTTGATTTTCCCGCAATTCGGTTGCATCTTTGCTCTGTGGCAGGTAAGAAGAAAGGAGAGCTTCCACAACCAACTCCGGGACAACGAAAGCGACGGAGCAGCCTCTTGGTTTGTGTGGTTGTCATCGTGGTTGACGACACCATCTGCTCATGAGCTCGAGTGCCAAAGAGGCGCTATACGGCATGGCCAAGGAGCCAAACGGTCATATCTCGGATTGAAGGTCCGTTAGGAATTTGAGGCCACCACGCCTCCTTCACCATTCATGCAAACATGCTCTTTTGGGAAGCCAACCATACTCTTGTGCTCTAGTGCCTTTGACAATCGGTGGCTTGGTCTCATCCGACCCTCCCCCGCTTGTCTCCTTTATCCGCCTGTTGCTTGGGCTGTTTCGCTGCCTCCTCTGCCCACTGCCATCTTACCATCGGCTGCTTCTCCCCCTTCTCTCTCAGCCTGTCTCGCTCCTCACCGGTTTCAAACACCTTTCCCTGCATGAATCAAGACTTGGTCGATCCGGGAGGCAGATGATCAGAGGTCTACACTTCCGCTCTCTCCATCCTCTCGTTCAGTGTTATTCTCCCTTCTCTGCCCAGCCTCGGATCGTTCCGTTTCTGTCTGCATCATCCCGCCGAACAGCTTCCGAAAAGGGAACTCTCGAGCTCCATTTCGTCCCCTTTGTTGTCCAAGTCTTTCCCTTTCTCTCTCCTTCATTCTCTTCCTGTAGCGCTCGTGCACGTCGTATACTTCTGGCCCACCAGCTGAACTTGCTGCCGGGACAGCGTGCTTGCTTGTCAGCACGACGGGTCGGTCCAGACTGAGCAGAGATTCGGCGCCTCTTACAAACGCAGGCGTATGCGCGGCTTCTGCTTCTGACACTGTCTGGCCGCGTGGATCCATCTTAGGTGGGGCAACCGGTCATTTCCTGTGGTCCCCCTGACGTCGCTCATCTGACTAGAGTATCTGTCCGGTGGCGAATCATCCTTCCTCTCTTCCATATCTGTATCCTGCACAGTGTACATGTGCTCGTCCTTGAAGGGTGACAATGCAGCAGCAAGCCACGTTCTCTACTCGCTCATCCGAGCCAGAGTTTGCCGAACCAGCCTGTTGGGAAGTCCAGCCCTGATCAGCAGATCCTTCTGATCTAGCCTATCCTTCATCGACTTGCTAGCCAATCCTTTCTACCTTTCCTTCCCTTCTCTTCACCGTCTACTCAACCCTCTCTTCACCATCTACTCTTGTGCCTGCTCCATCTCTTCATCATCTTCACCGCATCCACTTCTCTATACATCTGTCACTTTGTGTTCGGTTGTTTGTCTACTTTGCACTGCATATCAGCTCAACCTTTCAATTTCAGCCAGAATCTTGTCGCCAAGCAGACACCAACAAAGTCTCGCTGCCCGACGTCGTCGTCTCATCTGCTATCAATACCAGCATCTGTGTAGTGACATTTGCAGCCCGTTCCGACAGTCCAGCAGCCTGCTACATCAGCAAAGTCAGCAAAACATCTCCGTTCCCATCTTGCACTCCGTTCATTTGTTGCTGTAGTTCGAAATAGTACCAGGCTTCCCTTGGGCTCATTGTTGTAAGCACTCTGGAGACCAGCCATTGCTAAGATATTCGACTCTGTCAGAGAAGGCAGCCTATTCCCTTCTTGCTTTCGCTCAGCACCGCTTTCCCAAGTTCACGCTCGCCGAAAGTAGTATCACAAAGGTGCAAATCGGGACGGCGACAGAGATCCGCTTGCTCGTCACCGTCCCGTTCGTGCTTGCTTCGTTGTCGGCGTCTCCCTGCCACTGGCTGTCCGAACAGATTGCTGGAGGGATTGTCCATCTGCAACAGAGCATCTGATACCTTCGGGGTGCCTCGGCCCAACATCGTCCATTGAGTATGATGGACAATGATGTGGGGGCGAGCGCAAAGGTGGCAACCGTGATTACGAGTACACGTTCTCATTATCAGCACGAGCAGCAACAGCAGCAGTATCAGCAAAGGCAGGACGCCAGCTTTGCCAGAAAGCTCGATCGTCCATGGCGCCATTTACTATTTTTGTTCCACCCACCATTGCGGCCGCTGTTAAACAATAGGCGTTATACTTCATCTAGGCTGCTAAGGGTGGACTCACAGCTGAAGGCACGATCGTCCAGACCTCGTTGGCTCAGCGGTGGCAGCAACGAAAGGTCCCAACGTAGCGGCAATAAAAGGGCGGTGCCCGCATCATCTTCATCTCAAGCAGCATCAGCACCAGCACCAGCACCAGCATCAGCAAAAAGATCGAATTCAGCCCACCCATCCGGCAGCACATCGCGAACAACAACATGGCGATTGCCAAGTGAAGCAGCAGGTCAAGCTGTCCCCGTTCATAAGGAGACCGAAACAGTGGATCCAGAGTAAGTACTGTAATATACCGCCCACCAGACCGGAGCCTTGAAATCCTGCGGGTTTCGTGCTTTTGTGCCCTCGTCTCCGCCTCCTTCTGCACCTGCACCTGCACCTATTGCTCTCGGTCCTCCTCGGGTCAGCCAACCCGATTTGTTTGCTTGCTTCATCTCTGGGGCAAAGGCTCGAACCGAATCCTTGGATCTTTGCCTTCAGACGTTGTTGCTTTGTAGCAGAAGGATCGCCCAAACTGGACATTCGGAGTGCGACGTGTCCCTACCGCTCGCTGCAAAGGATGGCTTCGCATCCTCTTCTTCAGTGATGCGATGCCTTTGATCCGCCGATGAAAGGCCCTTGGATCGAAAACGCTCCGATTCCTATTTGAGGCGGCGTCAGAATACCATCCCCCCGTCGCCTCCCTTCTGGTTGCCCCGAACACTGGCCCTCCTTCCGTTCCCTTCCCCCAGACGCTGACCATTTCCGTTGCCTTTTCCGCCCTCTCTTCCTATCCTTCCGCCCCTTCGCAACGCTTCAAAATGACCACAAGCAGCCCCTCGATTGAATACAAGCTCATCTTGGTCCAAGAGCCCACCATCGGCGCTGCATTCGAATACAACCTTCTCGGACGTATCGGTCTAGCCCCACCCCTCATCCTCGAGCTACAAGTCACCAAGGATGGCAAAACATTCAATGCATCAGCAGAATTCCCCTTCCTCATCTGCCAATGTTCGTTGCTGGACGAACAAGGAGCTTCCGCCGATATGGTGAATCAGACCGCCGCCGCCGCCGCCGCTGCTGCTCAAATTTCAAGCAACCTCACGGTCCCCTCGCAGTCAACACGTGCACGAAGAGGTCGTCGATCAAGCTCTGGTCGACGAGGATCAGGTTCCACCTCTGCCGTCTCAACCAGGTCTTCTGAAAGCACAGATGCCACCACTCCCGCAGGAGCTGTTTCGGACCACACACCATCCTCCACAACCGCCACTCCATCAGGTCAAGACTCCACCGCCCATCTTGCGCGTATGCTATACGGAACTCTAGTTGCCGGTCCACAGCTTTACCTCCCTCCCACCTCAACAGAGGGCCAAGCAGCCGAGCAGGTGCAGGAAGAGAAACCCTACTTCTTCTTCCCCGAAATCAGCATACGTACACCAGGCAAGTTCAAGATCGTCTGCAAGCTCATGCGACTTTCCCTACCCGGGTTGCAAGGCTCAGAGAAAGCGAAACATGACGGAGTTCTAGCGTCGGTTGAAACGCAAGTGTTTGAGGTGGTGAAGAGGGGCGATTATACTGCACCTTATATCACGGATATTTCAAGACATTTTGCTAGACAAGGTGTACCGCTTTTGTTGCCTCCTGGCGTATCTGCCGATTAGAATGCACAGGCTGAGTCAATTCGTACACAGCTAAGGCTCCGCTCCAGCGATCGAGCGAGCAAGAACTTCTTGATATTGGTACCTGACAGAACAAAATACGCATGCTTTGGTTTCTCCGGTAATATAGCTTCAAAATCAGAACATCCAACTCAGCCTGCGTCTGCATCATCCTCCTCCAAGATGAGGAAGCTTGTTGTGGTTTGAGTGAGGGGTATGACTTGAAGGAGGAAAGACAACCCGCTTTCTGTATGTGAATTTGTTTGTGATATACGACTCAATCGCAAAAATCTCCTCGCATGGTGACACAGTAATGCAGGGTTCGAAACAACCGGCTTCATGCACAATACAAGGATAGACCCGGACTCAAAGCCAAGTTGAAGGGCGAAAAGATCGGCGACGTTTGTCGACTCTACTTTGCGACAAAAAAACGAAAAGCAATTTGTAGCCGGGGCTCAAACCTTAAGTTACAGTCGAACCTCTCGAAATGACACATGTAAATTGAATTAAATAATTCAAAAATCGCGTTTTAATTTTGGCCTAAAAAAGATGCAAAAATCTAGCATCATCTTGCAGTGCTTACATAATGCTTTGAAGGTATAAGATATGTATAGTGTTCTGAGCCTCTCAACCAGCTCTGGATACTGAAGAAGCTAACAGAGGCCACTATCCATGATGTAGTGTGATCATCAGGTGAGGAGGAAGCACTGGCAGGAATAGAGGATAACAAAGACACTTTGGACTCCTAGCCCATCTGTAGCGCCAGCAGAGCTTGATAAGGGCCCATAGAGTGCTACAGGAGTGGTGGAAGAGCAGTTTAAGACTCTCAAGTCAGCTCAGGTAACCCTGGCAGACCATGGTCTTCCAACCCAAAAAATTTCAGATGCTTTCTTGGCCTATAGCTCCTATCTCACTGCATCAAAATCAATTCTATAGTCACACATTCAGTTCAGAAGCTCTCACACTTCCATAGGTGTTCTGATTGATGAGCTACAAAAATTCTACTGCTTGAGGATGTCAAAATAATTTACGAAAATTTTAAAATAAATAATGTGTCATTTCGAGAGGTTTGACTGTATCCCTTTTCCCTTCCCGCTTGCTTCGCGCCGGCCGAATGAACACTCCCTGTCTACCTCATCTCTTCAGCGGAGGGAGCAATCGGGTCATCTCAAGTTGAAGTGCAATCAAGGCGTCGTATCGGGACATCTCCCATGTTAGCTTCACACCACTGATGCGAATAGATGGCAATTGCTGGAATCAGACAACGATCTGTTCACAGTCTAAGGGGGGAAAGCCGAGCATTAGAAGCGCGGTTCTATTTTTGCTAGTAGATGATACGGACAGAATGTAGACATCGTGAGCTTTTGATAAGGTGCGGTGAGGTGCGATGGAGGTGTTGCGATGTGATGAAGCATTGAAGCTGGTGAATGTTTGCGCTTGGCTCGAAACGTAGTGGAGGTGAGAACTTTTGCCAGTGGACCTTGATACCAAGCGTAGTAGGGCTTAGGTATCATCAGCATCGCCACCCTCACCTCCATCCCCACCATCAGTGGTGGTATGAGAATCGAGCTGCTCGCCACCCCTCCTTCTGATATCGTTCCTCACCGGCACTTGGATCCCCTGTCTCGCTAGACACTTGGCCAGCTCCGTTGACTCCGTCATACCTGGGAACCTCCTCGGGCTATAGATAGCGAATGGCTCAGTAAGGGCTTCTGCTAGCACCTGACCTCCAGATCCAGCACTAGTAGGGGTGAGACCCATGAGCTTGAATGCCAATCTGAATTGGCCTTCTTGTCGAATGCTAAGGTCTGTGAAGACGAAGAAGCAGGCTTTTGAGCCGTCGAGATCGCGGGCTACATTGGCTGAGGCGACGAGACGACCTTCGAGCATGCGTGTCCACGGGAAGGCGGAGTCGTTGGACTCGACGAGGACGGATTCAGAGTGCGTGCTGGTGGTGGGGTCCTCTTTGCGGAGAGAGACATGGACGAGGAGGTTGGGGCTGTTCTCAGCGCTGCTTGTGGTGAAGTGGTGGTCGGCGATCATGATAGAGGGCGGTATTGGTGGTAAAGGCCAAGGAGAAGGATGAAGATGGTGGATAGCGTTGATGACGGAGAAGATTAGCGAGGAGTCGGAAATGGTGGAGGTCGGGAAGGAGGAGAAGGATGAGGTTAGCGATGCGATGTTCAAAGATGGGATCTAATTACATTCTGATGCTGCTGAGATCTATGTGAGTCTGCATCAAGCTTGCTAACGCCGGATGTCTGAAGCTCGTCGAAGCTTCGCGAGTAGCTCACATGCAGCACGTCTGAAGCTAATGCGCGGCTCACATTCAGCAAGATAGACTGGTCCGTGGTGTACTTACTCTTCGTCTTCGGTACCATCTTGTTTGAGGACGCGCAACTGCAAGATGGGCAAGGGATCAAGTGGACGCTTGTCCTTGCTGCCAAGACCGCAGAGGCGACCTTGCTGTGGCTGCTGGCGAATGATGAGCCGATAGGTTCTGTGGTGTCGAGGGAGAGTATCAGCAAGAAAGTGGAGACGTCGACATTGTGACGACGTAGAAGATGTGTTGATGCCGAAGACAGTTGAGGTTAGTTTGTCATTCTGCTGACAAAGGCGCTCAACGGAGGAACCCAATGCGAAGGCGAGTAGTGCAGAGTGCTCGCTCTTCTGTTCAAGTAAGGTCGCGAAGACAGGGTGGAAGGAATACATACCGATTCTCAGTGGAGTGGCGAGGGAGACCAGTAAGCATCGGCGGGGGAGCCGATGGACCAGTGCGCAGCTCACTCAACTGCTGACTGCCTTCGTGGTCAGACATGCTGGGCGGACGGTCTACAGAGCTGGTGTGGTGCCCGTTATGACCGTATGCTGTGTAGTCGGACTGTGATGGCGTAGATCGATGTGTGTGTGTCGATGCTGGCTGTGCACTGAAGTGTTCGTAAGTCTGGTCGATGCCGATGCGCTCCTCGCCGTACACTCTCCCTCCTGAGCTATATGCTTCAGAAGAAAAAGCAGCACGTATGCTTGGGAGCTGCGTCGATGCGGTAGGCTGCGGTGCTTCCGAGCGAGAAGAGTAGTGTGACGATGGGGAGGGAAGAGGTGGCGGACGCATACTCAAAGCATTATTGTCGTCTACATTTATGTGATTGTGGGAAGCACGAGCCTTGAGTGATTCAGAATCGTCGGCCCTTCCTACAGTGAACAGTACGGTGGCGTGAAAAGAGTGTGTATACTCACAGTGATTGTTTTCGCATGTGTTCCGATGAGATGATCCTCCCTGCTGAGGTGCACAGGCAGTTGGCCAGTCTGCGCCACCTTCTCTACGCTGAAGTTGTTGGTTAGATTGTGGTCGAGACTGGCGATCTGCTGGAGCGTCTTTGTTCGGTATTGACATCGCGCCCAGCCGGTCTGGTCACGCAAGACCAATGATGGGCCGGAAGATGTGCTGTCGATGCGCAGTCGAGCTGCTGCAGTGTCAGAGTGGGGCTTTAGTCAAGAAGAGAGGAAAGCGCGGTCGACTGCGATGTGCATGGCTGTCGATGAAGTCGCTTCACGGCACTGACAAAGTGCGAATAACAACAACACCCGGGCCGATAGTAGGCGCTCCCTTGAATGCAACAGCAGAACAAAGAGAGGAACGAGCGCGAGCGGTGGTGAGGCTTGAACAGGTGATGCGGAATCAAATGAAACGACGGAGGGTGAAGAAGGACAAGGATGCGCAAATTTAGGTTGGTAAGTATGCTGATGCTGTCGAGCTTATATGATTGCAGCTGAGAGGGAGACGAGGAGAGAAGTGGGCGACGCTAGCAGATGCAATGAAGTGTCAGAACAAGTGAATGGCGGGGCAAGGGAGGCTGGGGAGAGAGGTGGAAAGCTGACGAAGAGCCTTGTCGGACCAGAGCAACCCTTCACATTAGGAAAGCGAGACGGGCTGAATGCAAAGCGAGGAGGTGGAAGAGAGAATATGGGCAAAGGCTCCCACAGACAGTGGAACGAAAAGAGAGAGAGAGGGTGGTGTGCGAGTGACAAGATGCAGTTGGCCTGGAAGAAAACAGCAACGACACAAGACGCGAACCTGACCGTTCCGCTAAGCACAGGCGCGAACCAACGGAGTGGATAAGCCAAGACGAGACTAAGGAGCTGCAAGCTCTTTCTGTGTCCTACCGGGGATCAATGCACTGCATTAGGTCAAGTCTGCTACAGCTTGACCTCGGCCGTTGACAAGAGACCACGCGCCCTATGCAGCGGATCTGCTCAAAAGCAACGGAAGCCCTGAAGCGAGGGCGGACGTAGGCGGTGGAAGCGAGCTTTCTCGTGACAGGGCGATCAAGCAGCGTCATCGGATCGTATCGCCATATGTTGGCCGGAGAGTGGGGCATTCAGACGACGGAGCCCGCAGATCCGAAGCCAAACAAGCCGGAGTCTAGAAGATGCGACAAGCGGCGACAATATGAAGAGATCGAGGCAACTGCGTCTGCGCGAGAGCTCTTCTAGTCGTTCGTCTCGACGACAATCATTCACGACGGTCCTTCAGATTGCGGGAGCCGAGATCAGAAAGCTTGGCAGGGATGGAGCGTAGACAACGGCGCAGTTATAATCGGGAGGCCAATGCAGAGCCAATACAAGGGCGGACCCAATCATAGGAAGCACATAATGAGCATGCTGATGCGAGTGTGGCTGGACAAAGTTTCCAGCTGACGACGGCTGCGAGTCGGCGCACTTTCAATCAAAGTGTTGTAAAAGCTGAGTTGGATTTGCAGCCAACGACAGAACCGTCGACTACTCCCACACATCGGCAACCTCTTCCAGATCCCTGCGTCTCCTCGAGCATTGCATACACGACCGATCAAGGGCTCACTCGAGACAACTTCACTAACACTTAGATTGAGAGACAGCGGGGGATAAGGAGGAGGCGAGACGCAATACTCACAGATTTGAGGTTGTCGTTACCAGCTACGCCCGGATTGCTGAGCGATTCAGAGATCCAGTCTCTCGAGGCACGAGCTAAGGATAAGTGATCTGCACCACTTTAGAGCCTAGAGGACGCTGACACGACGGAGACCTTTTGGTGACAAAGTGGCGCAACTACGCACAAAGCGAATTGAAAAATAATAGGCGGGACGTGATCAAGGAGGAGAAAAAGGTCGAGAGGCGGAGAGTGAGGAGGGAGATGGACGCAAGAAGTAGTGAAGAGAAGTGCTGAACGCCGATGGTACATGTATGTGTGTAGGTCTCGATGGGATGTGGACCTTCAGGGAGAATCGACCCTGAATTGTCGACAAAAGTGTGAGAGAAAGCGTACCACCAATGCCGACGGCTGCACGTGGAAAGACGCAGCAAACAGATCGCTTGCAAAGTGACGATGTGGATTCGAGCCGAAGCGCAAGGTTTCGAGAGCCGCCACGCCAGAGATGCAGTCACTAAAGACAAGGCGAGAAAGTTGAGCAAGGCCTACAGAGTCGAGAGAGTGGGGAAGTCTTAATTGCCTGTGTAATCATGCGATGCGATTCTAGGCGACTGGGCTCGTCTCACATCTGCCATCTTTCGAGGGCCCCAAAGCAATGGAAATGCAATGCTGCAAGGACTCGGAGCATACAGAGCTCGACAAACCGGTGATGTCAAGCGTTCTCAAATGCAAGCGGCGTCTGTACCAGGTTAGTGAGTTAGCGAAGAGGCGCAAATGGCGAGGCGAAAGGCGAAAAGGGGAGGAACATGCAAAAGGGCAGGGTCTAGGCACAAGTTGGCACGCTCCGACTATGAGGCAATCGGCTGCGAGCTGAGAATGCTGGGCGAGGAAGGAAACGAGGCTGAGAGCGAAAATGTCGAGAAGGAAAAGGGGAGAGCGAGCGGAGAGAGAGAGAGGTGGAGGCGGAGAAGAAGAAGGAGATGCACGAACAAGGGTTCAATTAGGAAGTAAAAGAAAAAGTGTTATCGTTGCTTCCTCCTCTCAAGAAATGGGCATCAGGATTATGAGTGGGGTTTAGATGGGGAAGCCGAAGAGAACGACGCTTCACCCACAGGCAGCACACTTGTTCTTAGACACTTCACCTCTCATCAAGCAAACATCACTTTGCCGAACTCTGTTCCCGAATTGCCGAGCTTGTCCCGTCTCATCAGCAGGAAGGATCGACACACAATGATGCAGATGCAGAGGCTGAGACGGACGTCCTGTTTGAGTGATGCAGATTGTCACAGGTGGGCTATTGTAACGTCGACAGATGAATTTGATGTATTGCGAAGTCGACAGCAAAGCCCGCCAGCTGGCATCTACAGTATCTATCTGGATTTCGCAATGGAGCAAGCGAACTCGGCCCTTACCGTCTTTGTCCACCTGGCTGTTGACTGTTGAAGAGCCTCGCAAGGCATGAGTGATTGACGGTTCCTTCTCCCGAGCGTCTCGTTAAAAGTTTGATGTGACAATCAGGGTTTCACTTAGACATTCAAGTGACCCAATGCTCTGGTCTGACGTGCCGAGGAATCTTCGACTTTGCTCTTTTATTTATTTATTTGTGTATACAAGTTTGCGCCACGCATTCATTCTGCCGCGGCAACTCGATCTGCCTTCCTTAGCTGGGTTCGATGAAAGCACAGCAAGAAAAGCTGATGGCAAAGTTGACCTGACGCGGGCATCGGAACAACCGAATGGAAATCATTCACAATCACACTCTGCCACCAAGCCATGGAAAATTTGGCCTAGCTGGGCTTCTTGAACATCTGCAAAAGGGACACGGTTGGGTTAGGCGCGCAGGCGGACCTTGAAAGGCACTATTGTACGAAGCACGAGGCAAAGACAAGAGGAACGGGGGGAAAGGAACGCTCAAGAATTCATATGCAGGTCGTACAGGTCAGGATCGTTTTTAGAGACCTGCCGAGCAAGCGTTTTCATAGGCTGCTCAACAGATTTGAACAAGGTTTGGCCGTCTAGATCCGTCCGCTGCTGCGTTTTAGCATTTTATCATGAATTCATGCACCTATTACAATCACACCACGGCGGCCACCTGGCATCTTGCATCCTTGCATTCTTTGCGTTCTTGCATTCTCATTCGGATTGTTGCCCCGAAACCGTACAGTCAGCGCCCGCCCATCCAATCGGCATAGCCGACGCCACGACTCTCGACTCTTCTTCTTGTCCGTTTTTTGTTTTTTTGTTCAACTGCCAAAGAGCTCGTCAAAGCGTTCAAGAGTGGGGTCAAGACAACCTACTCTGTTGAATCACACTTGGTGCAGCATGGTCAAAGCACCTTTCAGTGTGATACTCGTTCCCACCTCGTCACTCATGGCAGATAAGAGGGTGGGCCTTGGGGGTGGCCGAATCAAGGCCGAGAAGGTTACTCAAGGGCTTTTGCATCTGCCATGCGATGAGGCTGCATCAACCCACTTTCTTGCTTTGCGAACCTAAAATCTCGTTGAAAAGCAACGGCGTCCTGCAAAGCTTTGCCGCCTCCCTCTCTTCCTTTCTCATTCGAGCGTGGGAAGCGATCAAAAGTGACTGTGAGAAAGGTGGGCAGCATCTTCCCGACACAGCTCATGCAGCCATGCGACCGCTACAACAAGCCTCGTCAAGTTGGCGCATTATTGGCAGTGGAAGCGGATTTGTCTGTGCGTTGAAAGCACAAGGCAAAGCTCGAGAAATAAGCTCAAGAAACTCGCCAAAAGTGCCGGTCGGTCGGCGACACGCGTAAGCGTTAAATTAAAGTTTACCACGCACTTTGGCACTTGACTTTCTTCCCCCTTCTTCTAACTACCACACGGCACTTGAGGAGAGCAAGCGAGCGAACGACACTTCCGCGTGACAGTCAGTCACACTCAAGCTGCTGGAACTTTTCGTTTTGACGTGTGGCACTTCTGAGCCACGAGTCATGCGTTTTCCTCTCAACTCATTTTCATTTCAGCCTTTCTGCTCATCTGCCCCGTTGCTGCATAGCGCGAAAATTGCTCAGCGCTTGGCCGAGATGCCCGCACGCCGCGGCTCCAAACAAAACTATTGAGCTTGATCAGAATGCAGCTCGACATCTCACCACACCAACACGACCTACATCATGATCAACGTGCAGTCTCTCTTGTTATATCAGAACGGACATTCGACTAGCGGCGACGGAGAACCAATTGTTTGGACCAGCATCGTTTGGAGCAATAACGCTTAGCTTTGTAGTCAGCCACTTTCTCATTCATCTTGGCCGATCCTGTCTAGCATTCGCCGGAGCGAGCGCGCTATCCGATCTATCAATCCAATTTCAGTCGGAGCCCGAATACATCATTCAGCTTTCTCCACCGACACGGCCCGAATCACTTACACATTCCACTCCATTCTCCTATTCCAATGGAATCACAACGATCATTAAGAACAGCTGGCTTGATGTTCTCTTATATTGATGTCAAAAGACGTCGCCCCGATACAGGCGCTATTTCTGAAACAAATCTTGACGAAATTCTCTCTTTTGGGTGACTCCTATGAGACAAGTTCTCGACTGTTGGCGTTGCAAGGTCATTTGACCACCTGCGTCGTCGTTCAGGCATGGCGTAATTGTTTATCTGATGGCTCGCTTCATGATCTGCCCCGAGATCTACCAACGCATGGATCAATCCAAAATGTTGCGCTCGCCATGCCACTCTCAATGCAGCCGAAAAGCTCCTAAGATGACCTCGAGCCGGAGTTTCAGAGGTAACGTTAGATCGAAGCACAGCTGAAAACGGGGCTAGCCAGAGTCTAGACTTTGGCGGCTATCTGACCAAATCCCGTGATACTGGCGAGCTCGCGTCAGCCTCGTTCGTCTTCACCGAGGTGTTTAACACGAAAACGTCAAAGCTGAGCATGTGGTTCCTTTCGGCAAGCTATGCCCTTTCTGCACCATCATCGTACATTCCTCTACTCGATGCGTACAAGTCGAATTCGCTCGGTCAACCCAACATCGTCCCATTCCTGTGCAAACGTTCAGATCTTGTGGGCACAGCAGCGTCTACGAGCTTCAGCCCGGCACACAGTCTCCTTGAGTCCAACGTCGCTTGGGCAAGTGTTCCTCGAAGGGTCTCTTGCAGCGTACCACGGGACAAGTTGGGCGCCAGTGATGGGGTCAGCCCCCATAGCGCATCGCGCAAGACTGCCAAAATTGCGACGGGTCCGTGCTTCTTCCTCGGTTCCCGTCTCGCCTAAACGTTGATCCGACCCCGCGCAATTCATGCAAACAAAGTTCGGCCCATAACCGCGCACACTCCCAGGCCGTCAGCTCAACGTTACGGGGAGCATGACACGCGCGATGAACTCATCGGACACACGCGCTGACAGATCTCCGACGGCATCTAAGGATTTGCTGTGGGGATGACGGCGTCATGAATGCATGGCAACCCTAAAAACGAGGGCGTTAGCTTTAACGAAGGCAACACCGGCACGCCAAGACGGGGCACTAGTGTGGGAGCAAATGCAATCAACTGTGATTACTGAGCACAAGGAGCCGCGGGTCTTGGACTGAGCTGGAATTTTCTTCAACCTTTTCTTTTGTTCTGTCAAAGCGTCCGGAATCCCAGGGAAAAATCAATGACAGGGTGTTGAGCTTCACCTCTATCGCAGACAGCGTCTTCTCACCCAAGCCCGAACCTCTAGTCGCCGCACTCACGCCGTGCCTCATCTGCAGCGTCGACGCTGCAGACCGCCTTCGTCCACTCACGTTGCAGTCACAATCCAGTCAGACGATATGTTTCAATTGTTCTGGTAACAAAGTCAAGTGTGCGCTTACGGCGAATCAAGCTCCCGATCGCTCATCGGGCTGGGAGCGCGATTCGACGAAGGTGGAGAGTTGCCTGTACTCGACCAGCCCGTCACTGGCTCATCAGCTACACTCGCATTGTCAACCCCGCTGCGCAGATTCAACGACCAATCGGGAGTATCATCGCTCGATGAATCGCTCGAGTATTCGCCTGGCATCGTCTCTCGTCCAACTTCCGGTGCTGCTGCTACTGTTGCTGCTGCATCGCCCTCCTCACCGCCCGCGGCGGCAGCCTTGGTCTTGGCTGCCTCTTGAAACTTCTGCCTCGACTTGCCTCCAATCGGCCTCGTCGTCCTACGACGGTAGAAGAGCAAGTAAGCAGACGAGCTCTTGACAGTCTCTGGGTTGGCAACGGGTCGAACACTCGAGTCGTCAAATTCGTACCACTTGCCATCGGCTGGACTCTTGGCAAACGCAGTGTAGTGTCCTCCACCAAGACCTCCAAAGTGGTTGTCCACCGCATACAGGTCGTAAATCGGGGCATCGACGGCAACCGCATCGTCATTGTCCTCCAATGGCCTGAGGATGCCTGAGCCAAGCATGCTCTCCGACAACTCCTCTCCGCTCTCTTTCGCCTCTTCCTGCACCCTACGCAACGCTTGTGTACCTTCTACTCGATCTGTGAGATCCAGTCCCTCCAAGGGGAAGTCGACGAGCATGTTGAGCTTATCACGCGAGTGTCGGCCAGCACTGAACCTCTTGAGATGCACCACGAGAATGTCGGGTGCCTTCCAGAGATCGAACTTCTTGGTAGCTTGACGGAACTCTTTGCACGAAGGGCAGTACCAGGGATCGTCCTCGCCGAGTTGCTCTTCCTTTGTGAACTCGTCCATGCAGTCCTCGATCGACAGAGTCTTGGGTCGAGCCGGTCCAGCGTTCTCGCGTTCCTTGATGGCCTCGTCGATGACTTGCTCGTACTCGCCCCAAAGCTGGCCAGAATCGGACTCGACCAACAGCTCGCGCTTGGCGACCGAGTACGCCCATGTGACGACGATCGCACCGCCCGTGTAGACGAGAGGGACGTTCTTGGCGGGGGCAGATGCGTCCTCTTGAGTAGCGTCTGTGTCTGCCTCATCGTCGACATCCTCCATTCGCACTTCCTCTGTGGACGAGTCACCAGCTGTGGACTGCTTGGCAAGACGTGCCTGACGTTCCTCAAGCTCCTCGGAAAGATGGTCAGAGTTGCTTTCGCTTCCCTTTGGAAGACCTTGACCTGCCTCAGCGACGCTGAATAGAATGCGCAGGATGGGTTCGGTCTGTGCTGCAATTTTATCCTGACTTGACGAGCTGGCCGAGGCGGGCGTGGCAGCAACATCGTTGTCTGGCGCCGTGACGTTGACATCAGGCACAACAACTGCCTCGCCATCCTCTCGGATCTCGGTCACCACATCCTCGTCGTCAACCTGAGCAGGCGCAACCACCTCCACAGCAGCATTGCCATTGGCCGCATCATCGACCATCTCCCAATCCGAGATCTGCGATGCCGAGCTTTGCTCCGCCGAGGCAGCACCAGCAGCATCCGCCTCCTCGATAGCTTTCCTAAGCGCGCCCTGATCTTTAGCAAAGCGCGAGAATCCTTCCAGAACATGCTTTCGAATCGCCTCGACATCATTCACCTCCGCCTTTGGTACCGAAATAAAGAACGGAATACCGACAGGATCCGCCCTCGACCTCCTACTAACAAACGCCGAGCTGGACGAAGCCGCCGACACCTCGCTACTAAAGTTAGCAAACACTGGCAAAATCGCCTGCTCCTCATCCTGAATATCCAACGACTCTTCTGCATCCTCCACCGTTCTGTGATACCTATAATGACTCCGCTTCGACAGCTTGGGAGCAGCCGGCACCTCCCAGAAGTAAACAAAGTCGCCATCCTTGATGTCGATCAACGGCTCATAATCATCGATCCACTTGTAAATCCTATGATGCCAAACCTCTCCGCAAACCAACCTCTTCGCCTCGACCCCAAACTGCGCTGCCACCTTCTGTCGCAACTTGCCAACCGTCATCCCTGCGGGCAACTGCACCTGGAATCTTTGCATCGGCTTGCTTGGATCCTGGGGGACAAAGTATACCTGACCGCGCCACATCTTCTTGTTAGGGATAGGCAGCGTGAGGTACATGAAGGGATCGAACTTGATCGAAATCTTGTTGCATTCGGGGCAGACAAGTGTGCTCCTGTACTGTCCTTGGAAAAGATCGACGATGACGGAATCGTTTCTCGCCTTGTAAATATCCCACTGCCTCTTAGCAAAAGCTACTAGATCCTTCTCATCTCCACCTTCCCAATCAGGCGCCTCTATATAGGGCTTTTTCAAGATCCTATTCAGATCCTCATGCAGCCCGTCGAGCAAGAAAGCCAACAACTCCTGACTGTCGTGCTGAGCATACCCACTGAACTGGGGCGCAAACCTCGAGAGCGCAAACTTAAACTCTCGTGGCCAGAAAGATCCACCTTGACCATTCCAGATGTTGGTGATAAGATTGCCAAAGGCATCTGCAATAGCACCACCCATGCCGAGCGGGTTGTCGGTGTTGAGTTCTTCCTTATATGCTCCGGAGACAAAGTACTGTTGGAGCTCGTAGGTGTTGCTGAGACATTGGAGGGCGCTGTTCATGAAGCAAGTGTTGCCGAGGTTGTTGAGTCCGCGAAGACCGCGAGATCGACCCATGGTTCGATCGACTGCGGTCTGAGAGCGTGTGACACGGCCTTGTGCCTCGCCAGCAGTGGCAGTTGAAGCGGCGCCGGTGCTGCTGCCTTGTTGGAGGTTGCTGAAGAAGTCACCTTGCTGAGCAAAGATGCCCTTGACCGACGCACCAGAAGCTTCGGCGGGAGCAGGGTCTGTTTGCCAGCGACCAGACTGACGAGTCTCGACAACGAGATTCATCTCGATCTCGTCTACGCCGACCGACTTGAGCGTGACGTTGGGCTGGTAGCTATCAGGCTTGTCCTCACCAGCACCGATGACATCAACCCCCTCCTCCTCGACTCGAGCTAGGTTTACAAGCCCAGAACGCAACTCCTTCTCAGTAGGCTCGGGGAAGTGATACAGCCGCAGATCGACATCGGCGATCGAGCCGAGGTTGAGTGCTGTCTTAGCTTTCTCTTTGAGCGTGGACAAGCTTGTGCTGACAGACATGCTGAACGAAGGCACGCCCGAACCGTGTGCCTCGTCATCATTGACAAGCTTGAGCAATCGGATGGTAGGTGGATAGAACTCGACGCTCTCCTGTCCTTCACTGAGACCCTCGATGACCTTCCTTGCGAACACAGGACCTGTTCTACCATACCATCCGACGAGAAGGTTCCAACCCTCCTCAGGGAGCATCTCGTAGTCAACATGCTCGTTAATCTGTGATCTGAGCTGTGCAAACGCTGGAGTGGAGTCTTGGTCGAGAAGATCCGAGTTGTCGATAGGCCCGATTGGGATGTCGGTCTTCTCGGAAGGATCCGAGTCGCGACGTTGAGCGCAGGCGGCATCCCAACGTCGGTACCAAGATCGGCTGACGAGGCACCATGTATCGCCAGCATGCAGAGGGCGGTTCTTCATTGGCCGGATGGTGTCGAGTTGGTGCTGACCTGTTGGACGCGGCTCGTTGCTGGCAGCTCCTTCTGCGAGGGGTGGCAGATCAACAGCCTCTTGATAGGAAGGTGGCTCTTCCTCCTTGGCGTCAGTGGTTCGCACAATGACAGGGTTGGCAGCTCCATCATTGAGGCTGAGTGATTTCTCCGTCATGAGACCCTCGATGTTCTGATCAGGAGCCGACATGGTGTTGTGGGGATGGGAGATATCTGCCGAAGAGATGCTCTGACGCAGTGGAGTAGGCTGGCCGGAAGCGAGGATCTCGGTGAGTTCGGAATCACCCAAGTCACTAGCAGATCGAGAAAAGGTGGATCTGACTTCGTTCTCGACGTCGCTGCTGTTCTCGTCGATGATAGGGCTGACGGTTCGAGCTCTCTTGCATGCGCCAGATCGCTTGTTATGGTTTTCCGAGAGAGCTGATGGGAACCGAGCGTTGGAACTGGATTCAGGACTGTTGAGAGGTGAGGGTGCTGATCGACGCACAGTAGGCGATGCGAGAGGAGCGCTGCCGGAAGGTGGAGATGATGAGGGAAGGGAAGACGAAGCCAGCTCTGTAGGCTGATGTGTCGGGTTCGCTGCTGAGTCCTGTGACGAAGATGCGTTGCTCTGACTGAGATCGGAACGCATCTGCCCAAGCTGCTTGCCAGCGACTATGTTGGTTGAGTCTCCGATGAACAGCGGCTGATGGTCAAAGCGACCCACACGCAGCCGAAGAGACTTGCCTTTGTCTCGGAAGTCGGGCACTCTTAGCCGAAAGAAGCGTTCAAGCCCGGAGAAAAGATCGACTAGCAAGGCAGTGTTTTGGACGCAACCACCTGCTCGACGAGTGTCGATGTGTGGGAGGAGAGAGAAAGTGTGAAGCTGAGATGAAAGGAAGGAAGGAAAATGGCAAATCACTCCGTAAAGTTGCGCTATCTCGCACACTCAGCAGAAGCAGCAAAAGGTCTGTGCTTTCGAAGCTGAAAAAAAAATCAAAAAAATCAATAAATCAATAAATCTAGAAATCAAAAGACACACACACACGCAACAGATCATGACAACCGTACAGCAGAATTACAGTGCATTCGAAATTCGTCCACATAAAATTCGCATCACCATAGATCATCACTTTATACAATGACCACTCAATACAACATATGATCATCCTATATTGTTAGAAAGCCCTGCATCTCAGCTTTGTGCTTGTACCACCAGATATGGTGTAGCTCACTGGAATGATTTTATAAAAATTCAAGTGTATTTTCTACTCATGTGGACAATTTTTGGATGAACCCACTTTCACCAACATCATTTGCATTGTTGGTGTTCCCACTGATTCAAATGAGCTGAAACTTGGTGGAGATCATCTTCCATTGTGTATCAATGTGTAATGAAGTTCTCACAGTGCTTGTGCACCTCTAGCAACCATGGGAGATGAGTTTACCTCCTCCTTCTCAGCCAGCATTACCATCAGAGCAAATAGGTTTTAGCAAGCCCATGGTGTCCAAGATCAGAAAATTGGCACCCACAGAGCTTCCTACACCAAAGAGTGGCCGAAAGAAAAAACTCAACCATCATCATATGCTCTGGATCAATCAATATGTTGGCAAGAACCCCAAGACAACCCTGCATAGGACTTGCCAGGCATTCCAGCAACTGTTCAATATGAAGGTTGCGCCTTCAACACTTCAAAAGGCAATGCTGTTCAATCATTTTTGAGCAAGAAAGCTTGTCAACAAACTATTGCTCCTTGAAAGACACAGGAAAGCATGCTGTGACTTTGCTAAAGACCATAAGGACTGGACTGTCGATGATTGGCGCAAGGTCATTTGGTCTGACAAGACCAAAATCAACAGGATTGGCAGTGATGGGAAGCAGTACTGCTGGATCAAGAGCGCCGGCTTCAGCAGCAAGCTGGTGCACCCTACCATGAAGTATGGTGGCGGTAGTATTATGATTTGGGGCTCAATGACACACAAAGGCGTAGGAACAGTCCATGTGATCCAGGGTAACATGACTGCACTCATATACATTGACATTCTTGAGAAGAACCTTCTCCCATTGAGGCAAACATTGGAGGTATTCAATGATATAAATGAGACTATATTTCAGCAAGATGGCAACCGGAAACATACAGCAAAGGTCACCATGGCATGGTTTGAGCATCAGGGTATACATGTACTGGACTGGCCTGCATAGTCTCTGGACCTCAACCCTATTGAGCACCTCTGGACCAAGCTCAAAAGGCGCCTGGGTGAGTATCCTGAACCCCCAGAAGGAAATCTCAAATTGGAGTGCAGGGTCAAGGAAGTTTGGGCTAAAATTCCGGTTAGTACATGTCAGGCATTGGTGGAAAGTATGCCCAGAAGGATTGAGGCAGTCCTTAAGGCCAAAGGCAGCAACACAAAGTATTAGGTGTCAAGTATATACTGTCCAACTTTTGTCCACATAAGTGTCAAAAAAGCGAACATGATCAAAATTCCATCCAGCCAACCAATCCTCAACCTGAAAGTACCACCTTGTAGCTGAGATTCATGGCTTTCTAACGGTATACAATGATCATAGGTTTAATCAAAGAATGATGATGCATTGAGGTGATTCATGGTGATGCGAATTTTATGTGGACGAATTTCGAACGCACTGTATCTATGTGGAGCAAAGTGACAACTAACATTCCAATTTGATTTTTGGAGATGGATTGGCCCCACTTGACAGTCTCAGGAGATCCAACGAAACACCATCCCGCAAAGCAGCATGACCATAGAGATGCTGCCGTTGCGCATCGATATCTTCACCTAACCACCACAACTCACACACACGCAAGCAAGCCTCTTGCGCTGGTCGCTGGAGCTCGCAATGCAGGCACATAACCAAGACAGCGGCTTTAGGCAAGGGCAGGGAAAGGGTCCAACCCCGCCAACCCAGATTACCATTACAGCAGCTCACGAACATGGATTCGCACACAACTCGCAATCTCATGGCGAGTCGACAGCGTCAGATCAACCTTCACCCGCACCTCTTACACCAAGAGCCTCTACGTTCCGGCTACCGGATGTCGAACCATCGTCATCATCATCAACCTTTATAGACAACCGAGCTTCTCCAGCATTGCATACCCATGCCATACCAAGCGGATCCTTCACTGCACCTGCATCACCCACCGTTGCGAGCTCCATGTTCCGCACTCATACTGTTGGCCCTTCTGAAACTGCAGTCTCGCCTCTCGCCCCAACAGGTCTTGATCGATCTGCGAGCGCGCACCCTGACTTGACCAATGTCAACGGTCTCGGTATCTTGTCAGCAGAAGCCAGCGCAGGACCGAGTGGAATGGCAGGCAGTAGCAGCAGCACCAATGGTCTCGCTAACACGAACGGCGCGTCTAGCTCTGGAGGCACCAAGGAGACATGGAAGCGCCGCAAGCAAGTGCTCCTCGCTGAAGCCAAATATCACACCGTTGCAGACCTCCAACTCCACGGCTTGCGTCCACCACCACATAGCTACCACCCATATTACCAAAACTCTTCCATCCTTGGTCAAACAGTCGGTCAGCTCACAGCTAACACCGCCAGCACATCCAGAGACACTAACCCGAATCAAGCCACATATGCTTCCTCCCGCACCGCCATCCTTCGTCCTGACGACCCTCACGTTCGCAACGACATCATTCGCATGATCGACCAATGGCTAGCAGACGAAGGTTTCGGCGCTACACGCCAGCTTCTCATGGAAGAAGCAGGAATAAAGCGTCGAGAGCGAGAAGAAGCTGGTCTCGATGCACGCAAGCTCCGAGGTCACATTCTCGAAGGCGACTGGCCTGAAGTTGACAAGCTTCTCCAAAAGCCACTTGTCAAGAACCATAAAGCTTTCCTCTACGCAGTATACAAACAGCAATTCTTGGAGCACATCGAGCATCGTGAATTCCAAAAGGGCTTTACTTTCCTCAATAAGCGATTGAAGCCGCTCGAACACTACCAACCACATCCTTCCGAGTATCGCGACCTATGCTACTTGCTCTCGGCCAAAGCGGTCACCGATGCGCCTTCTTTCTCCACATGGGAAGGTATCCAACCTGGCAGAGAAAAGCTCGTCATGGAGTTCGCGGCTATGTTGGAGCAAGATTGGATGGAGAAGGAGGCAGGCTTGCTTGGGTCTGCATCGACAAATGGTGGTGTGTCTAGCTCCAATGGTGGCAGGAGCGAGATGGCATCTACTAGAGAAGCGTCAGAGCTGATGGACGAAGGGATGATGGCAGACGGCAGTGCGTCTGGTAACGCATCAAAGGCATCAGCAGCCAACGGGTACACTTACGTCCCACCGCATCGTCTGCTCACAATGCTGCATCAAGCTGTCGCTTACCAAGTCGAATTCGCACGATACCACCCGAAGAAAGCACCCGTCATCTCCGGCCTATTGCACGACTACACCGGCTTTATCGTCCCCAACTCTGTCGCACACACCATGCGCGGTCATCGCAAGAACGTCAAAAGTGTCCGCTTCGTCGGCGAAGAAGGTCGCAAACTCGTGAGTGGTAGCAGCGACAATACTGTTCGTCTTTGGAACTCCAACACTGGTCGTTGCGAAGGTGTGCTTGAAGGTCATCGTAGCCGTGTATGGGATGTTGATTCTACTCGAACGGGTGGTCATGTTGCGTCAGCGTCCGGTGACTCGACTGTCAAGGTGTGGGATGTGGAAAGCGCACAGTGCCGCACAACGCTCAGAGCTGGTGTAGGCGATGTGTATAGCTGTCGCTTCCACCCAGATGAGCGACACATCGTTTCAGCGGGCTACGACAAGCTCGTTAGGATGTATGATGTCGAAACGGGCTCCATTGTCAAGACATTTACTGGGCATCAACTTGGTGTTTCATCAGCCATCTTTAACCCTCTCGGCAACTTGATCGTGACTGCATCGAAAGATACAACGATTCGCTTCTGGGACGTTGTCTCTGGCCTTTGCATCCGAACCGTTACCGGGCATCTGGGTGAAGTCACATCAGTAGAGATCAACGAAACAGGAACACTGTTACTCAGTTCATCAAAAGACAACTCGAATCGACTCTGGGACCTCAGAATGCTTCGGCCATTGAAGAGGTTCAAAGGTCACCAAAACACGAGTAAGAATTTCATCCGATCCAGCTTCGCTCACACTTCGCTGCTCGTAGGTGGTTCGGAAGATGGACTGATCTATATGTGGGATCAAGAATCGTCAGAGGTGCTGCAAACACTAGAGGGTCATGGCAGAGACACGCTGCATCGGTGTTCCAAGTCGACAGCGCTGCCAGGGCATACTTCTGGAGTGCAGGGGTCAAACTCGGTCGTCTCGGATCTAACGTCTTCACTGTCGACGAACAATAATGTTGCGTATGGGGCGGTGTGGAATAAGGCACAGAGTTTGTTGGCTTCGTGTGGTGATGATGGGACGGTCAAGACTTGGATTTGGGACGAAGGGAGGGATTTGGAGGCTAATGCTGATTTGGCGAGGCGCGCTAATGAGGAGTAGTCAAGCACACAAAGCTCAGGTGATGAATGAATTGCAAGATGCAACGGATCACTTTGGATCCTCACTACTCGCAAGATATGCTTGATGCTGGTATGATGTCGTGTGATATTGCTAAGTACAAATACAAGGATGAATGAGAGTCTATGAGGAGAATGTGATCAGAAAGAGAGATCGGCCTTACGCTGCTGTGGCGGAACAAACGGCAAAGAGCTGATCGGTGGAGCGTCTCTTGCCACTCCTGTCCACTGTGGAATCCTTCTCTCCGCTCTCTGCTGCCCCACCTCTGCCTCTTTCATCGCTAGACCCTCCGCTCCATTCTCCCCGCCTGCAGCACCCTTAGTCGCATTATCCTGTCTTATATCCTTGATCTTCCTCGACCTCTCGCTCCCGATGCCCAATTGTGGCGTTCCCTTCTCCAGCCCCTCTAGCAAAATACAAGCCTTACAAGTCTTATTCGACGAGATGTATCCGCATCTTGCACAGTTCTGCAACTCTGTCTTCCTACTCTGTTTCACCGCTGTTGAAATCTTGAGGTTCTGACCGGACTGAATGATATCAACGATAGAACTGGGTCGAATAGCTTCTAGATCCTTCAAGAATGTTCTGGCATATCCGCGGTATGCGTTAGGGGAGTAGATGCATTCGGTGGAAAAGTAGTCGAGCTTCTTGAAATAGGCGTACATGACGATCTCCTTTTCGTATGCGTACATGAAAGGTTTGCTTCGACGAATGCCGCTTCCGCCGACACCGAGGTTGTTGGAGCCAGAGGAACCGCACCCTTCGTGTTCGGGATCTTCGAGGCCGTCCGAGGGACCCTTTGTGACGATTTCGGTGCAACGTTCTAGTCGAGCAATGTCACCACGGAGAACGTTCATAAGAACTGTTTCGGCGATATCATCTGCGTTGTGACCTGTGACGATGTGGTCTACTCCTAATGCAGCTGCTCCTCTGTCGAGTGCTTGGCGACGGAAAACTCCGCAGAAGGTGCAGTTGTTCTTGCGTCCTACGCTCTTTACGATGTCGTCCATTGTCCAGCCGTACAGCTCGCCATATCCGAGCACTTTCAGGGGTAGTTTGTATTGCTGTTGGTTACGCTTGACTGTTTCGAGCGAGTCATCGCGGTAGCCGGTAATTCCTTCGTCGATAGAGAGAAGGAAGAGGTCGAGTCCGTAGTCGTAGCGCTCATTGAGAACTTTCATGCAGTGAGCTAGTACTGTTGAGTCCTTGCCACCTGAGGCGCCAATAGCTACACGATCGCCACGCTTGAAGAGGTTGTTGGAGACAATGGTGTGGTGGACCTCGGTTTCAAAGACGTAGAAGAAGCATTCTTTGCAAATCTGTTGAGCAGTTTTGGGTCGTCGGAGGACTGCACGCTCTGCATTGCAGATGACGCAGAGCTTTGGCGCCATTGTGAGAGTCTTTTGCAGCTGTTGTGATACCCAGCTGCCGTTTGACGACAGAGATGATGGTGAAGAAGGATATTGAGGGTGATTGTGGTGAGTAGGAAGAGCAAGATGACGCTGTGGCGAAGCGGTTTGTTGAACCCTTTTTTCCGACTTCCGCTCAGAATTTCGAAGCCTTAATTTTTTTTTGACTTTTTGTTTTTTGTTTTTCGAGAATCGCAAGCAAGCAAGCCCCGAATCCCGAGCTCAGAAAAAGTTACATACTCCACTCACATTCCAGTTCTTCGCTGAATCAACCTTGACTCTGTACTCACTCCCACGGCTGCACTGACGATACACAAGGGGTCTCGACCATCGAGGATCAGCTCCGATAGTATGTTCAACTATCGGACGATGAAGAAAAAGGAGGCTGTTGCGCCGTCCAATGAGGACGACCGCGTCACCTATTCTTCCAGCCACAATGAAGCTGGACCCTCAATATCACAGCCCAGCGTCGGCATGGATGGCGTGTCCAGCCCAGCTCCAGCTCGACCGGGGAACAACTCAGCATCGACTGCAGGTAGCGGCTCTGATGCAGGCTCCGGCTCTTTCCTATCCAACATGATTGCCGACAACCCAATCTTCTCCGGAGGTCTAGGGTTGATGGTGTTCGGAGGTGCGATTGCAGCGCTGCGTAGAGGTGTCAAGGTAGCAGCATCAACAGCACAGCGCAGGCTACTCATATCGCTCGAGATTCCCTCAAAAGATCGAGCACATCCTTGGTTCCTACACTGGATGGCAGCGCAAGCACGAGCCCAGTCCATGCGGCAAAGAGGGCTGCTGGGCAAGCAGAAGAAGGAAGGCCTGGTCGACTTCTTGGGCCTCAGGGACAGATCCGGCGAACAGCGAAATATGCCAACCAAGAACGAAAAGGTGGACGACCCTTTGGCTATCGCATCAAGTGGATCTTCAGTCTCACCCGTACGCATCCTCAGCCACGAGCTTTCCGTGGAAACAAATTACACACCGCACGCCTCTGCTTCAACACCCAACGCGCAAGCAGCCGAGCGAGGCTCAGCACGATTCTCCCTTGTACCTGGTCCAGGAACTCATTGGTTCCGATACCGCGGAGTATGGATGCGATTGACGCGAGAACGAGACGGCAAAATGGTAGATCTCTCCACAGGAGCACCTTGGGAGACAGTAACCCTAACAACACTCTTCGCTTACGCTCACCTCTTCCCACAGCTACTCGACGAGGCTCGACAGCTGGCACTGGCATCAACAGAAGGCAAAACAGTAATCTACACCAGCTGGGGACCGGAGTGGCGACCATTTGGTCAACCCCGCCGAACGCGAGAACTGGGCAGTGTAGTCCTCGGAAAGGGCAAAAAGGAAGCCATCGTTAGTGACGTCAAGCGCTTCCTCTCCCGCGATCGATGGTATGCTGAGCGAGGGATTCCCTATCGCCGAGGGTATTTGTTGCATGGTGCTCCTGGTAGTGGCAAGTCTTCCTTCATCACTGCACTTGCAGGGCATCTCGACTTCAACATTTGCCTACTCAACCTCTCAGAACGTGGGTTGACGGATGACAAGCTCAACCATCTTCTCTCAAACGCACCCGATCGGTCTATACTACTGCTAGAGGATGTCGATGCTGCATTTTTGGGTCGTCAACAAGCAGCAGAGGATGGGTACCAGGTATCAGTCACCTTCTCCGGACTCTTGAACGCTCTTGACGGTGTAGCAAGCGGTGAGAGTAGGATCATCTTTATGACCACCAATCATATCGAGAAGCTCGATCCGGCGCTGATCAGACCTGGACGAGTGGATATGATTGCCGAACTGGGAGACGCGGAGCAAGAACAGGTGGAGGAGCTTATGGTACGGTTCTATCGAACGACAATGAGGGAGATCAAGATCAAGCAAGCGAACATTCCACAAGCTGCTGCGGAAGCTGCGAAACCGCTTCTTGCTGCAGCAGCCTCAGGGGGCGTTGATGCGGCGTCGACAGGGGATGCGTACAAGACGTTTGATGCTGTACCTGGACTGCGAGAGGCGGTTGAGGAAGCAGATCAGGAAGTGCGTCAGCTGGCGCAAGAGTTCGGAAGCACGGTGGAAGCTGAAGCGGTCGCCAGGAGAGCTGCGCTGGGTCTTGGACCAGATGGCAGACAGCCAGATAATACTAGCAAGGAGTCGGAAGGAAGCGATTCTAGTGCACCGACGACGACTCAGCGTGTCATTCGTCCAGCACCAGCGGCGGCGGGGGGTGTTAGCATGGCCGAGTTGCAGGGTCTCTTCATTCGGTTCCCGGACGATCCGAGGGCTACTGTTGAAGCTTTTGTTGCCGAGAATGCTGTTAGACGACATGCAGCGAGTGCTTAGCCTACTTTCCGGCACCACCACTCTGAGCAAGCTCGAATTATCATATACTGCATTGTACTTGTACTAAACTCATCACATCACTCAAAACATACTCTCCACTCTCGAGTGCTGATAACGATGGTATGGCTGGGCTACGAGACATCTTCTGCTGATCCAGGCTTCGCTCAGAAGGTGTCGAACGCGCTTTGTGAGTAGCTTGACATGTGAGCGTTGCTGATCTGATCTTCTCGTACGAGAAGTTGCCTGTGTCAACTCCACCTTGTCCGACAACGTCTTGCTTTCAAAGCACTGGCTGGGAGGCTTACTCGGATCAGATGCCTATTAGGAACGATACAATGACACAGCCATAGCGGATCAAGATGTCCGTCGAATGGTGATAATGGAGGGCAACACAAGGCTTTGATAGCAACGCAAGAGAAACCGAAGCGGAGCGTGTTCACCGAGATGCGCTTTCGAGAAATCACAAAAATAGCAGGAGACACACAGCCGAAAAGTCACACTCTCACACTTCTGGCCGTTTTCTTTTTGTGGAATTCCGGATTCTGATTCTGATTGTGCGAGTGTGTGTGTGTGTGTGTGTGTGTGTGCGTGTCTGTGTCATGCTCCTAAACTACTGCAACGCATCCACACCTTCCATCCTTGATCATCTTGCATCACTTTTTCTACCATCACTCCCACCTCCGCACTGCATTTCTGCATCTCTGCAACTCGCAGCCCCTGCGACGAATGCTTCGAAGCACTCCGGCCAAGTCCATCCGTCTCGCACGCTTTGACCGTCTCACCTATACCATCACCATCCCAACTCACGCTCGGGCCTACTCGACCCCTCCTCCTCCTGCATCTGGACCCAAGAAGAACCACCCGAGCCCTGTTGGATTCGCCGTAATCGCACTTGCCGCTTTTGGTGCCTTTGCGTACATCTCGCGCTCTCGTCACGAAGATCCTCAAAAGCATCTCTGTGAGAAACGCATTCCTCATCCCAACCCACTTATCCCACCTCGCTCTCAGGAACCTCAATAGATAAAAGGGCGAGTACCGACTTGCATTCTTGCTTCGCATTCCAACAGCATCCCATTCTCGATATCTCTCGTGTGCTTCTAAGAAAGGAAGCCCAGAGAGAAACGTCGCATACGACATACGTTGCCCAAGATTAACTGGTCAAATACTTTGTTAGGCAGAATGGGTCTGTTCGACAAGCTCAAGCACAAGAAGGAGGATGGGCACGCTGCCGCTTCGACTGGCGGCGGTGCTGATCTCACTCCAGCTCCTGCTATCGAGACTGCTGCTGCCCCCGCCGCCGCCGCTGAAGCCACCAAAGACACTCCTCGCTTCGACGCTTCGAAGGTCACAGTCGTCTTTGTGCTCGGCGGCCCTGGTGCTGGTAAGGGCACACAATGTGCTCGTCTTGTTCAAGACTACGGCTTTGTTCACCTCTCCGCTGGTGACCTTCTTCGTGCTGAACAGCAGCGTCCCGGCTCCGAATACGGTGCTATGATCGCCGACTACATCAAAGAAGGCAAGATCGTTCCCATGGAAGTCACCGTTGCTCTTCTTTCGAATGCTATCGCTGAAGCTCTCTCCAAGCAGGGTGCTACGGAGGCTGGTCACTCGATCCCAGAGCAGCACAAGAGCAAGTGGACCGACGGCAAAGGTCGTTTCCTCGTCGATGGATTCCCTCGTAAGATGGACCAGGCGATCAAGTTCGATGAGTCGGTCTGCCCTTCTCAGTTTGTGCTTTTCTTGCAGTGCAGTGAAGAGGTGATGTTGGAGAGGCTGTTGGAGAGGGGCAAGACTAGCGGTAGGGCCGATGACAATATCGAGTCTATTAAGAAGCGTTTCCGTAAGTAAAACACCTCATCGACCGATCAAAATGTCTTGGTACTGCAGTGGCTGACCATCTGATATATTTGCTCTCTTTTGTTTGTTGCGATGCTACAGAGACCTTTGTCGACACCTCCATGCCTGTGGTCGAGTACTACCGCAAGCAGGACCGCGTTGTCGAAGTGGACTCGATCAAGCCTGTTGACGAGGTTTACGCCGAGATCAAGGCTGCTATGGACCGCACTTTTGCCAACGTCCAGAACTAGACCGCTGAATCCTGCAATGATGTATGCCCTTGGCTGCTTCATGATGATAGTACCGCAGGATCATGATGAATGGATTAGATTGATTGATTCCAACGTTTGTGGTGTACAGGCGAAAAGTGTGGTTGCAGCACGAGTCGGATTTGAGGACGATGTGGTGCGTGCGTGTGTGTGTGTGTGTGTGTGTGTGTGTTGCTCTTTCCTTTTTCACGGAAAAATACGCACGCGGCGCGGTGTTGCGTGTTGGTCTCGTCCTGTCTCTATCTCTCTCGCCACCAACGCCACTCCATCATCGTCGCCTGTACACTCACATTGCGGCGTCGTCACAATGTCAAAACAAGCAAACGCCTCATCGGGACCTTCCAGCAGCTACACCAAATACGCCAGCCTCCCCGACGTTGACACCTCAGCTCCCGATGTTTACGAATCTACAGGTCCAACACGCACATCCGACCCAACGCGCACATCTCGCTCCTCGCGCAAACAAAAGAGCACAGGAACCGATGACTTTGACTCCGACTCCTCCAGTGACGACTCTGACCGCAACGCAAGTCACCGTAAGCACCCCGGGGATGGGAAGTTCAACGAAGACATAGACGGCACTTCATTCAAACGCAATGAAGCAGCAGCAAAGTTCAGCGGGGCGACAGATCTAGCTGCGCAAGAGGCCGACTTCTCGGGTAGGCTCAAAGTGCGGAGATCGAGAAAGACAAGACCGAGAGATGCAGGATTGGAGACAAGTACGTATGCAATTGATGGAGCAGCAGCGCGAGGCGGGGCAGGAGAGAAGGAGTCCGCGGTGGACAGATTGAGAAGGTTGAAGTTCGAGGCTTCTCAGTTAGAGGAGGAGCTATCGGCGACCGCTGCTGGCTCTGTAGCAGAGGGATCGAAAGAGACGGATAGCGCGGAAGTGCTTGCACACCTCAAAGTGCTTCAAGAGCAGCTTGCGAAACTTCCATCCCCGTCTTCCGCCACTACCACCTCATCAACAGGCGAGAAGGAAGTCCTTCGATCGCTTCTACAGCAAGTCAAGCAGCCATCCGCTGCAGTCACTGGCTCATCCGAAGCCCCACCTGCCATGGCCGCCGCCGCCACTGCTGCTGCTGGAAACTCAACCGACATAGTCAGCCTCGAAACCCGACTCTCAGGACTAGAATCAAGCCTCGGTCTCCCCGCAGCCCTTCTTGACGACTCTCGCCCACTACCCCGACCCATTCTTTCCACCCTATCTCGACTCGAACACCAGCTCTCCCTCCTCTCCCAACCGCGTCATCTGGATGCGATCAGTAGAAGAGTCAAAGTTCTAGTCACTGAAATGGATCGGGTGCATGACACTCGTCGCAAGCTTCCTGCCGACGCTTCCACCTCAGCCGACGCTTCCTCCACTTCATCTGGTAGCGGATGTTCCGGACTCACACCAGCAGAAGTGACAAAGCTTCAGCACTTATTCGAGGTCTCAACACGACTCGAGCCGCTCCTACCCATCATCCCGGGGGTGCTGGGGAGATTGGAAACGTTGTCTGAACTTCACACATCTGCTGCGCATTTTGGAAGCTCGTTGGATGATTTAGAAGAGGGCAAAGAGCAAAGGTTGCGGGAAGAAGAAGAGTTGGAAGAGTTGCTAAGGAAGATGGAAAAGAATATGCAAGAGAATAGGCTTAAGGTGGAGGGTAATTTGGAAGCTTTACAGGGCCGGATTGAGGGCTTGAGTGCGCGGTTGGAGAAGATCTCACGATGATGTCAATGGAGTCCATGTCATCGAGATGAAATGGCAGCATTGCAGCAGTACGAATGTCTGAAGCTGTGAAAGCTGCGTGTGAGTGTCAAAAAGCTTCTGTTTCGCAATCTGCGCAGCTTGTCGGTATCTGTCGACATGGCTGTTGCTTACCACCAGTCGCTTTCTTAGCCTCTCCCCCTCGCCACAGCTACGGGAATGTGTACTCAAGATCACACAAGTCAAGATCATTACTAGCGATCTTTATCACACCATCAATCAAGCTTAGCGAGCGCACAGTAGCATGGAAAATCTAGACTGGTAAGAAGAAGGGAGAGAGGATGCCGATCAAGATCGTAACACTTGGGTCAGCTCGGCAGGAGCTTGCTGCTTTCGTTGGGCGATAAGAAAGCCGACTTTTAGACCACTTCTCGCGTGGCTAAAAAACGTGCTCCCGACCGCAGGTTGAAAAGAAAAATTGCTTTTTGAAATTCATTTTCCGCTCCGCCTAACCTGACTCGACAAAGAAATTCTTCGAGGCAAAAGGCGGTATTTGCCACGAGAGGAGCGACGAGTAGAAGAGTGTAAGAAGGGGGATGTGAGAAGGGAGGAGAGGACCCTGAAAGAAGAGTTGCAACGGAGAGTTGCGTTGGCGTGGCAACTCTAGAAGATTTGTAAGGGTTGCTATCGGGTTGTCTTTTCTTCTTTGACACCACCAACGTCCAAGGCAACACTTGCAGCCATTCTTGTGTATTGAAGGGATTGGAATCGTATACCCTGCCGTCAATAGCACGGCTCCTCTTTCCTCTCTCCCCCTTACCCGTACGCGTGGTCATACACCATGTCGCCACCTACAAAGCTCGATCTCGATCTCGAGCACCAGCCCCAACCCCCTCACACTCCCGCCAAGGACCTCCACGATGACTCCACCTCCTCTTCCGACGACTCGATCATCTCGGACTACAAACGAACCATCAACTCCTCCGCCCTAACTCGTCGTCTCGATACTCTCTCCCAAAAGCTCCCACCGCAATACGTCGAATCCATCGGTATCCGACCCCTCACTACTCCCGAACAAACAGGCACAGATTGGTGGAGCGTCTCGCTCATCTGGTTTTCTTGCAACGTCAATGTTCTTTCCTTTTCAGCAGGGACGCTTGTGTCACTGCTGGAGATGGATATGCTCTCCTCGATGTTGACCACGTTGTTTGTCGGTGGCTTCTGCTGTTTTTTCCCCGCCTACTTTACACTCTTTGGACCTAAGTTGGGCATGAGACAGATGATTCACTGTCGTTATAGTTTTGGCTATTTCGGTGCGAGTGTGATCTGCGCGCTTAACTTGGCTACCATGCTGGGATACTGTATCTTGAACTCGATTGTTGGTGGATCAACCCTCTCAGCCGTTTCTGCTCGGGGCGATGGGAGCTCAACTTTGACTCCGGATGTAGGCATCGTCGTTGCAGCCTGCATTGCTCTCATCGTATCCTTCAGCGGCATCAGAGTCCTACACTACTTCGAAAGGTTCTTCTGGCTCCCAACCCTCATCTGCTTCCTCATTCTCATCGGAGTCTCTGGCACCGGTCCCACTGGCTTACACGTAGCCTCTAACGAACCAACCGCTTCAACCGCTTCGATCCTAGGCTTTGCAGCTATCATTGCTGGATTTATCATCTCCTATTCCGCCCTAGTCTCCGACGTTTCGCACTACCTCAAACCGAACACGAACCCGCACAAGTTGTTCTGGAGTGTCTATTTCGGATTCTTCTTGTCTTGCGTACCTTTTATCATGATCGGTATCGCCTTCGCTTGTTCTTCTTACGACAACCCTGCTTGGTCAGGAGCACTAGAGGTTTCTTCTGGCCAGTTTTTCCAGCTCGTCCTAGCAGAAAAACTCGGCAACTTTGGTCGGTTCCTCGTCGTTCTCCTCGCCCTATCCGTATGCGGGAACATCTCAGCAACAATCTATTCCATCGGACTCAACTTCCAAACCATGCTACCCTTCCTAGGCCCCATCCCTCGCTTTATCTGGCCTTTGTTCGCAACAGCCATCTTCCTACCTTTGGCTATTGTCGGACACTCAAAATTCTACGAAACACTCACTGATTTCACCTCAGTGCTAGGCTACTGGGCAAGTCTCTACATAGGCGTAGTCTTTGCTGACCACGTCATCATCAAGAGACGAGACTACGGTAATTATGCAGCAAGAGACTGGAATCAGTGGAAAAAGCTTCCACCGGGTTTGGCTGCTCTGGGTGCATGCTGTGTTAGTCTAGCTGTGGTAGTACCGAGTATTGATCAGTTCTGGTTTAGGGGGCCTATTGCGAAAAGGGCTGGTGATTTGGGGTTCGAAACCGGGCTCGTGGCAAGCATTGTTGTTTATGTGCCACTTCGATTGCTGGAGAAGAAGGTCTTCGGACGATGATAGACGAAAGTATGAAAGTAATTCAACACTTGATTTTTAGGGCACTTCTCAACAATGTCACCGGGTCTTCATGCTTCTGCTTTTGTGTGTCGTTGTGTTTTGTGAAGCTGTGCGATGGTGTGTCCACTTGGAATCTGTCTATTGCAAGATGGCTTTACTTTCCAAGCTACATTGTTGTCGACCCTCGATAACGAACGCCAGGTGCGTACGAGGCTGAGTTCGCGCTCAGAAGAATAGTCGGAAAGGATAGCTAGGGTTCTTGGTCCTAAAGATATAAAACAGCAAACTAAAAGTGCCCAAGAAAATCGCACTCCAAACATACACTCCCGCTCTCTGTCTCGTCGCATCCCTCTGAGCAGGCACCAGTACCGTCAACGCAATAAAGCTGAACGCCAACAAACTGTAAATCGCAGCAACAATCTGCGTTTCCACCCCGTACTGGTTCTGGAAACCCCCGGCAAAGTACTCTGGTCTACCTCCTGCGCCCATCGCGACATACGGTGCTCCTCTGATAGAGTTCCACATGTGACCCGAGGTGAATAAGATCATCGATCCAAGACAGAGGAGCATCCAAATCGGTTTGCTTGACTTGAACAGAGAGGGAATGTGAGGACCAACAAAAAAGATGGCACCCGCGAGAGTAATTATCCCGGTAACAGAAGCGGCGATAAGCTTGGTGTTGAGCGGTTGCTTATACTTGAAGCTGGTACGGAGGAGTTTGTTGAGATGGTCGGCTACGTCAGGGGCGGAGAATCCACGTTTGTTGAAATCGAAAGAAATGTGTTTAGGTGTTGGGTCGGCTTTGCTGAGTGCTGGGAAAGTCAGCAGTACGGGGGCATGTTGTAGTTGGAACTGGGCAAAGACTTGTTGACCTCGGGAGAACTCGACTTTGACAAAGACATGCTTGCCTTTTACAGACTTGTCTTTGTTCCATTGCGAAGCGACCTTTTCGAATTCAGGTTGAAAAGCAACGCAAGGGGGACACTTGATTCCGCCAGTAGTGGTGGTGAGGAGCGCAGAGACAGCGAAATCGCGTGGCTGAGCAACGATGGAAGCAAACTTTTTGGAGTCGATGTCGATGAAACCTGAAGAGGACGATTGGATTCGTTTGAAGAGTGAGGCTTGGTCTTTGGATTGGAAGCGTTGGGCGAGGGTGGTGGGGAGGGAAGTGAAGGCGAAGAGGGAGATAAGGAGCAAGAGGCCGACCTTGGCCATCGTGAGGATGCTCGCTCTCATCTTGATGGGAGCCGAAGGCGGGCGGTGAAGATGAAAAAAAGAGAAAGAGAGGAGCAAGGGAAAGGAGAAAAGAGGTATGAAGGTGTTGCATTGCAGAGTCGAGGAAGGATTCCACGTTGTCTTCTTGAACGTCCGTGCGGACTCTCTTCTCGCGCGTAGTTTGGGAGGATCGCGATTCTACAAAATCGGGCAAGCGATCGGCAGAAGTGGAGAACGCGCGGTTGCATATGCAACCTGAGCCTTGTTTCCATCGAAAGCAGTTGCATCGCTCCGCTCACGACCACCATCCTACTCGACCGCTCTGTCTGCTCTTGTTGTTCCTTACTGCAGCGGCATTGCTCTGACTGAGTTCGGCGTCATGTCGTCGTCCTCGTCGTCGGCATACGCCTTCAAGCCGGGCGGATCGCTTAAACTCAAAGGCGACGATGGCAAGAAGGACAAGAAGAAGTAAGTGCCATCCTACGATCTTTCTGAATCCTCCTTGTCACAGCCTGCTAACCCGTCCCACTCGCTTCTACCTCCTCCCTATGCTCCACCCAATTGCTCTTTACAGGAAGAAGAAAGTCAAATCCTCGCTCTCGGAAGAGGTAAAGCACGCTTCCACTTCGACCTCCTCATCCCACTCTTTATCGAAAGCAAAAGCCTCTGAAGAAGATGACCTGGCTGACGGCAAAGACGAAGACCTTCGAGAAAGCAGTACGAACCCAAGCGGGCGGAAGATGACCGAAGCAGAACGCAAGTTCGAAGAAGTCAGAAGGAAGCGGATGCACCAACGTATTGCAAAGGAAGCAAGAACATCGCACAAGGAGAAAGTGGATGCCTTCAACGCTTATCTCGGCTCTCTCTCGGAGCATCATGACATTCCGAAGGTCGGGCCTGGCTAACGCTGCTACATCCGTACCCAATGTCGACGAAATCTTGAAATTATACCATTGCGAACATGCTCCTACGCCTGGCTCGCAGGATCTTTGAGTGAATGCTTCCGAACATGTCGAGCTGATCTAGCCGCCTGTCCTACTTAATTTGCCGTATCCAGGACTGTGGTACAGTATGGCCGCTAGATTGATTGCTTTCTGCGCATGATGAGCACGGTTAGAGTGGACGATGGCGTCAGGGTCCAGTGCAAGCATCAAAGAAGGTGAAAGTTGATTTGCAATTTTCGCAAATTGCTTGGCTCGTGTGAACATCAACTTTTGTTTGCATCGGTTATCTCTTATCATCTTCCTTCCTCACCTCCCTCTCTCCCTCCATCCCATCCGCAACATCGCAATAGAGGTCAACATGTCGACCCCGTTCCAAGCAGCAAGGGCTGCCATCGACGAATGTCACAAAAAGGACCCAGCCTATCTTTCCCGCACTTCCTCTTCTCCCTCTTCCACCGAACCTAAAAAAGTCGACGAACTAACCTACGCCGACCGCATGGAATACTGGGCCTCCCACTTGATCGGACTTCGCCTCGGCACTCCAGAATACCTCACCTTTTCCTCCACCGTCTCTCCATCCCCCACATCCGACGTCGAATCTCTCACTCGCACCGGCGAGCTTCTCCGTCTCGCCGCTCGTTGTCAGCATCTTGAACGATTTCTCACTCCTCGATCTTCGTATCCCGACGGCAAAGCTGGATATCTGAAATGGCGTCGAGACCTGTACAAGATCCAGGCGGACCGTGCGAAGGGGCTGCTACTCGAAGTTGGTGTGGAAGAAAGAGAGGCGGACTGGGTTCACAAGTGGGTTAGCAAGACAGAGCTCAACCCGGGAAAGGACACGGGAGATATGGGAACGCAATTGTTGGAAGATGCGGCGGTGTTGGTATTTCTGCAGGAGGGATTGGAGGTGTTTGCGGGAGAGCATGGGGATTATAAGGAGGAGAAGTTCGTGGATATTATCAAGAAGACCTGGAGAAAGTTGAGTAAGCTCGGGAAGGAGGAGGCGTTGAAGCTGACTATGCCGAAGGGGTTGGAACCGATTGTGTTGAAGGGGATTGCCGAGGTTGAAGGCAAGGCGGTAGTGGAGAAGAGTGATGGGGAGCAACAACAAGGGTGAGAGCAACAGATCTGAAGCTGGAATCCTTTTCATATACCCGCCTTAATGTCGCATTGAACGAGTCCTTGTTTGCTCTTGAATAGCTGTAACCACTTCAAGTGCATGCAATGATCTCAAGCGTCCCAAAACCTTTCCTCTCTGTCTGACGTTGTGTGTCACCTCGCTTGCCCCCTGATCTCTATCCATCATGCTTATCGCAGTTTCTGACATCTCCCTTTTCACTCTTTCGCACAGATCCAGCACTTCCACCACAGCACCACCGACCGATGCATCGAGGAAGAAACAAACCTCTTCCTCAGCCCCCATTTCCCTCTCCACCACCTCACACCCACGCACCCTCCGTCCCAAAACCGCCGCTGAAGCCGAAGCTTTGCTCGCCGAACGCGCTGCCCGAACCAACCCCGATGAAGCGGAACCAGACATGTTCGGCGCCCGCCTCCTGACCGATCCTTCCGATATCTGGTCCCACAACGCTTGGGATCACGTCACCCCCCCTCCCTCACATTATACCCAAGTTGCTGAAACACTAGCTCGACAAGCCGAGACCAAACTGAGCTTGGAAGAGGCTGAAGCGTATCATTCTGCTCCTGCTGGATATTGGGATACTTTTTATTCTTCTCATGAGAATAGGTTTTTCAAAGATCGGAAATGGTTGCATTTAGAGTTTCCAGAGTTGGTTGAAGCGACGTTGGAGGATGCGGGGGAGAAAACGGTGCTGGAAGTAGGTTGTGGTGCAGGAAACACTGTTTTTCCCCTACTCGAGATTAACAAGAACCCTAGATTGCGGATCCATGCTTGCGATTATAGCAGTGAAGCGGTGGGTGTAGTTCGCTCTCAACCGCTTTATGCTTCTCCGCCTGGTGGAGCTTACTGCCTTTCCACCGTCTGGGATCTTTCCTCGCCAACTCAGCTACCAGAGGGCTTAGAAAAGGGATCAGTGGATATCATAGTCCTCATCTTCGTCTTTTCCGCTCTACACCCCCGAGAGTGGCAGCAAGCAGTAAACAACATCCGGGCGCTACTCAAACCAGGAGGTATGGTTCTATTCCGCGATTACGGTAGATACGATCTTCCCCAATTGCGGTTTAAGAAGAGAAGAATGTTGCAGGATAACTTTTACCTCCGTGGCGACGGGACTAGGGTGTACTTTTTCGAACCGGAGGAACTTTTCGACATCTTTAACGCCCAACCGCAGTCTACTACAACGACGACGGTCGCGGATGAAGAGGAGGGTGGAAAGGTGCAGCACATAGATGAAAAGACTGAGGCTCAGGATAACACGTCCGAGAAAACCGGAGAAGAGAGGGAGAAGAAGGTCTATGACTTTACAACACTTCAAATGGCTGTTGATCGTCGATTGATTGTCAATCGCAAGGAGCATAAAGCCATGTTTCGCAATTGGGTCCAGGCCAAGTTTCAGCTCCTAGACAAAGAGACATAGAGCCTATCTCCTTCCGGACACCATCAGGTCATCTTAAACAGAGACAATTTACGAACACGTAACACCACCTTAGTTCAGCCGCGTTCCGACACAATCGCACAAACAACAGAAATGTGGGAAATGTGATGAGATTGACAATGACACTGAAACAGAAAGTGAGAAAGATACAAGTGCAATGAAGAAAGTACGATATAATGATGCGAGCCTAAGAGCTCTTTTTGGACATGGTGAACGACTTAGGCGCGAACCTATGCTGGTGGCGGGGGTACCGTCGCCTGAGCCGTCTTCCGATCTATGCACCTAGCATTTAATCATCCGAGTCATCACTCATAAACTCATCCTCGTCCTCAAACACCGCCATATCCTCAAAAGCAACCTTGTACCTCAAGATACCACCAATACCACCGAAACCCTTACAGAACTGCATGCCCTCCTGCGACCTATCCGTGACAAACTCCAAATTGGTACCGAATTGCCTGTAGTTCTCTGCCAACCACTCTAGCAATGGCATGGGCTCTTCGACCTGTTCCATGGCCTCACCTGTAGCTCTGTCCATGAAACGAGTTCGATCCTTCTCCTGCTCCTTTGTCAGCATCAAGATGTGCTGGCTGCCTTCACTGTCCTTAAGAACGTAACGATTGACTTCGAGGTTCTCCCAAACAATCAAGGTCTCCACCGCACCCAGATCCAACGCCTTGAAAGTGTCGTCGAGACCGAAACAGTACTTGCCGGTTTCCATGGAGATCTCGTCAAAGTACTTCTGGATCAACTTCTTCTCCTGTACAAACTTGACATTCGACAGTGTCTCTGCAGCCAACTCGATCGCTTGGTTGAAGCCGTTCTCTCCACCATAACTGACATCGACAATCTTGACGATCTTGGGCTGGAGTCGGTAGTCGAACATATCGGACTGACTCAACTCAGTCTTGAAATCAGCGGAACCAGCCAAGACGAGACCAGCGACGTTGCACTTGTTATCGGTGATAAAGTGTTGGGTGGAAAGTTCAGCGATCTTGCGGACGTAGTTGTGACGGGCTTCCTCACGAAGACGGGCGAAACGCAGAGCTGACTGACCACCACGACCGTGCTTCTTTGGCAAGTCTACGGACAGCTTTTGCAAGACGGTACGAGTGTTTCCGGACAAGGTACCAAAGAGCGAACCGTTACCGTCCATGACGATGAAACCGAACTTGGCATCTGCTTCGAGCAATTCGCTGAGCGCTTCGGTGTGGAACTTGTTGTCGCAGAGGTAGAGCGAAGTGTTGATGGGTTTGAAAGGTTCAAAAGAAAAGTTGACCTTCTTTTCTTTGCCTTCGTCTGTGAGGACAGTGCCGCAGTAGACTACGAGACCATTGTCGGGGACTCGATTGTAGAGCTTGAGACGCTGCTGTGTGGAGGTGATGGCGGCAAGGACAGAAAGACGGTTGACACGAGACTTGATGTTGGAGGCAGTACCGTATTCTTGAGTCAACATGTTGGATGCTTGGGAGATTTGAGATTTTGGTGGAAGGATGAGCGAGATCATCGAGGTACCAGCACCACGAGCAGCATCGAGCTGCTTGACGAGCTTTTTGATCTTCCAGATCTGGATGTTGGCCTCTGCGGCATCTCCTGCGTTGGCCATTGTATATTGATGAAAGGGTGGCGGAGGTGAAAAAAAAAGGTCGGGGGTGTCCTAGGAGGGTTCACTGTGTGAGTTGCACGGTGGGATTGGGTTGACGTGCAAAAAGGCGTTCGTGGAAGACGAGCGGGTCCGGGAGCGAGCAGTTCAGAGGCTGCTGTGTAATACGTCCGAGAGTATGCGACCAGCGGAGCTCGTAGGAGTGCAAACGAGACGGACTGAGGGTGAAAGTTGCGATAGGTGGTGAAGATGGAATGATGAACAAAGTCGGCTGAGCGATAACCACAAATGGAACAAGTCGACGCACCGTTCTGTTTTTCGCTTTCTTGGCTAAAGCGTCGTTTGACAAGAAGAAAAAAGATCACCAAAAATGTTTGTTGCGTCGAGACACACACATATTCGGTTGTGCGCAACGCAGTGTGCAATTGCAATCTTCTCAGAGCTATTTCTGACGCCACTGCCAAGTCTTGGATTCGAGAGTGATTTCTGCCCTGCCCAACAGCAAAATTTTGAGCCGATGAGAGAATCGATCGGTGATCACATCGGGTCAACCCAATTGGGGGCGAGCAACTTCCTCGAAGTCTAACATCCTCATTTTCGGGCAATCACACAGTCCAGAACGCGAACTTCGGATTGCATCCGGTTAAATGAGCCCGGCAAAGTCGGCGCAGTCACAGCACAGCAAGAGGACCCTACAGTAGCACAAAGAAGAGGTCACAGCGAGCATTCTTTGCCATACAAGGAGGAGGATTGTGTCCAATGACGAGTCGTACATTTTCACCGGTTGCACAACAGGCTTGAGCGAGGAGGAAGCCTGGTTGCGAACAAGCTCGCTTTCCGGTCGAGCCTTCTATCCGGAAGAGAGAGTGTGCGTGCCAGAGTGAGTGTGGGGTCCAATCATCGCCAAGCTCTTCCAACACCAACGCTCAGTCTACCTTTGCATCCATCATCCCCCGCTTTGACTCTCCTTCCCTCGTCCACCATCTTCTAGCCTTCGCCAGTCTTGAATCCGTCTCGCTTTCAACACTCAAGCTAGCGCAGCAAGCAGCTTCACCACAAGGCCAACACACGTACACCAACTTCTCCACCAACTGGTCTACACCTGGCATCACCAAGTCCTGACTTGGACCACCACCTCCCGCACGGGCAGCTAAGCATCATGTCGCGCACCTCCAAATCAAAAAGTAGGTCGGCCAAATCCACCATCGTTCGCATCCAGCATGATCCAACCCTCAAATCGTCCCTCGTCCATCTACCCATGTGCCTCTATGTACCTCTGGTCGATCTCTCCGTTCCACCCCAATCGCTCGTTGTCGAAATCGATCCCTCACCTACCACACCCTCAGCACTACCCTATTACGCAGGATGGTCTGGAATGAGCGCAGCCCCGCTCTCTGTCCAGCAACTGAACGGCTCATCTGCAGCTGCCAATGGAAAAGCATCAGCATCAGACGTACTCAACATCTCCCCTTCTCTCGCCGCTTCTTTCTCCCCACCGCTGCCAGATGGAGCTACGTGTTCCGTGCGCTTGCTGCGATCGCCACCGCTGCCAACAGCGAGCAAGATTGATGTGACACCGCTGTCAGCGGACGACTGGGAGATTTTGAGCTTGCATGCCGAGGAAGTGGAGATGAATATGCTGGGTCAGGTGAGGGCTGCAACCTTCGGTCAGTTGTTGACTGTGCATGTTGGGAGAGGCGGTAACACGGTGGTTCGCTTTCGGATCGATGGTACCTTGCCAAGCACGGGTGCTATTGACGCAGCAGAGCCGGATACGGACGATGCGGATGCACCAGCGGCTGCTATCGCTGTTCGTCTCTCCACGGATACCGAAGTCATCATCGCACCTAGGCTGCGCAAGAAAGCAGTCGACCCTTCGATGCAGGAAGAACACTCGCTACAGCCGACTCACAAGCCTGCTGCAAACGGCTTCGCGGCCGAGAGCGAAGTGCAAGTGCTGAAACAGACTCTGCCCAAGCTGCTTTGGCGTGTGCTGCCACTGCGCTTTGCCGATGGCTTGGACCTCACAATTGTCTCAGCAGGGGTTGCGGTTCCTTCAACGTCAAGCATGGGTCATGCTCAATTGCAACAGGTCTATCCAGATGGTAGGCTGTCAGTGACAAAGGTGTCTTGTCCTACCAACAACAGCGCTTCTGAAATGTCGGCCAGTCGAGACAAGAACTCCACCTCGCCTGCGAACGGAAACAACGATGCAACCAACGACAACAACGCAACCGGTGCGGTCCCTGCAAGACCCACAGCAAGTGCTCGTTTTGTTAACGCAGATGATCTTCCCGGTAGCAGAAAGTACTCTGAGGCAGCATGGCCGGAACGACACGTTTTGATCGGCGCAGCGTTGCGAGAACAACTCGGAATCCAAGATTACGACTTGGTGCGATTTAGTGCTCCTCCGCCGGGCGGGTTCTCCAGGTCCACTCCCGCCAAGCCTGCCTTCCAGAGCGACACTTCCTCCGCCACGTCCTTACCAAGCAAGGATGACGAAAATGAGCTAGCAGGGGTAGACCAAATCCTAACGACTACAAAAGAGTCCATTTCCGCTTGTTTCCGTTCTCGCACACTCTCCTCTTCCTCTCCCTCCAGCATCACCTCTAAACCCTACTCCGGCTCCTCAGCTCTCCTCCTCACCGGCGGCCCTGGCTCAGGCAAAACCTCCCTCACCAAACGACTCGCATCCGATCTGTCTCAAAACTACGATCTCTGTCTATCCACAACATACCACGACTGTTCGCCCTTCAGCGACGAACGTGTTCCCGTCCTCCGTGCGCGGTTTAGCGAATGGCTCAATGAAGCAGCCTGGAAAGCACCCTCCTTGCTTATACTCGACAATATTGACAGGATCATTCCGGCAGAGATGGAACATGTGGATTCACAGAGGTCAAGACAGTTGGCGGAAGCGTTTGTGGCAAGGCTAAGGGATTGCGTCAAGAGCTTTGGTGTGTTTGTGATAGCGACAGCTCAGGGAGGGAGTAGTGTACATAGTTTGTTGAATTCAAGTCATTTGTGGTTGGATACTGTGCAGTTGAAGCCGCCGGGGAAAGAGGGGAGGAGGGAGGTACTCAGGTTCTTGGTTGATAAGAAGATGCGAGGTGCGAAAAAGGGTGCGCAGGGCAAAGGAGAAAGGGAGGAGAAGGATGAAGAAGGGAAGGGTAAGGAGGGAGAATTGAACTATGTGACGCTGGCTACGCAGACCGAAGGCTACCTGCCTGCGGATCTGAAGGATCTGGTGGAAAGGGCGACTCATCAAGCTGCTATCCGCGCTGCCAACGATGGTCAAACTTCCAGCACCATTGTCAATGGCGTCAGCAAGAACACCAATTTCGAGGCAACATCGAATGACACCACGGACACGGATACGGACGCGGATGAACTGTCGATAACAATGCAAGATTTTACCGCCGCTCAAGAAGGATTCACCCCTCTCTCGCTTCGCGATATCAAACTCGAAAAATCCAGTGTAGCATGGTCCGATATCGGTGGTCTAGTCGAAACCCGTCGTGTCCTTCGAGAAACTCTTGAATGGCCTACCAAATACGCCGCCATCTTCGCCTCCTGTCCGCTTCGTCTTCGATCAGGTCTTTTGCTTTATGGCTATCCTGGTTGTGGTAAAACCTTGCTCGCCTCAGCTGTAGCGAAGGAATGCGGATTGAACTTTATCAGCGTTAAAGGACCCGAGATTTTGAACAAGTATATCGGTGCCTCTGAAAAGTCAGTTCGCGATCTGTTCGACCGGGCACAGGCAGCAAAACCATGTGTGCTGTTCTTTGACGAATTCGATTCGATCGCTCCGAAGAGAGGACACGATAGCACCGGAGTTACGGATAGAGTGGTAAATCAGATGCTGACGCAGATGGATGGTGCCGAGGGTCTAGATGGAGTTTATGTGTTGGCTGCGACGAGTAGGCCTGATTTGATCGATTCCGCTCTACTCAGGCCGGGAAGGTTGGATAAGAGTTTGTTGTGTGATATGCCGGGGAGAGAGGATAGGGTGGATATCATGCGTGCTATTGCGAGCAAGGTCAAGTTGAGCGAGGAGGTGGATTTGGAGAAATGGGCGGATAGGACGGAGGGGTTTTCGGGTGCGGATCTGCAAGCTTTGTTGTATAACGCACATTTGGAGGCTATTCATGAGTCGATCACTGCTGCACAGGAGGAGAAGGATGGGGAGGGAAGGAAGGAGGATAGTGCTGGGGGCGAGGGGGCGATCAAGTTCACTTCCATTGGCGGTGGCGCAGCCGCAGGAGGAAAGGAGACGCTCAGTGGTGCGGAAAGGCAAGCTCTGGTAAGGAAGCTGGAGCTGGTGCTTAAGAATACTCAGTCTCAGCAGCAGCAGCAGCAGCAGAAGGTGAGCAAGGTGGGTAAGATCTTGCCTGTGCACCTTACTTCGGCAGCTCCGAACGGTATCGCCCACGATGAAGGAGATGAAGCAAAGAAAGAAGGAAAAAAGAACAAGACATTCGTCACAGAAGCTCATTTGGAGACGTCGATCAAGAGCACCCGTCCAAGTGTGCCGTTGGAGGAGCAGCGAAGGTTGCGAGGCATCTACAGGACTTTCGCTGGTGATAGAGATGGTAACTTCCCCGATGGAGAGGCTAGTACGCAGATCGGGGCCAGGAGCAGTCTTATGTAGAATCCAAACACCTCATTCTGCAGCACTCATACCTGCATCGAAGCGATAGAATGGAAGCGTCACAAGCCCTCACCGTGTGTGCTTCGAGAGGTTGAAAGATCAAGATGCGCGAGCGAGCGATCAGCCCGATCCCACTTCGGTTCACCGGTCAACCTTCCGCGGTCGGGCCAGCATGTGATTGCGAAGTCTCCTCTCTGAGAAGCTCTCTGAGGGTGATCAGCGCCACGACCCGATTCGTCGGTTCAATTATATGCTCCGTCGGCTTGGCACATAAAAGATGGTTCGGTGTGCATGGTCGGAAGAACTCTGGAAGCTATCATTCGTTGAACCCTGCAAGGAATTGCGGCTGAAGCAGCGCGTGAAAGATACAAGTGCAAAATTCGACTGCTTTGCTCGCTGCATTGCAGATCCAAGAGAGCGTATCTCTCGGAAGGCTGAGCGTTGACGGTAGCTTGAGCTTAGGCCGAGTCTCAAGAAGATCGAATGAGCTCAAGGGCCTTTGTATTGGCATTGTAGGAGCCCCTCGGCACAGGAGCGATCGTTTAGACCACGTGCGAGGAACATCACAGTGGCACGCGAGGAAGTACAGGCTGTTTTTGTTGAGCACGGATGAAGTTGTATCCGATCGGCATGCTCCAGATCGTTGCCGACCGAGAAGGATCTTTCTCGCATTCCTGTCGGAGAGATCCGGGATTTGGACACTTCGAGGCCGTAGCAACGGTATTTGAGAGGATCGGACCTGCAGGGAAGGAAGAGAATGAGGGTCTGCAAGAACAATGCTGTCGATGAGAGCTCTGACATCGGTCCGATCTGACCCTGTTTCAGCGTCCCATTGTTCTGTCGGTAATCACCATTCAATATCATTCCTGCGCGATGCCTTGTATCGAAACTTCAGCACCAAGAGGTTCGGTCGTTGACTGATTGGCTTGAACGCATAGCATGGTAGCTAGTAAGCTTGTCGTCGTATGACGTTCATCTGCCGGCATAGCGATTGTGAAGAAAGCCAAGTCTTGTCCATCACTCATCCCAGAAGGCGTGCGAAAGAAAGTAAGAAAGGCATGAAAGCTTCTATGCGAAGCGAGAGCAGCTGATCTGTGTGCTGAGTGTCGGTGACCATAGACAAAAAGAGTGTGCTCTCAACCTAGATGCGAAGCCGATAACGAAGGAACGCTATCTTCTGTTTTGGTCACAATTTTATCGATGCTGCAGCGAACAGGCCAAGCCAAGCGCAGTCTCTCGACGCTCTGCAAACGCCAAAAGTCACATACTAGCACACAAAGAATCAGGCGTCGGTATGTGGCGTAGCTGGACAGAAGCAACACTGCTGGAGCTGCCGGGAAGGATTCGTGGCGTTCCCGATCCATAGAATGTGACTTTGCAAAAGGCTGTTTGTGTGATGGCGATAAATTGAGTGATTGTGGCGTATCCTTGATCCATCGCATTGTTGTCGGGCTTGCCGTTCGAGCCAGCTCTCCTTCTCGACACCGAGTCAAGAGCTCAGCATAGCAGTTCGAGGTGATTATTACAACGCACCTGATAGATCTCAATCTGCTTGCGTGAACGTGTGTGTGACTGTTCGGGCTTTGAGGGCGGAAAGCGCCTGATTGCAGCTGCAGCGTGGGAAGAAGTGATTTGCAGGCTACAGTACACACCAAAAAAAAAATCGAACGCGTACGGACCCTTTCACGTTCAGTTCAGAGTTGTGGTGCTGCTTCTCTCTCTCTCTTTCTCCTTGTTCGAAACGCTCCCACGGAGGCATGCAGGCATGCGATTGTGCATGCAGCTCAGCCACCCATTCGCACTCTCTCTTTTCCCAGCACAGTTTCGCGCCTTTCCCGTCGTTGCCGAGCTCTCCCTGCCTAAGCGCTCAGTACCGCTGCGTGTGTGTTGACCTTGCCGTAAATCTTGTCCCTTCTCTCATCCTGCTAAGAGCAGCTGCAACCCACTGCCAGTCTGATTCAGGCTCTGTCGTGTTGATATTCGTGAACTCTTCCTTGAGTTATTTATTTGGCAACTGTTCGAGGCAGCATGCGTACTGTAGTAGTCTTCGGATCGAAGCAAAGTCCCACCATTGCCACAGCAGAGAAGTGCGAAGAATATGCTTGCTCGCCACTCTAGCCGAGTCAGAAGAAAAGCTTTATTTTTTCGCACAGCGCGTGGCGAAAGCGGAACGGGCCGTCGCTTCTGCTTCTGCTAAGGCCTCTTTTTGCTCTTTCAAAAAAAAATTAGAATTGAATTGAATTTCACCGAAGCCTTCTCTCCCTGCCGTTCCCTCTGATTCCAGCAGGGTCTTGACGTTTCGGAGTGCGAAGCGCAGGGCACAGTCTGTGAGGGAACAGCTGTATGAAAGCGAGAGCTGTGCAGCTGTGTGCATCTTGACGTCCTGCCAAAAAGTGTACAGTCAAACCTTTCGAAATGACACATTATTTATTTTAAATTTTTCGTAAATTATTTTGATGTCCTCAAGCAGTAGAATTCTTGTAGCTCATCACTCAGAGTACCTATGGAAGTGTGAGAGCTTTTAAACTGAATGTGTGACTACAGAATTGATTGTGATACAGTGAGTCAAGAGCAACAGGCTGAGAAAGCATCTGAAACTTTTTGGGTCAGAAGACCATGGTCTGCCAGGGTATCCTGAGCTGACTTGAGAATGTTAAACTGCTCTTCCACCACTTCTGTGAAGCTCTATGGGCCCTTGTCAAGCTCTGCTGATGCTACAGATGGGCTAGGATTCCAAAGTGTCTTCAGTATCCTCTATCTCTGCCAGTGCTTCCTCCTCACCTGATGATCACACTACATCATGGACAGTTGCCTCTGTCAGCTTCTTCAGTATCCAGAACTGATTGAGAGGCTCAGAACAATATACATATCATATACCTTTGAAGCATTATGTAAGCACTGCAAGATGATGCTAGATTTTTTGCTCCTTTTTTAGGCCAAAATTAAAACGCGATTTTTGAATTATTTTATTCAATTTACATGTGTCATTTCGAGAGGTTCGACTGTACCGAAGTTCGTGTTGTCCCAATTTCACGTTCTCGCTTTCAACAGCGCACTGCCCGTTTGAACCTTTCCTCGGCCCATCCGCCACCGCCTTTGCTTGCCCTTGTAGGCAAGGAAGGAAGGATGACCCTGAAAGCACAAAATTCAACTCGAACATCAAATCAAGATTTAGCTTCTTGCTCCGTCGGGCCAAAGCTGGACAGAGAGTTCGGGACTCTTTTTGAACCCTTTCAGAAGCTAGAAGCTAAGAGTCAGGGTTGAAAGGATCAGAAGGGTTTGCGCAGATCATCAATCTTAACCTAGGCTTTGGCCCATCAGAGCTTCGGCCAGACCGACAAGCCTCTATGAAATCACACTGATAGCAACAAGAAGAAACAAGACGAGCTGAGTCGGCGTTGGTCCGTTGAGCTGAGTTGAGTTAAAGGTCGTGGCGATTTCACGCTCCTTCCGACCGTGCAAGGCTGCGCTCTGATGTGCGTGCTTTTCCGCCACCGTTCGCACTCTCCCTTCCCCTTGCCATTCCCTTATCGCTCGACGCACTGGGCCACTGCGTGTTGCTCTCCCTTATCCTGTTTCAGAATATAAGAACCCTGACACCCGCACTGATCGCTTATCATCAGCCAGACGTCGTCCATTGTCCATTCCACTTCGGAACATCCTACATTCACACCCCTTCTTAGGATTTGATCCTTCTTTTACACTTCCCTTCTTCAACACCACCACCGTTCCTATACCCACAATACGCACAGAGATACAAAGATACACATCTTCGCATAGCTGCTTGCAAATATGTCCGCTGCTACTCAGTCTGCACCTGCCACCAACGGCATCTCCTCTTCCCCCTCCAAGGCCGCTTTCGACCACAGCCAGGCTCTCAAGAAGATCGCTTCCGTGCCTCTTGTTTCGGATTCGCTCAGCTTTGCTCAGTCGACCATCAAGTCGCACCCTATTCTCGCCACCACTTACGGCTATGGCGAGAACCTCTTCAACCACTCGCTCAAGGCTGCTGAACCCATCACCAACCGCATTCACCCTCAGCTCGCTTATGTCGACTCGCTCGCCGTCAAGTCGCTCGACTTTGCTGAGAGCAAGTGGAGCTACCCTTTCCACGCCAACACTCAGGAGTTGATTGACGCCGCCAAGCTCCCCGCTGACCACGCCCGTGGTTTCATCCAGGCCTACGCTTCCGCCATCCAGAAGGCTTACGGCGAGCGTCTCTACACCCCTGCCAAGTCTGCATACGAGTCTCACATCGTGCCCGTCTACGACACTGCCCACACCAAATTTGACGAGATCAAGTCGCAAAACGCCTACCTCCAGCGCGCTACCGACATTGTCAAGGACCTCCAGGTCAACCTAGCCAAGACTGTCGAGAACATCTCGTCACGCAGCAAGAAGGAAGGTGACCAGGCCACCGAGAAGGCTCAGGGTCTCTCCAACGCTATCTTTGCCGAACTCGAACGCGTTCGTCACTTTGCCCAGAACTTGCCCGCCGAGAGCCGCAAGCGTGTTGGCCCCGTTATCGAAACTTTCACCGAGATCTACGAGCAGTTGAGCAAGGAGGCTCGCAATCCCGAGGTTCCTGCCAGCACTCGTTTCCTAAACGTGATCAAGTTTGTTCGTGAGCAGTCGTTGCCCGCTTTGCAGAAGGCTATCATCAACCCTCCCTCGCAAACTCAGCAGAAGGCAGAGAACGCTGTCGACTCGGTCGTCAACGGTGCCAAGTAAAATACAAACGAGGCACCGCCAAAAGTTGATCGCTGTAGTATGATAGACATCTCTCGTTCCCCTTTCTCCTCTCTCCCTCACGAAATGTAGTCTCTGCGAGACCATGTATAGCCCGGCACTCATCAAGTGTCGGCTAGCTTTTCAGCATACTTTCCTCTTTCTTGTCTCTTGTTGTTGTCTCTTTGTTGTTGTAGTTTCACGCACTTCGGTCCGGCCCTGACAATTCTCAGAATACCCCGTCCATGCCTTTTCACGATCTCTCCTCAATGTTTGTTCCACGGTCTGTGTTTCACTCTTTTGCCTGAGAAAACTGCTCTTCTATTGCCAAGCAACACCTCTATGTCTTGACAGGCTGAATATGAGAAACACGTAACGGCATCTGCGGTCCCACATCTTCCTGACCTACAACCCTTGACCTAATCACAGCTGTCTGTTTTGCTTCGACTTGCCATCCTTCCACTTCCTCAAACTGGAATCTGCCCACGAGATGGCATAGCATGGCTTTGAACTCGGCCAATGCGAATCTGTTCCCGATGCACCCTCTTGGCCCAGAGATAAATGTCATAAGATGCATTGGTAGGCCGTTCTGTTTTGCGCTATCGGGCAAATTTAGCCAGCGTTCGGGTTTGAACTCTGCTGCGTCTTGTCCCCATATTTCTGGATCCAAGTTGATAGCTTGAATAGGAATAAACACCTCCCTTCCCTTTGGGATGTGGACTGAGGTGATTGTGTGGTTACCGTTTCGATCGGGGTAAGGGCGGGAGAGGGGGATGTCGGCGGTAGTTTTTGCTACTCTAATCGTGTTCGGGACGGCGCTTTTGCAGCGGAAGGATTCTTTGCATACAGCATCGAGATAAGGCATCGACATCAACTCGTCGTAGTTGGGATCGCGATCCATGTTGGCGTTGAAGTGATCGTGAATTTCCTCCCTCAATTTCTGCTGTACCTGGGGCTTCTGAGCAAGAAGCCAAAGTGTCCAAGCGGTTTGATTCGAGGTCGTTTCATGTCCAGCAATGAGCAGTGTTGTGATCTGCCCAATTAATTCGGCATCGTCGAGCTTTTCTTTGGGGGAGACATCAGCTGCCATATTAGCTCGCATCATTAGATGTAACAGATCCTTCCCCGCTCCCACTCCGCTTCCATCCCCGTTTGACTCCTTCTCATCGAAATCAGCTTTAGTGAACCCACGCCCGGCTCCGCCAGCCTTTCCAGAAGTCCGAGCTTCAATCTCTGCTTGCATCTCATTCCGAATCTCTTTTTTCTTCCTATCAACGATCTCCTGCGAAACCTCTTCTAGGATCTTATAAGCATTCTCGGTAACCCTCTTTCGCTTGTTTGGAATACGGTCTACCCATCGAAGTAGCGCATAGTTGGAAAGAAAGATTTGGAGGAATCTCATAATATCGATCTTCAACGTGAGCTTGAATAAAGTGTTGAAGGCGTTACCTAACACATCTCCTGCTCGTTCCTGAACCACCGAAGGGTCGGGCGAAACTTCAAGACTTTGAAATTTGTACCCGAACCCAGCATCGCCGATAATATCCAGTGCCGCACGGGTGGTCCACCATGACATGTCCAACACCGGTGCACCCTTCTTGCTTGCTTCGAGGGAGTATTTGGACTGGGCAACGAACGGGTTCTCCACTCCATCTGCACCCCCGGTTTTCTTATCGGAGGAGAGATCGATCATAGCGGCGATCTTTTCCGCAAGCTGCCGGGAGTATCGCATGAAGATAGGATTAAGTTCCCTAATAGCACCGACATTGAATGCTGGCTGGAGGATTTTTCGCTGTCTTTTATGTACATCCCCCTCCGCGACTAACACGCCTTCCCCGAGGAAGTTCTTGAGTACTAAACGGGTGGAGAGCGGTTTCTCGTAGTTATACGAGTTAGCGGAGGAAAGCATGTGCAGCATCGCACGGGGATCAGCGATGAAAAGACGAGGAGTGTAGAAGAGACCACGATAGACATAGACGCGAGTGCCAAGTTGTCGAACGAATGAGAGGTGTCCTTCGGTAGGAGGGGAACGACGGATGAAGCCTAAGTTTCCGGTGAGTAGGGGCCATCGGTCGGTGCGGGTGGGACGGGGGAAGTTCGAGTAGGCATCTGTGCCAAGGATGTGGAGAGAGATGAAGTGGTAGGCTGAGAGGATGAAGAGGTACAATGCGATTGAGAGGAGGAAGAGAAGTGGGAGGAAGATTGTGACGGAAAGGAGTGAGAGGATTGGGTGGTGGTGGATGAGGGTTAGTGGTCGGTGGACCAAGTGGGTGAGAAGCTGATCCACCGATGGCGGGGAGATATGATATTGCATGTTGACGAGTTTAGATGGGAGTCGTCGTGGGTTGACGCTCTGGGTTGGAAGGATGGCTGTCACCTGCTCGCAGCAAAAGAGTGAGAGTCTAGACCTAAGTAGAGGGAAGGGTGGGTCGGAGCGAATACACCTGAGGGCGCTGGTTTTGATTAAGCAGTCGTGGGCCCAACAGCGAGTACGGATGATATCGACGATGGTTTTATACGAAGCAGCGACCGGAAGGACTTGAAGAAAAGGAGGGACGGTGGATGACGCGGCCAACGATAGGAGGTGATGGATGACGGGAAGGAGGTTCCCGCACGCAGATAGGAAGGTGTCGTTCGTGCACACCATGACAAGCGCGCTGGAAGGTGACAGTGTGGAGAAAGAAGAGCGGTGGTAACCTTCCAGCCGCCGAGACCAATCATTCTCGACGTTTTTGACACATCCTCCTTTTACGGGGACGACATCCCTACCCCCGCTGCCTAATGTCCACTGATCAACGAAAAGACATGCCGATATACAACAGGCGACGCAACAACCATGCTATGGAGCTACATGTCGAATCCGGCAACATTCTCCGAGACCAGCCAGCATAAAATCGCCGTACATACCGTTGTGCGACTGAAGCCTGGCTCCTGACGTGGCTTGAATGGACTGTTGTCTCGTCGTAAGCTAATCTCCAGAGCTAGAAGCATTGTGTCTGTCCAGGAGCGTCGTGTACGTTGTCAATGAAGCGATACTCTCGGGACCACCGGCATGATCGATGTATCATAGGTCCGCGGAAAAGGTGAGCAATGCTGCGTGGTCACCACCAACCCTCATGCTCAACGGCGTCGGCGACCAGACTTTTCGGCAACGAAATCGGTGTGAGATCGGCACCTTCTTCGGCATCAAATCAAAAGTAAGATCATGTTAAACTTTTGAATTTCATGGCCTCCACACCGAAACCCGGAACTTTGTCTTTTGAGGACCCTGAACAAGCGATTCTTCCTCACTTCACCTCACCATCAATCGCTCTTGTCTACATCAACAAATAAGCAGGCTAGAATGCCATCCAAGCTGGAGCAAGAGGTAGCTCAGCGCCTCGCGCAGTCGCTACCCACTGCAAACGAGCTCCTTGCACAGCGCGTCATCTCCCTTTCACGGTCGCTTCCAACGGACAAGGCTTTCGTCAATGCTGCACGCGCATTTGGCAGGTTTGACGAGTTGTTTTTGGCCGAGCTGAGGAGCTTTATTGCTTCGCATCCGGTCGAGCCGAGTAGCGATAGCAATGGCGATGCAGCAGGCTCGAGTTCGGCACAGGTTGCTCAACCACAGCCCGCGAGAGCCGGTCTCTCAACACTAGGCGGTGAGAAGCACGTCTTTCGAGCACCCACCTCCAAGCAGAAACAGAGTCTGCTCGGGTTGGACAAGCTTGCTGCAGCAAAGTGTGCAGAGGTGAGCGGGTCAGCATCTGCGAACAAACGGCAAAAGGTATCCGGTACGCAGCTCAGCCATCTTGAGGATGATCTTGATTCGCCCGCACCGAAAGCAACGACCTCTGAACCTGTCTTCAAGGCACCTTCGAGACCTGCGTCTGCTGCTCAGTCGCAGAGTAGAAGCCGTGGGAACGAGACGCCGAGTCACCCGGGCGGGTTAAGTGACACGGCTGCTCGTAGGCTTGAGGAGCATCGACGTAAACGTGCGATGGCTGCCGAAGCGAGGGCGGATGCTTCTACCAAAGGAAAGCAAGCGACGGCTGCCTCTTCGTCGAACAATGCCTCCTCAGCGAGTTCGCAACTTGTAGATCGATCGAGAGGGGATTCGTGGCGCGCATCAGATCGTGATCGAGATCAACGCAACAGCAACGGCTATGATCGTAGCCGCAACAGTGACGACACCCGCGACCGAGGTACATCATCCTCACAACGACTAGAAAGACGAACATGGGACTCTACACCACGCCACACACCTCGTCGCACAGATGAAACGGATCGCTGGACACCAAGGCCTTTCAGCTCCACACCTCGATCCGGACCTTCAGACTCGACTCGTTCAGCCGGCTCTCGTCGATGGGACGATACCCCTTCCCACCGCAGCTCTCGCTCGTCACCTCAACCCGAAGACAGCACCTGGGAAGACCCCGAAGACACTCAACTAGATCGCGAATGGTACGATATGGAAGAGTCCACCACTCTCGCCGCCGATTCCGAACACAACCCTTTCTCGCAATACTCGGATCTCGACACTCCCGTCCCTACTCCCTCTTCTACTGCCAAAAGCCAAAAACTCACTGCCCGCCAAGCCCAGTACAACTCGGACGCAGATGCATGGGAACGCAACCGACTTCAAACTTCCGGCGTCGGTCCCCGAACAGCCATCGATCTCGACAACATGGATGATGAAGGTGAAAACAGAGTGCATTTGTTGGTGCATGATCTGAAGCCGCCGTTTTTGGACGGGAAAACGGTGTTCACGAAGCAATTGGAGCCGATCAATCCAATGAAAGATGGATTGTCGGATATGGCGGTATTTGCGAGGAAGGGGAGTCGGTTGGTGAGAGAGACAAGGGCGAAGGCGGAGAGGGCGAAGGCGGCGGGCAAAGTGGCCGAGATGGGGGGTACCACATTAGGGAATATTCTGGGTGTGAAGGCTGATGACGACGAGGATGATCCCAAGAATACCACCGCCGCTTTCAATTCGAAGGCTGCATCCGCAGACGACGACAGCAACGCCAACGGGAAAGAGGAGCCTGAAGGTAAGGGAGATTCGCAATTCGCACGTCACCTTAAATCCACCCCGTCTACCGGCGGCTCCGACTTCTCCCGTACCAAAGCCCTCAAAGAGCAACGTCAATATCTCCCAGCCTTCGCCTGTCGCGACGACCTCCTCAAAATCATTCGTGAAAACCAAGTGATCGTCGTAATCGGCGAAACTGGATCCGGCAAGACCACCCAACTCGCGCAATTCCTTCACGAAGATGGATACACGCAATACGGATTAATTGGTTGTACGCAGCCACGACGTGTAGCAGCTATGTCGGTTGCTAAGCGTGTTAGCGAAGAGATGGAGTGTAAGTTGGGTGGGTTAGTGGGATATTCGATCCGGTTCGAGGATTGTACGAGCAAAGAGACGCGGATTAAGTATATGACTGATGGTGTCCTACTTCGAGAGAGTCTGAACGAGGGGGATTTGGATCGGTATAGTGCGATTATTTTGGATGAGGCTCATGAGAGGAGTCTAAGTACGGATGTTTTGATGGGTTTGTTGAGGAAGATTTTGAAGAGGAGAAGGGATTTAAAGCTGATAGTGACTTCGGCGACAATGAATGCTGAAAAATTCGCTACCTTTTTCGGTGGTGCACAAACGTTTACCATCCCCGGCCGAACCTTCCCTGTGGATGTGCTATTCAGCAAGACTCCTTGCGAGGATTACGTCGATTCAGCCGTCAAACAAGCTCTCTCGATCCACCTATCGCACCCCAAAGGAGATATACTCATCTTTATGACAGGACAGGAAGACATCGAAGTAACTTGCTCTGTCATCTCAGAACGCCTTACCCAAATCGATTCCGCCCCACCCCTTCTCGTCCTTCCGATCTACTCGCAGATGCCAGCCGATCTTCAGGCTAAGATCTTCGACTCGACCGAAAGCGGAGAGCGGAAATGTATTGTGGCGACCAACATCGCCGAAACGTCGCTTACCGTCGATGGAATCATGTACGTTGTTGATGGAGGGTATTGTAAGTTGAAAGTGTACAATCCTAAGGTGGGGATGGACAGTCTGCAGATCACTCCGATCAGCCAGGCGAATGCTAATCAGAGGAGTGGTAGGGCGGGGAGAACGGGAAGTGGGACGGCGTATAGGTTGTATACCGAGATGGCGTTTCGGAACGAGTTGTTCGCCAGTACGATTCCGGAAATTCAGAGGACGAATTTGGCCAATACGGTTCTGATGTTGAAGTCGCTCGGGGTGAGGGATTTGTTAGAGTTTGACTTCATGGATCCTCCTCCGCAGGATACTATACTTAACAGTATGTATCAGTTGTGGGTGCTGGGCGCACTCAACAACGTTGGGGAGTTGACTGGGTTGGGTAGGAAGATGGGAGAGTTTCCTATGGAGCCTTCGCTTTCCAAAATGCTCATTACGAGTGTCGAATATGGGTGTTCAGTAGAAATGTTGACGATCGTTAGCATGCTTTCTGTGCCAACCGTATTCTATCGCCCCAAAGAGCGGATGGAGGAGAGCGATGCAGCAAGGGAGAAATTCTTCGTTGCTGAATCCGACCACCTTACCCTCCTCCACGTCTACAATCAATGGCGTAGCAATGGCTATCGCGATTCCTGGTGCACTCGGCATTTCCTCCATCCGAAAACACTCCGCAAAGCCAGAGAAGTCCGGCTGCAACTCGAAGACATCATGAAGTCGCAAAAGCTCCGTTTGGTTAGCTGCGATACGGATTGGGATGGGATCCGAAAGTGTATTACTGCGGGGTACTTCCATCAGGCAGCAAGATCGGCGGGGATTGGGGAATATGTCAACTGCAGGACGGGGATCAAGATGTTTTTGCATCCGACCAGTGCACTTTATGGATTGGGGTATTCGCCGGAGTATGTGGTTTATCATCAGGTAGTGCTGACGAGTAAGGAGATGATGAGTACGGTTACTCAGGTGGATCCAAATTGGCTCGCGGAACTGGGAGGGGCGTTTTATTCGATCAAAGAAAGAGGAGGGATGAGTGGGACGGTGAGGAGGAAAAGGGAGGGTGAATTGGATAGGAAGACAGAGTTGGAGGAGGAAATGAGCAGAGATAAGAGGGTGAAAGAGGAAGAAGAAGGGGAGAGGAAGAGGAGGGAAAAGGAGAGAAGAGCTGGTGCAGGAGGAGAGACGCCGGCAATTGCTACACCTGGAGCTACGCCTTTCCGGTCTCGGGCTCGAAGATTCTTGTGATCGCATTCAATCTTGTTTTTATCGCCTCAATGGCATCCATACACTCCTGATGCGCACCGTCGTTTAGCGCCATTTCAATCAATTGTTCGTGCTGAGTTTGATGAGAGAGAGTGTTCTGAATTGCGTTCGAATATGCGATAGTGCGTGGGTCTAGTTCACGACCTGACCGCTCTTAACTTCCTTGCCAGTCTTCTTGATCTTTTCGAGTACGGTCTCGTATGGCGCGGAACCTTTGACAACGACGGTTTGGTTCTCTAGTGAGACGTCAAAGGAGTCGACTCCTATCGCATCCACATCGGAAAAGCAAGGTGCGCGTGTCAGTCACTCCTCATCATTACGCTGTGTAGGTGGGCGGCAAGAATCTTCTACAGAGTGGAGTGAAGGAGAAGGGGGGAAGGTGGTGCTTACCATCGAGCTTGGACAGAACCCTAGAAACAGCGCCGGAACAGCCAGAGCAAGTCATGACTACTTCAAATTTGTATTCGTGCTGCGCAGATACCAACCCAGATGGATACTGAATCGTCAGCCATACAGTTGTACATTTTGAGAGGGGTGGAATAGGGGCGGAGAGGACGTACCTGACTCATGATGGCAAGTATGAGTGATGATCAGAGGTAAAAGTAGTGTCGATGATGATGGTGATGGTTGTTGGAAGAGAAGAAGAAAGGTGAAAGGTGAAGATCAAGGGTCCAATCGACGTTGAAACCTCCACACACACGGGGCCGCACGCTTTCTCCAGAAAATTAAGGCTCGGAGGGTTTTTTTTTCCCTTTCGCACGCCATCCTGTCAGCTCATCCGAAATCAGACTACGATCCGAGGCTCAAGCGTTCACTTGATTCACAGACGGATTCCATTGGTCTCTGAGCGTCAGACGTATCCTTAGAAGGCACACGGTATCCGAAATGGTGTTGCGAGAGATCAGCATTGGTGGTGGAATGGAACATGACAGCTCAGCGTTCGGAATGTCGGTCCGAACGAAAAGAAAACGCGCCGAGGAGAAGCCAAAGTCACGGCCGTCTCAGAACGGACTTTACCTCCATTTCAAAGGATATCATATAGTCCACGCTCATATGTTGACAGAGAGACGATACAGACGATGCCAGTGATAGCATTGGGCAATCAATTGTCATACATTTGCTAGGATGTGCCCCACCCCTTGGCTTTAGCCCCATGTAAACCCTTATACAATCTCCCATAAGGCTCGGGTTCCTTCCACCCCTGCAACACCTTCTCCTTCTCGACCAAATCATACACCTCGATGCCCAACGGTCTGCAACATTCCAAGGTCGGGTCCACCTCCCCTTCCACTGCTGCACCCTCACCCCACATGGCCTTACTCAAATCACCTCCTGGACAAGTACTCAGCGCACAAAGGAGGTCGGTCTCGGCAAAGAACTCAAAATAGTCTCCCTTTTGCGCTGGACAAGTCTTGATGAAATACTGATCCGCCTCATTCAACCCGGTACACTGAAACACATTCAGTACGTCATGCACATCTCCCTCTTCCAACCCCCACTCCCTCACCGCTCTCACCAGATTCGAATGACAATGGAAATCAAAGTCCTCGCCGGTTAACATTCTGTTCACGTATGGATCGCATCGTGTACCAAGCAAATCATGAACCCGTCCACCTTGATTATCGATCCCGTAGTCCTTGAGCGAATCGCCGGTAATAGTGCAAAGTGGTCGGAGATAGGGAAGACAAGACCAGAGTCGATCGTAGATGGAGACATGGGCTCGTTGCAATTGACGTGTACGAGAGGCCCAGAACTTCTCACGAGGATTGTGGAGAGACCAGATGTTAAGGTCGCCTACTTGAGCACCGTTGACAGCGACAATGCGGCATAGTTGGCCAGCTTTGACGGACCAAGCTTTGCCTGAGCGGATGGGGAGAATGAAGGAGGAGGAGAGTGTCTTGGGTGCGGAAGCGATGCGGTCGTAGAGAGATCTGTTCATGTCGAGCGGTGTACCGGGCAGTGCTTGGTATGCTGCCTGAGTTAGGCGGGAGTTCGGGGTCATCTTGGCTGCTGTCCCGGCTCAAGTGCAGGTGGAGCTGGTCGATGATGGTATCACGACAAGCAGTGACACCACAAGAAATAGAATAGTCAGAGGGCAAAATAAGCTTTGGTGAGAAGAAGTGACATTCGGCCCCGAATCATGATTGGTGACTCGTGCGACATCGCGGCTGGCAAGTTAAGATACGAGTCACTTTTGGATCGGAACAAGATGCGATTGTGGGGTCGAGTGGGCGGCAAAAGGGGATCGAGGATCGTGCCGTGGAACAACTCCAATCCGGTCGCTTGCCACTGACTCGTTTGCACAAATCACTGCTGCCGCTGCCCAAAGGCTACTGCCGTCGACTTGTATGTATGTATGTATGTCACCATATCGGGATCGAGCCAAGGCGGCCGAGAGAAAGAAAGAGACAGGCTACAGTACAGTAACCGCATTCTTGGCTGCATATCGGTGAAATTCCAAGAGACGAATCCACCGGTATGCCTTTGCTTCGGCAGTCGAGACTGAGGTGGCTTGCACGCGACCTCGCAGCTACCTATCACGGCAAACCACTACTCATGTGTGCATGGGTGTACAGCATCAGACTCGGCAAGGTGATTGCGGGAAGAGGGCAAGAACGATGGATCTGATTGGTTGTCTCCGCCAGCTACAGCTCTCAGTATGCTGCAGCTGTCAAAAAAGCTCTTTTTCTTAGTACTGCCATGATCTGTATGGCCACATAACTCGTGACCAAAAAGCGAAAATCTTCCGAACTTGTCCTTTCGAAAAAAGTCGAGGCGCTATTTGACTTGGCTCTCCGTTCAATCCATCCATCAACCAATCCCGTTCGTCTTTCCTTACCAAGATCCTTTCATTGCAGATTACCATGTCCTATCCATCCTCCACACTTATGATCCATACAGCCCATAGAGCAACCTTTGAGCTTGAGCTTCACTGATTGTGCGCACAGAAAACGTGGCACAGCTCTGTTTTTTCTTATCTCGGCCCTCCGTCGCTCTTTGGTTCAAACGGCTCTCGCAAAGAGAACGACCGAACTTGCCCCTCCCCACATTCTCACTATCTTTTTGTTCTTCTGCTTCTTCTTCCGCTTGTGTTTCATCTGTAGCACACCTCCCCACAGTTGCTGCGCAAATGAGCTTCGTGAGATATCACTTCAGCCAATCATGAGTAGCTATCTTTTCATTGTTCAACGCCAATACAGTAGAGAGGTCATGCGTCACAGCTGCTCAGATGCAAGGCTTTGTACGATGCCGCGCAAAAGTGTCTTGCAGCGGTGTCTCTTGCCTGTTCGAGACACCACCTTCGGAAATGTGCCACTCTGCGTTGAGTCGGACCTCGACTCTGCGCCCCTCCTCGACGCGATGATACTGTAATCAACCCTCGTCCATGTGCGCTGGTTGATTGCGCTACACTGGCGCAATGGATCCAGAGATACGACATCGCCCGTTGCACTGTGTACCAAGATGAGCAAGGTGAGTTCTCGCGTCAGTGGCAAATCTTCTGCGCCAAAAAAAAGTCTACACTGTGTGTCCATTGTGACTGCCGACCTCGGCTATTGTCAGGTGTATCTTGCCCCTGCTGCCTATCAGTCAACTTATGCGAGCTTTGCTCTCTATCTTTCCGACACCCTGTCGTCCCTGCAACTGTACTGCGATCTGCCAGACTGGTGGGTCCAACACTCTTTCACCGCCCTATCTTAGGAATGCAAGAGTGGGATTGGCCATCGTGTGCATCCGTTCCTGCTTTCCGAACAAGAAGGATACATATACGATCTCCCACATTCAATTCCAGACCCTCTCCTTCTTCCATAGCCACCCTCCATCCTCCCCCCTAACATCAACACTTTTCTCTTCTCTAGACAAAAGACGAAAGACGATGGCATCGGACGAAATCGTCAAAATGGGCACTCCTCCTTCTCCCAGCGAAAAGACCGCTGATGCATACCCTTCAACCGCTGTCCTCGAATCCGGCGTTCACCCCACCCAACCACTCGAAGACCATGAAGAATACGGTCTCCAAAAGAGCCTCAAGCCTCGTCACCTCATCTTCATCTCCATCGGTGCTTGTGTTGGTACAGGCATCTTCCTCGGTGTTGGTAACTCGCTTAAGAATGGCGGTCCCCTCGGTCTCCTCATGGGCTACAGTCTGATCGCTTCCATCGTGGTGGCGGTCATGATCATGGTTTGCGAACTTACCACTTTCCTCCCTGTTTCGGGTGGACATATTCGTCTCGCTGGTCGATTCGTCGATCCTGCACTCTCCGCTGCTATGGGTTGGAACTACTTGATCTGCTGGACGCTTATTTTGGCTGCAGAGTTGAGTGCCGCTGCTGTACTCGTGTCGTATTGGATCCCTACCAGTCAGATCAACCCTGCTGTTTGGATCGCTATCGGTTCCGTCATCGCGCTCGGCTTGAACGCGTTCGGTGCGGGCATTTACGGAGAGGCAGAGTTCTGGTTCGCTAGTATCAAGGTCGTCACTATCCTCGGTTTGATCTTTGTCTCCATCTTTATTACTTCGAAAGGTGGTCCCAATGGCGAATCCATCGGTTTCAAGTACTGGCAAGACCCGGGTCCGTTTGTCCAGTTCCGTGGTATCGAGGGCTCTACTGGTCGATTCCTTGGTTTCTTCAACGTCCTTACCCAGGCATCTTTCAGTATGATCGGAGCCGAGATGCTTGCCCTCGCCGCCGCCGAGTGCCGTAACCCCCGTCGAGTCCTCCCCGTCTGTCTCCAAACAGTCTGGATCCGTATCGTCTTCTTCTATGTCGTCTCCGTCTTCATGGTCGGTCTCATCGTTCCTTCCAACAACGCTCGTCTTGGTACCGAAAGCACTGCCGCTGTCTCTCCCTACGTCATTGCGATTCGAACCGCTCATATTCGTATCCTACCCCACATAATCAACGCAGCCATTGTCACATCAGCGCTTTCTGCTGGTTGTTCGGATCTCTACACCACCTCCCGTGCCCTCTATTCGCTCGCACAGAAGAAACAGGCTCCTAAAATCTTCACTAGGACGACCAAGAACGGTGTTCCTCACTACGCCGTGCTGGTCTGTTGGCTTGTCGGTTGTCTTGCTTACCTCGGAAGCTCTGCTGGTTCAGGCCAAGTTTTCAACTTCTTGGTCAACCTTACGGCATTGTCAGGTATTTTGACATGGTTCTCCATCGCTATTACCTACCTCCGTTTCCGAGCAGGACTTAAACAGCAGGGTATCTCGCGTGATACCCTGCCATGGAAATCTCGCCTTTCTCACTTCGCCGCTTATTGGACACTTTTGGTCATTGGCTTGGTGCTCATCTTTTCCGGATGGGAGGTGTTTAGACCGGGCAAGTGGAACTCGGAGAGCTTCTTTAGCAACTATTTGCCGCTGATGTGGTTCCCAGGTAGTTACCTTGGGTTTAAGTTCATGTGGAAGACCAAAATCGTCAGCACGAGGGATATGGACTTTGTAACGGGGATCAAGGAGATCGAGGATGATATGAGGAGGTGTGATGAGGAGGACGAGATCAACAAGCCAACCACAACGCTAGGAAAAATTGCAAAGTACTTCGAGTAATCGTGGGTCTCTATTCCCCCATAACAGCGTTCCGTGCCTCGATTCAGCATGGTTCCTAGACAACGCATATAATAATGACACATGACAGATGATTCCGATATTTGCCGCAGTGACCGCAGTGACCCGTGCCGTATTACTCATCTTGAGAAATCTTCCCGCTTCCCGAGATATCTGTCCGAGCAAAACGTCTTGCATCCGATTTCTCCAGCTTTCTGAGAGAAGAAACGACACCACAGGAATGACCAAGCTTCTGTTGCGACCTCAGACTTTGACGATGGCCGATCATACCAGACGACTCTAGCGAGTTGCCAATCGCTGGATAAGGAACACTTGTGTTACCAACGCGTGAGGTCGTTGTCATTGGCAACGTTCAACCGTCACAAGAAACCTCGACCTTCATCCCCGGCCAACACGATCCACCCCATCGATCCACTCCCTTTCTAACGGCATTGACCTGCTCAGCACGACATCACCAAGACAGCACCATCATCTCAAACCTATTCATACGCACGGCCAGTTCAGCAGCCACGCCCTCACCATTTGCGCAAACGAAGTTTGACGATCAAGTTGAATGCCCCCGTCTTCAACGGATTCCCCGAGCGGCTTGTCAGTAAACGATTTCTGAAGCGCATTCAAGCGCATTCTCGTCAGTCTAAACGTGTCTCTCGACGACGAAATGGCTATACATTGTTTCGCTACATGCTTAGAAGACGAGACCGACGAATGGTTCAAATCGCTTCCTCTTGAATCCAAATCGTCTTTCCACACCCTGGAGGCCAAGTTCAAGGAGCAATTTGCAAACTATCCACTCGCTGCGGTGCAAGCAGTCAGCGCACTGTAGTCGCACCTTCGCAGCTCGTCGACTGCAATCATCGCCAATGAGATGGCATGGGGAAAGTGGCTAGACCACGTTGGAATACTTGCCGGGCGTGTACCGAGTTGGCACATGACGCAAGACTTTCCAGCCAGTCAAATTGTAGGCGCACTTTCCTAGTCAACTTCAGTCGATGCTCGGGGGTCAGGAACTCGTTTCAGTTGCTTACTTCGTCGCCAGATGTCGCAAGATCGACAGGAACAACAACGAAGCCCTCATCGCGTAACATAACAACGCTGGCGGAGATCGTGGCGCCAGAGGCGGTGGCGGCCATGGAGGATTCTAGGACTCTCCATGTTCAATCTGTGCAACCGACGAAGCAATCTCCGTTTCGCGTCGTTTCAGTTACTGCCTGTTCAGTTGTGCATGTTCAATCCACCCGACTCTCGAATGTATTCCTGTTTCGTACGCGAGTCTCCGTCTCATTCTGTGTTGTGTCGCACTATGGTCACTAAAGGAATGCGTTGTCGTGGCACGGTCTTCCCCAAATGCGATGACGATGTGGGAGGCAAATGAAAAAGCAGTGCACGCTCCGTACCATCGTTGCCGGCCCCTGAACCCCCGACGCCACCCAAATGTAGTAGAAAATCCATGGTGGCTGAATTTGGCGGGCCTCCTGCAAAATGAAGTCGCCATGTCGACCGCATGTACTGTATCCCCCCAAGCACTGTTGCCCCGTTCTTCGCAAGAATTGACAAGCATTGATACTCGATCCCACTAACACACAGGGTGCTTCGGCTGGGCAAGACTGCTTTGTGAAGTGTGGACTCTGCCCTGCTCGTCTAGTCATAAATGAAGATCCTCTCTGATAGCGCTTTACTTTCTCACTACCACTACCTGCTTCCTTTCTCACCCTCGTTATCAACTCTCAAACATTCCCAGCGATATGATAGCCACCACTCGACGTAACAATCTCTCTTTCCTACTGCTCTTTCTGGCGATCACCGTCCTAGCCGTCTCTGCGGGGGACCCTTCCACCCCAACTCTCGAAGAAGCTCCTCCCGGCTCCTCTCCTTCCTCTTCTGACAGCGATGGAGGATCGATCTCAGCCCCAGCCGGTGGATCAGACGCAAAATCAATCCTCAAAGACCAGTCTCACATGATGGGTAGCATGGACGACTCCACCGACGACAACTCCTCTGGTCAGAAAGGTGAAGACCACGGTGCCGGTGCGGGACACCACGGTCAATGTGTCATCGCCTGTGCCACTAAATCTACTGAGGGAGCAGGGTGTGGTACAGACCTAAGCAAACCCGATTGTTTCTGTAAGAATCAAAACTTCATTCAGGGCACTTTTGCTTGTATCAATTCTACTTGCCCGGCTCAGTTCCATGGTGCGGCTGGAGTAATTACCGTAAGTTGCCCCTTCCTTCCTTTCCTCTCTTCCCTTTGGATTTCAAGATACTGATGAGAGCCTTTCTGTGTATTTGAGGATGGAACAGAGCATCTGCAGCGTCTCCGGAGCTCCCGGTTTGCAGATTCCAGGCTACCAAGGTTCGAACAACGTCGAAAACATGCCCACTGTCAACGACGATGACAGCAAGAAAAACGCTACCAATGCGACCCAGTCATCAGGCACTACTCCACCGGCTTCGGGAAGCCAGGACGGAGGAGCCACTTCGACGCTCATTATGCCTGCTTCTGTGCAGACTCCTCCGTCGAATGGTGCTCAGAAGAGCCCAGGCACGGGTAGCAGTGTCACGACCGGCTCTACTTCAGGTGCTGAGAGGGTCGGTGGAGTGGTGGCTGCAGTCACGGCTGCTGCTATGTTGGCTTCGGTTGGCATTTGGACTTTGTTCTAGTTCTCGCATCTTGAGACTGTTATCACATTGTCCTCGACCTAGATGGCATAATGCTGGGGCTCTTCTTATTGGCATCGTTCCCGTCGTCGTTCCTGCAACTCCTGTTCTTTCTCTTGCAATCCATTCCTTACCTTCATTATCCGTCCTGTTCGACTCACTGTGCACACTCTATGAGAATCTTTTGTCTGTCGGATACCTTTTCATTGAAAGAACAATCGCACGTAGATAAACTTGTTACATGGAGAAATGCGAACCCATAATCCTACTCGGCTTCATCTCCGCAAACTCCCTCGTCACCTTGTCCAACCCATCCTCCCCGCTGCTCCTCCTCTACTAACTTCCACTACCGTTCCCCGGCGTAAGCTTATAGAGCTTAATACCATGCTTTGCCACCGTAACCTCAGGCAAGCTACCCATAAAAGGTCCACCTTCCACCTTCATCTGCTCCATTGGCACCGGTTCCTTTGGATCCTTTGAGAAGTCAACACCCTTCCACAAATCATAAGCGTTCCAACTGTCGTCCGCCAGATCCTCGCCCTCGAGATACTCGTCGTAAAACACATCCTCCATCTCAATCTTCATCTTCTTCTCCGATTCACTAACATTGATCGCAGCAACAGCATAGGTTCCATTGCTGAGCGAAATCTTCCAAAGCTGTGTGTTACCATCATCGTGCTGCTTCTTCCAAAGTCTCACCGCTGGAGAGCCCTTGGGGTCTTGAGAAATGTCGATTACGTGTTTGTTCTTGATAATCGCACGAGTTTGGTTGGTCATTTTGGTTAGATCATTTCCGAGAATGAGTGGGGATTTGACCATCGCCCACATGGAGAAATGGACCAAGCTCTCATCGAGTGAAAGACCGCGATTGCCTACTTCGAGCATATCAAGATCGTTCCATGCTCCTGGATATGCTTTCTGTCCTAAGCTTGCGGCGAAGTCGAGGATCTTGGAAACGCTGCAATGATATCCTTGCAGATTACATGTCGTAATATCAGTACAAGGGCAACGGCCGTCGTTCTTGTTGAAGCTTGGGTAGATATCGCCAGAGATACGCCACGAATTGGCGATCTCTGTAGCGAAGAGCCAAGGCCAATCTTCACCCCAGTTGCACATCGAGTAGAGAATGGGATCGCCCGTGGTCTTGTTGAGGGCCTGGGACATTGCATTGTATCGATCGAAAGAGAGTTTTGGTGTACCGAACTCCCCCTGATTGAAGCAATCATCATACTTTAGATACTCAAAACCATCATCAGACCATGCCTTGGCATCAACGTCCTCGTAACCAAGCGACCCAATGTGATGGCCGCAAGTCATGGCTCCAGCGGAAGAGTAGATTCCAGCTTTAAGACCGAGACTCTTGATCTCGTCGACGACCTTTTTGAGTCCGCCAGGGAACTTTTCGGGGTTGGCGGGGAGGACTTTAGTGTCAGGATCACGCTGTTCGGCTTGCCAGCAATCGTCGATGATGACGTAGTTGTAACCGTACTTGTCGAGGTTCTCAGCTTTGATGGCGCGGGCGGCAGAAAGAACGGTGTCTTCGCTGATGTTGCAGGCGAAGGTGTTCCACGTGTTCCAGCCCATCTGGGGAGTGCGGGCTAGACCATTGTTGAGGGCTGAGGCGAAACCTGCCAGTGCTAGGGGCACAAGGGCGACGAATGATGTCGAAACCACTGTTGGTGCTGAGAGTGTAGGGTTGAAGGGATGATGGGCAAAAGAAAAGGCGTTGATTGGAAAGGGCTACCTTCTTATACCTTTCGCTACCATGGACAGGGCCCGGAAGATACAGAGCAGGCTGACTGTCTCGAAAAGAGTAACATGGGATCGGCGAGGCCGGTCATCCCGGCTGAGCAGCATCTCCTCCTACACAGGGTTGGGATTGAGCGCAATCGCTGTACAGCCGAAGCCAGGAGGAGCGAGCTGCTCTCCAGCGTTCATTGGCGTTGGGCTTGACCGGCAGGAGACGACCAATGCGGGGTCCCAGATTCAGCTTTACGAACGAGAAGCGGGGTCACCAACTCCGACCGATACCGAGGCTGGTCACGAGAGTACATGTTGGCGCGCTTCAGAAGAGTTGGGCAACCGCATGATTCTGTTGCCATACCACGGCCTCGAGCGGACGAATAGAAGCGGCGGAACGGAAGATTTACCGGTCTTCTTCGGTACTGATCGGCCATCCCTCTCGTTTCTTGAGTGCATAACGAGCCCTGCAAGGCAACAACCGTCCCGGGTCAGAACCGGTGGCCGAAGAGCAAGAGGGATGAGCGAAATAGAAGGGACTTGGCATGCTACCCAAAACGGCACGCAAAAGTTGGCTTAGGCGAGACCAAAGACGAAAAGGATTGCGAGGTTTCGAGGCAACACTGAGCACTTTCTTGGAGAGTGTTGTGGATTGACGAAGTTGGACAGACGGAGCTCCAAAAGCAAACAGAACGCAAACGACGGTCCAATTTCGGAGCAAAACGATGCTAAGCGACACGCGGCTGCCGCTTGCATTAGCCGAGTTTTCTCCCTGAAACGACGGCCAATTCAGTCGTGTTTATGTCGCCGATTCTTGACCTTTGTTAGCAACGGCGCGGTAACATTGCTCGAAAAATCAGGACGTGTGGAGTCGAGAAAGGGTCCAAAACGCACGGATGCAGCCGCATCACTTTGCCATCCTCTTCACGCTCCCGTCACCGTCACGCGCTCATCCTCCTCTTCCTACCTGAAACAGCAGCTTTTCGGCAGGCCATGGTAGCTGCTGTTCAGATCAGCCTAGCCTAGCCTCGACACGATGGATGCCGAACTAGCAAAAGAGCTACGCGAAGCTACCGACCAACTCCTAGACCTTGGACCCTTGAAACCCTCTGCTTTCCCATCCTCGCCTCACCTACAGCAACGACGTCAAGCAACACCGACCAGACCCATCGTCCCTTCTCCATCCGCACTTCCGGCTTTCTCGGCAAGCTCAAAGCTAGAACTTATCCATTCGCCAACCGATGTGAGGCCTTTCCAATGGCCCACACCTCCCACATCTGCACAGAGTAGCCATGTGCCCAATAGTCCTTCGATTCCAGCAGCAGGTGGATCAAATGAGCCCATCAAGATAGTCCTTGGCGACAGCATACTAGATGATGCGGACGACAACTTGCCAGCAAGAGGGCTGAGCAGTCGGATGGAATCGGTCAAGGCTGCTACTGCGCAAAGCACAACTGATTCTGTCGGGTCGCCTCTGCTCGACGATATTAATGGACAGGACAGAGCGGCAACACCAAGCAAGCTTCGGGTGCGCACACCAATCAACGATATCTACATCAATCAGTATGGAGAGCGCGTTGTCAATGGCAAAGTGGTCGGCCGCATGCTTGGTGGAAGACCGCGTCCGGCGTCACGCAACGAAGATGCTTCAGAGCCAAGTGGCAGCACATCAATAGATCGGACATCGAGTCCGAGCCTAGCACGCTCCTCATCACCGCTTCAGCCTCCCTCAGACAATGCGCATGCCTCGACAAGCCACGCTAAAACAAGCGCGACCAGTCCGCCAGCATTCTTCCTCGAGTCTTTCCCGGACGCATTCAGTCCGGCACCTACACCTACCCTCCCAACACTATCTTCTTCTTCACCGGGCAAGAAGAAAGACCGAAGACCATCGGCTGGCCATCGGCCCCCAAGCATCCTCAAAGCCCCTCGCGCCGTCTCTGGAGCACTCATTCTCTCTCATGACGATGATTTCAACGAATCAGTGATGGTTCGCGACACAAGTTTCCACACAGCATCCGACTTTGGCTCTTCTTCCTCGTCCCCTTCGAAACAGCTTTCGCCGCGACCGAGGAAAGCAACGCTGTCCTCCACATCGTCAAGAGCAGACGCCGATGCAGAGGTTGCGACTGTGTTGAAAGGATTGCAGCTGCATGGTGTGGGAGGTCTTGAGGAAGGGGAGGGGAAAGGGCTGCTCTCACCGAACGAGGGAGGGTCGACAGTGGACAGTGCAAGATCGAAGATCGAATTGCCATCGTTGAGAAGGCCGACACCAACAATTGAGTTGAGTCAGGCCAAAGTGGAGACGGTGGTGTTGCATGGTAATCGGAGACAGGCTAGGGCGTCCGGTGCGGTTGTGGCGATGGGTAATACGGATGCGAACGTGGGCTCGTGGGATGGGCTGCCGGCTGTCTCGCCGCCTACAGGGACACTGGCTCTGCCCTCTCTTCAGCCTCGCACATTTAGCACAGAAGATTTCAACGAATTGACACGGGAAACAAGGTCAAGCTATTCAGAGCAACAGGACGATCCTTGGAACACATACGACACAGTCTCACACCAACGGCACGGATCAGCCTCAGAACCATCAAGCCCCCTCATGTCGCCTCGAAGACCAGCCGAAATGGCAGAGCAAGACGGTCACACATCCGACGACGACAAGGCATCCCTCGAATCTGCTCCCTCATCTCTAGTCTCCCTCCCCGTCTCCGCCCTCACTTCTTCATCCCGCTCCCCCTCCCACGCATCACTCGAACGTCGTTCTCTCCCTTCCCGTCGCCGTTCCTCCTCTCACCGTCGCCCTTCATCTCCCACCGAAGTCTTTGCTCGCGAAGTCCGCATCAGAGGCTGGTCAGAAGTCGGCTCCCAAGCCCGCGGCTGGGTCGTCTTTGAACTTCGCATCCTAACCAAACAAGGAACGCCCATTATCACACATAAGCGCTTCTCAAGCTTCGTCAAGTTGAGAAGAACATTGCTGGAAGAGTGCAAAGATCAAGCGAAATGGTTGCCTCAATTGCCGACGAGGAGGACAGGGTTGTGGAGTAAATATGATGCGAAGTATTTGGAGAAGAGGAGGAGAGCATTACAGAGATGGTTGGAGACTGTGGCGCTGGATAGGGTTTGGGGTGGGAGCGAGGGGCTCAGAGAGTGGGTGTTGGATGGTGAGTAGAGCGAAGCATTTAAGAGCAAAATAAACCTAAGTTCTGCAAGCTCTCATTAAGTTCTGGCTGAGTTATTGACCCCAGTGTCCGTATCTGCGCTTGCCTCCTTGTGTCCTGAGTCGATCATCGTTATCTGTCCATGAACACGTTCGGGCCACAGAACGCAAGAACGTAACGAAGCCAAATCTGATTGCATATTTTCTACTGCCTATGATAACATCGATACAGCGCTTACTCCTCGTCAGCATCAGCAGCAGGAGCAGCAGGGGGGTTACGAAGCAAAGAATCCTGTCGAGTCTTGCCTCGGAGCTCCCATCGATCCTACAATCGCGAGTCCAAACATCAAATCTGATTAGTCTCGTGTAGCACATATCGTCGGTCATGCGGTAAAAGATGGGGAAGGTGAGGACTTACATCGGTGTAGGAGGCAGCGTAGTAAGTGAGAACAGGGATGGTAAGACCCCAAAGGAAAACGTTACGTGCGTTCGAAGGTGTCAATCGGAACCTTTGGTACATGGTCGAGTGCTGTTCGTTGCACGATTCAGTGCAGTCGGCGGTAGGCGAGGAGTTGAATGGTGTGTGTAAGGGGGAAGGACGAAGGTGTTAGCAGCTTGTAGAGGGTGAAGAGGAGCGATCATGGAAGTAAGGATTGGAACTTACCATATTCTGCCATCGGTCAAGCGCCGGATCGGCCTTGTATGGGTCTGTAGTACGTCACAAGGGAGTCATGATCCACCAGTATCGTCAGTCATCTATCATTCAATACCCTACTTCTGCATTCTGTCTTCTCCTCTTCGTTGTTGCGAGCTAGCTCCGAGACACCTTTCTGCATGCTACACTTACGGTATCCTCCGCCTGCCATCTTGGCTATATGTATATGCGATCTGCTCCTTGTTGCTGGTTGGTGCCGTTGTATCCCGTGTTTTGTCCGAACGAGTCGAGTTGTGGTGTTCTCGCTGTCGCCGTTCGATGTTGAATGATGCTATGATGGTGTTGAGAAGACCAAAACCTCGAATAACGCGATATCGCGCTCGGATCCGTTTGAACTGGCTCCTCAACACCCTTGTTCTAATTTTCCCGTCCGAGAGAACTTCTAACCTCCACCTTGCTTTTGAAGCCTTGCTTGTGGTTTTCCCCCACGCCTTCACTCACCTGCCTTCTTCCCTCATCTCGCACTTCTCTACCACCGAGAAAGCAAGGGCAAGATGAGCGGCCGCAGACCTCCACCGCCGCCACCAAGGCCATACAAAGACGAGAGGGGCGGATACAGAGACGATCGAGCCGGACCCTCCAACAGAAGAAGACGCAGCCCAAGTCCCGGCTCTTCTCGGTCTTCCAGATACGATGACGGTCCGCGTGATTGGAGGCGAGACGAACGAGTACCTCCGCCGCCACGCGGAGACGGAGGTGGATACTCAGGTCGAACGGAAAGAGACGACTATCGATCAAGAGACAGAGAAGATCGATACAGAGACCGTCCACCACGGCCTCGACCAGCTGCCTACGACGAAGATGCACCTATTCCTCGACCTCGCGACAACGACAGCTCGTCCAGAAGGAGACATGATGAGCCGCATAGCAAATCAGACGACCGTCCGCCGCGCCCTCCAACATCGTCTCGAAGAAGTCGCTCGCCACAACCCCCACCACCACCATCTGCTCCATCACGGCATGCTGAAAAGGCACCTACTTCAGCACAGGATGAAGAAGGGAGACCAGCGCGCAGCGAGGGAGAAGAAGGAGAGGAAGAGGAAGAGGAAGAGGAAGAGGAAGAAGAGGAAGATCCAATGGCAGCAATGATGGGCTTTGGTGGGTTTGGCACGACAAAGGGAAAGAAAGTAGCGGGGAATGCGGCGGGAGCAGCCGAGGTCAAGAAAGAGCGCACTTGGAGGCAGTACATGAATAGGTACGTACGAACACTCACGAGGATACGCTCCTGTGGACCGATCATACGCTGACTCTCATTCTCATTCTTTTCTGTTTGCAACCGACTTTGATATCGACAGAAAGGGAGGCTTCAATCGACCCCTCGACAAGATCAAGTGAAGACCAATCTTGTCTTTCAACCCGCATTACCGCCCCACACCATGCCGTTACGACTGGCGCTCGATCCCGACTCAATTTGATACCACGCACATTACTGCAATCCACACATACTCGTTGATATCAGTACATCTTGCATTCTCTTTCGCTTCAGATATCTGCCTGCTAGATCTCAGTTCGCAAGAACAACCTTGAGCATCTCCGCTCCAACCGCACCTGCCTCCTGGAACCTATGCTCAAAGAATGATCTTGTCTCCTCAAATCGTCTCTGGTAGCTATCAAAGTTGCCAAACTGCACTGCTTGGGCCCATCCTCTGGAAGCAATGACAAATTCGGTATCATCCGCCCTAAAGCTATGGTCCCGCGCTGCAGCATGGCAAGCCTGTCGCAATCTCTGCGGAGAACGGAAGAGGTATTCGCAGACGCCAATCCAGATTCTAAAGATGGGCGTTGCTGCCAGGTCGAGGTGGTCGTAAGGATTGATGCCGAGCGAGCTCCAGCAGTCGACGATAGCCAAGAGTGAGAGGTGCGAGTTGGGTGGAGTCTGCGTTTGTGCGATGGCATCGCTTTCGCCAGAATCGCTGTTGGCAGCCGAGGTGGCTTTGCGTGCAGCCATGTGGAAGCGGTCAAGAAGCTTGTCGCTCATAAGGATGGGTTTGCGTTCCTCTTTAGTGCCTGTGCGCGAAATGACGCTGTTGCTCTCTTCATCCTTTTCCCAACCGAACACTTTCTTTCGTGCCGCAAATACTCGCTCCATCAGCTCGTCTTCGCGTTCAGCAACCATAAGTTTGAACAAGTCAGTGCAGCTCTGTGCGAATTGCGTCACTTGTGTTTTCGCCGCTGGATTGAGTAACGCCAGACCAGCGTAGACGTGCCACTTTGCAGAGTAGATGCGGAGGCAGATGTTGATCTTGACCGTTTCGATACCACCCGGGTAGCGCTCCGACTCCCATGGATACTGATGAGAACAGCACCACGCAGTGCCCATCGACAGGAAAGCGGCATGAGTCACAGCCTGTGTGTTGGCTGTCACTGTATCGTGCTCTTCGTAAGTGAGGTAGACAAAGTTGGACTTGAAGCAAGACATGATCCTTTCCACGAGTCGGAGCTTTTCGTCCGGTGCACGATACTGAATGAGGATGAGCGGTTGACCAGTGGGATCGACCTTCGGACCGTGCATCGAATGGCATGAGATGATGTAGACATCTTGTGGGAGATGCTTCTCGAAAGCCTCCTTCTCTGGCGCCTTGACGGAAGTCTGACCTGCGACGATAGCACCGATCTTGGTCGACGAGCCATACTGCTCCACTACTCTATCGATGTAAGCAGCCTCGACTGAGTAGATGATGTAGTCGCTCCGCCGCGAGACAAGATGACCATCTCGAAGCACATTGAGACCAGAGCCCTCGAATTCTTTACGGAGGTTGTCGTAGTTTTCGGGTCGATCGCAAACGTTGACCCTGTTTGCCCGTTGCAAAGGAGCAGATGCAGGAGAGAGGCGCAAATAAGAAAGTCAGCAACAAGCGTCGGCGGAAGCCCACGTGTGAGCACCTGCAGAAGGTTTGTCCGAGTCATACTCACCTCTTCCAACCAGCATCACGCATCTTGGTAGCGTAGAGTCGACCCATGTCGCCCATGCCAATGATGCCGATCTCGATCGTGTCCATCTCCGCTGTTGATGATGACGCCATTCTGACGACTTGCAGCGAACGCTTTTGAGCCGTAGGGACGAAGTGAATCGATGCTGCAGGTCTCCGTCGTCGTTAATGAAGGCAGCACGCTTTGCGACTGCGCGATTTTCGATGATGGTGGCGAAGGAAGAAAGCGGCCTCGACCTCGTCGTGGACCTAAAGGAGCGTAGCAGTGATTCCTTGCAGATGAGAAAGGCTGAGTCGAGGATGCGATCGGTCAATCCGAATGAGTGATGTCCTCGGAAGCTGAGCGAAAGCAAAAGAGAGAGGATTCAGAGGTCGGGTGCAGAACGCTCACTTGTTCGGCAGAAGAATGTGACAACTGAGTGTGTGTGTGTGTGTGTGTGTGAATGTGACTGTTGGAAGGGATCCGAGCGCATTCGGGTTTGGTCCCGAAAAGTAACCGTTGCTGTGTTAGAACTTCTTGAACAGTGACTGCGAAGCGATGTGATTTCTCGAAGAGGTGGAGGCTTGGCTTGGCTGGCCAAGTCACGAGGGCTTCTCTGCTGCTGCCGCCGCCGCTCCCGCGAGACCAACACTTTTTCTAAAAGGCGCAGAGCAGAGGTCCAAATGTTTTGACACTAGCTCTGCAAGCCGAAAATATTTCGGCGCTTCCGCTGCTGCGCTCCTTCTCGCTTCCTGGACCCTGAATGAGAAGAAGATTGGACTGCGGCCTCTCTTTGACGACTCAGCATATCGTATCGGCTCGCAGTGGCAGCTTTCAGGACATCACATTGTCGGCCAGAGCTGTATGCACCGCAGAAGCGCAACTCCCAGTCTATCCTTCCCTCTCCAACATCACACCTGCGACACACGCTTGCAAGAGGATCGCGACGCCCTTCCTAACAGACCATCACATTCTTTCCGCCCTACGCACCTCTCCACCTGTCTCTACTTAGCACCTCCCTCGCTCGTACAGCCCATCGCCACTAGCATCGTGACCCTCCTTGTACCCGTCCCCTACTCCTCACATCTTAGCATGACCGAACCATAGCCTAATTTCGGCCCCATCTCCGCGCCAAGATGGCCTTCTCCCTCCAAGAAGCTCTCGAGCAGATCCGCAGCGACAAGATCAAGGAACGTCAGCAAGGTCTCGAAGCGCTCGAACACATCTTTTCTGACCTGGACAATGTCTATAATCTCGACCCCAAGCAGGAAGGAAAGGCATGGCTCAAGACCTTCCAATCGCTATTCGCCTGCGTGCTCGCCGAGAAGGCGGCATGTATCCGCAAAGGCTCCTTCTCCGATGCGCAACCCGTGGCTCTTGCAAGGCTGCAGCGAGCAGCTCAGATGCTTCGATCCCTCGTTGAGAAAGCTGCATCGCTGCTCACACGAAAAGTGGTCAAAGCCCTCGTGACACACATACTCCAGATGCTCAACCACCGCGGCACTCTTCTCCGTCCTATTGCCCCAGCCTACACCTCTGCACTCTGCGCTATCCTCAAACATCAGCATCACGTCGACCATCTCGACCCCGAAGATTGGTGGGCTGCCTCTTCTCTCTGTTTCGACATTCTACTAGGACGGGACCTTGATGGCACAGCTGCAGCCACCAAACCCGAACAATGGCTCGCATCCATTCCTACTCCTCCCTCTAGTCGTACGGATCGCCGTGTACTCAGTCTCGAAGACGCAGTGACAGCAGAGTGTCTCCGGCACCTCATGGCATGCACCGTTGCTCCTCTCTTTGGTCCTGACGCATATGGTGTTCAGCTTCTCGCAGATTATACCCGATTCATCCTCACCTTCTCCATGGAATCATCCGCCCATTTGCCTGCAATGACCGGACTCGTCATTTTGATCGAACATCTCGAACTCAACCACACTCGCGAGGCCATCTATGCCTCGCTCGCTATGCGACACATCATCTTCGCTCTATGGAACACCAAGAATCATCTTCTCAAAATCCAGCTCCTCCTTTTCCTCCGCAACGTCTCGCCTCTTCTCGCGTCCTGCGCCACTAAGCAGTCCGAGGTTGGTCTGCCTCATGATCATCCCAACTTTGCGGCTTTACGCATCGAGGCGGCTGCTTTTCTTGAGCTCGCCTACGAAACCCTTCTCCGAGATCCTGATACCCGCTGGGGGCTTGAACCCTTGAGGTTGGACGCACTTGTCTTTCGTTGGCCACAGCACCCCGAAGCGGGCTCCTCCCGAACACCTCCCGCCCTTTCCAACTCAGCTTTCTACCTTGGTCCTTACTCCGCCGAGCAAGACACACTGGCATGGTGTCGACTTAGCCTGCAGATCGATCTCCTCGAGGCTCTGGTGTCGTTAGATAGCCTGGCAGAGGAGAATGGCACTTCAAGGGCGAATCATCGCGAGGGCGCAGCCGATGAACTGCCTCCATCTACGGCGACGACTAGTCAGCCTTCAAACAGCCCTACCAAGCCATCGAATGGGAAACGAGGGCTTGGGCCTGCATCCTCAAGTCCACAGAAGCGAAGAAAGATGGAAGCTACCATCAGGTCTTTCAAGGTCTCCTGGCTAAGACAGCTGCTCAATGTCATCACGGGCGCTGAACAGTCATCGTCTCAGACCACTGCTGCCAGGCTCTGTGCTCTGCAACTGCTCACCTTTGTCGTGCTCACACATCCGAACCTCATCAGACACGACGACGTCGGAGACGGCATTCAAAAACAGCTCCTTCAGCTTCCAGTCCACACCGATGTCCAGCTCGTCTCGTGGAGCTTGGTTGTTCTTGGTGCCATTGCTATGATGTACGATACAGCAAACACCAAGATCACGGATAGCAACTTCAACTTCGTCCAGACTCCGTCAGGCCGCTTTACTTCGTCAACTGCGATGCAAAGTCTTCAGCTCGCAGATACTTGTCGCGCTGCTGCGTTCCTGCAAAGCATCTTGCTGGTGAGAGGAGCGATTCCGGAAGACGGAGAGCTGTCCGGCATCTCTCGCTTTCTTGCCGAAGTCGATCTCCAGGGGCCACCGGTCATTTGCGACAGCGTCTGTCACCTCATGATGCTGATTCTCCTCCGTACCACTTCAGACCGCAGATATCAGCACTTGGATCCGAGACGAAAGATTGGTGCGTGGTTTTCCAGCACCTACTCGCCTGCAGATGCATTTCGTTCGCCACCATCGACGTCAAGTGCTCGATCTTCAGGCTTCTTTCTCCCCTATCACGACCTGCACCGCCTCTTGGATTGTATTGTCACTGAACGAAGGTCTGATTATGCCGACGTAACATACACGAGCGACATCACCCGCACAGACAGCGTTGCTGAGCTGCTACGTCGCCGTGAACAGCTGCAACCTTTGCGCGACCTCACTCTCAAATCCTGCATCATGGAAAGACCACGGACGGAAGGCTCCAGACCAACCCAAGTCATGGACGGAACTCCACCGCTGCTCTCCATGGAATCTTTCGATCGGATGGTTCTGGTGCTAGAGAAGAAAATTGAGGCTTGTGTGGAGGCTCTGCAGGGATTGTCAGTCGAGACAGGCTCTCAGTCCTCCATAACCTGCCAGGCAGCAGTGTCGGCTATGCATGTCGCCATGCTCGTCATCGACACTCGAGCTCGTTCAGCACCGCGAAACAGCTCCTTCCGTCTTCCGCGCATCCGCTACGGCTGTCAGGTCATCATCAAGACCGTTGACGTAGCGTCCACTTCGAAAAGTATGCGCGCTGACGAATATAGCCTTGTTATCGAGCAGCTTGCTCTGCTCTTACCCTCCGACACATCCCTTCGTCAAGTGGATCCTTCGTCCAACAGTCTGCTCCGCCATCCTGGCGCAGCAAGCGGCATCGCAGCCAACAGCTTGGCTCACAACCTTGAAAAAGGTCGAGGCACATCACTATCCACCACGGCGGACCAGTCTTGTGAACGAATATGGGCAGCGATCCGAGATGCCGACATGCTGGCCAAGATGCTGTCATGCTGCGAGCAAGTCCTCGAGCGTGCACTGCTCGGCGACGAGGAGTCAGATGATCAGCCAGCATCTGCTGCTGCCACGAGCAGTCGTGACGCTTTCGATGACATGCCCGAGAGCGGATCGTCGAGCACGTTGCGAGCACGTACTACAGTGTTGCAGCCTTACTCGCAATCAACCGACGCTGTCGTCAGCATAGCCGTTCGGCTTCTTAGTGAGGTGCCCAGAATGCTCACTGGTACCGCAGACTCACAACGTGACGAACGCATCGTATCCCTTTTCTTCGACAGCCCGGTGGAAGCGATGATCTCCTTGGCGCCGGCGCTCTTAAGATCGCGACGCAACGGTACGCTTTGGATCAGTCAGCGCGACCTCGTCGACGCTCTCGATCGCATTGGCTCGGAGCTGCTGACATCATATCGCTTGGCCAAGCAACCCGTAGCGAGGATTGCTGCGGTGCACGCCGTCTCCGATGTGGTGCCTCTGCTGTTAGAAGAGCTTGACGAGCAGTCGGACCTGTTCGACAAGGTGCAGAAGCTGGCCATCTTCTTTGCGGACCAGATCGGCAGAACCAAGTGGCCAGCGCCATGGCAAGTGCAATTGGCCTGCGCTGACTTCCTCGCCGAGTGTCTCCGTCTCGATCCGGAAAGTCGTATCTGTCGGTCGGGAAGCGCACGTGGACCCACCTTTTCGCCGCTCAACGCGTTGCTGCAGGTCAATGCTGACGCTGACATCCGAGTCCGTGGTCTAGGATCCCCCATCGCCTCCACTGTGTTCGATAAGCAATCGAGCAATGAAGCGCATGTTGCCAGCATCTACTCGACGTTCCGCGATGGTCTGCCAAGTGACTCGAACATCCCTCAACACATCCTCACTCGAGCTCTGAGCTTGTGCAACGTGGCCATCGCAAACTCATCCGTTCGCAGGTCGTCTCTCTTCCATCTACTCGAGATCGTAGTCGCTACTGGCATGTTGCCTGTCACCGTTCAGCAACTGTTCGCACAGGTTGCAGCACGTCTAGGCTTTGCAGAGGCATCGACTTGCTATCAGGCCTTTGCGGCGCAGATTACCTGGGGCATGGCGACCAATGCCTATGATCCGTTGCAGCTGCCTTGGAAGGTGCTTGGCTTCGCAAGCAAGCGCGAGTGTCTCGAAGCCACCTTTGCCTCATGTGGTAGTATGCTCCTCGCACTTCAGACACCAGAAGGACGGACGCAGTTTGAGGCGCTCGTTCATCTCACGAGGCGAACTCGTCAGCAGGGCTTGCAAGAATGCCTTCCTTTCCTAACAGCTGCCTACCTCGGATTCGCGGTAGAAGTCGGCCAGAAAGATGGGCAACCCAACTTGCCTGGCATCTGCGAACAAGCCCTGCACGAACTGTCTCTGCTCGGCTTTGCGGAGAGTGACAATCATTCTGAGCTGCGACAAATGATCACCAATGCCGACGACCTCATCGTCACTACGCTGCTGTCGCTCTACCACGAGCCGGGCGCTGATGTAGCAGAAAGCTGGCAGTCAGCTGTGACCGCTCTTATGCAGCAAGACGCTATAGTTGGCAAGATCTTATCGGACCTGACTCCAGCGACGAACGGGTCCGCTGCATCTCTGCACGAGCCAAGCAGACCTTTCTTCCCGGCTGCTGTCATCAGCGCGGCCCTGTCAGCACTGCCTAGTCTTGGCATCGAGCCCTTCCGCAAGGACGTGACCTACAATGTGTTGCGCCATGTTTTCCACCAAATTGCCTCATCGCGATTCGTCAACGATCAACTGCGTCTATGCGCTGCCTTACGAATCTACCTTGCGATGTGTGGTGATTCATTCTGGACAGACCAACTCAACGCACACCTGTTGATCAAAAGCATTGAGCAGCTACTCGGTCAGCCGCATCTCCACGATGACTTCCGGCCCATCCTTGCCTATGCCTGCAACTACTCGCAAGTCGCTGAGCAGTCTTCAGAAGCTTTGGTGTCATGCATCATCGCATGGTCGGCCGCATCGACAAGCGAAATGGCTCAGAGAGACGACGCTGGAGGCTGGCTGTTGGAAGCTGCTCGTGCCGTGGCCAAATCGTCTCCAGTCGCTACGTCCGCCATAGTGCTCCTATGGCCGGTTCAAGTCACGTCGACAGAGCTGGTCGCAATTGAAGACCTCATCGACGTTGATACCTTGTCTTTCGCCCTCGACGCTTGTCCACGCATGTCGCTCCAGATGGCATCACTGCTCCGCATTCGAGCCTTGCTCAGGAGAGCGGACAAGTCTCAGCTCTGTGCTTTCTGTCGCAGATCCGCATGGAAGCTGTTGGAACGCACGGCTGACTGTCGATCCGCCACGTCCAATCGCTCGAGTGCCGAGGCGCAAAGCGATGTGCTGAGCGATATCTTTGCAATCGTCATGAGCAGCGGGGAGGCCGCCTTGATCGAGCGGAAGGGACGCCGCGGGATGGGTCAAGGTGATCGGACGCCCGCAGAGACGTTCCTCGGCACCGTCGACACAAGTCAGATCAGCACTCTGTCTGCCGCAGCAATCCTCGCGATCCATCAGCTTGCGCAAGATCTGCCCCTGCAACAAAGTTACCAAGCCTTCGAAACATTGCGGAACATTGCGGCAGCCACCCAGAGTAGTCTCACAGAGGCTCATTCCACCAAGATGCCCACCACAATCAAGCAAGAGCTTGATCGAATCAGCCCAGGAATCAGCCCACTGGTGCCAGGCGGAACACCTCCTCATGCTGACGACCTGCTAGACCCCGACCTGCTAGATACATCGACCTCTTCGAGCCGTTGGATCTGCAGTGTTGCCTCTTTGCTATGTGATCTGCTCTTTGCCGCGCGACGACAGCCCATCTTCCGTCCCATCGGGTTGTTCGTGTCGACAACCGCCGAGGCCGCACGCGCCCTTTTCCCCATTCTACTCCTCTGCTTTACAAGCACCGACATCGAGCTGGGTACCCTGTCACCGCCTCGATCCAATAGCAAGAAGCGTGTCTCAGGAAGGCAGTCGCAACCGCAAGAACAAGGACACGTACGCGAATTTTGTTGTGCAGCGGTGGCGAAACACTTCGAGCAGGTGCTTGAATCAAGCACTTCCGACCCTGCATGCAGCGAGATCATTGTGAAGGCTCTCTTGGCGGTGAGGTCATTCCGGCCGATGCAAGAGGAGCCAGACACTGTCTGCTACTGGTACAACGTCGACACCAACCTACTCGCGCAGCGATGCATCACCTGTGGCATGTTCTCGGCGGCCATCTTCTTTGTTGAGCATGGCGCATGGCAGCAGGGCGAGAGCCCAGCATCTGGCGCACCTTCAGTCCGGACGAGGACGAACCTGCTCCATCAGGCGTACATGAACATCGACGATCCGGATGCGTTCTATGGAATCACAGATGGAGATGTGAGAGAATTGCTTCTCAAGCGGCTGCATCACGAAGGACAGTGGCTGAGGGCCTTTCAATATCACGCCGCTGACTTCGAGGCTTCGAGCTCGGACGGTGTGCGTCGACTCGGCTCTGAAGGTCAGTCGCTTCGTCAGAGCCTTTCGTCTCTGGGCTTCAAACGCCTGTTCGAGAGCGTCGGTCCGCGGTCAGAGGCTGGGCTCAGCCTGTCCATCATACCCACATCATATTACGGTCTGGACGCCGCCGGCTGGGACTTACCGAAAGCTGGAAGCGCGGTGCCCAGCAAAGGCCGTAACCTCGACACTGTGCTTCAGGCATTACGACAGCTCGGCGCAGAACAAGATGCGGATAAGGCCTTGTCGGTAGCCATCCCGTCGCAACTGCAGGCGTTGTGCTCGACGCCCCTTGAGAGCATTGCAGCCATGCGGGCTATTGAGGGCGAACTCCTATCATTGGGTCAAGTCAAAGACTGGCGCAAGGCTTGTGCATCGCTCGGACCGAATGAGGCAGTTGCGCATCTTCGTGCTACCTGGACACGCGTAGACACCGACCATCACTTTGACGTGACGGAAAAGGTGCTCAACACACGTCAGGCGGTGCTGCAGGCGGCGCGACAGCAGATGTCTTTGGGGCAGATTGGCGATACTCTAGATGGATCGGCAGCAGAAGCTGGAAAAGTGGAGCGTTCGCTGTTGGTCCTGCTCAGTCGACAGGCTCGCGAGCATGAAAAGCTGCAGAAAGCTATCAATGCGACGGCGAGAGCAGAGAGGATCGAGAGCGTGATTGACGATAGGACCAACATAGCACGAGAAGAGTTTGCGGCTGTGCTATGGGAACAGAACGAGCACTCGCCCGCCATTCAGCTCCTCTCACAGATCGTTGACGATCTTAGTGTCAAGATCAGCTCTCCCGCTCCACAGAAGCGTCGGGGCGCACGATTGCTGGCGTTGCTGGCACAGTGGCGTGCTACTGCCCGTTCACAGCACCCTAGAGAGATCGATCGGGCCCTGTTCGACCCGGCTCTTAAGCTCATTGCCACGTCGTCCGCTTCCGAGACGGCAACAACGTTGGGAGACCCAGCTGCAGCAGAAGAGCAGAGTGAGATCGCTTACCGATGGGCAAGATTTGCAGAGGAGCACCATCGCGGGTCTGATCTGGCCGAAATCACACGTCTTCGCCTCTACATTGACCGACGAAGCGAGGAGATTGCACAGAATCAACGCGAGTGCGAACGGACGACCTCCAGAACGGAGCGTGGCAAGCTGCTCCAATTCCAGCGGCAGGCAGAAAAGATGCTTCGTCAGGACCAGACTCGTCTGACGGAGCTCGAGGCATCGAGAACCCACTTCTTGCACCGCAGTGTGGCCATGTATGCTAGAGCACTGGCGTCGGCCGACATCCACGATGATGCGGTCGCTCGACTCATCTCGCTCTGGTTCGAGAACGCAGCCGACGCCAGTCTCAACCGTCTGTTGACCACCTCCTTGACCTCGATCCCATCGCGCAAATTCGTTGCACTGATGCACCAGTTGTCGGCTCGATTGACGGAAGTATCAGATTCCAACGATAGTATGGCGCCCTTCCAAAAGAATCTGGCGCAGTTGCTGCTGCGCATGTGTCAGGATCATCCGTTCCACTGCCTCTACGCCATCTTTGCCCTGATCAAGACAGGTGCCGACGACAAAGCGGCCACGCAGCGTCCCAGCCCAAGAAACTCTCTGGCCCCATCAGACAACCTGTCTTCGTCGCCTTCACCTCAGGTTTTGCGGTCAACCGCTGCAGAGAAGATCTGGAATCACATCAAGCGACGTCCCGCGCTCAACAAGAGGATCAAGGCATTCGAGGAGCTATGCTTGGCCTATGTGGAGTGGGCCGAATACGATCTCACTTCGCGTCCCGATCGCTACTTCCAGAGCAGTGGAAGCATCAAGAAGGGAGCGCTACGCATGCCACCTTCAGGCGAATTGAGGTTGGCACGCATGCGAAACGTAGATGTGCCTGTGGCTACTGGGCGTCTCGAGATCGATCCAACGTGCCGATACGAAAGCTTTATCTCAATTGCAAGGTACAGCGACACGTTTACGACGGCTGGGGGTCTTCACTTGCCTAAGATTAGTGAGTGCGTTGGTAGCGACGGCAAGCGTTACAAGCAACTCTTCAAGCGTGACGACGATTTGCGGCAAGACGCCGTGATGCAGCAGGTGTTCCGCGTGGTCAACGAGCTCCTTCACGCCGATCGACGCACTCGAGAGCGTCACCTTACCATTCGAACCTACACCGTGCTGCCGCTTGGTCCACAGTGTGGCATGCTCGAGTTTGTCACCAACACGGTGCCACTGGGAGAGGTTCTGCTTGCACTGCACGAGAAATATCGAGGCAACGACCTTACGCCAACCCAGGCGAGGGCCAAGATCCGAGATGCGCAGAGTCTGCCCGCCGAGGTCAAGCTCGAAGCCTTCTTGGACGTGTGCGAAGGGATGCGTCCCGCCTTGCACTACTTTTTCAGTGATGCACAGAGGATGCCAAGGGAGTGGTACGAGACGCGGTTGCGCTATACTCGGAGCGTCAGCACCAACTCGATTGTGGGGCACACGCTGGGGCTCGGTGATCGACACGTTTCCAACATCTTGCTTGACAATAAGAGCGGAGAGTTGGTGCACATTGATTTCGGTGTTGCTTTCGATCAAGGCAAACTGCTTCCAATTCCAGAGCTGGTGCCGTTCCGACTCACGCGCGACATTGTGGATGGCATGGGAATCAACGGCGTCGAAGGCACATTCCGACGTTGTTGCGAGGAGACACTGCGAGTGCTGCGAGCTCACCAGGATGTCATCAAGACAGTGCTCGAGGTGTTCCGACACGATCCACTGTTTGCCTGGACATCAAATCCAATCAAGGTGGTGCAGAGGCAGGCGGAAGACGAGTGCTCTTTGCCGGCTCCTAGCATTGAGCGATCAAGGGCTGTTGCGAGCGGTGAAGCCCGATCAACGCCTGCACCGACGCCGACACCAACACTGACCGATGGACGCGGAGCCAGCTCGCGGTCGACTACACCTTTGGGATTGCTGGGCGAGATTGCAGGAGGAATCGGTACAGACACGGCCGAGTTGAGCGCAGATCGTGCGATTACTTCAGTGATGGCCAAACTGTCATCTTCGCTGAGCATCGAATACACGGTCAACGATTTGATTCAGCAGGCGATGGATGCAGGCAACCTGTCCGCCATCTTTCATGGATGGCAGGCTGCGTTGTGAGCTCGAGATGTTCCCAGGCAGCCACGCGACCAAACAACAAGGGCAAGGAAAGCGGAAAGAAGATGTCATCGGAGTCGGCTACGGGGCGAGAGGCTCGGATCTGTTTTGGCGAGGTGAAGCCGATCTGGCATGCTCAATGCCTTTGTAATCAAACACGCAATCATAGAGATTATTTTGTCTCCCGACTTTGAACGATAGCATCGACGGTCGAGGTGTGACGTTGATCAGACGAGTGCAACGTTCGAAGCTGAAAAGAAGACAGCAGTGTGGAATGCGGGGGTAAACATCATCGGGTGTCAAGCATGGCAAGTTTGGCTAAGAAGATTCCGACGCAGAGATATGATAAGCAGCAACTGCATTCTATGGTACCGAATGACGTCCTTTGGGCACGCTGGTGTGAGACCCAAAAGCCGGTCGAGTGAAACACTGGGTCGGGGGAATGGCGGCAAACAAGATTAAAGCTCGTTTGAGAGGCGGGATGGAGAATTCTTCGATTTGTGGGGTTGCCTCCGAGACGGAGCGCGATGCTGGTTCCGAGGCAGCAATTGGCTGGACGTCACAGAGCCTCGTGCTTGCGAGTGAAGCCGGGCGCAGCCTCGATGGATGATGAGGTCAGAGCTCAATAGGGTCATGAGGAAGTTTCGGTTTGCAGAAGAGTGTTGCATGCAGGTACGGGCGCGACGCGTGAGCTCACGGAGCTTTTTGGAGGGGCTTTGCTCGACTTCCGGCATAGCTCTGCTCCGAGCAAGGCAGGGAACTTCGAGAGGTTGCTGGAGCGCTTGAGAAGGCAAAAGAAGTGGGATGTCAAATTGCGCGCTGTATTTGGACAAGGGTTTGATTACCAAATCAAATTTGTTTTACCATGTTAGGGCGGAGAGGTGGTAACCTGCTGACAACGACAGGCTGTTGTTTCACGTTCGAACCAAAGGATAGCGTGCGGCTGCGTCATCGAGGTGAAATTGGCAATTTGAGAGAATAGGGATCCGCACTTCGCATTCAACACTCCGCGCAAGTGCCAGTGTGACTGCACGAATTTAGGGCTGCCGGATTCTCTTGCGTCGGCTCCACACTATGACACCTTCGGCCACGATGCTCTTCGCTCTCTGCAGTCCAATCGTGAATGGTTCATTTTGCCCCTCTCATCTTGATTGACTTGCGTCGGTGTCGGATCGGATGTTGAGCAGTTCACTCTGGTGGAGTCTTGACGGAGTACTGTAGCTTCTTGAAAACAAAGCTGGTGTCGTCACAAACGAGCATGAAGAGCTGAGGTTGAAATTGACGAACAGAGCTCTCTTCTTGTGTGACGTTACGCCTCCCGCTGTGGCTCCTCGCTTAGAACGGCGCTGAGCATGGTTTTCAGACAAGGCTCGAATTCGGGCGCGCCTGACGGTGTTTCAAGAGAGAGAATTTGAGCGAGCGGAGAAAGCTGAGTGTGACGCCAGATCAAATCTCCATGAAAGCGGCATCCATGCAGAGACGCAGTCTAAATGCACAAGAACCTTTCAAACTCTTGTTTGTTCTTGGGACCGCGGATCCTTTGCTCCGCCGCTACTTCAGAGCAGTGTGTACTTTGCAGCAGCGGCTAACAAAACTGCGGTCACAAGCAAAGTGAAGCAGCCTTGCCACAGCAGCAGTGTGACTATGAAACCCTACACTTCGGCTCCCGTCACACAACTCTCTTTGCTCATCATTAATTTCCGTGCCTTGTGCTGCCACCGCTTGGCTCTTCGTCGATGCTATTCACAAAAGTTCGTGCAACATCCGCCCGTGATACGGCACTGCTGATGATGATGATGATGGTTGTGATAGTGAGAATAGGCGGTGGTGTGGTCGAATTCTCCGTTCGCTTGCAATCGCAACCTTTGGCGAGCTTGTCAATTTGCTCATCGTTCACCTGCCCGCCTGGCCTTGCCTTGTTCGCCTTCTTGCGTCTCCTCCAATGAATTGCTTTGCATCTGAAACCTGTTGCGGTTGCCTTGCGCCCTGAGACATGCTTTCCTCCACAGTCCTCCATCCTGGAGAGCCGCCTGCAGCTGACCAAGGTCCGCTCCGCCACACTGCCCTAGTGCCCTCAGAGAAGTGTCCGCCGTGGCAAACTGCTATCTGTCCTCGCCGTCAACCTGTCACTCCCAGATGATATATACAGCACGCGTCATTTGGTTTTCCAGATTTCACTATCACAAAATTCGCTCCCCCCCTGTGTCACTATACATGAATATTCCTACTCATCTCACAATACAACCTTGGCAGATTTTTTGTGAACACCTACTTTGATTGCTTGAGTGTAGAATCCACAAATCAGAACCTTGTTTGACCACCTTTGGCCTTAATTACAGCTTCCATCCTGCTGATCTGAGTGATATACATGCAGTTTTCTCTTGAGCAGTGAGTAGATGGTGTCTGGAGGGGCCAGATGATGTGCTAGATGATGCCATTTGATGCAAAATTGAGCGAGATATGCTGATTACAGGAGATGCTGGTGATGAGGGGATACCATGAATTTTCCAAGTCCAAGAAAATCTGCAAAACCAAATGACGCGTGCTGTACACCCCACACTCCTTCCTCACCTTTCTCCCCTTTCCACGACGACATACACATTCTTCACCATGTCTGCCGCAGTACACGACTATCCAAAGGGGGCCGGTCGCGCCCCTACCACACGCCCATCCATGGGTGATCAGAAGCTCACTGACACCAAGGGCCCCTCCATCGCACCCGACAACGCTTGCGACGAGCCATCACCATATACACCATATGGCTACGGCAAGAAGGCTATCGCTACCGACCCCGTCACTGGCGAGGGTTATGACAAGGTCTACGGTGTCCGACCCAAGACAACATGGCGCTTGAAGCCAGCAGCCGAGCGCAACCTGTGGGAGTTCATCGCTGCCATGGATTTGGCCCCCGATGTCTGCTATGCCAAGCGTGACACTTCGGAGAAGCTGCGTGGTCCTCCTCCCACCCAGCCTATCTGGAAGGAGAACGTCTTCATCCTCACCACCGCATCCCTTGCACCTCTCCTTCACACCGCTTGGAACACCGCTTTCCCCAACAACACCATGCACTGGGCCCCGGCCTGGGTCATGTACCACACATGCTTCATCCTCTTCGCCGTCGCAATGATCAAGCGACTTCACTGGTACATGGCTGAGTATGGCACACTCGACGAACAGAACCGTGGTCGTGACATGGTCGACGACAAGCACGTCAACCATCTCGGCCAGTCCATCTTCATCTACACCATCTTCCGTACTCTCGCTCCCTTCCTCCTCGCCTGGCGCGGTGACATGATCAACATCTGGTCTGGTCTCTCTTGGGCCACTCCCCTCAAGATCGGATGGTGGGAGATCGCTCTCGACTACTGGTTCTACCTCTACCACCGTTCATGCCACGAGTTCGATGCGCTTTGGTTCGTGCACCGAGCTCATCATGCTACAAAACACCCAACGCCCATTCTTTCCATCCTTGCCGACGATTATCAGGAGGTATTGGAAATCTTCATCGTTCCATTCCTTGCTACTTCCATCTCGCCCAAGATGAATTTCCTCGAGATGTGGCTCGTCGTTTGCTACACCCTCTACGTCGAGGCTCTCGGTCACTCTGGCATCAGGGCTTACTGGGCTCATCCCGTGCTTGGCAAAGTGCTAGCCCCTTTTGGAATGGAACTTACCGTCGAAGATCACTCCAACCATCACCTGTACGGCAAGGCTGGTATGAACTATGGAAAGCAGACCCGTGTCTGGGACAGGCTCTTCGGAACTGTTGACCCTCGTCGTGAGACCCAGGAGGTCGGCATCTTCGGTTCGTAGAGTGTGCATCCGTAGATCCAAATCAAACACAATCACCATCCTTCCATGCTTCATTTGTACGCTTAGTTTAGTCTCGGATAATCTCATTGTCGAAAACAGATCTTGCCATGCCATGTGTGTTGGTTGCACCGAAGCCGCTTTGAGACCGGTCATCGATAATCACCATTGCGTTTCGTTATATTACATTGATTCGCGTGAAGAGAGAATGGACTCTGCCGCAGGGCTGAGAATCTGCTCGCCGACGATGGAATCAGGCTTTCGGACCTGTTTATCGTCGTGGACCTCCGGCGCTGGTAGAGCGCAGATTGTCTGATACGTAACTTCGGGATATGCCTCGTTCAGTCGATGTGATGCGCCTGGCGCTAGAGCTTTGGGCGTTGTTGCTTTGCTGCGTTGTTGCGGTGTGCGAGTCTGATGCGAACGCGAACGCGAGCTCCGTCCGTAGGCGGACCCACGAGTAACGAAGTGTGCGTTCTGCTTTGTGCTGACGCGAGCTCCGTCCAGAAGCGGACTCGAATGGCGACGTCAAAGTATCGGCTTTGAAGAACGTTGCGCACTCTAAGAAGCGCGATGTGTTCAGGATAGGAGGTGGATGGAACCAGATTCAAGACGCGATCCGGCTCACGGTATGAGGCCAAGTAAGGTCCGCTCGTCGACAGAGTCGGATTGAGAGCTTTGCGATGGGCGATGGGCAGTAGGCAGTGTACAATCATGATATCAACAATCTTTTGCTAAGACCGGGATCGGGTGGCAGTCCCCGGTGTTCTTCTCTTGGACGATGTCGGTGCAGCCGCACTTGCTGCTGTTCTTTTACGCTTGGGCGTCTTGGAGTCGTCCTCAGCTGGAAGAGTGGCATCGGAAGCTTGCTCGGCGTCTGCAGCTATCGTCATTGCTCCAGAGGCTGTGGCGGAGGTGCTGTTTGCACCTGCAGCATTACGTTTGCTTTTGGCAATAATGCGATCCGCCTCCCAGTTGAGGTAGCCCTCACGACCGCGCTCCCAAGCTCTGACATCTGCGCCTACGCCATCGTCATCTCCTTCGCCATCGCCTGCATCCCGCTTGACGGGCTCGGCACCTGAATAGAGCGGTGCACCCAAGGGGTCGGCAGCACGAAGTTCTTGGAGCGCTTTGAGGAGTGGGATGGTGTCTGCTTTGAGCTTGCGCGCGTGCTGACCGAGGGTTTCTGTGAGGACAGGGACTGCTGGCTTGCCCTTGTCTGGAGTGGTGGAGACGTTGGCTTTGTCGTCGGCGTAGAGGACAGCTGCGAAACGCTCGGCAAGTTGAAGCATGCGGTTGAGACTTTCTTGTGTAGCGTTCTGCGCCAGGAGGAGCTTGTGCTGTGTTGCTCTCGCCTGTGATCCCAAGGGTCGGTGAAAAAGGGGGTCAGTATCGGAAATGGTGAGGCGGCATTTGTGAAAGGACTGATACTTACTGCAGCGATTTGGCGCTTGAGTGAATCCTCGGTCTCTCCAAGCTGGTAGCTTCTTTCGTTAGCACTGAGATTGGACGAAGCTCCAACGAGACTCTTGCGCGCTGGCTTGGGCTGCGATTTGGACGCTCCAGCCGACTGTTGCGTTCGTAGATCCAAGCCACGATGATGATCGAGGGTCATGTACTTGGCCTGTCGGGAGCGAATGCCAAAGACGGAACGGAAGCAGTAGAGCTCGAAAGTGTCGAGAGTGTGGTCCAACGCATTCTCCATCAGCGTCAGGATTCCATGAATGCCTTGCTCTGCCTCGAGCTCGCCACCATCGACATCCTTGAGCAGATCCACGACGACATTCTCGAACTCGGTGGCGATGCTGTAAAGATGCTCGTTGGATAGGTAGACGAGCGCATCGATGAAGGATTTTGGGTTGTAGCCAAAGTGCTCGGTGAGGAGTTCGAGATGCGCATCAGTGGAGGCTTCTTCCTTCTTGTCTGATTGAGAGGCAGATGCCGATGGCTGCTTTTTTGTCGTTGTCGATGGACCTGCTTCTGCGGTTGCTGGCGTTGCTGCTGCTGCTGTTGTTGTTGCTGCTGAAGAGGAAGGCGCTATTGTTGCTGTTTTCTCGTTGGTCTCAGCTGGCTCGGTCGATGCAGACGCCGTTGCCGTTGCGGCTTGGGAGGATCTCCGCGCCGAAGGCATTGTGTACGATCTGTGTCCTAGCCTTTGTGCAGACTGAGATAAAGGGTATATGCTCGGTGGTGATGACCACCGGATGGATGGCTAAGCGCGAGGAGACGGAAGGGATAAGGAGAAGAACAACACTGAAAGGGATTGCGCAGATGCAGGGTTGCATACCAACAACTGAGAAATGCTTTGGAGAGTCGCGTCTCGAAACACGCGTGCGGAGCTGACTGTTGTTACGTCGCAGCTTGTTCACATTTCAGCAGTTTGGAATCCAAAGTCGATCACTCCACATTGACACCACAAAGCGCTCACAAACTGGCAGTGAGAGAGAGAGGTTGCGCAAGTGCCACCTTGTTGAAGAATTACGACACTTTACCATTCAGTCCAACCAACACTTTTGCAACCACCTCTCTTCCACTCTCCACAACCTCATCAGCTTGCTACGCTTGCCCGGTCTTTCCTCGCTAGCAGCGCTACCACCATCGTCCCCGTCGAAACACCCGCAACAAGTCTCTCAACGCAAGTGACGCAGTCTCGGACCTCCTGAACTCAGCACTTCACGGTCACTGCCCGCATCCCTTTATACTGTAGCCAGCTACGAACCGCACCAGCAACCTCGCTTCGAGCCTAACGATCTTTGCATCCTACGATCGCGCGATCATTTGTCACTTCCGCACAATCGTCACCTTTTGAATACTAGTCAAGATGGAGTGCTCTTTCGGTATCACCGGTAAGGGCTATACCATCATCGCCTCGGACTCTAATGCAGCCCGTTCCATCGTCAAGATGAAGTCCGACGTCGACAAACAGAAGGTGCTTAGCGATCATCTCGTCATGACATTCTCGGGAGAGCCAGGCGACACTCTGCAGTTCTCCGAATGGATCGAGCGCAACAGCAGACTATACAGCATCAGGTGAGTTCTACATTGCGCTTCCGCAGCTTCACATTGCATCGACTCAGCCATCTTGCGCAAAGTAAAGATTACGATTGCTCACAACTCTCTTTCCGCATCTGTATCCATTGTCTTTCCGCTATCGTCCTTATACTGTCGCTGCCGCCGTCATTGTCGTCACCACCTTCCTCGCATCGACCACCACCACCACTTCGCAAATGCCTCTCCCACCAACACCCGCACACTGCTATCACACTTGCCATCATCACCTCACCCTTGCCACGACTCAACAGGAACCACGTCGAATTGAGACCAAAGTCCGCGGCATCATGGATTCGTAAGGAGCTCGCCGAGTCATTGCGATCGAGGAACCCTTACCAGGTCAACCTCCTTCTCGGTGGCTTTGATCTGCCAAGCTCTGAACCCGCCTTGTACTGGATCGACTATCTCGGAACGCTTGCAACCGTCCCCTTCGCTGCGCATGGATACGGTGCCTTCTTCGCCATGTCCACCCTTGATCGATATCACCGACCAGACATGTCGCTTGAGGAAGGTCTCGACTTGCTGCGCCGCTGCATTAACGAGCTCAAGCAGCGCTTCATCGTCGATCTCGGCACCTTCACCGTCCGTGTCATCGACCGCGAAGGCGCCCGCACTGTCCAGCTTTAGGCTGCCGACTCGGCCTCGCCTCATGTCATGTCGACACAAGGAGCATCACTTGCTCTTCTTCGCAAACATAGCTTCACATTGTAATTGTATTCCAGATTAAACCTACATGCACTTCTTTGCTTTTTGTTACCACCAACCTCTCTTACCCGCAATGTCCCTCCAGCCCTGGCTTCTCGAACATTGCTTTCCTCGCCACGAATACGTCCTGTACATTGACGAAAGGATGAAGACCAGAGAGTACAAGACGTCTATGGAGAGCAAGCGCAGGCACAATCGCACACGACGCCTACGCATCTATGATTGAGCTGCAGCGACCATGACCGATATGCATGCCATCTCTCAGCAATCCCACGTCGAGTCGACTCCTCGGGCGTTACAAGTGTCACGAAAGACCCTGAGCAATCAAGCGTATCACCGATACCCAAACGTCTGAGGCTCACAGCCTAAATTGGTATTCTATTCGAGTCTTGGGATTATTCGTAGCCTTCGTCATCGTCGTCGTCGCCGTCGGCGCTGTTATCATTGTCGTCGTTGCTGTCGTCGTCCACATAGTCAAAGGACTCGGTGGCGATCAACTCTTCATCGTCTTCACCGCCGCCACCGTCGCCATCAAGACGTGTCTGCCGTCCGTCGTCATCTTCTGCACTCTCCTCGTCATCGCCATCTTCATTCGAGCCAGGCGGAGATGGAGGGTCAGGCGAAGTCATCGAATTCAAACTGCAGACAGAGGTTCGAAGGGAGAGAAAGGAGGGAATGCTAGTGAGCCACCAGCGAATCAGCGCTTGCTCCGGACCCCAGAGAGTTTCCACGCCTCCGCTGACATCCACGTCGAGTCAAGGCTGCCACCGGACAATACTGCCAGCGGGCAACTGCAGCCTGCAGGCAGAGAGCGGACATTTGGACGGCGCAGTCGCCTCCTCGGTGAACAGAACGGGATCATACTTACATGCGAACGAGTGGTTCTGATATCTTTGCCACCTCAACCAGGCGTTGTCGAAAGTCCTTCCGCAAGACCTCGGTGTCGGGAAAGCTTAGGAATGGGCAAAGGGTAAGGGAATGATAGAGAAGGTCAGCGCGAGAACTTTCGCACGAGCATGAGGTAGAGTCTATCTGGGCCAAAGTCTGGCGCATGCCACCTCTTAGCCTCTTGTCACTGGGCATCGTTGCTACTCACTTGTGTATGACGCAGAAGCTGCGAAGCTTGAGCCAGTCGATGTCTTTGTGTGTCTTGTCGACACCAGCGATCTTCGGCGCCACTTTCAGTTGGTCGTCGCCGCCCCAAAGGTTGCAGCGCTGTTGGACTTGGGCGCTCTTGGCCTTGGCCTTTGTCTTCCCCTTCTCCTTATCGCCCTTTGGTGCGCCGAACCATTTGACCAACGCTGGCTCTCTTACCGCTGCCTTCAACGCCTGCGCTTCACGAGTGTTGTCGAGGATGTGTTGTCGGATGGTCGCCAGGTCCTCCCTCTCCGGTTGCCAGCGGCCTGCGGCGAAGAAGCTTCTCCCACCCGGCTTGATGAGGACATGATAGCCTGCGAACGGCCCCTTTCTTCCACCTCGCGAGAACGACGCCATCAAGTTTGTCTTGTAGGGCGTCTTGTCGTTGGAGAAGCGGACGTCTCGGTAGATCCTATACACAAGATCCTTGGTTGGCAGCCATGGCACCGTGTCGTCGACCTTTTCCATGATATCGTTCAGCACAGCCTCGGTGAACTCGGTGAAGTTTTTCCAGCAGTAGCGGTACACTGCATCGTGCCGAGCGAACCAATCTCTTTCGTTGTTAGCCTGCAGATCCACGAGAAACTTGAGCACATTCGGGCTGAGCTCTCCACGGGCGACATGCCCGCTTTGTGGTGGACCAACGAGCTTTGCAACAACTCTTGTCACTCCTGGCTCCCAGTTATCTCCTGTGCTGGTCGGTGCTGCGCGCTTGGACGGAGTCGAGGTGCTCTTCTTTCGCCGCTTGGCAGGTCTGTCTTCTTGTTCGTCTTGTTCGCTTGCATTTTCGGATGAGGCGTTTTGGGACACATCATCAGCACTGGTCGAGCCTCGGTCCTCAACCTGGAACTCATCCTCGTCCGAATCCTCGCGGTAGCTAAGACGTTTGCCTGTCGAGGCTCTTGCAGATCGTCGAGAGCTCATTTGGGCTCACTTACTCGGCCGTCGAGCCTGATGTTGACGTGCGTCTGCGTCAATGATACCCTGAGCCCAGGAGAACAAGGTTTGGTGGGGAGCAGAACGCTCAGGATGATTTGGTCGATTGGTCCAAGATAGCAGAGAAGCAACTAACCTAAGGCTCTGCGCCTGCAAACCTCCACTTGGAGCCCGACGGCAATACAGTAAATGTAACGAGAAAAAGAGGCAAAAAAAAGGTGATTTCTCAGAAGCCCGAAAAAGTCTCGGTTGAAAATAAGGTCAAGAAAATCGACCAGCACTGGTCCCGTGCCCGAAAGCAACAAGATGAGTTCCTCTCTCGCTGGCACTGAACAATTCTTCCAGATCAATGCGAGCAGCAAGCCACACGAGCAAGGTTAGGTTGGGCGATCTCATTTGGCGGCCGGCCGCTGACTTTGAGGTTATCACTCGGTCTGAGAAGGAAGAAGAAGAAAGGCAAGTGCGTGGGAAAGCCTCCGCGGTGGACAGGGTCCAGATGCATGACAGCTCTGTTTGTTTGTTTTTTTGCGCGCACTTGCAGGATTGTCCACCTGTCAAAGCCTTAATTACCCGTATTTCCTCCCACTCCTTCTACCACCATCAACATCCGTGCTTTCATTCCAATCCCTCGCCCACACAGCCTCTCGCCGGCTCCTCACCACACATTCGACGAACAATCAACGCTCACTCGTCAGCGCAAGACCCGACTTCACCGACCCAGCGCCGTCCTGGAACCTTAGCACCCTTTCGAACACATACCTAACGCAGCAAGACGCAGCGCCCTACTCGAGACGTAGGCAGATTTGACTTAGATCTAACGACTTACTCGATCAAGTCTAGCACACAGCCAGCACAACGACTCAGCGCATCGATTCAGCAGTCCGTCCACTCTCTTTCGACGTCAAATCAGAGCACCAACCTCCGCTCGACCAGACACGCAGCGACACCAATCGATTCGGCCTTGACCGGTTCACCAGCGTCGCAGGCATCACCACAGCACCCGCTTCCGCCACTTCATTTGCGTGCAGGTGCGCCATACAAGGCTATCGATCAAAAGCGTGTATAGCGTGAGGTTCTCGACGACCACTCCCCCCTTTCTCTCTTCTCTTTCCCCCTCTTACTTCTACACCTCCGAGCACGGAACATCGCCCACGCACTCGGCCGCTGACCCTGCTCAACACCTTCACGGCTCAAGGACTTGCCTTCATCGTATTTAAACTCGTATCTGACCATAGCATCCACGTCTCACATCGCCCGACCTGCAATACCGCTCCTTCATCCTCAGTCCGCACCTCTGAATCCTCCCGGAACCTCTCTGGCACTTCTGCTCTCCCAGGCGTCTAAATACTCTGATTCTATCTTTCGTTCTTACATTCTCGTAAGTTGTGTTACCTGCTACAGCGCCATTCAAGTGGAATCGCATCTAACCCCCATTCCCTCGTCTCCGCATCGTGGCTTCCTGACACAAGACGTCTGATTCATCGGCAAACACCTCGATTGGTACCTATTGCGCTCTCATTCCGTCCATCCACGCAGTAAGTCTCTCCGAACACGACTCGCATCGATGTTGGAAGCACCACTAACACTTTGCTTCCCTCCTTACCACCGAGCTCTTTCATTTGTTTCATCTTCCGATATCCCAAAGCCTTGCTCCCAGTTCTTTTCTTTGCGGGGCAGGTAATTGAAGACCAAAGGTGACAGTGCTCCATGATCCAATCACTGACGTATCTTCCTTCCGTCTCCTCTATTCATCAACAGCTTGCTTTGAACCATGGTCGCTGGACGTGGAGGTGCCCAGCAGGCGCTGACTCTTTACGGCGCCGCGCCGAGGCCCGATGGCGGCAACAAGCAAGGTCGTCCGATCCAGCTCACCACCAATCTCTTCAAGATCAACATGGCACTCAAGGGGCTCGAGAACGTCCAGCTTCTCGCCGTCGAGATCACACCTATCGAGGAACCTGGCTCAGCTCGTCGTCCTGGTGCTCTCGAATCCCTACCCGTCCGCATCAACCGCCAAGTGCTTGAGCACGCTATGCAGACCGGTGCTCAGGCCGGTACCAACGGTCTTACCCAAGACTTTGCTCGCTACCTCGCTTACGACGGTCGAGCGCTCGCCTTCACCAAGATCCCTTTGCCTGCCGATCCCCTCGAGCTGGAGGTCAACCTGCCTCCAAAGGCCGACCTACCCCCCGTTCCTGGCGCTCCCGGCGCCGTAGCACCTTCTCGTGCCGCTGCTCCTGCAGCTGGTGGTCGTGACTCCAATCGGCGCTTCAGGGTCAAGCTTGCATCCGCCCGCAAAATCGATTTCGGTCTCATTCTCGATGCCTGTCGCGGCGATCGACGCGCGATCATGGCTCAGGCCGCCAATCCCGCCGAGTTGATTCAGGACGGACTACAGGCACTCGACGTTGTTTTCCGCTCCTTGCTTCACACTCGATTCGTCTCCGGCACCACTCAAGCTGCGCAACGCAAGTTTTACGATCCCTCCAAGGCCATCCCAATAAGCCAAGGTGCGGAGATCTGGCCCGGCTTCTTCCAGTCGGCTCGCCCTTGTGCTGCGGGCACGGTGGTCAATCTCGATCCCTGCTTCTCTGCTTTTGTTGGCGGTGGCGCATTCATAGAGGTCGCCGCCAAGCTTCTCAATCTCGGCGGTGGCGGTGGAGGCGACTTTGGAGGACGTGGTGGTCGTGGCGGACGTGGTGGACGAGGTGGTCGCGGTGGTTTCCGTGGTGGCCGAGGCGGTTATGGTGGCGACTCTGGCGCAGGTGGTCCTCCTGGTGGCGGTGCTACCCTCACTTCGCTCACTCAGCAAGATCAACGACAGCTTCGATTGCGCCTCAAAAACATTCAGATCCGAGTCACCCACCGTCCAACCAACAAGCTCGAGTCCTTCCAGGGCTTCACCCCCCGATCGGCGGAAGAGACCATGTTCGAGACGAAGGAGGGCAAGAGCTACAGCATCGCTCAATACTTCCTCGAGAAGTATAACCTCCGTCTTCGCTTCCCTCGTCTTCCCTGCGTTCGCATTGGCGCTCAGAAGTCTGCCGTCCCGATGGAGTTTTGCATGATCGTTCCTCAGGGGCCGATCCCTGCCACGAGCCTAACGCCAATGCAGTCGGCCGATCAAATCAAGGTCTCGGCCATGCGTCCTTCCGACCGCAAGCGCCGCGTCGATGACATCCGCCGCGAGGTTGGCTACGAGAACAACCCTATGCTTCGAGGTTGGGGTATCACCGTCGACCAGCAACCTCTGGCAACTGAGGGTCGAGTCATCGCTGCTCCTGAGGTCGCCTATGCGGCAGGCTCGCAGCGTCCCCGTGTGGGTTTCGGCTCCTGGAATCTCGTTGGCGCCAAGTTCGTTACACCCGGCGCCGAGCTCATCACCTGCGGTGTTATCGACTACAGCAATGCTCCTCTGGGCGCCACTCAGGCGTTCGTCGCTGCTCAACTTGACGCCTGCAAGAAGCTCGGCCTCCGCATCCGCAACGACCGACCTCAGATTGTCAAGCAACGTCCCGATCCTATGATGATCAAGCAGCATATGAGCGAGCTGGGGCGATCTGCGTTCGCCGAGGCCAAGCAAAGGCTGGGGCCCGCCAAGAAACCTCCCCCGCCGCAGCTCTTCTTTATCATTCTCGACCAACTAGATCAGGGCTTTTACAACTCCGTCAAGAGAGCCGCCGCCCTCGAGCTCAGCACCCCCGTCGCTACTCAATGCGTCAATGCTCGCAAGGCCTTTAACGAGCGTGGTCAAGCTCAGTACGTCGCCAACGTCGCCATGAAGATCAACGTGAAGCTTGGCGGTACCAACCACGTCGTTGCTGGCGAGCGCGACTTGCCTCGCTTTGGCAATCAGACGATGCTCATCGGCGCCGATGTGACTCATCCCGGTCCTGGCTCGGACAAGCCCTCGATCGCCGGCTCTGTTGCAACCATCGACGGTGGCGCTAGGCGATACTCGAGCGAGCTACGAAAGCAGACGAACCCTCGTGGCGGAGCGGCGCAAGAGGTCATGCTTCACTCGAAGGGCATGATGCTGGGGCACTTGAAGAAGTGGCAGGCCGCCAACCAGGGTCGTTTGCCTGATTCGATCGTCTTCTTCCGCGATGGCGTGTCCGAAGGTCAGTATCAGGCCGTTCTGGACCACGAGCTCAAGGCGATCAAAGACGCTAGTCGCGAGATCCGCCCCGACGCCAAAATCAAAGTCACATTCATCGTCTGCGGCAAAGGCCACCACGTCCGTTTCTTCCCGAAGAACGAGCAGGATGTGTCTGGCGATCGATCCGGCAACCTTCCGCCTGGTACGTGCGTCGACAAAGATATCGTCTCTCCCTTCGGCTTTGACTTCTACCTGCAGTCGCAGGCCGGTCTGGTTGGCACCGCTCGTCCTTGCCACTACGTTGTGTTGCGCAACGAGATGGAGTTCTCTAGCGAGCACCTTATCCGGTGCATTAATTCCCTCTGCTATACCTACTGCCGCGCAACTCGATCGGTCTCTCTCGTCCCCCCCGCCTACTACGCCGATATCCTCTGCGAGAAGGCTCGAGCCTTCGTGTACGGCCCAGATGATGGCGAAACTGTCGCCTCTTCAGAGAAGGGCGAAGGCGAGCGCGAAGTGGTGGAGATTGGGGAAGTCGAGGCAGGCTCGATAATGATGCACTTCGCCAAGTCTCCGACCTTCAGTGACTGCTTGTGGTATATGTAGGCGTCATTTCCTCATCGTTCTGACAAGCTCCGGTCCCTAGTCTCGTCATCTTCCAAGGTTTCGTTGCTACGCTTTGCATGTCATGTCCTGTTCCTCAATGAGAGCAGGTTGACCCGGGAGACAGATCCGCGGAAAATCCGTTGTAAATCTTCATATTGGCGTGCGAAGTCGAGACTGTGACGTGAGACGTGACGTTATGTATGTGATCAAAGTGGGTTGACGGAGCAGCTGGCTCACAGGATGCTCAGCACGAAAGACCTGAGGTGAGGGGAACAAAAGGTCATTATTGTCGTTGCACTGGGACCGAAAGCATGTTTGAAGGGGTTGAGAAGCGATAGAAGACGACGGACGAGCAGCATGCTGCGGCGTCAAGTAATCTACACAGCTTGATGCTACCACTGACAACTGAAGCGAGAAGGAGACTGATGCGTATTGACGGTCCTTGCGGAGACTTGCACGCGTTAGCTGATCCACAGAGCGAGATCCAGCCAATTTTCCCTGTGGCCTATTTTCGGCAAGTCCGCGCCAAGGGCCCGTTCGCCTAACATTTCTCTGCAATCGATCCGCAACCTCATCTTTCTTCCCGCCCACATCCACCTCCTTCTCCGTTTCGCCAGCAGTCTCAGCAAACCATGGTTCAGCATTGATCGGACGCACAGCAACCTGCCAACCGAACGACCCATTGTCGTCTTCACTCGTCTCGCTGACTTAGGTAGCCCAGCGCCGAAACCTCCACCTCGACGACGGGCGCAACCCACGGACAACGGGCGAGCAAACGACTTCCATCAGCAACTGCACCGGCACCAGCTGACATCCTTCCAGTGGAGTCCGACGCCCGACATCCACCAGCATCTGATTCACAACACCGCCATGACAACCTCAACAACCACATCAATGTCTCAGAGGGATGCGCGCGCCGCCACGCTGCTCGAGCAGGGGCGCAGACAAAAGGCAGAACTCGATCGTATGGTCAAGTCAAGCTTTGCACACACATCCTCATCCTCGTCTACTAGCACCACGTCTCGAGCCGGCAGGATGCACCCCAAGGACGCAAGCGCCAAGTTGCTAGATGCGGAGATTGACTTTGCGCGCAGGAATCTTCGCAACACATGGCTCAATCTTCTCTTCACCTGCACCTTTACACGCGAGGCACAATCCGTTGATGGCTACATCTGGAACGACACATCGTACAGCCTCATCTCTGCCTACCGTTCCTATATCTCGTCAGCGCAAAAGTCGGTCGATCCAACTGTCCAGGCACCAGGTCGACGCGGCAAGACGGCTCAAGATGCAGCGCGCGTCAAGTCAGAGTATCGCAAGTTCCTGCTGGATGAAGAGCTCTTCTGGCATGAGCTGGTGGGCAGACTCGTTCGTATCTTCTCGCTCGATGAGGCACGCTCCAACCTCGAGGTGTTGGGCATTGACGCCGACAACGACGGCGATACCTCTGTTTCATCATCTCTGCCAACCGATTCCTACGCCTCGAGAGCGACACGGCAGGCCAACGAACCCGACGAGACTCTGTCACAAGCAGCACTTCTTCCTGCCAAGCGTACCCACCTTATCACATTGCTGCACAAGTTCCTCATCTTCTGCGGTGACCTCGCCAGGTACCGCGAAATGTCGTCCCACGATCACGAGAACGATTCACATGGCAGCAAAAAGAGCAAGAACTTGCCCAAGTACGACTTCAGCCGTGCCTCTGCCTTCTACGAACAGGCGCGCCTCATCTTGCCAGACCAAGGCAACCCTTCTAATCAACTTGCTGTGGTCTCGACCTACAAGGGTGACACATTCGGCTCTCTCTACTACTACTACCGAGCGCTTTGCGTCAAGACACCGTTTGCGAAAGCAAAGATCAACCTCGAGAAGTTGCTTGCAAAACCAACTTCGGCTTACCTCGAGGGAGCCGCACGCTCGTCTGACGGTGCCAGCCCGACATGGGATACAGCCAAGGACAGGCAGGCGCGGGAATCGCAGCTAGTAGCCCGGTTGTCGAGCAATGTGGAGGAGGCGCAGCAGCTGGCAGACGCATGGACCAAGCAGGTAGTCATTCTGCACGGTCTCTTCTATCGACGCAACCATCTCGACCACATCATGTATCTGTCTCGCTCAGTATTGGCCACCTTCTCGACCTTGATACGAGCTAGGGCGTTGCGTGCCGATCAGATTGTTCAGTTTCTCGTCACGGCGCTGTGTGCGTCATGGACCACCCGACTTTGGCGCAGCGCTCCCACCTCGTCCACCAGAGACTCACCACGACCCTCCTCTGATGGCTCAGAGGACCGACACCGACCTCGAGCAATTCGCGGCGAACGATCCTCCAAGAAGCGCGCACCCTCCCCAGAGACAGGCCGATGCGTCGAGTTCCAGGTCACCGCCCATGTGCTGGGTGTATTCCGCGAATTGGCAGCAGTGGGCACATCCGAGACTCGAAATACCATCGAAGCCAACAAGGAGCTAGAGATGGCGCTGCAGCAGGTGGACGGACAGTCGAACCCTATCCGTAACCTCACCGCTGTGGTGCGTAGAACATTGCCAGCGTTGCGCATTGTGACCAAATGGACCAAGACGCATCTCGAGTACATGCAGCGCATCGAGAAGCGTGCACGAGATGCCATGGAGCAGTCCGGTGAGACTGATCCTGTGGTGGTGCGATCCGATATGGAAGTGCGACCCGACTCGGAACGCCCACATCCTCACCTTGTCGCGTATGCCGACACACTCGAATCGATGGACAGATGCTGGTCGCAGTATGTTGATCTTATTAACAGTCTTCGATATGCATTCCCATTCGATTCGCTTCCCAACATTGGCAAAGTTGGTGCGGTGGGCGCGCCTGCCTTGTGTCTGGAAGAGGACTCTGACATGCGTGGCTTTGCACCTACGCGCAAAGCAACACAGTCGACGATCCCAGGCGGCACCACGATCAGCGTTGGAATGGGAGAGGCATGTGCCAACATTGAGGCGGTGAGGCCAAGCCAAGTGCATCCGAACGAGGAGCAGCTGATGCGAATCGCTGATCTTATGATCGATGCCAAGGTAGTTGCCGAGTCGGATGCCAGCCTCATTCACTTTGACGACACCAACAACGTCTTTGTCTACGAGAAGAAGGCCGGTAGTTCGGCGCAGACGGGCGCAAGGTCTGCTGCAGCCACGGCCGCTGCAGCACTAGCAGATCAGACTTCGGGGAACACGAGTCGACCTGAGTCGTTGGATGATCCGGTAGAGGCGGCGATGCGTGCGGCGATGGCACATGCTGAAGGGTCCAAGATTGAAGGTGGAGCTGATGTTGACTCGGTTGAGCAGTCGATGCGTGGTGTGCAAGTACGAGACACTGGAGCAGCGGGAGAACAGCTACTGGTACCATCGCAAGTCAAATCAAAGACGCTCAAGAACAAGGATGATTTGGCGCGCCAACTGTTTGCCGCCTATCCTATTCCATCGCAGGGTCCACTTGGCGCAGGACCAAGTCATATGACGCCTTCAAACTCCAACTCCTCCGCCTCGCCGCTCGGAGGTGGAGCTGGCGGCAATCAGCATGCTTTGCTACAGATGCTTTCGCAACAATCCGGCGCAGGTCATGGAGGTACCAATCAGAGCAGCAACAACAGCCATCGTGCCAACCTCTTGCTTTCGAATGGTGCGCCCATCAGCTCGATCTGGGCACCGAATCCATCTGATCTGCCGCCGCATCTTCAGGCGTATGCGGGCGGTGCTTCCGATATGTACCAGAGACAGATGCAGCAACAGCAACAGCAGCAGATGGGAGGTCACCTTGGAGGCGGGGCGTATCAGCACCCATGGACGAACAATACCTACTCGCAGAACCAAGGCAACTTTGCAGACACGTATGGCAGCACGACTCCCGACCCATTCAACCCGCATGGGTACGGCGGAGCACAGCATTTGCAACACAACCAGCAACTGCACCACCAGCAGCACCAGCAGCATCACGCGGCATTCTCGCCTTCTCCCTCGCATCCGTCGCAGCAGCGGACGACGCCTCAACCAGGCAACATTCACGGTGATCGACTCGGGTTCGGGGGTGCAGGAGGGGTGTCGAGCCCATCAATGCAGGACCCGTACTATCCCGGACCAGCCAGTGCTGGGGACGCAACCCATTTGCCTCGCTTCTCCTAGTTGATGGCGCCAGTGCTTCGTTTGAGGCCCATCTGTTTCAGTCATGGTACGCTCTCATGAGTCAATGATAGCCATGTTGATCCTAAACTTGTTCTTAGGCTACTGTCTGTGAAGTGTTGATGCAAGATAGTGGATCCGAAGGATGCATGAGTAATGCTGAGAAGGCTTGATTTTTTCGTGCGAGAACACGTGTTAGGAAGATCTGAGAAGCAGACTGCGATTTTGCCTTGTGTGCGAAAAAAGGGTGTGAGTGAGTCGAGTCTTCTTTTTCCAAAGTCAAAGCGCACACCCAATCACCTTTGTTCAATCTTCCTAATCACCACAATCACCTCCAGCCAAACCACCTTCCTCCGTCTTTGCTGGCTGCTTTCTTTCCTACAACCCCGTCTCGCCCACATCTCCGTCGACACAAGGCTAACCGACAAACATGCCTACCGTCGCCGTCGACAAGGAGCACTTTTACAGGGCTCTCGGTCGCACCTACACCACCCAAGAGTTCGACGAGCTTTGCTTTCAGTTCGGTATCGAGCTTGACGATGATACTACCGAAGAGGTCACCAAGGCTGGGCTGGGCGAGCGACCGCAGTTGAAGATCGACATCCCTGCCAACCGATACGATCTTCTCTGCCATGAAGGTATCTCCCGTGCCCTCAACGTGTTCTTGGGCAACATTCCTCAGCCTCAGCTCAAGCTCACCAACCCTGCTCAGATGATTGAAGTCAAGCTGAGCCCCGACGTTGCTCGCATTCGACCTTACTTTGCCGGTGCAGTCCTCCGAAACATCAGCTTCACCCCCGAGAGCTACGCCAACTTTATCGACCTGCAAGACAAGTTGCACCAGAATTTGGCTAGACGTAGAACGCTTGTTGCTATCGGCACACACGACTTGGACACTATCCAAGCCCCTTTCTCCTACGAGGCTTTACCGCCCAAAGACATTAAATTCGCACCCCTGAACAAGGAGCAAGAATACGATGCTTCCCAGTTGATGGAGCTCTACGAATCCGACAAGCACCTTTCTCGTTATCTCCACATCATCCGTGACAGCCCTGTCTATCCCATCATCTACGATACTAACAGACAAGTGCTGTCCATGCCACCTATCATCAACTCCAACCACTCCAAGATCACTCTCGAGACCAAAAACGTTTTCATCGACACCACTGCTATCGACGAAACCAAGCTTAGCATCGTTATCAACATCATTGTGGCCATGTTCTCGCAGTACTGTGCCGAACCGTTCACTATCGAGCCCGTAAAAGTCGTCTACCCTGACGGCGCGGTGAAGGTTACACCTGATCTTGGCAACACACGCTTCCCGGCCAGCGTAGACTACATTAACAGGTGTACAGGGTTGAAGCTCTCGCCGGAAGAGATGATTGGGTATTTGAAGAAGATGGGTCACTCTGCCACCGTTGATCCTGCTGCTCCCGCCGAGAAATTGATTGTAGATGTACCGCCTACTCGACCGGATATCCTGCACGAGTGCGATTTGATGGAAGACGTAGCGGTGGCTTTTGGATTCGACAACTTGCCAAAGACTTTCCCAGCTACCAACACCGTGGCTGCTCCTTTGCCGATCAACAAGCTTGCGGATATTGTTCGACGGGAATGCGCTTACAGTGGCTGGATCGAGGTGCTCCCCCTCATTCTCTGCAGTCACGACGAGAACTTTGGCTGGTTGAATAGGAAAGACGATGGCAAGAGTGCCATTGTGCTGGAAAACCCTAAGACGGCGGAATACCAAGTTGTTCGAACCTCCCTCTTACCCGGTATTCTCAAAACCGTCCGAGAGAACCGAAAGCACGCCCTTCCACTCCGAACGTTCGAAGTTTCAGATATTGCCTTCAAAGACGAGGTTAACGAACCTGAACGTTGTGCACGAAACGAGCGTCACGTTGGTGCGGTATACTGCGACAAGACAGCAAGTTTCGAAGTCGTTCACGGGTTGCTCGATCGACTCATGCTCAGTCTTGCCATCCCTCGTATCGGCGGCAAACAGGCTAAAGAGGAAAAGGGATACTGGATCGAAGAGCTAACAGAAGGTGAAAAGGTCGGGACCTTCTTCCCCGGTCGTGCAGCACGAGTCTGGTTGAGACTGCCAAAAGAACAGTACAATCCAGGTGCTGCTACCGATGCAGTCGCTAAGCCTGCAGTTGAGGCGGTAAAAGAAAAAACAGCTAGCGCACTAGACACTGTCAAAGACGCTTTGGAGAAAGTTCTGCCAAGTAAGGACGGAAAGCAGGCGGGAGTCAATGCCGATCAAGTGGTTGGACAGATCGGCGTATTGCACCCTTCAGTGCTCAAGAACTTTGCTATTGACTACCCGTGCTCCGCGTTGGAGTTCAACTTGCAGCCCTTCTTGTAAACCAGCACTTCTTCATTCACTGTGCGAAGAAACAAAGTCAGATCACTTTACACGAATCACACTCGCTTTGATCACACCCACTCTGAAGATTGATTTGAGATGAGAACATGTGATTGAAAACCGAAACGTGAAGAAAATGCAGTGTTGAAACCCGTTGCTGTCATAAGAGGAGAAACCAGAGGGAGGGGGGAAACCAGGGGGGGGAGGGAAACGAAACATTTTGTCCTCAATAGAGGAAAGGGGGAATATATCAGGGACTGAGATACGTTGAAGTATCACCAACCCTTCCTTTACACTAACCATCTAGCGTTTAGTTGACGTAATCTTCAACACCACCACACTCGCAAACGAGCACTCTGTCACCAAAAGTATCGTCGATCCTAGCGACAGGAGGCCAGAACTTGTTCTTCTTCAACTCCTCTACTGGGTAAACGGCACGTTCCCTTGTGTAGGGCCTACTCCACTCGCCCTCGGTAATAGCGTGAATGGTGTGCGGTGCGTTCTTGAGCAAGTTGTCGTCCTTGGGCATCTTACCCTGTCGAATCTCCTCAACTTCAGCTCGGATGCTGATGAACGCTTCGATCAACCTATCGATCTCCTGCAGGCTTTCCGATTCGGTAATCTCGATAAGAAGACCAGTCGAGATGGGCCAAGAGCATGTCGGAGGGTGGAATCCATAGTCAATAAGACGCTTAGCGAAATCCATAACCTTCAATCCAACATCTTCGAACTCAGCAACATCAATGAGCAGCTCGTGAGCAACACGACCTCGGTCACCGGTGTACTTGAGCTTGTAGTGATCCTTAAGACGGTGAGCGACGTAGTTGGCCGCAAGAAGAGAAGTCTCGGTCGACTTCTTGAGTCCACCCCAACCAAGCATCTTGATGTAAGCCCAAGCGATGGTCAAAATTGAAGCGGAACCCCAAGGAGCAGCAGAGATGGGGTCAATAGCCATCTCTCCACCCGTCGATGCAAGTGGGTGACCAGGCAAGAAGGGTGCAAGGTGTTCAGCGACACAAATAGGTCCAACACCAGGTCCTCCACCACCGTGTGGGATAGAGAAAGTCTTGTGCAAGTTAAGATGCGTCACATCGGCACCCATGATCGCTGGGTTCGTGAGTGCGACCTGAGCCTGAAGATTGGCACCATCGAGATACACCTGTCCACCATTGTCATGGACGATCTGGAACGCCTCCTGGATGTCCTTGAAGTAGCACCCCGTGGTAGCGGGCTCGGTGATCATCGTAGCCGCCAACTCGTTCTTGTGCTGCTCAGCCTTGGAGCGCAGATCCTCGAGATCAATCGATCCATCGGCCTTAGTCTTGACAGGAACAACCCTCATACCAGCCATGATAGCCGATGCAGGGTTAGTACCGTGCGCAGAAGTGGGAATGAGACAAACATCTCGCTTACCCTCACCCTTGCTCTCGTGGTAAGCTCGGATGACCGAGAGACCAGCAAACTCTCCCTGAGCACCCGAGTTAGGCTGCAAAGAAACAGCAGGGAAGCCAGTAATCATGCAGAGATCGCGCTCGAGCTCGCGAATTAAGACATCGTATCCCTGGGCCTGCTCTTCAGGTGCAAAGGGATGCAACTGCGAGAACTCGGGCTTGGAGATGAGCATCATTGAGGAGGTCGAGTTGAGCTTCATGGTGCATGATCCGAGAGGGATCATGGCGTGAACGAGAGAAAGATCTTTAGCCTGGAGAGAGTGGATGTAGCGAAGCATCTGAGTCTCGCTGCGGTGGGCGGAGAAGACTGGTTGCTGGAGGAACTTGGATTTACGGCTGAAGTCGGGGACGGCGGGCAGATTGGAGGAGTCCGTGGAAGAAGTCTTGAGTGCGGAGGAGATGGTAAGAGTCTCTGTGGAAGCTGCGTCGAGGCCGATACGGGAAGCAATGCTGAGGAGATCCTCGGGTTTGTAAGGCACTTCGCCGGACTTAGTGGGCTTGAGGGCGAAGGCAAAAACATTGAGTAAATCAGTGAGCTCCTCGATGCTAACAGTCTCATCGAGTGTGACACCGACACGGGAGTCGCTGATCCTGCGGAGGTTGAGACCAGCCTTCTTGGCCTCCTCGTGAACACGAACGGCGCCGACACCAGCCTTGCTCAGGTCGATAGTGATCGTATCGAAGAAGGCACCGTCGCGGTTGATAACGCGAACACCGATTTCGGCCAGCTCGTGCTTAAGCAAACGAGTGAGCGCGTGCACCTTGGCAGCGATCTTGCGCAGACCATCAGGACCATGGTAGACAGCGTACATGGCCGACATGTTGGCAAGGAGCGCCTGAGCGGTGCAAATGTTGGAAGTGGCTTTCTCGCGACGAATGTGCTGCTCTCGAGTCTGGAGGGCAAGTCGGTAGGCGGGGTTGCCACGAGCATCCTTGGAGAGACCGACGAGACGACCGGGAATCTTGCGCTTGATCGAGTCACGAACAGCAAAGAAGGCGGCGTGAGGACCACCGAAGCCAGGAGGAACACCGAATCGAGCAGCGTTACCAAGTGCGATATCGGCACCCCACTCACCAGGGGGCTTGATCATGGTGAGAGCCAAAAGGTCGGTAGCGGCAATGACCATACCACCAAAACCCTTGATCTGGTTTGCGAGAGCTTCCCAGTCAGTGATGCGGCCATCGACATCGGGGTACTGAACAAGAGCACCAATGATGTCGTCTCGTGGAATCTGGTCGGCAGGAGGGAGACGGTGACCCTCTGGAGTGCGAAGATCAGTGGCAACGACCTTGATACCGAAACCTTTGGCTCGCTGACGAAGGACAGCAAGAGTCTGGGGCAAGACACCACGGTCAACAAGGAAGGTCTTGCGCTTGCTCTTTGTCTGACCGTAAGCCAGGATCATGGCCTCAGCGGCAGCAGTACCCTCGTCGAGCAAGGAAGCGTTGGCAAGATCGAGACTGGTGAGTGACTTGACCATGGTCTGGAAGTTGACGAGCGATTCGAGACGGCCCTGGGAGATTTCAGGCTGGTAAGGGGTATAGGAAGTGTACCAAGCAGAGTTCTCGAGAACGTTTCGCAAGATGACGGGAGGTACCAGAGTGTTCTGGTAGCCCATGCCAATCAAGCTCTTGAAAGGACGGTTCATCTTTGCGACGACATCGGCACGCTGAGCCAGCTCGCTTTCCGAGAGAGGCTTCATCTGGTCGTAGAAAGCAGCATCTTGAGCCAATCGAATGCTGGGAGAGACAGTGTCAGCAACCAACTGCTCCATCTCCGAGTAGCCGAGAGCCTGGAGCATCTTGGCTGAATCTTGGTCACGAGGTCCGACATGACGAGTCTCGAAAGTGTCGAGAGGAGCAAAGATGGACTTGGCGACGTGGCTGGCACCAAGCTCGGGAGCGTTCTCGGTGGAGCTGAGTGTAGCGAGACCACGACGGTCAGCGCGCAGGTTTACAGCAGAGGTGTGAAGGCGGGCAGCGGCAATGAAACGGGAGCTCGAAGCGATAGGCTGCGCAGTTCGGATGGACCGAGAGGCGGCGACGCGCGAACGAGCCAAAAGTGACGTGGCGATCATCTTGACTATGTAAGATCACTGAAGCTTGTGACCAATCGATTCGGAAGCGATCCGAAAGCAGATACGAGCTAGCACCTGGTGATGGTGGTAGTGGCGGCGAGGAGGAGGGACAAGCAGGACACTTGCTTGCTACAATTGAGCTGGTATGTTGCACGTCAAGCTCGCCGTAGCTTGAATGCGAGATGGAGGAGCCGTTGCAGCGTAGGGATGAAAGGTGATGGTGATGGCGCGGAGAGGATAGAAGCTCACACAGACACGAGTTGACGAAAGCTAGCGTTTCACTTCTACAGTCACGGATAATGCACTGCGCAGCAGCTACAAGCACCCCATACAGTACACATTCTTCAAACAGCCACAATGCTCTCTCTATCATGTCACGAGGTGCTCTTCCTTCAATCGGAACATCGAGGGTGAACAACAAAAATTGATGCACGAGACACACATCAACTGCCGGCTAACTTGACTCACTTTCCGAAAAAGCGAGAGGGGTCCAGCACTTATCCTACGGCAGAGCACGGTCTGTATCAATTACAGTCGAACCTCTCGAAATGACACATGTAAATTGAATAAAATAATTCAAAAATCGCGTTTTAATTTTGGTCTAAAAAAGGAGCAAAAAATCTAGCATCATCTTGCAGTGCTTACATAATGCTTCAAAGATATATGATATGTATATCATTCTGAGCCTCTCAATCAGTTCTGGATACTGAAGAAGCTGACAGAGGTAACTGTCTGTGATGTAGTGTGATCATCAGGTGAGGAGGAAGCACTGGCAGAGATAGAGGATACTGAAGACACTTTGGAATCCTAGCCCATCTGTAGCATCAGAAGAGCTTGACAAGGGCCCATAGAGTGCTACAGGAGTGGTGGAAGAGCAGCTTAACACTCTCAAGTCAGCTCAGGATACCCTGGCAGACCATGGTCTTCTGACCCAAAAAGTTTCAGATGCTTTCTCAGCCTGTTGCTCTTGACTCACTGTATCACAATCAATTCTATAGTCATATATTCAGTTTAAAAGCTCTCACACTTCCATAGGTACTCTGAGTGATGAGCTACAAGAATTCTACTGCTTGAGGACGTCAAAATAATTTACGAAAATTTTTAAATAAATAATGTGTCATTTCGAGAGGTTTGACTGTATAAGTTTATTTCTGATGATTGGGCTGCACTCTTTCATACGCAGTCAGACGCGGATTGCAGGCGTCCGACAGGTGAACACACAGAGAGGCGCGGGGTGCGACCAATCATTGCAATTGCAGTCCCGAATTCGCTCGAGATAACGAAGGCAACGGACGCGAGAAGTTTTTGATTTTTTGATTTTTTTGATTTTTGGTTTTTGATTTTTTTTCGGGTCTCTCTCACAGCGAGCCGTTGTCCTGCCGTTCTTCGCAGTGGATGGTGGGGAAGGTGAGCAAAAACGACGCTGTTCATTCGTTGTTGCAAGCAGGATGCTCCATCGTCAATCAAAGGTCCTTGAGAAGGAGAGATGCAAACCGCGACCGGTCAATCTTTGGTACGGTGCAGCAAACAAACTTTTTCAGCCTCCCTCTCATTTCGAGTAGGGCGAGCGAGTCATGGTCAAGCACCCTGTTGAGTAGCCTGTCGTCTTACAGCGGCTACCGAGTGAAAGAAGAGTGCGCTGGCGAGAGAGGTGTGAAGCGTTACAAGCCGCCAAGCAAGCCAAAAGTGATGGCTCGTCAAGGGTCCTCGAGAATAAAATAAAAACGTTTTAGAACAAGTGCCAGGTGATCTGCAGCTCCATCAGCAACTGCCTCTTATAGTAATCCCAACTGCCTCTTATGGTAATCCATTCGCGATATAGATCTGATCCGCAACGTCACTCTGTCATTCCTCGTCACTGCTTCATCGTTGTCATTCACGGATCTTCCGGTTTGTCTTTGCTCACTTTCCTTGCCGTGACTGTCCGGTGTCGCATGACCTTGACCTATATCCGGTCACGAGTGTATCGTCTACATGGCACAGAGAGAGAGAGGAGAGTGCAAGTAACCGAAGAGACGGGAAGAGGCTTTGCCGGCATCGGATAAGTGTGGTGGTTCAAAGGGACCAACCGGCAAATCCGAAAGTCGCTTTTTTTCCGCTTCGTCCACGCATCTCTGCGCCACCATACCCGAATTCACGTCTCGCTTTGGTATCGGGTTCAAGATCCTCTCCAATCGGGTATTACACGCTGTCCACTGCTTTGGCTGTTCGATGACTCAAAGCGACATCACACACATAACACACATGTGTAGACTACGGTCCGTTCCATTACCTAGATGCCAAAAGAGGGATACTGGTTAGCCAACCGCCTCAATTCAGTGTCGCAATCCACAATACTGATCTTTTTGCCTGCTAGTACCATGTATGTCTGATTCCATTTCCCCTCGCCGCTCCCACCTTCCTCCTGCTCCTTCCTGGCAGGCTTACCCCGCCTACTAGCGGTCCAAGTCTTCCCATTGCTGCTCCTAGCAAATGTTTCGATCACCCCGTGCTTGTGCATCAGCTCCATAGCTCCGACGCAGTGTGCCTCTGAAACTACTTGTACGTCTTCCTCCACCTTTGCTTCAAGCGAAGATTGATACGTCAAAGTCTGTCCGTCCAGGTGCAAAAACCGTACTCCTGTCTCGTCTTGAGCCTTTCCCTGCGCGAGTCGATCATAATCGTTCAATATCCGCTGAGTACGCCGCAACACCTGCCAGGCATCATCCAATACCTCTGTCGTGTCACTGCCCTTCACCGCGAGTGTCGATCCGACAGTAGAGGCGACTTTTTCAATCAGCACCAGTGTCAATAGCCGTCGAGTGGTGAACGACACTCGATACTCTCCGCACTGGAAAGGCTCTTCTTGTAGCAAGGCCAGACTCTCATACGAGATCGGAACGTCACTTTCTCCGACAAAGCATCGGAAAGACTGGAAGGGAAGAGGTTGCTCATATCCCCAACCGTCGAGTTCGAAGTCGTGGTGTTTAGAGGAGACAGAGATGCCGCCTATTGAAGTGTCAGTTGTCTCAGTAGTGCTCTTTTGCTCCACGGACGAGGCAGATGTGTGGGCAAAGATGCTGGCAGCAGAGGGAAGCTTCGGCGAGCCGGTGATAACGGCTGGATCTGAGCGGAGGGCTTTGGTGTTGTACCATGCGGCAGAGGTGACTGAGATCGAAGGGAAGGCTTTTGCGCTGGCGCTTGTTTTGATGGATGCACCGTCTGAGCCAGGAGCAAATTGAGTGTCGTTGGATGATGACATTGGTTCATCGTTCGATGTTGAGAGTGCGGCTGCTTTGCTTTCCGACTTTGACCCAATCTCCTCAGCAGTAGCAGCAGTGGCGTTGGCAGCTGCCTTGCCAGCATTCTGCTCGGCCGCAGATGCATTCGACAGCGTGACAGGCACCTCGCTCGACTCTTCGGCCAATTCTTCCTCATCCACGCCCAACGCTTCAGCCAACTCACTGACGTCCACTTCAGGCTCCAAGATCGACACCTTTGTGACTACACTAGCATCCGCATCTGCACCTGTGCCGTTGGTGTCGAATGAAGCATCGGCGAACCTATCGCGCTCCGAAATATCGCCATCTTGCTCTGCTGGCTGTGTGGTTCCTTCCTTGTCGTCTGCGGTCGAATTAGCTGCTGATGCGTTCGCTAACCCAAGTGAGGCCCCTAAGCCACGGAACGCAAGTTCTGCACCACTCCACATCTTGCCTCCTGCTTCTTGGATTGGTGCGAAGACTTGGAGTGGGCTCGTCGAAGCTTCCGCCCCATCCGCAGTAGCTGAGCTCTCATCCGTCTTGGGCGGGGCTTCGATGGGCGAAGACATGTTTGGGGCGTCACCTTGAACAATTGCCGTTGCTCTGGGGTCTACAATATTGGGGTTTGAGGTAGCGATCGAAATGTTGGACGCTCCTGCATCATTCTCCACAGCAGTCGCATCACCTCTCGCCGATGAGTCGGCTGCACCAGTACGAAATCCAAGTTTACCCAAACCAAGCACACTTCCCCAATTGGACCATCTATTAGACTCTGTCGTCGTGGAAGAAGCAAAACTAGAAGCACTGGACGAACGCTGCTGCATAATTGGCGAAGATACGACCCTGTTCTTGCTTGTGCCAGTGCCTGTGTTGGCGGAGAGTAGACCGCGGGTATCGCGTTTGCTGCTGCCTCGTTCTCTGATCGCACCGGAGGTGCCTCGTCGGCGCCCAGCATCGCTGCTGCTCGAAACAGAGGCTGCGCGGATCAGGTCTCGCTCGCGCTCGAGGCCTGTGAGATGGCTTACGACTCGCCGGAGCAATTCGGCTTTTGTTGTTGGTTCTATCATCCCTGCTTCTTGCAGAGAGCGGCTTCCCTTTGAGCTCCTTGATACGCTTTGTTCCATCGTACGTCCCTGAGTGTCCCCGTCTTCGACTTGTTCCTCGGAATCAAAACACCCAGCATCAGTAGCCGGCCAAAGTACATTTGTATCTTTCAACACTACCATCTCCCTCTTCCCATGCTTTCCTTCTTTCAGCCTCTGCGCCGCCTCAGTCTGCATCAACTGAACCAACTTACTCCTCGGTCCGCTCGCCACCACAGGAAATCCCTCCACACACTCCGTGAACAAGCTTCTCTCTTGTGCAACATCAGCGTTGGTGGCTAGCTCAAGGTCCCAACTCCAAGCCCATACTGAAAAGTACTTTTCCAGTGATCTTTCCAATCCTGCCCTTCCCGTCTTTTGGGAGAGTATGTGAGCTGGACAGCCATTGAGGAGGACCCAATCGCGCCACGCTCGTCGGATACTTTCTTCTATCCATGCGTCCTGGAGTATAGCGTCGTGGTATTCTTTCGCTGTCTTTGCTTTTGGGTCAGTCGAGAGGGTGGGTCTGGCGGTGTAAGGGAGATCGATGCTAGCGTGGACCCAGAGACCGGACTCGACTTCGATAAGGATCATCCGCCGTTTACTTGAGTGGATGTTCCAGGTTCTTCCCTTTCCCCCTGACTCGATTGACGGTGTGTGGGAGGAGGTAGAGGTGGGGAAAGGCTTAGAGACCATGCTGCAGAACTCGATCATTCCCTTTGCGACACCTATCTGACGTAGCATACGATCTTTGAGTGCAGCACGGGCTCGACTGGTGTAGAAGAGAATCTGAGCAGCTTCGCGGGCCGTCTCGCGGACATCTTCGTCTTCTTCTTCGGCGTCATCTTGCTGTGCGGTGGAAGTGGGTGCTGCCTTGTGCTTGGGCGGCTTGAGCGCCGGGCAGAAGATGGTGAAGTAAGATAGAGAGGCGGGCTTGTAGACGATTTGTGATGATGAGGAGGCGGTAGTTGCGGAACTCGACGAGGAGGAGCCTCCCAGTGCGGAGAAGGAGGGGAGGAAGGACATCCTGACTGCAGTTGGACCCCCGCTTCGGACCTATCTCGTGTGACTTGCGAGTACTAGCTCGGTCTTTTGATGCTTTGACAGCGTTGGTTGGAGCCGCGGCCTCAGTGATGCCGAAACATGTCGCCTCTGTCGTGACAAGGTTGAAGATGATAGGTAGGTTGTGAGGAAGGTGAATGCGTTGGTTGCTGTGAATGCTTGTGTTGAAGTGGAGGAAACGCGTGCTTTTGCAACACGCACGCTCGCCTGTATGCACGCACGGTCAATTCCAGAAGCACAGCACTTCTATCAAGTCTTCACGAAACGCTCAAAAACAGCTCGTTTGTCTCACTGTCTTACACCACCACAACAATCGCACGCAACGTAGGATCATCACTCGAGAAGAAACGTCATAATGTATGCATCAAGCATTGAACTGTATCTACAATCTTTGTATTGGCTCTTCCTCACGCAGCATAGCTTCGCAACCCAGACCCCAATCGACCAACCTCTGAAATTTGAGTAACCTTGCACAGCGTCCCCTTGAACTCCGACAAATACTTCGCCCCCGTCAATGGGTCGGAAACAGCACCAGCCCCACCAGCAGAAATCAGCTTGTGCGACCCAGCACAGATCACAAAGCTCTGCTCCAAGGGGTCGTACCCTGGCACATCCACTGCGTCACGCGGACTCCTCTCAGCCAATGAAATGATCTGCTGTGCTTTTTGAGCAACCGCCGGAGCGGGAGCCAAGTCCATCAAACGCTTAGCAAAGCTAGCTGCCATAGCGTAGTTGTTGACCTTTCGAGCCTCGGTCATGGCACTCCGCAAAGTAAGCGTCTGGTGCTGAGGCTGCAACTGGGTGTGGGTGAACAGCGCAGCAAGCTCGAGGTTGCGAACGACATTGTCGGGTTCCGAGGTAATGAGCTTACGACGGCTGAGCTCGATGGTAATACCGAGGATGTATTCTCGGCAGAGAACGACGAGGTCTTGGATCTCGATGGCTTCCGCTTCGGTGGCCGCGGGGGTGAGAACAAGCTGGTGAAGAAGACGACGGAAGATGGTCTCGGCTTCAGCGAGTTTGTTGGCACTGACGGCGCGGTAGCCTTCTTGCAAGTCGCCCGAGGCGAGCGACTTGACGGAACGAGGCGCAGCAGGGTGAGCCTTGGTGACCTTGCCATCGCTCTCCTCGTTGTTTCGGCGCAGGTGAACCTCGATGGGTCCAGCGCTGGGTGCAGCAGGCAAGTAGTTGCGTGCAGCCAAGTACGAGGACATGAAGAGAGGCTTGAGCGGTGCAAAGTCAACAATACCAGCCTGCCGCGAAAGTAGCGTCATGGCTGTCTCGAAAGATCCTGCTGCAGCGTGATCGGCGGCAACAGCCGAGTTGCGAAGCCAGTGCTCGGCCTCGGAACTGCCTGCACCCAATCCTTCCAATGGCGTCTCTTGCAGAGGAGCAACAACGGCAGCCTCCTCCTCGGGCAGTGCCACCTCTTCCTCGGCAAGATCCCATGCCTCTTCAGCCTCGCCAAAGTCTTCAGGAGCAGCATCAAGACCATCCTCATCCTCCTCGTCGGTCTCTTCGAGCGCCTCGCCGTCGAGCCACGACTCGATATCGTGTGTCTTGCCGTTCAGAGCGTTGTCCTTGAAGATGGGTCCACCTTCGTTGCCGGCGACAAGCGCACGGTCGAAGTAGCTCTGCTCGCTGCTCAAGATGGGCCAGTTGTACTGGAAGGCCTGCGAGACAGCTGTAGGAGGAGCCAACTTGGAGGTTCCCTCACCCAAGTCGAGCTGACGGTCCACCTCGGCAGCCTCCTCTTCCATGCCGGCCTGCGATGCGATGGCGGCTGCCTTGTCATCAAGACCGTTGGACTTGGCAGCAGCGTAAGCGAGAGCTGGCAGACCAACATCCGAAAGCACACTAGCACGTGTCTCAGCGTTGCCGAGGTAAAGCGCGTTGTGGAAGCGGCTGAGGTGGTCACCACGCTTGTCAGCAATGACCGACATCTTTGCGAGCTTCTCGGTGTTGCCAGTAATGAGGTAGAGGAAGCTGAGCTTGTCGAAGCTCTTGGTTCGCTGGTAAGCACGTTCGACGATCTTGTGGTTGCCCTGACGAAGAGCAGCGGTAGCGAGACGCTCCCACACCTCGTCGACGTTGAGCGACTCGGCGGTCTCTAGGGCCACGTCGAGGTTGCCGCACTCGATGGCAAGATCGAAGCGAGTGCTCTTGTCCTGAACAAAGTGAAGCGCAATCTCAGGGTAGCCCTTCTTCTGCAAGAAGGCAATGATGGCCTGGCCAACAAGGTTGCTGTTCTTGATGATGGTCAGCACATCGTCGTACTTGCCCTGGACGAGAGCCAGCTTGAAGCGGAACTCGGTAGGGTCAATGGTGATGTTTTGCGGACGAGCCGATCGGTCAAGGCACGAGACGGTCTTGCCCTTGACTCGAGTAAGATAGACGGGCTGCTCGAGCGTCTTGATGATTCCGTTGTCACCCTGAGGAAGTGCGTATTTGATGTGGTTGAGCGTGCTATACAGCAAAACACCGCTCTCATCCCAAGCAGCACTCTTGATGCGGATGGTCTCGTGAATGAGGTTGCTGGAGGAGAACGACTTGTCAGCGAGGGTGATGGTGTGCTTGCTGAGCAAGGCTACCATACCACCATCGATGCTCCAGACGACGTACTTGACGGGCGGGCTGGTGAGCTCGGCGAGCGTCTTTTGCTGCTGAATGTCGTAAAGGATGACGCCGGTGGCAGTGCTGAGGATGAGACTGGCAGTACCACCAAAGAAGATCTCGTTGGTGGGTTGAGGAGGAGTGATGGTCTTGGTGACGGCGTTGTTGAGATCGCGGATCTCTATCGTCTGAGCAGCCTTGTCGAGCACGGCGAAACGGTTGCGGGCAACGAAGATGGCGCTGGAGCCCTGACCACGCTTGCCAACGCTGGAAGACTCGGCAAGATCACCACCAGCGTCACGAGGCAGAGGAGCAACATCGAAGGTGCCCTGGTCTCCGTTGACCGAGGTTACGATGACTGAGCGCTCTGCTGGATTGAAGCTGAGGGTGCGTGGAGGAACGTACTGGTTGCCGAGGCGCTTGACGCTGAGGAGAGCATGGTCTGCACCGGTGCCGTAGTCGAGCGAACGCACCTGCTTGTCGCGAATGTAGTAGAGGGTGTTCTGGTGGACGGAGAAGGCAGGGCGCTCACGCTCGAGCTTGAAGACGATGAGACCGTTGTCGTGACCAGCGGCAAAGAGGTTCAAAGTGGGGTGGGCGGTGAGGACCCAGAAGCGGTCACTCTCTCTGCGGAAGGTCTGTACAGCAGTGCGCTTGCCCATATCCCAAACACGGATGGTCTTGTCCTCGGCATCGGAGATGATGAGCTCGTGACGAGGGTGGAAGAGAGCACAAGAGACGTTGTTGAAGTGACCGCGGCAGGTGTCAACCTCCCATGCCTTGGTATCTGACATTCTCCAGAGCTTGATCTGACGGTCGTCACCGGCGGAAACGATGAGAGGCAAGGTCGGGTGGAAGGAAGCCCAGTTGACACCGCGATCGTGACCTTCGAGGACGTACTTGACCATGGCATCGGTGTTGCCGAACAAGTCGGCCTGTCCGCTGTTGGCACGTGCGATCTGCTCCTCGATGCTCATGGGCTGTGCCGAGGTGTTCTTCTTGCGAAGACCGCTGATGTCCCACACACGCACGGTCTGGTCCATGGAAGCCGAGACAATGAGGTCCTCCTTGGGGTGGAACTGGGCGCACATGACGTAGTGGTTGTGACCGGTAAGAATGGCGATGCACGTTCTGCTCTGCCAATTCCAGATACGGATGGTTTGATCGTCGGAGGCACTGAGAATCCAGGGGTGCTCATGGTGGAAGAAGACGGTGCGGACGTAGTCTAGATGGCCGTTGAGGGTGAAGAGACACTTGCGCGTCTTGTGGTTCCAGACTTTGATCTTGTAGTCGTCACCACCACTGACGAGGAGAGGCTGAGACGGGTGGAAGCAGATGCCTCGAACGGGACCATCGTGCTCCTCGAGTCGATCATAGATGGTGCCGGTCTGGTAGTTCCAAAGCTGAATGGAGCCGTTGTGGAGAGAAGAAGCCAACAACGGGAGTCGCAGGTGGAAGGCGATGCCCTTGACCCTGTTGGACTTGGACTCGAACTTTGTGAGCATCTGCATGATGGAGGAGATGCGTGCTCGAAAGAGTCGAGCGACTCAGCGAGATAGGTGGTCGAGCGAGACGATGACCAACTGCAAGGGTGTTTGCGGCGGGGGGATTGGGAGTCGAAGCTGCTAGTTCAGACCTTCCTGTCGTATGGCGGGTGCCAGAAGGTGATGGAATGCAGCCGGTGAAAAGGAATGAAAGCTGGACCTCCTTGTGGTTGCGATCTCGACTTCGATGACGAGACAGACAACGACTGGTGATGAAAGCAAGGAGCCAAGGGATAGTGTTGGTGGAGGAAGGATGACGAGAAGGAATTGATGCACGGGAAGAGCTTGACGATGGGATGCGTTGAGCTTTGGAATTGACAGGTGATGATGGTCTTAGCAGCCTCAGCCAAATGCTCTCTCCTTCCCGAGAAGCAGCTCTGTCTCTCGCTCTGCTGGCTCACTGACTTGGCTGCTGCAAAGTGCAGACGTGGCTCAGTGCGAGTAACTAGAAATACAGTATGGCCTGTGCTTGGCAGCTGCCACGCTCTCACTCTCTTTCTCTCTGTGTTCTTCCTGGAAATGGCTTTCGTGCGTATTCCGCGTCTGATCGCTCCATTTTGTATTCAATGGCCAACTAGTTTGTAGTCGAGCCAGACAGCTTGAGATACAGCGATTTGGATGTGCTGCCTGGCGGGACGTGTTACTTTTCGCAAAACTCATTCTAGGATGTCAGATCGAAGCAAACTATTCCCACGATGGCGAATCTCACGTGATGGTTGCTGGGCGCGTAACGATTGCTCTCCTGTGTCGAGGAGCTGCAGCAGAGAAGCACACAAGCTTGGTGTTGGCCGGCAAAACTCACGGAATGCCAACTCCACTTTTTGGCCGTTCCTGAAGGCTCTCGCTGATCCACCATACTGCACATTGCATTCGATAGCGGTCTCACCACCACACCTTGCTCTCACCCACGACAGGAGTTGTCGGATAGAAGACTGCAGGACACAGGTCAGCTCAAGCGCTCCAAGTGACTTGGGCCGGAAGAAATCATCAACATAGTCGGTATGCTCTTAATACGCAGCTGAAGTGAAACGGGCGGCTACAGGCACCAACAAACATTACGATGACGACAGGAGAGGCCGCACAATGCCGACGGTCACGTCGAGGAGGATCAAGATGTAGTCACTCAGCTCGTCTCAACGTACCCTTGCTAGAGCTCGGCTCGAATATGAGCCTGCAGCTAGCTCATGAGCGTAACGGCATCTTGCTCGCTCACGCCCACTCGAGCCACTGCCACGAACACAGTCGCAGCCGCATCTTACGAGCACTTCAGGAGAGTAACGCTGACCTCAGCAAAGCTCAAACATGCGGGCACTGCAACCAGCTCACAGCTCGGCTCACCGAATCGCTCCTGCACCATCTTCTGTTCGCCAAAGGACAACTTCCCGAGCCTGTCAGCTTGATGCGGAAGAGACGAGAGATGACCGCTCTCCATGCTTTGACTTCAACACGGCAACGGTCAAAGACCAGCTCGGCTCGATTGAGGAAAGAGGATAAACTGTTCCGCAAGCTAGGACAGCTCCGATCGCATCTCGAGCAAGCGGCAAGCCATCTATCTAAGTTGGCAGACAACAACGGCGAAGGTCCATCACGGCGTCCATGCGCATCGTCATTGGAAGCCATCGCATCGAACGATGTAAGATTGCTTGTGGTGATGGGATCTAGCGCAACTATGCCGCGAGAAGTATTCGTTCTTGACCTCAAACAGGCAATTGGCCGTTGTGGAACCGCTCAGGAGGCAACTCAGCATCTCCTCGACGATGCCAGTAGCACTACAGCTGAGAGCGCCGACGAACAAGTGGAGAAGGAGCTCGCTGTTCTACTATCGCGATCTTCAGAAGATCATCGCGACGCAGCAAGGGACAAAACAAGCAGCAATTGGGAACGCAAGCTAGTTCGTCTGCTTGTAAGCGACGAGCGACTCGAGCCTTTCCTTGGGACGCCGCTGGCTCCGACCAAGATGCATCTCTTCCTGAGTGCTCCCACCTCGTTTCGCTGTCCTGGATGGTCCGCTCGACACCATCTCGACTTTGATCTAGATCGGCTTTGCGAACAGCAAGCGACGGACGAACTCGAAGCGCCAACTTCGTCTACTGATACCAGCATGTCATCGACTCATACGCATCGGATGCACAATCTGAAGAGAGCCGCACCGGCGTCAAGTCGCTTGCGAAGCCAAGAAAGAAGGTGGAGCAAGTCAGCGTGCGAATCGTCGTCATCTGTTGCTGACTCGTGGCCAGAAGACAGCAATTCGGATCATGTGGGTGAATCAAGTATCAGTTCTGCATCGGATGACAGCAGGCCTCCTTCTTCTGCAGAGAAGCTTTGGCACACAGGCAGCGGAGCTGCGGCGACTGCGGCTGGAGCAGAAGGGTGGCTTCCGAGGTGCAGCGGTCCACTGGCCGGAGCATCGCAAATACAGAGCAATGAGGATAGTCGCACCGGATCTTCGCTCGGCTCATCAACAGTGTACGGTCATGACACGTATGACGCAGTGATGGTCTCTCCGGAAGAAGCTCTAATGGACTCGACTGACCAGAGCGAAAGCAAGCTACCAACCACAAGCAGCCCAGCTAGTTCGATGCTGGTCGATGTGGATCAGGGCGTCAGGCGTCGCTCTCGAGAGCCCAAAGTGGGCAGCCTGCTAAGTCGCAACCTGCTCAAAGGAAGAGGGAGCCGGCAGCACTCGTGCGCAGGATCCGACTCGAGCTCGGTGCGTTCTGTAGCGTCGTCGTTGAAGCGCGCCCCTCGTTGCGCTGGGTTGCAGATTGATTTCACTGATCCAGACCAACCTCGATCGTCTGAAGGGACTATGGAGGAAAGGGGAACAGCAGCGATAGAAACGTCTGTTGTTGAACGTTGCTGGTTCCAGTGCGAAGCTGTCCTTGAAGGCTTCCGATGATGCGCATTTTGACCTGCTCGGTCGCGGCATCAGCATAACAGACTTGTATCATTATATCATAGCATACAACCCATTCTTCTTCCATTGGCTTGCGCAACTGTGACAGCTCACTTCCAGACTTTCTCACAAGCACCATGTGGGCGACGAATGCTAGTTGGGCCAGTCAAGAGAAGGTGTCAGCACTCAATTTGTGTGAAGCGATCGATCTCACAAATAATGCTGCAGCGATCTGCAGCTGCAGTCTGCACACGCGAGCTGCCGACCAACGGCACAGCTTTTGCAGGCAAAATCTCACTTACTGGGCCTGCGGTTTGAAATGATTTCCAACTGGCAATTCAACTTGAACACGCGTTTGGCTCAGGGGAAGGCAGTAGAAATTACACTGTGGCCTTTTGACCCTGAAGATCCTGTGTCTCTCGCTGGTGTAAACCAAAATTCGAGCCAAAAATACGAATTTGAAGCAGATGACCGCGGCTGACCTCGCCATTCCGAAGACTCGTTGGCCGCCGGGCTGATTTGGATTTTAGCGTGACGGCGGCCCCAATTCAACGAACCCTGCAGCAGAACGGCAGAGAATCGAAGTGTACAAATCGCTTGATCCCGCGCGCCCCCGCGTTGCTGTGTGCTGTGCTGTGCTGTGCTGGAGCGTCATCTGTGTGTGTGTGTGTTGAAATTCGCCTTTTGGATTCATGTCAATTTCTGGCTGGCTAAAGTTGATGAAAGTGGGCTTAAGTGCCGACGCTTCCTTCAAAGAGGGGCTCATCCCTGCGTGTTGCTGCTCTCGTATCCTTTTCTTCATCATCATCCCATTCTTCCTTCACCATCTTCCAATACTTTCCATCACGGCTTGCTTCGCCAACCATATCATTCGCATTTCTTCAGCACTTCCTTTGCGCCTCCCTCTTCTCGACATCGCATCTACTTCCGCTCCTCATCTCTGGACCGGATCATTCAGCATAAGGCAGGACCTTCCTCACTCTCTCACACCTATCTCGAACCTCAATCACCGCCTTTGACACCGTCTAGTCCAGCGGCACTGCGACCCATCAGAGTGATACTACAGCATCCGCACATCACTGGCAGTCCTGTCAACCACGCGCAGTGAACCTGTATCAGAGCGTGTCCACTTTCTCAGCCTTGGATCATCTCGTTGCATCTTAATCCAACCTTCCACACAGTCACGCCTTGATCATCATGTTGAGGTTGCTATCAACAATACTTGCTATTTCGGCTCTCTTGATCGCTCGCGCATCAGCGCAAACTCAATACGGCATCGGTGTGCCCAACAACGTTACCTCGCTCCAAGGCACATGGTCTACAGGCTCAGGCCATGTTCTCACAGGCCTCAATTTCTACGATCCAGTCAACAACTCTTTCATCTACCCTACAGCCGCCGGTCAGTCGTACAGCTTCACAGATGACGGATACTGGGAACAGGCTCTCTACCTCTATAACACCAACCCTGCCAAACCCAACTGCGTTTCGGCTCAACTCATCTGGCAACACGGAACCTACACTCTCAACTCGAACAACACCCTCACTCTCACCCCCTACAAGGGCGATGGCAGGCAACAGATTTCGAATCGATGTGCGAAAAGGAGCAACTACGTCCAGAGTTATGATCAGAGAGAGTACATGACCGGCTTCGAGATCCATCTGGATACTCACTTCAATTCGCCTGCATACAAACTTCGGATGTATGGATTTGATGGTACTCCCAAACCTGACATGTGGCAGGTCTATGACCCTCCGCAGATGTTGCCGACCCAACCGTTGCATGAGGAGGTGATTGGAGAGTTGAACAGCTCATGATGGATGGATACCATCTTGATATGATGGTGTTCGTGTTTAGATACACGCTCTCTTTTTGGTGCGTGCCTTGCCTTGATTTCGGACAATAATCTTAGTCTCGCATCTTTCCCTTGTCAGAGTGTGGAATGTGGGCGTGTGTTGCGAAGATTGTGGGTGATTCTATTGCTCTGCAAGATTGAAGAGCCAGCGAGTATTGTACATTGCCGCATCGGCTACTTGTTCGATTGGGACCGACTTGACGCTGGCGACTGTAGCAGCGATGAGGCCGATCATACAAGGTTCGTTGCGGCCTTTGACCATTGATTCTGCGTTCCATTTCTCTTTTTTGACTGCGGGGGGTTGGTATACTGCGTGTAGGGCGGGGTGGGATTGTTTGAAGGACTGGATGTGTGAGTGTGATGCGTGGGTTGAGCGGGGGTCGCACCATGGTGCGTCTACCATCGCAATCAAGCAAGCGAGTCAGATTCAATGTCAGCGAGAGATCCAATGTAAGGTGAGGTGTCGAGAGGAGCGTGTGGGTGAGCTTACCTGTTTCGAGCATCAACCGGGACAATGGGATATGCTTCAATACCTCTAGATTCTCTTGCGTCTTCAAGGAGCATCCATTAATCCCGATGAATAGTCCCAGGTCTAGCAGCTCTTTCACTTGTTCTATTGTGCCTGTAAAGCTATGTACTACGCCAACTCTTTTCGCTTGTGGGTCTTCCTTGTGCCTATCTGCGGCTTGTGATGATAACGCTGAACGAATGGCGTCAATCTTGGGTCTGACAATGTCGACAAAGTCAGGATGCGCTGCTCGCGAGTGCAAGAACAGTGGCAGCTTGACTTGTGCTGCCAGATCAAGCTGTGTTGCGAAATGCTTCTTCTGAACGTCTTGGGGTGAAAAATGCAACCTGTCGTAGTCTAGACCGCATTCGCCGACTGCAACGATCTTTCCTTTTCCTGCTTTGGATTCTTCTATGAGAGTTCGGATCTTGCCCAAGTATGCATCTGCTCCTTCTGAGTAAGCTTGCATTTCGGATGTACGGGTAGGATGACATCCTGCGGTGGAGTAAAAGCCGTCTCGTTCCGAGGCGAGCGAGAGAGCTTGGTGCGATTCTTCTAGGTTGCCGCCTGTGAGGATCTGAGCAACGACACCAGCTCGTGAGGCTCGGGAAAGGACAGTGTCGAGGTCATCTTGATGCGACTGTTTGCCGTGATAGGAGCCATGGAACATGGGATCTGTGAGGTTGACGCCAATGTCGATGAATTGTGGGGCGGTGGTGGTGGAGGATGAGGGTGAGGAAGACATGGTGAAGTAACGTAGCGTCCTCGAAGGCCCGGGTTGAAGCTTGATGGCCCCTTGCAGGAAGGAGGATATCGGTCGAGCAGAGTACCTTGCTGCTATAAGCATGCGACTGATCCTTGATGGTTTATGTGTAGTGTTGCTTGGCAGGATGCACCGTAATTACTGTATTAGACGCTCCATTTGGTCGGGTCAATCCGAAGATGCAGTTCAGCAGCGAAGAACAAGTAACATCGAGTCACGGGCAATTTTTTATTTTATTCTGAAAGATGCATGTTCACATGACAGGCAAAGTTACAGTCGAACCTCTCGAAATGACACATGTAAATTGAATAAAATAATTCAAAAATCGCGTTTTAATTTTGGCCTAAAAAAGGAGCAAAAATTCTAGCATCATCTTGCAGTGCTTACATAATGCTTCAAAGGTATATGATATGCATATCGTTCTGAGCCTCTCAATCAGTTCTGGATACTGAAGAAACTGACAGAGGCAACTGTCCGTGATGTAGTGTGATCATCAGGTGAGGAGGAAGCACTGGAAGAGATAGAGGATACTGAAGACACTTTGGAATCCTAGCCCATCTGTAGCATCAGCAGAGCTTGACAAGGGCCCATAGAGTGCTACAGGAGTGGTGGAAGAGCAGCTTAACACTCTCAAGTCAGCTCAGGATACCCTGGCAGACCATGGTCTTCTGACCCAAAAAGTTTCAGATGCTTTCTCAGCCTGTTGCTCTTGACTCACTGTATCACAATCAATTCTATAGTCATATATTCAGTTTAAAAGCTCTCACACTTCCATAGGTACTCTGAGTGATGAGCTACAAGAATTCTACTGCTTGAGGACATCAAAATAATTTACGAAAATTTTAAAATAAATAATGTGTCATTTCGAGAGGTTTGACTGTACTGCTTTTCAGCGGAGTGAGCGCTCGGACCGGCTCAGAAGGCGAAGAGCCACTGCGCACCTTGACAAGACTTTCATCATTACATCTTCCGTCTTCTTCCCACCAACTCACAACCTTGGCTTCCGTCAACACACCTATCGCGGACACCTTCCATCGCTTTGAACTCACACCATCGACAGCAAGCACATACCTCAGCTACGCCCCTCGCAGCAACTGCGCATCACTATCCACCATGGCGCCCATGATCCCCGGCGACAAATACAAACCCTACAAGCCCATCGACCTCCCCAACCGAACATGGCCCACCAAGATCCAACAAAAGTCGCCTATCTGGACCTCGGTCGATCTCAGAGATGGTAACCAGGCTCTCATCAACCCCATGTCTGGCGAGCAGAAGCTCAAGTTCTACCAGAAGCTCGTCCAGGTCGGCTTCAAGGAGATCGAGGTCGCTTTCCCCTCTGCTTCCGATACAGACTTCGGCTTCGTCCGTCACATCATCGAGAACAACATGATTCCCGACGATGTCTACATCCAGGTCCTCACTCCTGCGCGTGAAGAGCTCATTCGACGCACATTCGAGTCCATCAAGGGCGCCAAGAACGTCATTCTCCACATGTACAACGCCTCCTCTCCCCTCTTCCGTAATGTCGTCTTCAACAACTCGCAAGAGCAGACCATCGACCTCGCCGTCCGACACACAAAGATTGTTCGCGAGCTTGTCGACCACTACTCGAAACCCGAAAACGGAGGCACCAACTTCAAGTACGAGTACTCGCCAGAGACCTTCACCCAGACCGAGATGGACTTTGCTGTCAAGATTTGCGAGGCTGTGCGCGAGGCATGGGGCAAGGCTAGCCACGAGAACCCCATCATCTTCAACCTTCCCGCTACAGTCGAGGTTGGCCCACCCAACCACTATGCCGACCAAATCGAGTATTTCTGCACCAACATCACCGACCGAAAGTCCGTCATTGTCTCGCTCCACCCTCACAACGACCGAGGCTGTGCCGTCGCTGCTTCCGAGCTCGGCATGCTTGCTGGTGGTGACCGTGTAGAGGGTTGTCTCTTTGGTAACGGCGAGCGTACCGGTAACGTCGACATCGTCACCCTGGCTCTTAACATGTTTTCGCAAGGTATTCAGCCTGGTGAGCTCGACCTTTCCGACATTCAGAGCGTCGTCGACGTCGTCAGTGGCTGCAACGACATCCCTGTCCACCCTCGTCACCCTTACGCCGGTGACCTCGTCTTCACCGCTTTCTCCGGCAGTCATCAGGACGCCATCAAGAAAGGCTTCGCCGCTCAGAACAAGCGCATCGCCCAGGGCGACAACACTTGGGAGATCCCTTACCTGCCCATCGACCCCCTCGACCTTGGATGCACCTACGAGGCTGTCATTCGTGTCAACTCGCAATCGGGCAAGGGTGGTGTTGCTTATCTCGTTGCACAGAGCCTTGGTCTCGACCTCCCCCGTCGCATGCAGGTTGCCTTCTACCAGGTCATTCAGGAAGTCGCCGACCGCACCGGCAAGGAGATGACTACCGAGGACATCACCAGCATCTTCACCCAGACCTACCACCTTGCATCCCTCGAAGCTGGTCGCAACGAAGGCCGTTTCGCTCTCCGTGGCTACTCGCTCTCCGACGACCTTTCGTCCAGCATCACTTCCGAGGACGAGCACGGATCTGGTCTTCAGACTCCTCGTCTCCGTCGCTTCACTGGTAAGGTGCTTCACGAGGGCAAAGTCCACGAGCTCACCGGTACAGGCAACGGTGCTCTCTCCGCTTTCCTCGATGCCATCGAGTCGACATTCAACATCAAGGCTGAGATCCGAGAGTACAGCGAACATGCCATCACCAAGTCGTCAAGTCTCCAGACTGGATCCAGCGCATCCAACGCTGCTGGACGAGGTAATGGAAGCAAAGCACAGGCCGCATCCTACGTTGAGCTCATCGACCCTGTTCAGAAGGATCAGGTCGGCGAGAAGAAGGCACAGGGCTTCTGGGGAGTTGGTATCGATGTTGATATCACCACTGCTTCGCTCAAGGCTGTGCTCTCGTCGCTGAGCAACATCATCAAGCCTGAAGCAGTCATTGCTGAGGCAGTCGACGTTGCTGCGGCGAATGGCAAGCACTGAGCTTTAGCGTCGTTGAATTCCTGTTGTGGCCCCTCAAAATATCATTTCTTGTTCGTGTTTGCGGAGATTGATCACCGTGTCTTGTGGTTTGTGTGTCGAACCTGGACTGTGCGTGTTGATTTGCAAGTCGGCTAGCTGATCCTCGTGCTCCGTTTGGAAACGGGGGCTGTTGAAGTGGTGGTGTTGCCAAAAGCCGAACAGAAGAGCAGTCTCCGTTCCTCGACGGAGTTGTTTTCCCAACGAGCAGCGACGAAGCAATTGAGCCGTCGCGTTGCTCGTGTAATCTGTGTCGACCTTCCGTCTTGACACGGAGCCGCTGTGATTGCTCGCCTGCTTCGTGCTCAACGCTCAATAGGGGAAAATGCACTCAACATCAGAGGCTCACCCAGACCTTCGTTGCCTGTGGGGTTCAAATAGGAGCTTCCGTTCGTTAACGGAGTGGATGAAAGAGCAACTGCAAATCGGTTCGAGGTGCGTTGCTTGCTTGTGTCATGCATGTCGACGCTTCCGTCTCAACACGCAGCTTCATTCGACTCAATCAACTTCGCTCAAAAACAGATGCTTTGTTGTCACATGGACTCAGGGCTGGGCATTGCAAAGGTGTTGCTCGACCTTATCTCACGCGACACAATCACACACGAAATTGATGAGCAAAGCTTTCTTGTATTCAACGCTCAATCCTCTTGCATAGCCTCGTCCAGATCGTCGATCTGAGCGAGCTCCTCACCCTGTCCAAACTCCTTATCAAAGTCGTCCTCCTCCTTGCCTACTCCATCCATATCCGAGTCGCTATCATCCTTGTCCACGACTTCTCCATCCGCATTGACCTTCAGCTCTCCACCCATTAACTTCTTGAACGTCTCCCTTTCCTTTGCCTGTCTTGATTCGATATCGCTCAACTCCCATAGACTGACACCGTTCTTTCCTTCCGGGTAAGGCTGTGCCATTGACCGAATGAACAACTTGGACTCGACGATCGCCATATCCGTCGACAAGTTTGAATGAGTCTCCGTGATGTACTGCGCGATCCACTTGGGCAGCTTATTCCTCTTGTCAGCTCGAGCGAAACGTTTGTCCGCAAACACCATGAGACCATAGTCCGTCTTTCCGCGGAGTACTCGACCTACACACTGAGCAGCATGTCGCATGGCATCGAAGGTCAAGAAGTCGTTCTCCCTGATCCTGAAGTTATCTCGTAAGAACTCCAATCGTGCCTTGAGAATACGCGACTCAGTGTACTGATAAGGAACACCGAACATGATGACGGCCCGTCCGTAGTTGTGATCGAAATCGATACCTTCCGAGACCTTACCTCGGGCGACAGAGAGCAGGATGGCGCCACGACCATTGTCACATGCTCGTCTGTAGTTCTCGAGGGCGATGCTCGTTTCGGGTGCATCCGGTGTCTCGATAAAGATGAGCTTGTACTTCCAAACTTCATCGAGAATGCCCATGTCATGCCATGCCGCTACGATACTCTCCATGTAAAGATACGACGGGAAGAAGGCGACGATGCCATCCGGGACGCATTTGGCATACTCGATGAGAATGCTTCCGTAGTTCCGTACTACAGCGGGATCGTTTCGCACTTCGAAGCGTGAGCTGATGGCTACCTGGTCACTGCCTCGGGTGATGACGAGTGGCAAGAAACACTGGCGGGTGAGGGTCATGGCGTACGACTCTTGGACGATGGCGTCGAACTTGAGCATCTTGGGATACATGTCGAGCGGACTGATGGTACCACTGGTGATGATGACACTCGAGAAGCGCTCAAAGACCGGTGCGATGGCGAGACTCGCATCGAGACAGGTGAAGTGGAAGATAGGGTTGGGCACCGTTGCGTTCTCTGTCTCAAATGGCTCGAGGATGAGCAAGAAGCCCTTATCATAAGTAGCGACGAGTGTGGCGAACGCTGCTACCTTCTGTAGTGCCGAGTACTCGTCGAGTCGTGTGAGTTCCAGCGTGCCGACGAGCATGCGGAGTCGCTCCGCGCAGAAACGGAGCGGTTTGCGCTCAATATATGTGATGTCTTTCAAGTGTTGGAGGAAACTGGCTGGTGTCTCGGCTACGACGTGAAGTACACGCATCCTAGTCTTGAGATACTCGACGAACCGCTTGAGGAAAGCAACAAAGTGTTCTGCTCGCCGAATATTTCCTGGTATCGCCTCCGATAGTAGATCGTCCGGCAGCACTGGATTCGCCATGAAGGTTTCCGCCTCTCTCTGATCTCCTTGCTCTTGCAAGCCCTCTACCAAGCGCGCATACTCGTCCTGCAGCTTGGAGGCATCGGTCTTCTTGATCTCGTCCACACGTTCTGAAAGCTGGTTGATACTACGGTAGGCGCTGTCGAGCATAGGCCGTGTGAGGTCGATGGAGAGCGATTCGATGCAGACGTTGTCGATGTTGTGGGCTTCGTCGAACACGACGATGGCGTCCTTGCTCATCTCCTTACTGACCTGCTCGGCGACCTTTGGATCAAGCAGATAGTGAAAGCTGTAGATGATAATGTCGACGAAGGGAATCATGCGTCGGATGGCAAAGTAAGGGCAGATACCCTTGTCTCTTGCATACTCTTTGACTTCTTCCAAGGTCCATACGCCTGGTGGAATGAGTTGCCCGGGCTCCATCTTGCCGAGTTCTTCGTGAAAGTCACATAGCTCGACGCTACCGGGATCTTGACGGCCCTTTTCGCAGGCCCAACTGCTTGTCATATCTCTACATCTTGCATCTACCACTTTTCCCTTCCTCTCTCGACTGACGTCAGGATGAATGCAGAGGTTCTTACGGGAACTGAGACCGAGGGCAAGAATGTCTTCCATCTGTCCACCTGCTTTGACTCGGCCCTTCATCTCGATATCGTGCTCTCCAGGCCCATTGCTCCCCTCGGCTTCGTTCTTGACCACTTGGGACTGTTCGCCTTCCTTGACATTATAGCGTGCTCGATACTCCATCAATCGTTTCAACTCTGCAAGCGCCTTTTCGATTTCTGGAACGGTACGCGAGCAATAAATGAGCTTGCGCTTGGCTGGGTGGAAGATCTGATATGACACGATTAGACTGAGTAGCGAGACAGTCTTGCCGGTACCTGAAGGCATTTCGAGGACACAGTGGCCGTTTGCATCAAGCGTGCGCTTCAAGTCGGTCATATACGCATATTGCTCGGGATAGATCCTGGGGTATGGGAAGAGGACGGGGAGCTCATCGATGTAGAACTTCATCTTGGCGACTCAGGCGCGGCGGCGAACGCTGTTCAGTTGAACGAAAAGCTTTCGGGGTATAGTCGTAGATACGGTCGGCTAAGTCTTGTGCTCGTCTAGACAGCTGATTGGTGGCGGTTTGCTCGTCTGAGACCGGGAGGCGGGCTTCCAAGACGCTTGAAGCTACGAAGAGGCTTTTACTTCCGGTTTCGACGAGAACAGCTGTTCTGGCCGACGGATGGTGTCTATCGCAGCAAAAGACAAGGATATGTTGAGGTCGGCTCAGCAAGAGTACAGTATGATGAGTGGACCCTTGGATTTCTCAGCAACTCGGAATACGGCCGTGCTGAGTCGCGCGCATGTGGAGGGAATACAGGCATCGGGTCAGATCCTAGGAAAATTGAACCCTGATCGGTGATCTCACGCGTCAGAACGCTTCTCTGGCGTCCACCTGCACATGCTGTGTCGGGGGAGTGCTGCAGACGTCGACAAGGGCAACAAACAAAGCTGTCAGGAATGGCAACATATCGCAGGTGTATACACATGTGGCAGCGGAAAGCCACACTTGCACCTTGGTCGAGGTGTAAGAGCTGATCTTGCGAGATCAAACGAGTGACCGTCCGCGAACGGAGCTGTTAGCGCCTTGCCTCACTCACGTCGAAGTTGGATCGGGTCAGGACGCAAAGTTGATCAAAATCAGGCTAAGAGCTTGAGATTCACGCCGTCACCTTCCGCACGAGACGACGCGAGACCGTTGACACGCCGACCAACTCGCTCCAAGAAAATTTGGGCGATTTGGAAGAAATTACAGTACAGATTGAAGCGTTGCGCGAGATACAGTAGGGAGAGAGAGAGAGAGAGAGAGAAAAGGCGTCGTTGTTGAAAGTTCGAATTTTTCACTCTAGAATTCTGAGCACTTGAGCAGTGTCGATGTCGAGTGGAAGAACGTGAGGCGGGCCTTGTCCAACCAACTTTTTCCAGTTCGCTCAGAAAAGTGTTGAACTCGTGCGCACAACGATTGCCACAGCGAGAGAAGAGCGTGTGCGCTGTACTGTACTGTACTGTAGATGCTCAGCCCGATGCGAATTAAACAGCTCAGCGGTGCGCTCTCTCTCCTGCGCCTGCAAAAATTTTCCACGCAACACAGTATACTGTGCAAGAAAGCTTGACCTGAGCGTCCAACCGATCACATCGTTTCTCTTCTCCCCATCATCATCATCATCCCCTTCCGCCCCCCTTTAGCGACCATCTTTTCTTCACAGAGCTTTCGTTAGCACTGTTCATCATATTCCCTTAAGAGCGCCTTACACACGCTCTTCTTTTCTTCATAGAAGAACCCAAAAAGTCGACCTTCCGACTAAGACTCCCATCTTTGGTGTTCGTTTGTTACGCAAGATCTGTGATCTCGTAGCCACTTCCATCGCCCTCATCCCTATCTACCCTTTCTAAACACATCAAAATGGCTCCCAAGGCTGCTGTCGCTGGCGTTCCCGCCACCGTCCCCGCCAAGTCCGTCTCTGGCCCTGCCGCCGCCGCTGCCAAGAGCGGTGCCGCCGCCGAGAAGAAGGAGGCCAGCGCCGAGAACGACGCCCTCCTCTCCGGTGACAAGGATGCCGCCCAGGAGCTCACCAACCTCGTCAAGATCGAGGGCCCCGCCGCCTTCGCCAACCTTGGCATTGACGCCGTCATCCTCAAGGGTCTCGGTGACAAGAAGAACGCCGCCGGCCGTGAGGGTGCCTGCAACCTCGTCTCCAACCTCTGCGAGCAGGGTGTTGGCCATGAGGTTGAGCCCTTCATCTTCGAGAAGGTCCTCAACTCGCTCGTCGAGGCTATGGGTGACAAGGAGAAGTCCGTTCAGAAGGCTGCCCTCAACGCCCTCCTCGCCTTCGTCAAGGCCATGTCTCCCTGGGCTGCCCCCCAGATGCTCAAGGTCGTCCTCGAGCAGGCCCGCTCCGCCGGCAAGTGGCAGGTCAAGTCTGGCTGCATCACCATCCTCGAGGAGATGGTCACCGCATGCCCCGAGCGCATGGCTGCTCTCATGCCCGAAATCATCCCCGTCATGACCGAGGTTATCTGGGACACCAAGACCGACGTCCAGAAGGCTTCTCGTGCCGCCCTCACCAAGCTCTGCGTTCTCATCTCCAACAAGGATATCGAGCGCTTCATCCCTGCCCTCATCAACTCGCTCATCCACCCCGTCGAGGAGGTCCCCAAGACCATCCAGCTTCTTTCCGCTACCACCTTCGTTTCCGAGGTCGACAGCGCCACCCTCGCCCTCTTGGTGCCCCTTCTCTCTCGTGGTCTCAACGAGCGCCCCACCGCCACCAAGCGTAAGGTCGCCGTTATCATTGACAACATGGCCAAGCTCGTCGACAACGAGCGCACCGTCCGACCTTTCCTTGGCAAGCTCCTTCCTGGTTTGATCAAGATGGAGTCCACCATGGCCGACCCCGAGGCCCGTGGTGTCATTCAGCGTGCCATCAAGACCCTCCGTGAGGTCGGTAACGTCACCGGCGACGGCTCCGATGTCAAGCCCCTCGAGGACGTTGATGTCAAGGCCACTCAGGAGCAGGTCAACAAGTCTCTCGGTGAGCAGAGCCTCCAGGCTCAGGCCAACCTCTCGGCTTACCTCGCCGTCCTCGTTGCCAACCTTGCCAACGCCCGCAACTTCGAGCTCACCGAATGGGAGTCCACCCTCATCCCCTACCTCACCCTCATCAAGGGCTCCAAGCCCGAGCAGGCCAAGGCTGTCGCCAAGTCGCTCCTTACCGCTCTTGCCAAGACCACCGGTGACTCGGTCGAGATCTTCGAGGACGAGGAGGAGGGTGAGGACCTTTGCAACTGCCAGTTCTCGCTCGCCTACGGTGCCAAGATTCTCCTCAACACCGCCACCCTCCGTCTTAAGCGTGGTCACAGGTACGGTCTTTGCGGTCGTAACGGTTCCGGAAAGTCGACCCTCATGCGTGCCATCACCAACGGCCAGGTCGAGGGTTTCCCTTCGCCCGAAGAGGTCCGCACCTGGTACGTCGAGCATGATCTTGACGGTTCTGAGGGTGAGATGACCGTTCTCGACTTCATCTGCGCTGACGAGCGCCTCTCCATGTCCAAGGATGAGGCTGTCAAGACCCTCCACGAGGTCGGCTTCGACGATGCTCGTCAGAACTCGCCCATCGCCGGTCTCTCCGGTGGTTGGAAGATGAAGGTCGCCCTTGCCCGTGCCATTCTCTTCAAGGCCGACATTCTTCTCCTCGACGAGCCCACCAACCACTTGGATGTCGTCAACGTCAAGTGGATTACCGACTACCTCTGCAACCTCAAGACCGCCACCGCCATCATCGTCTCGCACGACTCTGGCTTCTTGAACAACGTCTGCACTGACATTCTCCACCTCAACCGCTTCAAGATCAAGAGGTATCCCGGTAACCTCGACGCTTTCGTCAAGCGTGTTCCCGAGGCCCGTGCCTACGCCGAGCTCAACACCGGCGAGGACTACTCGTTCAAGCTCCCCGACCCCCCTCTTCTCGACGGCGTCAAGACCAAGGAGAAGTCGCTCATCAAGATGAAGAATGTCGTCTTCCAGTACCCCAACACCCCCGCTCCCCAACTCAAGGGTGTTTCGATCCAGATCTCGCTTGCCTCGCGTGTCGCCATTCTCGGACCCAACGGTTCGGGTAAGTCGACCCTTGTCAAGCTCGTCGTCGGTGACACCGAGCCCAACTCGGGTGAGCTCTGGAAGCACCCCAACTTGGTCATTGGTTACGTCGCCCAGCACGCTTTCCACCACATTGACCAGCACCTCGACAAGACCCCTCTCGACTACATGCTCTGGCGTTACCAGACCGGTGAGGATCTTGAGGAGCACATGAAGTCCAACCGCAAGCTCTCTCCCGAGGAGTTGGCCGCCATGAAGCAGGGTGAGGTCTACGTTCACGAGGGTGTCAAGCGTATTATCGACGAGATCGTCGCTCGTAAGAAGTTGAAGAACTCTTTCCAGTACGAAGTCTCGTTCAAGAACATGTCTTCCGCCGACAACATCTGGATTCCAAGAGACGAACTTATCAAGCGTGGATTCGAGAAGGCTGTTATGGCCTTCGACAGCAAGGAGGCTCAACGCTTGGGTATGAACCGTCCTCTTGTCCGCAAGGAAATCGAGCAGCACTTCGAGGACTTCGGTCTCGAGCGCGAGTTCACCTCGCACAACACCATGCGCGGTCTCTCTGGTGGTCAGAAGGTCAAGGTCGTTCTCGGTGCCGCCACCTGGCGACGACCCCACATCATCGTCCTCGACGAGCCCACCAACTTCTTGGACCGTGAGTCGCTCGCTGCCCTCATCAAGGCCATCGAGTCGTACCAGGGTGGTGTTGCCATCATTACCCACTCGCGTGAATTCTCCGAGGGTACCTGCAAGGAGATCTGGTCCATGAACGATGGTGTCCTTGTCGCCTCCGGCCACGACTGGACCGAATCGAACGCCAAGGGTACCAAGATCGAGACCAACGAAGACGAGGATGATTTCATCATCGATGCGTTGGGAAACAAAGTCGCCAAGCCCAAGAAGGTCAAGAAGGAGAGTGCCAGTGACAAGCGGCGCTTACGACAGGCAAGGATGAAGGCTAAGAAGGCTGGCACGTACGACTCCGCAGATGAGCTCGATGATCTCTGATTGTCGTACACTGATAGCATCTACGTTCGTTCGATGATGATGAAAACAACGTTCGGATGGTGTTATTCGCGCTTTTTCCATTTTCCATCTTTTTAGATTCATTTTTCATTTTTCCCGATTTGTCTGTAGTTCCGCATTCTGCGGTTGATTCAATTCCAAAAAATTCCTGTTTTCCGAATTGGTTTGTTTCTCTTCCGACAGTTGAAACATGGAAGCAGCTATTCCGTTCCACAGACTGACATAGCCTCTTAATCTATCTATCCAAGTGATTACCAGACTGTTGAAATATGTGCTTCGTATTCCGGCATCTCGGATGTTAGCTTATGGATCGTCAATTGTACATCCAGCCCATGCACCGAGTTCGACGCACTCGTCGCTTGTGAACGGGACCGCATTTCAGTCCATAGGTTTAACAGCTGGAAGGAGCTCAATAGAGAGATGCAGAGTCGCTCACAGACGTCAGACAGCGGCGTCCGTATGCTTCTTGCGCCGCCTAGCGGCGTTGACAGGTCCTTCCGGGAAAATTAGATATATAAAAATCGGGGCCTTCCGAAAACAGCCTGGCGTAACAGGTACACAAATCCTTGCCCCGGCAATGGAAATAAGGAATATGTGCGACTTGTGCCAACAGCGACTCAAGGCCGTCCCATCACACCTTCTATCTTTCATTGAGAAGCCTTTGCGGGTCCTTGTTCAGGTGTCATATGCTTCTCGTGCTCTTCAATTAACTGTGTACATTAACCAGGAGTTGCGATAGTTATCACCCAGACCGATGACGTCGTAGGTGTAGCCAAGCATCGTTCGCACAGAGTACCTGACCATCTTCTTGCTATTCAGCTGCTGTGCATGCTCCCTCTTCTCCTCAAAGTCAGCCCTGATCCTCCGCACATCCACCTCTTCGAGTCGACCTTCCGGTGCAATGTCTTGTATCTCGCCTATATACCCTGCCAGGAACCTCAACGCAGTTCTCGATCTCATCGAAGTCTTGTCTTCCACCTTGCCACTGATGTCAATAGCAATGTCAAAGGACTCCTCCAGCTCCTCAAACGACGGAACATCAAGGTGATCAAAGTGAGTCTCGCTATGCACACAGAACTGGATATCCTTGCGTGAGACTCTGATACAATGATCCTTGTCATTGAAAGAGACATGCAGCACAGGACGGCGTGCATTCTTCTCCAGAGCTTCAACGAGCTTATCGAACCCCTCTGTAGTGAGGAAGTGGGGTCGATGTTCTCGTACAATGCCCAGCACAAAGAGAGCGAGCTGACATTGATCCTCTGGCCGTTGCCAAGCCTGCCTGCGAGCCAACTCTTGAGGACACCAGCTGCAAGAGATCTGTTTTCAGCTCGTTGTGTCGCAGATGACAATTCCGCCGGGCGCTCTGCTCAGAGCGATAGAGAGAGGCGTTGGAAACATTGTCGTCACAAGATCATAGTGAGCCTCAAATATGATAGTATTCGAATGCTAAAGAGTGTGATTACGTTGGCAGTGGAAGCTAATGAGTGTGTGATATCTACAAGAAAATGCATTGTGGGGAGTGACCGATGCAGATACAAGTGCTGCGACACCAGCTAGCGAAGAACACTTTGATCGGGGAGCAGCGATCCGTACGTCAACCGACCTACAGCGCAGCATTCGTTCGTACCGATCACAGCAAGCCCGGTTTCAAAGTGTCAGCCGAACCCGACTTGGCCTCGATATCTTGTGTCGGCAGATGGTTGACCTGATTGACCATTTCGTGGGAATCGTCGCCTTCTGAATATCGCGACTTGGCGCTTTTGAAGGTGCCAGTGGAAGGCTTCATCTTGATGTCATGGTGATTGCGCTCGATGTCCTCATCATCATCGTCCTGGGCTTCAAAGGCCACTGTTGGCTGGGCTGGATCTCGTTCCTCGACTTTATCCTTGCGCTTGATGACCGTGACGTCGATCGGAACGTGGCATCGGATCAAGTTGAGACCGCTGGCTGAACGGAAAAGCGGATCGAATGTCACGACAGAGCAGATGGTCGTCACAGAAAGACAACAGAGGATGGTAATGATGCTGGTGATGACGAGTGCTGAACGGATATATGGGCTGATATCGCCCTGTTCTACCTCGCGAGGGAAAGACCTACCAACCATGTACAGCGGAAGGAAACCGAAAGCAGGAATGCAGCCGATGAGAGCCAGGACATAGCCGACAGCTAGGAACCTCATTTTCCAGGTGGTGACACTGAGCTGGTTGCTGTTGTGTTCCGAGGTGGGCTTTGCGTGAAAGACGAGGTAATGAAGCTTCCGAATTGGATTTCTATGAGATGAAGGGTCGAAGTCGGGACAGAGAGAGCAAGCATGATCGACAAGTCTGGCAATGTTCGGCAAGCCATAAAGGATGCAAGGAATCCAGAGGATAAAGGCGGCAGCTGCGAAGAGCAAAAGATTGATACAGACGTATCTGTGGACCTCGAAGTATTCGGCAGCCACTTGGCGAGCCGCCTAGATGAGGTCATCTGAAGCCATAGCATCTTGATCTGTGAAAGCTGGAAAGCTTTTGTGTGCTGATCTCTGAACCTGCAGAAGTATCTCGGCGGGCAAAAGGTGCTTGCCGGCGGCCTTCGCGCGATAGTAAGCTCGACCGGAAAGACCCACAAGGCTGTACGTGCTTACGGAAAAAGCTATGACGGGGATCACAAGCAATGCGTTGCTGATGGCCGGTCTAGTCGGGACGGGCAGATAGTACCAGGTGTTGCGGTCGGCAATGGTTCTGTTGGCACCGAGCGATGAAAGAGGGGATCTTGGACTGCAGCCAAGAACGAAGCCGTGGATGCTGATGTAGGCAAAGATTACTAGGGTCCACCAGGGAGCCGGGACGATCCAAAACCATTCGAGAATGCTCATGTGAGCGTAGGAGAAGATGGCAAGTACAATTGCACCCAGATTCCAGGCAAACATGTAGGATGTCACCGCGATGATGAGGCAGATGACGGCATTTGCGACGTACAAGGAGCCGTAGGCGCAGTATTTTGTCGTGACGATCCAAAGCTTCTCGCGCCTTCTTTTGAGGAGCATGACGGAGCAAATCGCCACAGTAAGGATGAACCATGCCTCGCTCGCAAGAAGGTAGATGCGGTTGCCGGGTGTAATGGGTGCATACATGGTCTTATACAGAGCGTGTACGACTTGAGCCTGAGTCTGACCACGATGCAGAAAGGTCATGCTGTGTGGGCCGTAGGCATGTGGGAGAGTTAAGGGCTGGGCCGGCACCTCGAGCTGAGCAGTGCTGTTGGAGACCATGACGCAAGTGACCGGGCTTTAGTACGAGCGATCGATGAGAGTTGGCAAGGTTGCTGACTGCAGTGAAGGTTTTGCCGCTGCCGTTGAGGTGATGTGAGGTGAGGAGGCCAAAGACGAACTGGACGTCCCCGCACGGCGACCCCACACTACTTATACAAGACGCCGTGGCATTGCCACCAAATGGAAACGCAGCCACAAGCAAGCTGCAGGCTAACCATCCTGGCGGACATGCTTGGCAGGCATGCAAAACTTCGGTCCACGCGAGGCGTTGGCTCGGTATCAGAAGCGAGAAGCAAAGACAAAGAGCAGTCGGCGAATCGAGGAGATCTGTGCCCATGGAAATGCAGGCGTACAATGGCATGGCGAGCTCGGGCCCGCTCGATTAAGCCAAGTTAGGACTCAGACGGAGGAAGCGAGACTGGAAAGGCAGCAACGAACCTTGAAGGGGCCCATGCCCTGCAGAAAAGTCTTAGTTTGCCGTAGCCGCAGGGAGCAAAGGAACAAAGATGCAGTCGCTGGTGACGAGCCGACTGCTGCAGGATCCAGTCGAGCCAGGACCACATACCTGTCAAATTTAGCGCCGTGTCAACGCCTTGAGTGGCATTGACACTGAGCGTGCTTGAGGGTATCGGTGCATTTGCTAGTATGGACGGCATCAGTGCATGTGCTAGCATGGCCCTCGGCTACACAATGGATGCGGCAGCAACAAGCAGGCATGAACACCTTGTCTGGTTGATTGACCACGAGCTAGCGCACCAATCTGACCCCGAGAAGCCGACGGCTTCTGCCACGAATCGGCCTCGGCTCTCCGTGACACACCGGACATGGCACAGGACAGACAAAGCGCTTCAATCGAACCCCGTTGCGAGGAAGCACACCGTGACAAATATTCGCAGAAAAAGCAAGTAACTTATTGTACAGAAGAAGGAGCGAATACGACTAGAAGGGCCAAATCTCAGCAAAACAATCGGCAATGTCTTCAACGAGCGCTGCCGGCTGTTCAAGCGCTGCAAAGTGACCTCCCACCGCGTGACGGTTGTACCACCTCAAGTTGACACTTGCCTTGACAAACGACTTGGGAGCCTGTATGATTTCCATCGGGAAGCTCGAATAGCCCGTGGGCTGCTGAATGTAGTTGCTTGGATCGCTTGCGATCTCCGAAGGACCTCGTGGATCTCGGTTGCGATAAGGGTAGAAAGAGCCTGCGATGGTGTCTGTCAACTCGTAGAGGGTGATGTTGGCCAAGATTGTGGAAGGGTCAGGGGTGACGTCGGTCCAGACATGCATCTTCTCGCCCACCCAAGCAAGCGTCGAGAGCGGAGAGCGAGAGAGGACGAGACCTAGTGTAGACGGTTTGGTAGCGTGCATAGCCGCATAGGCGCTCCCGGTAGCAACGAATTCCAAGCCCCTGTTCAAGCTTTGACGTTCAATGCGGGACAACGGGCCGGGAATGGAGCCGAGACTGAGCACAGAGGCTATCTTCCAGGCCGCTTCTGCTGTCACCTCAGCAGCCTTGCCTACAAATGCACCTGTGCCGCAGAGAGACCGTGAATGCTCGCCTTGACTCCAGCTTTCAAAGACGCCGAGCGCCTTTTTAGAGTATCGTTGCTTCGATACCAAATGCGGCAATCGCAGGATCCAGCGGGGCGTCATTTGACGACCTAGAACAGGCAGAACGACGTTGGGACCCTGTGCGGGGCAAAAGTTGAGGTGGAGTGCTCTTACGTTGTTGGGGAACTGGATGGCCATGCTTCGAAGCACCGCGGCGCCCCAGTCCCCAGCTTGGATGGCATAGTTGTGATAGCCGAGTGTAGTCATGAGCTTGTGCATGATACGCGCGACATCGTTGACGAGCAGGTCACCATTGGGACCTGAATGTGTACCGACAAGCTTGCCCGATCGCGAGTCTCTAGCAAGCCCTGCAGCTGCACTGGAGAAGATGTAGCCGGGATGGGAGGGAACGACGACGTCAAAGTGGACCGGAGCCAAGTTGCCAGGGTGGGCGAGCGGCTTGATGACGTCCAAGAACTCGTGGAAGGAACCAGGCCAGCCGTGCAGGAGGAGGAGAGGGATGACTTTGATGTTGGTACCAGATGCGGGAGGGTTGGCGCGTTCATGGATAAAGTGGAGATCGACGTCTTCGATGAGCACCTTGTAGTGGGAGAAGGAGGTGATGCGAGCCTGTTCCGCTGCCCATGTGTCGTGATCAGGACCGGCTCGACTGCTGGTGCTGGTGCGTCCAGCCGCTTGAGACTGGTCGTCTTCTGAGCTAGGTGAGGAAGGGTCGGAACGAAGGAATGGCACCCAAGCATCGCGTAATTCACAGAAGCGGTCGTGGGTGAGACCGAAGCGTTCGTATTCGCCCTCGAAGACGGCTCTTGTTGGCAGCTTGCGCTCGGCGTCGTTCTGGATACGTTGGATCAGCTCATCGATCCGCTCTTGAGGGATGGTGGGGTCAAACTCTCGAACGAGGAATGACTGCGTGCTAGATCCGACCAGCTTGTCGTTGCGTGGATCGCGTGCTGCCAGTCGACTCTTCTCGTCGTGCACGTCGCTGCTGCCGTTGGTCAGGTGAGAGTGAGCGTGCGATGAACTAGGTTTGAGACCGTGCTCACCACCTCGATAGACAGAGTCGACGCGAGGCTTTGTGTTGAAGAGGTTCCAAAACTCGTGACCTTCCAAAGCACGCTCGAGGTAGTGTGGCATGCTTTGACCTTGCTTGTGTGCGATGGGACGAGGTAGAGTACGAATGTCGTTCTCCTCGAGCAGCTCCTTGACCCAGCGTTGAGCGGTTTCGGGGCTGTCATCTGGATGATCGGGGAGTGCAGGACGAAGGAAGCGGAAAAGCTGCCACCAATCGTAGACGCGCGTGTCGGAGACGATCCAACGACGTCCCCAGCCCGCCGACTTGCTCTGATGCAGCAGAAGGATAGCCCTCGCTACGTCTTGGCCATGAACAAAGTGGACACTGCCCTTGAGAGCTAGAAGTTCTTTGGATGCACCGACGCGTGAAGCAAAGTTTCTGGGTTGCCGTTGTCCGCCGTAGAGACCAGCGAGGTTCAGAATGGCGGCTCGTCCGGCGGGGGAGCCGTTCCTGCGCAGACCGTGAGCGGCCGTGACGTCGAGCAGTCTTTGTTCGGCAGCAGCTCGTGCATTTGTATTGTCGACAGGAGAGGAAGAGGTGTTTCTTCCGGATCCCCAAATGCCCGTGCTGCCGAGTTGGATCCAGCGTGTACGGCCATGAAGTTCTTCGTATTCGTGGACGAGATCATCTACCTGCTGCAGGTCCTTGATGGGGAAGATGATGACCACGGTGGAAGCGCGAGGCAGTGGATGAAGCGACCGCTTGGTGACGGGATCGGTGAGTTCGAATTGAATCTTGTGGTCGTCGTTCTGGTTCTTCTCATCGGGTGGAGACCTAGATGTGTAGGCGTAGCGTACTCGATTGTGTTCGAGGAGCGGGATGAGGAAGGATGCGGTCCATCCTGAGCCTAAGAGAAGGACATCGACGGAGCCGGGAACGGCTGTGTCTAGCTGAGCCATGGCGACCTGATGGCTGTGGGCCTATGCAGCAGCGTGGATGGTGTGAGGGGGGAAAGGTGTGGTCGAGGTGGGTATCACATGCTGATCTGAGCGGCTAAAACCTCCACTCTTGACTTCCGCGGGGCAAAAAGTGAAAGCGCGGGTCGAAGGCGATCAGTTTTGGGCGAAAAAAGCGGCGGCGTAACAAGCAGCAAGCAGTAAGGTTTGTTAGATCCAGCAAACACATCGCGCTTGATTTTCGAGGGTCTGGAGCTGCGGATGATGCCGCGCTGAAGTTTCAACGACGGATGCAGCTACAGTAGCCCCTCTTCTCGCGGAGACATAAGACGTGTAGGGTGGTCTAGATCCACCTCATCTTCGACGGAGTGTGAACTACTGGGCGGCTTGAGGCAGCATCAGACGCCCCGACGTTGCAAGAAGGTGGCGTGGAAGGCAGGAAAACAAAGCCTAAGAGGCGGCGTCAAAGGGTGTTTCTCGGCTATGTATGCGAGAGAAGAGGTGTCAGGCGCTTGTGGCGTGGCGAGTCGATCCGCTCATAGCGGCGGCTTGCAAACCAAGTCAGATACAGTAGAGTTGAGCTCAGGAGGTTGAGGCGTTGCACAGAGCGGCAAAGTCATTCGCCGTCTGCTGCCTTTGAAATTGGACCGCATGCGTTTTGTCGCACAGATATCTGCCATTTTCAGAGCCTCAATTTTGATTTTGATTTTTGAGCTCACCCTCGCATCCTTGTGCTTCTACCTCTTACACCGTATTTCCACGCGCTGCTCACTCGGGGGAACTGTTTGAATGGCGCCATGGCTCCGAACACAACCTTTGACTAAGTGGCTGCCTATCGTGACACTGCCTGAGTGAGCCATAGAAGTGTCGATCTTCTCAATGAGACACCTTGCAGAAAAATGCTCGGTACCACAGTGACGACGACGATCGACGATACGGTTGCCACAACTCGGATCATGGCAGACATTGATGGTGGTCGCTACCTCCAGACAGGTCGAAGTGTGGTCATGGGATTAGATTGACAGTTGACTGAGGCAGAGCGCGGAGAGAGAGGCAAACAAGACTCGATCGGGAACGCCGAGCTGCAGGGGGTTCTTTGATTCTGCATCATCTTTTGGTTGTGTTGTCGTAGTCGTGGTCGTGGCTTTGCAATCGAGAAGCAGCAATTTGAATGAAGCAAGAGTGTGTGACTGCAGCCACGCGCTCCGCCCCGCTCGGTGAGCAGCTGCACACTGACGAGTCCCGGATTTGTCTCCGTTGTGCCGGGCGCAGTCACACTCGCAATTGAGCAATTTGCTGTACAGTAGCAACAGAACAATAATAACAGCAGGTGAGGGCAGAGTGGTGCGCTGCCCTGATTCATCTTCGTGTCTCGCGTCGCTCACTGAGCTGCTTTTTCTGCCTCTGATCTTGTGATTCAGGGACAAACACGAGGATCGTCGCCACTGTTTTAGCCCCTCTTTCTTTTTCAATCTTTGGCCTGAATTTCATGTGTGCCTTCGGAACTGCCGTTCCTAGTGTTGGTCTCTTTTGTGTCTGCGTGGGATGCGCAGCTGCAGCTGTTTGCTTCTCTGTCTGCCTCTTTTGGCCACTTTCAACTCCGAGAACAACTTTCGACTCTGAGATAATTGCTGCGCCTTCTTTTGATGCTTCTCAAGGCAGCAATTGATTGAGCTGCTCATCATCACCACTTTCCTGGATCACTCACTCGTTTGCAGCTCGGCCAAGTTGCAAAGGGCGGAAAACGGTCTCGTCCATTCAGCTCACCATTTTCGAAGCGCATCCGGCTCTTTCACCCAACTGCGCTTTTCAACCTGCATGCTCTTCTGGCTCCGTTCTACATCAGATCATCTCAAAGCTGACGACCTCGTATTTGGAATCATCGCGGATCGACCGACGGCGACCTCATTGTTCCTTGGTCTCGGTCACTCCAACTCTCTGGACTCTTGTTGCTTGGCGCTCCTTGTTCGATTCGAGCGTAACCGCAAATCATCTCTCATCGTCATCGACTTTTCATTGCAGCCTCGAAATCATCCCGCTTTACGCCCTTCTTGACCGATCGACTCGCTTCGTCCTTTAGATCGTCAACGACACCATCCTCTTCACACCTAGGACTTGACCGAACACACACAGATGCATCAGTTTTAACCTGCCAACACCAACCACGTAAACGTCGCTCCATCAACGTTGGTTCTCCCCAGCCAAAACTGTCTTGCGCCTGGACTGATCACGCCACGCCGGGACTTGACAACCACTTGCTGGACTGAGCGCCTTTCTGCTCTGGCTCGCGCTCGACGCCCAGGCGGCGTCCGGATCGACGTAGCGCACCACCAATACCATCGCAAGTATGAAGTCTCCTGAACTCGAGTCTTCGGCCACATTCGGTGCGGCCTGCACAGGACTTGGTGTGGCAGGCATCACTTTTGCTTCGGCCTCTTCCTCATCCACATCATCGCCAAGCTCACCTTCGCTCACAAAGACGCCAAGATGGGGCAGCATCCGTCAGCGCTTCAGCAGCATTCAGTCGCGCGAAAGTCCCTCGGTGCCAGTAGACAGCGTCGATGATGGCATGTGGGACAAGAACGATGCCGCCTTTCTCGAGGAAGTTGCCCGTGACTCGCCGCTTCTTCTCGCATCACCCGACCACTTCGACTCTCTCGCTCCCGTCTTTGAGGACACTTATACAGGACGCGCCTCGACTTCTTCCTCACGAGTTCCAAGCTTCATTCGCATCGGAGACCCAGATTCGCTCACTCATCTCTCGCCACACTCCTCTTTATCACATCGCCAATCACTGCAACATCGACCTTCTTCTGCATCCAGCTCCACACCATCCTCTGCTACTTCCGCCGCCTCACCCATGTCGACGCCCGTCGTCACTCATGATGAGATGTCCGGCCCAAGTCAAGCCTCTGGTCCAGTCAATCCCTGGCCTCGTTCCATGCGAAGGATGGCGTCGTCGACCATGCTACCGGACCTCCCCGAACAGATTCGCACCGATGACTTCATCACTTTCTCACGTCCCTCCACCGCGTCATCCTCATCGGCTGTACCAATATCCCCACCGCTTCTGCCACCCATCGGCTCATCCGCATCCTTCATGTCTGGGGCATTCGCCAACGCCCACTTGATACAGTCTCCCAATGGCAAAGGCAGTGCGCACTCCGGCGTCCGCTCGAATCTCAGCTTGACTCACAACATCGATGCTTCAAGCGACGCAACCCGATCCGCTATTGCGGAGCAGTATCCACGCTCTCCTTCTCTGCACAGCTCCTCATCCTTCACCACCAACGGCTTCACATGCCGCTCCCAAGATGACCGCTGCACCGACAACAATGCACGAGTGCGCACCCTCTCCTCTGCCTCTGCCTCGAGCTCCACTGTACAGCACTCGGCCGTCGGGATCGATCGTCGGACCATTCGCAGCATCATTGGCAGTCCGCTCGCGATGAGGACCTCCTTTTCCTCGTCGCGGCCGTCCAGTCCAGATGCTTTCCTTCAGTGCAGCGCTGCGACATCATCCTCGCCAATCCTTTCGCGCATCGCAGCAGAGCATGGCGCCACACCCTTTTCAGCAGACAGCTCACGAAGGCCATCCATCGCAAGCGTCATGGAATCGCCGTATACCGGTCCTGCGTCGCAGCCATTTCCATCAAGCGCCAATGACGGTGCTGATGAGTTTGGGGGTCAAGCGAGTGCTACGGCTCGTGGCAAGCGCATGGCATCGGCTAGCATGCGAGGCGTCCCCGGAAGCCCAACCAAGAAGATCGGCGCTGCCATTGCCCCGGAATCAGCCTTCGCTACATCTTCCACAGCTACGGCTACTTCGGGGACTGGCGCATCGAATGCTGCGGCTCGCAAGCACACCAAGAACAAGAGCAGCTTGGTTTCCGGATTGCGCAAGTTGATGGGAAAGAGGGAGCGAGAAGGCAAGGGCTCCACTGGCGCTTCGTCGGATTCGACTGTCGCCGCTGGCAATGCCTTCATGCGTCCCAGTTCGCCTTCACCTGAAGAGCAACCCGCGCCGGGGGATTCCGACGCTGCCGTTGCCTGGCCGAGCCAACCGCCTACGGACCAGCAGCAATCGATGCGAACGCGAGCCACAAGCATCGATGCGCCTCAGCATGGAGGCCTCAACTTGTTCGGGCTGGCGCCAGACGCCCTGGGCTCTGGTGTCCTCGTTGAAGCGTCGCTCGGCCGCAATCAAAGTCTCAAAAACCAAGCTGGTCGAAGCGGCTCTAATGCCGGCTTGGCATCGCCTAGTATGGCATGTCGCTCTCCGTCCCTCGATCTTTTGCGGAGCTTCGGGACCATGGGCAAAGCGTCGCAGGCTGGCCTTTCCGGCCTGACGGAACAAGCTCCGGCAGCCCCCGCTTCGCCACGCTCTCGCACCAAGAGCATCGATGCACTCACGAGACCTTTGCGCGAGGTGCTTGGCCAGCGATCCCGCAAGGACTCGAGCAACCAAGCAGCGGCTCGTGCTAGCGTCATTGAGCATATTTCTCACAACGATGCGCGCCGCTTGACAGGTAGCACCGGTCCCGTAATTCTGCAGACCAAGGAAGCACTCGAACAGCATCGCGCACAGTATGCCACGTTTCCGTCAGAGATCGGCCTGCTAGATCGCTCTAACTTTGACATGCATCACCAGGTCTCTGCTCCTTCCCATCAGGGTGACAAGGCTCATGCCGCGGCTGCTGACCCCAGCGCGACAGGGCCTGCAAGCTCGACCGGCCATGCCAGTGTGCAGTTGCCAGCGCGGCCACCACGACCAGAAGGGTCAAGCCCAGAGGATTCGGCGCCCATGGAGCTTCTCACGCCCTCCAATAGCGGAGAGATGGTCGGTGGCAGCAGTAGCAATGTCGGCGGCATCTCTTCATCCGGTTCGTCCTTTGTCTCTGCCAGCTCGGCCGTCACAGATCCGTCCATGACGATGCGACAACCCTTTTCCTTCCAATCGCAGCCGTACAGACCCCACTCTCGCGAATCTCGTGGCTCGCAAAAGGTGCAACCCAGTCCCCCGTCGAGCCCGTCGTCGCTCGCGTTCCACCTTTCAGGTGATGCTGCAGCGCTCGGCCTTCACGATGCTTCCATAGCAAATGGCGACAAGTTTATGCATCGCGCTGCACCATCTTTGGGCTCTCTTGCACCCTTGCACAGCGGACAGATCTTGGCGTCGTCGGACATGCTGCCGCCTCTTGCTTCTGCACAGCCGGCAAAGCGCGGTCACAGCAGTCGTCGCTCGCTCAACAGTCTTGTCAGCGGCAGCAAGCCGTGGTCCAGTCTCTTGGGTTCACCCATTCTCGGCAGCTCCAGCTCGCTCTCTCACCACAAGCGTGTGTCGACCGCTTCCATCTCGAGACCCATGTCGGTAACGTCGTCGGCATTCTCGAGCGATATGAATGATCTCAGTGCCGATGTCGCCGATTTGACGCTGCGCCCCTCGGATTTTGGAGGCGCTCCTCGTTCCCGCATACGCGTCGATTCACAACAGTCAAATTTCTCGGAACCGGGGAATTTTCTGGCTTGGCAACCTGCAGCAGCAGTCGAAGTTGCAGCTCTGAATTTGAACAATTCTTCGAGCGTGCACTTCCACTCTCAGACGCACTCGCATTCCCACTCGCTCTCACTCGCTTCGGCTTCTAGTCAGGGTCACTTATCTCCACCCTCGGGCCCACATCTTGTTGCTCTTGCTCCACCTGCAGCACCAACACCAACGACCGTAGCTTTGTCCTCTGGCTCGTCACAGCATTCACATCACTCGCGTCATTCGCACCAGTCGTACCAGTCGCATCAGTCCCACAACCAGTCCGGTGCTTCGACTGCATCTGCTTCTTCTGGGGCCCTTGCTCCTGCCATTGCCAACGCACAGCACCGTCTTGGACAAGCATCGTCCAGCTCAGGTCTTCGCCAGCAAGCTCCTAGCCCAAGTCCACTTCGACGTCCTGCCACCATTGACGGCGATCTCACCCAACACCTTCCTTCTTCGGAGCCCTCATCTTCCACGCCGACCACATCGCCTCCGGCAGCATCTGCGTTTCTTCCGACAATGGCTCTAGGCTTCTCGTCAAGACAACGTCCATCTGGTGCTGGCCATCGCTCGTCTCTCTCCGGCTCCTCGCTTTCGCACCGCAAGCGTCCGTCGTTTGGCCTTGCTATTGAGCCTGCTGCTCATTCAGCGTTCGACAGCATCCCCAGTCCGCTCCTGCGCACGCGCCGGATCTCGCTAGCACTGCCTGAGGGCGCAGCACCTCAACGACCGTTCTCGACCTCCTCAGCATCAGTTGGCCGTACGACGTCGGGAAGCTCTTCAAGCACCAGCCCGAACGGGTCTGCGCGAGTCTCTGCAGCTACTCTCTCCTCGAGTCACGTCTTTGAGAGCGAGGACAACACCGAGATCGAGACTTTGCTCGACGGAAGCCCGACCAAGAAGCCTCTGTCGGCGGCTCCTTTCTTGTTCAAAGGGTCAGTCCCTGCACTTGAAAGTGCCATGGCAGCTGCCTCTCTTGAGTCCACTCCCAGCCACCGTCATTCCGTCTCGGTGCCCATGGACGAGGGCGACTCGCCACGACAGCATCAAGAAGAGAGCTGGAACCGAGCAACCGGTGGTACGATCCTCACCTACGGCACTGTTGAAGAGTCACATCCAGCTGCACCAGCACCGGCACCAGCACCAGCACCGCGTCAATACATGATCCACTCGCCAAACGAGGAGGAAGGCCCGGCACTCGCTATGTCCGACACCACACCATCATCTGGTCGCATGAGTCAAGCAACGAAGGACATTGCCTTCGGCTCAATAGCCGGCATGGTCAGCAAAGTTTTCGAGCACCCTTTCGATCTTGTCAAGGTTCGATTACAGACACAGTCGGCCGACCGTCCTCCTCGCTATGCCGGTGCATTTGACTGCTTCAAGCAGACTTACTTGCAAGAGGGCATTCGTGGCCTGTACCGTGGTCTCAGCATGCCTGTGGTTGGTGCGACACTCGAGAACGCTTGTCTCTTCTTCACATACAATCAGATCCAGTCGGCGATTCGATGGGCGAATGGTGAAGCCAAGAGCGGTGCGTCTGCGGCACAGGCGGATGCAGAGTCGCCATTGTCGATTCTTCAATTGGCGATTGCGGCAGCGGGTGCAGGGGCAGTGACGAGTCTGGTACTGACACCAATCGAGCTGATCAAGTGCAAGATGCAGGTTCAGATGATTACGCGTGAGCAGCACGTTCCGCTTTCTACCACTACAACCGCTGCAGCTCCAGCAGCTGCTAGTGCAAGTGGATTGCAGCAATCACGATCAATCTACACAAGCGCCGTCCAACGTGCAGCGACCCCGTCTTCCTCGGCGGAGGCATTCAAGGCCCTGGACGGCCCGCTTACCCTCCTGCGCCGCACCATCGCAGCCGACGGCATCCGAGGACTCTGGCTCGGCCAAACAGGTACCCTCCTCCGCGAGACAGGTGGAGGCGTCGCGTGGTTCCTTGCCTTTGAGTCCTGCTCACGGTACCTCATCGCCCGCAAGAAGGCGCAATGGAAGCGTCAGGACGTCACCAAGAAGGACCTCACCTCGCTCGAGCTTGTCGGTGCAGGCGCGCTTGCCGGTGTCAGCTACAACGTTGTCCTCTTCCCCGCCGACTGCGTCAAGTCGACCATGCAGACAGAGCAGGAAATACGCGCGATGTCGAGCACGGCCAAGGCAGGAGAGAAATGGAAGGGCACAGGGTTCTATGATACGTTCAAGAAGATCTACAGGACAAGGGGTGTTCGAGGATTGTACGCGGGTTGCGGAGTGACGTGTTTGAGAAGTGCTCCTTCGAGTGCGATCATCTTTTTGATGTACAACAAGCTGGAGAAGATGAGCGATGTGTATGGGTTCTAGACCATAGAATAGTTTTGCATTTAATACAAGCATAGACATCATCTTTCAAACCGTCTTTCTTTCTATGATTGGGTCTTTGGTGCGTACAAGTACATGCCGAGAGAAAAGCGGGAGAGGAAGAATCACTCATCGTCAAAGCCAAAGCTCAAACCCTTGCCAGATTTAGCTTTGAGCTTTTTGGCTGCTGCGTTCTTTTCTTTCCTCCTTTCTTCCTTCTTTTGCTCTCTGTCATCCTTCTTTGGTGGTCGTCTTGCGTCTCGCTCCTTTCGGATGAGCTCTTTGACGTCTTCCAACCCACCTTTGCTTTCCCCCTTCCCTTCTCCTATCCGTCCATTCACTCTACGGGGTTCGTCTGCTGAGTCGATGATGTCCGATATCGATGCTTCCTGCCCCAACCCCTTAGCATTATCAGCAGCTTCTCCAATAGGGCCCCTTCGTTTCCTTCCACCAGCGCCACTACCCGTCGAGGCTATGTTTTGCTCCTTTACCTTCGCCTCCCCCCCTACGGTCTCAGACTGTCCCCTGTTCGCTGTCTTGGGTTGAAGCGCTTCTTCATGGGACAGGTGCTTTCCATCTTTTAGCACCACCACTTGAGCGTCGCGCATCTCATCTTCGCTATCCAATCCTTCATCTTCGTCTTCATCTCGTGCTTTGCGCTTGTCTGCGGCAGAAGATGTGGAGGCTACGAAAGAGTCCAGCTCGTCGGAGGGTCGTGAGTTGGCAGAGGAGTAACGATCGTGGGAGGCGACTTGAGCTTTGAGCGCTTTGAGGAAGTTAGGTGTTTCGGGAGCTTGGTATTCCAGTGAGCGGGAGGCTAGGTTGCTTTTTCTTCCAGACATCGTGGTGGGGTGGGGGACGGAGTAGCCTGAGGACGAGGAGACAAGGACGAGAGGGGAAAAGCCGCGGAAGTGAGGACGTTGAAGAGAGATGAAAGGTGGACCCTGAAGAAGCAAGGATAAGAAGGTCAAAAGGCTTGAGCGCGAGCTTGTGGAGGCTCCGATATCCGAGAATTGATAGCCGCGGGCCGCGTTTGAGGTTATGCAGGTAATGCAATCGACGATCCCTCTCCTCACTTGTATCAACCTTTCTTTCCGAATCTCCTCCCGACTACCACCAGCATATCCATACTCGTCGAGATGGGCCCATAGCATCATCCATATCAAGACTCACACCATCTCTTTCATTGAGAAAGCTGGGCGACATGACGAATGCCTCTTCCCACCCCGCTGCCGCCTCCTGGCTGTTCGGCACCACCCCTTCCACTTCCTCTTCTCCGCCCTTGCTATCACTCAACTTCTGGCTCACACGAGAATTCATCCCCCTCTATCTGCTCTTTCTCCTCTTCCTCCTATTTCGCATCCCAGAAATCCTGGAACGACTTTTCACCCCCACCCTCACCAACTCCACCTCATCCTTCGTCATCCCCGCCGAAACACGTCACGCACGATTCCTCCCCATCGAATCCCAGCACAAGTTTCGCTATGACACCCTATACCTCGCTCTCCGCTTAGACCGCTTAGAAAGCCGTCTCCTTGATACAGGTCATGCATTCGCTTGGAAAGGACCGATCCTCCTTCCCGAGTTCGTCGACGAACATGCCCTAGCGAAGAGCCGGAAAGGTGTAACACTGACACCTGCTCCCACATCAGCCGCGGGGAATGGAGGAGAGAGGGAAGATTGGAAAGCAAAAATGAGAGCAGCTGAACGGATTGAACGAAGAAAGCTGGAAGAAAAGAGGGGTAGAAACGATAGGTATACGTGGTCCTTGACGGGCTTGCATCCCAAAGGGTACTTGAGGACGTATGTTCCGAGATCTGACGAAGTGGCGGAGGACAGAGCGGGCTGGATTGAGGGCTCAATACTGTTGAAGCTCGCTTATGAGTTGAGGGCGTGGGGTTTCTTGAAGGCCGGGCCGCAGGATGGATCGGGCGGGGATTGGAGGAAGGAATTGGGTCAGGTTTGGACAGTGACTATGCCATCGATTGCTGGGATCACCGGTATCAACCCTCTCACGGTTCATTACTGCTACCGCCCGGGAGAAAAGGGGGAAGAGAGGGGAAAGTTCTGGCTAGTAGTGCTGGAAGTACATAACACCTTCAGCGAGCGACACATCTACGTCCTCGAGGCTGGCAAGAACGAAGACGGCATAACGCAAGGAGAAGGCAAGAGAGGTGGGTATGAACATCAATGGACATTCCCACGATCGTTCCATGTCTCTCCGTTTAATGATAGGGGCGGATACTACAGACTTTTCCTCAAAGAGCCTTTTGCTGCTGGTACCGAGCCTGCGTCATTCACGTTGGGGATCAGGTTGCTGCTTCTCGTCGAAGCCGAGGCTTCAGCCGCTGTCAAGCCTGGCGCTGAAAGCGCGGCGGGAGAGCCAAAGTTGGTAAAGAAAATGATGGCCACCCTAGACTCCATTGCCCCACCTCCACCGAAGTCATCCTACCGCACAGGAAGATACGTCCGGCCCCTCTCACCAGCTACGCTATACGCCGCACTCATGCGCCAGCCCTTCGACCTTTTCCTCACTTTCGTCCGTATCCTTTACGAGGCCGCAAGACTACACTTCGTAAGAAGATTGGATGCTTTCGGTCGACCGGATATGGTTCAGGTACCCGAAGCAACACCTTTGTCTGGATATGATGGTGTTGGACTTCCACCACCGCTGAACAGGATTCAACAACATCGCTCTGAAGCGGATCGAAAAGTGGAGGGGAGCGTGGGACTCGTGTATCCTGAACCAGGGTGGGCAGAGGTCACTGCCAAAACTTACGTGGAGGAGATGCTCAGGAAACGGATGCAAGAGTTGGAAACGGAGAAGGGTGGGAAGTGGAGCGTTAGGGTGGAGAGTACTGACCCTGCTGACCCAGGACTCCACCTTGCTTCGGATAAGAAAGGAGGAGAAAAGGTGAGGGAGCTGGTGCTGTACACAAGATCGTACGGCGTCTACGTGGACCTCATGACCCATCAGCCGCCTCGCTTAGCTTTGTTGCTGGGAAGCGTTGTTGGGCGTCGATGGGGCGTGAACTCTCTCGATAGCTTTGATGCCTTCTTCCCGCCCGGCACACTTCCAGACAGTGGGATCAGAAAGAAACACTTCGACTTCCTTCTCAACTCTCATCTCAGCTCATCTCCAGCTTCGGACCGAGAGAAAGTGCTGCAGTTGCTCCAAAAGTTCGGCAATCCCACTTCTTCACCCTCCACCGCAGAGAAGCGGGAGGAGAAGAATGGACGAAAAGTAAGCACAGCGCTCTGGATGGGATACATCGCAGCAGTAGCAGAGAAGAAAGCTTTCGGCTTACTCGGTGCGCGATATGTTAAAGGTACTGAGCCTTGGTTGGAGCTTCAACGCGGACTGAAGTATGTTGAGGAGAAGGCGGCGGGTGAAGCGGAGTGGGACATCAGGTTGGGTAGTGTCTATCATCCTTAGCCTCTTTGTTACTGTGCTTTGCTCTCAACTTTCTGGAACAATCTTGTTCATAATAGAACGGCTGCGCTTCCTTTGCCCGTGTATGTGAGAGCGTATTGTTGCGGAGTCGGAATCAGATGATCAAATGCGGGAGAGAATGCGAGACTAGGTATTGCAGATGCGAATCGGTGCGAGGGATTTTGTACAATGGCGTACTACATTCATCGTAGCGGATCAGAAGGTGTCGGAAGCGGAAGCGACCTTGATCATGTTGCTGAGTTACGCTTCGTGCTTAGTTGGAGTCGGTAAAGAGCGCAGGGAAAGCAGCCGAGATCTGGACAACATTCTCGACCAGTCCCAGATCTGTCACCACGAATCAGGAGAAGCAGATTGCATGTCAGTATACCTCTTTCCATCTGCGACCATCTCATCCGCCCTCGTTGTTCTTCTTCCCGCTCCCGCAGTTTGAGGTACTCACCAACGCTGTCTCCACAGTCAACAGTGGTAAACTCTCTCACCTGCCACCCTTCACCACCTGCAACTTCGCTGACTTTACCTGTGACCTCAACAAAGGTGCTGCCGGTGATATCGCTGTCTGGGTTGAGTGCTACTTCGACGTTGCCGAGGTCTGAAGTTTGGAGGAGCAAAGTGTTGCCGGTGATCTTTTGGACCTTGCCAACCAAACGAACTGTCTGGCCGGTGTATTGGGAGAGGAGTGAGGAGTTGATGAATGGGGTAGGCTTGTCCATCTCGAACGATCGTAGTTGGGGTTGATGGGTGTCTGAGTTGTGGTGTGAAGCGGATGAGAAAGAAGAGGTGGTGGTGGGTGACGGTGATGAGGTGGCTGAGTCGAAGAAATGCGCAAAGTGTTGGTTTGAGAGGGCGCGTCGCTGGCGTGGGACGCGTAAATTGCTGCGCATATCTCGAGCCCGATTTGAGCCAGGAGATCGGGTCAAAAGTGTCACTTTATAGCTCGGATCTTCGCGGCGTCATTTTGCCGAACGAGCTTTCGATTTCACTTTCAGTGTTTGCTCGACATCAACACTTACCACATCTCACAGCAAGGACAGCAGGAAGACAGCGGTGGAAAGATGCAGCGGACATTGGCGATAACTGTGCTTGGGTCATTAGCCAGGCGCACAGAGGTACGACAACAGATTGCGGGTCCCAGCTTAAAAGCGTCTTCCTCCACCTCCGCTTCCAGGTTGTATCACAGGTCTGATGAATTGAATGCACAGCGAAGGGTTAGTAGCAGGCAACTGTCAAGAGCAGCGCCGACTGCGCTTGGTGGATACTATGGAAAGCCTTTCTGGACACCTGCTGGCAGGATAGGGATGGCATCTCGCAGGTTCTCGACAAGCTCAATACCACGCTCTTCCGATAATTTGAAAGACAAGTCTGGCACGGGCGAAGCTGAGCTAAAGAGGACACACGATATCAATACGGATAGCACTTCTCCTACAAGCGAGACAAGAGCAGCATCTGACTCAGCGCAACAGCCGCCCGACGATCCTTCGGCAGCTATACGGTCAACGACAGCATCAGATAGCTCACCACAACCCCAAGCAGCACAATCATCGAGCACATCATCAATAGCGTCAGAATCATCTCTGGATACCTCGACCACAGGGCCTACATCGTCTTCAGACTCAGACAGCGGCACATCTACTTCCACTAGCAAAATTCTCCCTTCCTCCTCTCCGTCCTGGCTAGACCAACTTCGCAGCAAGTCCTCCTCCCTCCCCTCTTTTGACGCCCTCACCTCCACCAATTCTCTCTCCGCCCTCCTCTCGACCGCCTCATCCCGCACCTCTGACCTCACAAGCCGCCTCCGCAGTAGACTCTCCCATCTCTCCACGCAATACAACACCTACTCCGGCTACTCGACCATTGAAACCCTCAAATCTCGCATCGTCTCCCTCGAGCAATCTCTCGAAACCAAACGCAACCTCGCACTCACCGCCAAGACGCACTACCTCGACTCCGTGCGCGAGCGGTCTTGCTCTCAACGAGAAACAAATGATCTCTTATCCCGCAAGAACAGCTGGACTGATTCTGATCTCTCCCGTTACACCGAGCTCCTGCGAAAAGAGCATGCAGTATCACAACAAGAGAAGCTAGCAGAGCAAGAGCTAGAGCGTACCGAGGGGGAGGTACAAAAAGCGTTCGACGAGCTGATGAAGGCTGTGATGGTCAGATATCATGAAGAACAGATCTGGTCGGATAAGATGCGCGGATGGAGCACGTATGGCAGTTTGGTAGTGGCCGGATTGAATGCGGTATTGTTCATAATGGCGATTTTGGTGGTGGAGCCGTATAAAAGGAAGAAGTTGGCGGAAACTTTTGAGAAGAGATTGGTTGCAGCTGAGGTGCAGTCAAGGGAGTTGATACTGCAGAGTGTAGATGGGTTCCAGAAATCGCTGAATGCGGCTCTGAGACCAGAAACGGTGGCGTCGCCAGCGACAGAACATGTGGTAGAGGAAGCAAATTCAGCCGAGCAACCGGAGGTGTTGGTACCACCACCAGCAGAAGAGCACGCAGTGGAACCCGTGGAATCCGCGGTGAAACTCAGACCAATTCAGCGACAGGAGGAAGAACGTCTGGTCTTCGCCTCGACTGTCGGTGTTGTGGTGGGCGCTGCACTGTCTCTCATTATCAGCGCCTGCTGGTCTTAGTGTCGTATATGATCCGCAATGCAAACTCATAGACGGACCAAACGCGCACATTGAGCAAGCTACCTGGAAACATCATGATTGAAGGAGAAAGAGACGTGCAAGAATTGGGTGAGAGACAAGATGGACAGAGTGCGAAATGATATCAAAACATGAAGATGTTTGAGAATCGACAATGGTCGGAAGTGGTGAGAGCAGTGACGGAGAGTGGTATAGCTGCATGTGAGGTACGAGATTAGAAGATGACATCCTCATCCTTACCACCCGAAAGCAGATCCTTTCCGCCGTGCTCTTCCTCCTCTTGCTTCTTGTCGCCTGCGCCAGCATCCTGCTTCTTGTTCTTCTTGTTCTTCTTGTTCTTACTACCCTCAACACCCTCCCTAGCACCAGCGTCCTTCGCTTCGGCGTCATTATTACTCTCCTCACTATCCTCATCCTCCTTCTCCTCGTCATCTTCAACACCTTGCAGCTTCTTAAGCTGCTTATCGCTAGCCGCAGCCTTCTCCTTCTTCTTGGCCTGCACCTTTTTCAATCTGAAGAACTCCTCCCTATCCGCCTCATCCAACTCACTAACAATGTAACTAATCGTGTTTTCCAACCTTGGAATAATGACATGCTCGATAGCGTTGACTCGCCTATTCGTCATCCTGATCACCTCATCCAAGATCACGAAAGCTGTCTGCAAACTGGCCAACTCGACCAACACCTTCAACGCCTGCGTATACACCTCTCTTGCCTTGTTGACCTGCTGACCACCTCTACTGAGACCGGTGAGTGCAAACTCTCCTCCGCCGCCAGAAGCACCATTCGATTTGTCCTTAATATCCGCCTCGAATGCAGGCAACAGTACACCTGAAACATTCTCCTGCTTAGCTCGAACACGGAACGATGCGGACTTGACGGATTCCTGCACAATGTAGCCAATGTCACCTGTAGCGTATTGGACTTCAGCGAGCGAGAAGGAAGCTTGCTGCATGACTTTGCCCATCTTGCGTTTGGCTTCGTCGATCTTGTGTGTGATGGTGCGAAAACGTTTTGTTAGGGCATCGGCTTTCTTTTTGAGCAACGAGTGACCGGTTTGTGCGCCTTTGAGACGGGTTTTTGCAGAGCCAAGGGCTTGACGTGTGGGGAAGACCGACTCGCGTTGGCCTTTGCCGGAGGACATCTTTGCTGTTGTATGACCGGGCTAGACGCAGCCGGTGTTGAGTTGATATGGGGTATGAATGCGAGGAGCGAAGATGGTGAGGATGAAGGTGGGGATGAGATTTTGGCGAGAGAGCGGTGTTGAAGCCCCTTTTTTCGTGTGCGTGCCTGTGCTTGTGCTTGCTGCTCCACTCTGAGGTTACGCTATGGAAATTGGCGACGAGCTTGGACCATGCGCCTTGACATGGAATCGAGATTTGGATTTGACCCGATGCAGAGTGTTGGACCCGATAGATTGGCTGTTCTTCGCGGTGTTCAAGAAACGCGCCTTTTTGTGTTCCCCACGTCCATATGCAACAACTCTAACCATCCTCGGCTCCACATCCATTTGCCTTTCTTCCATCTCCCACCTTCCATCTCGCATCCATACCCTACAATCAGCATCCAGCGCATCTTGCAGCGTAATACGTCGCACATCCCACTACAGCCTTGACCCGCATCAATTCCAGCTGGTCGGATAGGAAGCAGCACAAAAGCCGAAGCTCGGCTACGGATGCAGCTCGAGTGAACCATCATTACACCGGCGCGGCACAACATTCCAGGTCGACGACCATCCGGCGCCACATTCACTTGCTCATTCAAGTTGCCATTGACCGGATCTTAGCCTCCCCTATCACTCTCGCCCACCATGGACGACGATATAGAGATGGACGATGAGCAGGAGCAGGAGCCCATCGAAGAGCCCGACTACGATGATGCCGACCAAGACGACCAAGATGAAGACGACATGGACGACGACGATGCCAACGCTGATGACGACGATGATGCCGACAACGATGACGACGATGATGAAGATGGTGACGACGACGACAACGCCTCTATCGCCGCCTCTCGCAACGGTAATCTCCGTCGCTCTGTAACAGCAGACGAATCTCTCTCATCAGCCACCTACCTCCGCAAAGTCCAAGAAAGACGCTCCCTCTTCCGTCCATCACCATCCTGCATCAACACCTCTCTCGGCTACCAAATTGAACCAATGGCCGCCGCTCCGCACTCCTCCCAGATCCACGCCATGTCCCTCTCACTCGACGCCCAAACGCTTCTCACAGGTGGTTCCGACGGCTATGTCCGAAAGTACGACATCCATACGACAATGAACGGCAAAACCATGCTCACGCAGAATGCTCGTCATGGCTTTGTCGAAGGCATCACCCGTGGAGGCACCCTCACAGCTTTCTGGGGCAACGAAGAATGGCTCCCCACCTCATCCACACCTTCACAACCACCATCTGGATCCGAAAAAGACAGATTATTGGGAGTAGTACACAGTCTAGCCATCCAACAAGATTCACTCTGGGGCTTGAGCGGCTCCGAATCAGGTAGTATTCATCTTTATGGCGTTCGTCACGAGCCCGGTGTCACACGGCATGTTTTCAGGAAACATAAAGGCGCGGTTTCTGCTTTAGCGTTGACTTCGGATGAGACATCAATGATCAGCGGTGGATGGGATAGAGGCGTACATCAATGGGATTTGAATACGGGGCAGGTGGTGAGGTCGTTCCCTGGATTTGCGGGACAAATATCGAGCTTGGCTTTCAGACCGTACAGCGCCCAAGGAGAGAGGAGAGCGGATGGCGAGTTGAACGTGTCAATCCATCCTTCTGCCGTTGGTAATGGTACAGCGCCTGGCGAGAAGGAGGGAGACGAGGCGTTGGAAGATGCAGAGGATAGGGCGAGGAACGAGAATGGTGGTACGAACATGGCGGATGATGCTGCTGGTGCAGATGCAAAGTCAGATAGCGGCGAGGCGAAGAAGGACGGTGCTGGCGAGGAGGATGCAGTTGAATCGTCGAAGGAAGCAACGTCTTCGGGTGGAACAGGAGAGACGAAAGATGCAACATCTGCAGCCGAGCCGTCAGATCTCAGCAAGCCTGCAGAAGACAACAAGGGAGAGGGTTCGAGTCAAAGCCAGCAAGCCAGCGGTTCAAACTCCTCCGAACCATCAACAGGGGCAAAAGCAGAGACCATCACAGGTTCTGCAGCCAGTGGCAAAGCTGATACTTCCAAGACCAATGGCGCACCTCCGTCCACCAATGACAGCAAAGACGCCGAGCCAACCACACCAGCCGCCAAAGACGCACCTTCCCCTGCCCCTTCGACAAAGAAAGAGCCAACCGAACCCACCGCACCATCCACAGGGGCAGCAGGCGACGACCCAACCGAAGAAGAGCTCGCCTTCGAAGCCGAGTTGAATGCTTCCCTCGGAATGTCACTCGACGGCACCGCTGGAGCCACCAAAGCCGATGGTACAAGGCCTGGCACCCTTGCACCCTCTGCAAGCGGCACTACTGCTGGTGGGCTGATGGTAGCTGGTGCCGATGAAGGCGGTGACGATGATGATCTGTTCGGTGGTGATACACCGCCTGCCTCCTCGTCTGCGGGCAAGGAGGCCAAAGATAAGGAAGCAAAGCCACAAAGCAACGGCATCGGCGGTGGCGGGAACGATAGCGATGGTGACGACTCGCTGTTCGGCGACGGAGATGAAGACGCAGACGGGGATGCAGATGCGGATGCGGAAATGGATGCGGATGCGGATGCAGACGCCGACGCTGATGCAGATGGCGATGCTGAGAGAGAGGACGACGATGACGATGGATCAAGTGATGAGGATATGCCGCTGGCAGGTCGGTCGATGGTAAAGAATGCTTCAAGTCAAAGCAACTTGCTCGCTAGCGCCACCGCTTCTCCCTCTCTCTCCATTGCACTCCCCACCTCCACCCCAGCTAACGCGGCAAAGGACACAAAACCAACCACCCCTGGCACCCCTCCACCACCAGCAGCGACAAAACAAGAGAAATCGCTCCCCAAACCAGCATTCGGAGGCTTCTCCATCGCCTCTTTCTATTCCGCTCCTCTTCCCACCTTCAGTCGGGACGTAATGCTTTCCACCTCTCTCTCCGGTCAAGTCATTCTCTGGGATCTTCGCTGTCCCAACTACACCCCTTCCTCTCCTGATACCCCCGCCAAAGGTGTCCATTCTCTTCCCCTCCCCGCAAAGATCCCACCGTGGTGTCAAAGCGCGGTCTTCGACTCGACAGGGAACAAAGTCTTCGTCGGACGCAGAAACGAATCTGTTGACGAATGGGATCTTCGATTCACCCCTTCTTCCTCCTCTTCTTCCGCCTCGACATCGAGATTCGTAAGATCGTTGAGATTGCTGTCCGGGTCAGGGCCGGTGTATTCATTAGCTGCGATGCCGAATGGCAGGCATATCGTTTGCGGAAGTTACGATAATATCAGACTTTGGGATACGGAGTTCGTGCCTGGACCAGGGGTGGGTGGGGAGGCAAAGGTGCCGTTTAAGATTGTTGCGGGACATCATGGCGCTAGTCTTTCGAGTGTATTGGTTGATCGTAGTTGTCGGTTTTTGATATCTGCGTCGGGTGATAGAGGATGGATGGGAACGAGTACTGAAGCTGTAATCATTCATGATATCAAGGCGCTGATTTAGTGGAGACTTTGCAATTCAGCTATCGAACAGCATAGTTTCGAGTCGCTTCGCGCGTCGCGAGTATACACCGCACCGATCAGGTCTGAGCGACCTAAACACGACCGAATCATCCTTTACGCTGACATAATTACATTCCTCGGGCACTTGCACGTTGAATATCATCAGCACATCCCCCACCGTCAACCCTGGCAACGCAGCTCCCAACTCGAAGTTGGTGTCAGGGAGAGGGAACATGAAGGCGCACACTCTGTACGCTGCGTTGTTCGGATCCACCAACTCAAGGCGCCAGAAGAGTTCAGTGATGAGATCGACTTTGCCGACGACATTGGTGTAGAATTCGTTGGTCGTCTGGCGATCCGAGTACATTGAGATGGATGACAAAGCGGTGAAGTAGGCTTCAAACGGCCAAAGCGGGGGCACTGGTGAGGCTTCACCGTGGCCCAAAAAGCGTTTCCAGGGACCGCTGATATGGCTTAAAACAGTAGGTACGCCGGGAGGGCGAGGCGCGGGAACAGCTTTAAGCAAGGCAGCAAGTTCTGGGGTGCTTAGTCTCCGTGGTGCTTCAGGATCAATCAGAGTGCGAGGGTGATCACCGGGTGCGGGGGGAGCTGGTGCAACATGCTCAGTGGTAACGTCCATTTCATCAGAGGAGTCTTCTCGAATCTCTATGACTTCGACTACGGCCTCTTGTGCCGGTCCTTCCACGGCGGTCTGCTGTGCCTGTCCATTTGAAGCTTCTTCCGCATCGCTCATCTCGAAGCTTGTACCCTCAGAAGCCTGCTCATCAACTTCTCTGTCCTTTCCCTTGCCATTCTTCGATGCTGTGCGATGTGAGCTGCTGAACCGCGGATGATACCTCAACTGCATTTTCTGGTCCCTCACTTCTTCCTTCCCTGGCATCGTAAGCGTCTGAAAGTACGGCAAGCCGCTCAACACTCGCAGCATCACTCCGAGTTGGTGATCGGGGACTTTGAAGATTCCGGATATCCAGATGTGATCTTCGTCCTCCGGCGTATGTTTCAATTCGTCGCTCTCGCAGAACCTGTTGATGGAATGCAAGAAAGGCATGCGTTTGATTGAGGTGGTCGCGAGCGCCATATCGACTTCAGTGATAGGCACGAAGCAGTTTGCTGAAAGGAACAAATTTGTGTCCATGTTGGCGAGGGTCTACGTGACATGCAGAGTACAGTGTATGGTCGGAGTTGAGGGTGTTGTACGAGGTGACGATGGTGAAGGGAAAAGAGTAGAGACGCTTCATAGAACGGTATATATCTCAATCAGAAGGGGAGGGGGTATCATAACCGCAACTGGAAGTTGGAGATCGTTCCGCACCCTTGGTTTCCGCTTCCGCTTTTCGCACTCTTCCGCAGCAAGCACCTTGAGCTCATCGTTCCGCAACCTTATCTTTCCGCACCTCCTTCCTTCCACGCAGTTGCATGAGGAAAACGAGGAGAAGTTGTCGACAAAACGTGACTCCTTCAATGCCACCTCCGTGCACCGACTTACATCTCGGTGTCGTCACGGATCAACTCATCCACTCAACACACACGTCCATCACTTCCTCATCCAATACACATCCTCCTTCCGCTCCTCGACGGAGGCACAGAGCTTCTATGACAATGCAAAATGTATAACGAGCAGTGAATGTGTGTGTGATTGCAATGCTACTAGACTTCAAAGTGGTGGTAACTAATCAAACGACAAGCCGCTTAATCTTCAACAATATCGCTCTTCTTCGGCTTCTTGTTCTCCGCTGGACCGTTATTCCTAATCTCCTTACCCTGCTCTTTGATCTCCTTCACACCCTCATCCCTCAAAATCCCCAACCCTGTTTCCGCCCTCGCCAACTCCAAAACATCGTCTAGCGGAACCAAGCCATCATGATCAACGTCCAGCTTGTCAACGATCTTCTCGATCACCGAGTCCTCCGGCTTATGCTTGATCAAACGCAAAGCTTGTTCAAGATCGTCGACGGAAATCTTGCCGGTGTGGGAAGCTTCGATGAGATGCATACGGGATCCTACGTCTCGGTCGTATTCCTCGAGTTGATTGTCGATCTTTTCGAGCATAGACTTGATGCGTTTGGCCATGCTGCGTGCCGAAGCGGAGGTGGAGGTGGAGGAGGACTCGGAAGGGCTCTCGGCATCGGGCTTCTTCTCTGCGGCAGCGCCTTCCTCGGCGGGAGCGGAAGCTTCAGCGCTGGAGACCTCCTTGATGAGCTGTGCGAGCTCTTCCCGCTCCTTAAGCACGGATGACTTGGCGGATAGGATGCTGAGAGCCTCACCTAGCTCGGTAAGCTGCTCGTTTGTCATCCTAGCATCTTCCAACGCAGGGTCGGTTTCCTTCTTGGGCAACAACGATCGGGCTTCCTCCTCCTCACGCGCAATGCGTGCCTTCTCAGCATTGCGGCGTTCCTTGTCAGCTTCGCGCGCAGCTGCCTGCTCCTGCTCCTGCTCAGCTTCATCTTCAATGAGCTCTTCTTGCTGCTGCAAAACCTCGAGACGCTGCTTGTTGGTAGCACCTTCGCTGTTGACACTGAGCTCTGCTTCGTTGACGAGGTTGTCGGGCAAGCTGCTCAATGTCAACTCGAGGCTGCGGAGATGCGACTGAGCGTTATCATCGTTGTTACCCGCAGCAACATAGTTGAATGCCTTGCTGAGCACCAACAATGTACCGCTGATCTTGTTTCGCACGTGCAAGTCGATCCACTGTTGCAACTCCTGTCGCAATCGATCTTCCGACAAGTTGGCGGTTTGAATACCTCTGTTCTGACAAGCACTGACTAGCTCAGCCTGCGACATGTTGTCGACTCCTTCATGTGAAATGACAATGTCATCCTGACGAATGCGGTTGAGCTTGTGCCTAATCTGGTATCGAAGGTAGTTGTCCGTTCCGAAAGCATGGATCTGCATATAACGGCAGACACTGACCAGCTGAGGACGCGTCAAGTTGTCGAGTGTCAAGTCATCCTCAAAGAGCTGAGCGACCTTGATGATGTCCTCGTTGCTGGGAGATTCGCCAGTGGATCGAACCTTGCGGAAAAACTCTTTGAACTCTTCGGAGGTCTTGACCTTGTCCGTGGCCTGAAGACCTCCCTCCTTGATGGTCTCTTGGAGGAACTTGGCCATTTCGAGACGGACCTTGATGAGACCTCTGCGCTTCTCTTCGACGGAGAACTTGCTTTCAAAGGTACTAGGGAGCATATTGGGGAAGATCTTGATGGCGACGGGAAGCAAGAGCTCACCAGCGGGGATGATGATGAAGGGAATGAAGGGGATGAGACGGAGCAAGTCGGCGAATGTGCGACGGAGCTGACGCTTCTCTCTGCGGGTCAAGCTGTAGCCAAGCATGAGTCTGCGGAGGAGTCGCCATGAGATGCGGACTTCCTTGCCTAGAAGCTTAGAGCCGTGCCAGTAGTGGAGGGCTTCTTCCTTGACTTTGGCCCAGATGCGGGTGGTGAGTGGACCCTTTGGCTTCTTGGCTTCGAGCTCCTTCTCTTTTGCCTTCTGCTCGGCAAGCATGGTTTGCGAGGCAGCAGTCTGGTTGGCGGCGGATCCGAGCTCAGCAGCAGTGTTCGACGAGGCAGGGAGAGGGTCGATTGTGACAGGAGCCTTGGGAGGGGCACCAGCCGACTGGCCCTGGTAAGCTGAGGAAGCAGCCTTGGCATCTTTTGACAATGTTCCTGGAGGAGGGTAGGTGTGGTCATTGGATGAAGATGTCGAAGAGCGTTGCTGGGTTTCTGTGGACTGATAGCGAACGAATCTGCGTCGAATGAGTGCTTGAGTCTCTTCCACCTTGCGCCGTTGGTGGTAGTGCTTTGTGATGGCAGTTGAGAAGCCGGCCGAGGGGCGGTGAAGACCGGGGACAAAGATTTGGAGGACATCGACCTGCGAGTTGGGACGCAATGTGGGTCTGGCTCGACCGGCGGCAGCGAGGGAACCGCTGGCCCAAGCCAGGCTCTTTGCAGCCAAATACGACGAATTAGAGGCGGCCATACTGGATGTGCTTGTAAGGACGGGTAGTCGGAGAGAAAGAGGACTGTGCTCGACTACTGTTCAGTCTTGCAGTGTCACTGTTGCGCTACAGGAGCAAGACGCCGCGCGGCACTTGAAGAATACCGAGGTGAGTACGAGCCTTTCGTGGCCGAAATCGTTCGTCCAATGAAGGAGATCGTAGGTGGAAGTTGCACCGGTATACTTTGTTGTTGGTGAAATAGAGTGAAGGAGAAAAGACGAGGAGAAGAGACGGTGTTTGATGAGGAGTGGGAGGAAGGGTTGCAACCGAAAGGGTTCAGGGGAAAGCTCAAAAGGAAACGCAAATGCGCACGGGAACCGGAAGAATGAGGAAAGCTGAAAGCCGAGCCTTCTCGCGCGGAGTGGAGAAACGGAAAAGCCAACACATCAACACACAACCAAGATCAGAGCACAGCGCAGCATTCAGTAGCACAGCACTTTCCTCTTCCTTGCTCTCCTTCTTTGTCAGTTGTCCGCGGTGAGAGCGATCATCGCTTAAGCAAAGAGATCGGCACACAGCGGCCGAATGCAGTCTTGTGCCCTGAAATTTTCGAGGATTCCAGAAGAAATTCGAGGATTTTCCCAACGGATTTTTGACAATTTTTTCTTTCCTTTTCCTTTACTGTAGCCTTTTTTGGGCTAAGTTCCAAGCATTTCTTCCAGCGCTAAAGGCAGCATTATTGTCGCGCTCTTTAGCAATGCAATCAAGCCATGAGGCATGATGTGACACTCGCTGGAAGCTGCCGATGTTTCGGACACACCCAAAGAGCATCATGATGTGCAAACGAATAAAGACGTGCTGCCTGTTACCGAGCTGATCAGGGGCTTGAAGGCGGTCCGAACGGATGCGGCCGTGCCACAGAGAAAGCATGCGTGTTCAGCCTCGGAATCTCCATCCGCAATTATTTCGTCCGATAGAAAGCCTTCAATGTAAATCTCTTCATAGGCGAGCACGAATTTACGGTTTGTTGTGTCGCTCGGCCTCACAGTTTAAATCAATAGCTGTTCAGGGCCCAGCTCTTGTCACTTTTTCGGAGACGCCGTCAGACTTGTTCTCGTGAATCACAACGCTGCAGCGACGTCCTCACTCATCGTCTTGATTCCATCGTCCCGTTTGAAAAGCAATGTTCAAAGTGCAGGCTGCGCAAGCGGAAGCAGCTGAGACGGTCAATGCGGTGGTCAACGGAGCAGTCCCGACAACGCACACGCCCTCACCCTGTCTCGAATCGCCGCTGAACGCTCAAGCACGAGAATGGTGGACATCGGCAAGCAAGAGGGCTCAATCTAGCTCAAAGAAAGGACGACGGCTTCCAGAAGCAAGCTTGCAAGTGCCGGCAGATTGGCCAAAGGATGTAGTATATCTCACGCAGAACCTCGTAGCTCCCTCGGTCCCCGCATCGGCTGCTCAACGATACGTCCTCCAGCCCAGCTCCTCACCAACACCGCACGACTCAGACGACGTCTCGCAACCAAGTGTCGACAAGGACCTGCCTCAAGCTACTCACAGAGATGGACGATCGGTAACATTGTATACCACATCGATACAGGAGCAAGCGCCCCTAGTCATTCTGCCGATCTACGAGGATTCTCCTTGGTGTCCCGATTCCTTCCATTCAACCAGTCGCAACCTCAAGGCTCATCCATCCCTCGGGTCCTATGGCCTCTTCGCAGCGCAAGACATTGTTCCGAACACCTTCATTCGACCTTACCTCGGAGTGTTGCATACCAAGGCAGATGCAGACTTCCACTCGACCTACGACCTCAGTCTCTGTCATGACCCTCGGCTTCTCCGCCTCCCATCGCAACAAGAAGATTCGGATACATCCGACAAGATTGCTTCGAATCTCGACACTCTCTCCTTGGACGCTGATTCAGAGTCGGAACAGCCGGATCCGACTGCGCTGTATTTGGACAGTCGGTATTGGGGTAACGAATCTCGCTTCGTCAACGACTATCGCGGTATCGCTGACAAACCAAACGTCGAGTTCCGTTCTTTCATTCAGCACGATCCGGTTTCACCCTCGTCGGATCGGCCGCAACAAGATGACAGAGCAAGATTCCAGATGGGCTTGTTCTCCACCCGAATCATCCGGAAGGGTCAAGAGCTGGTCATCAATTACGGAAAGAGCTATTGGATTCATCATGATCAGCTGGATGAGTTGAACAACGCCAAAGCGAAGGCAGAATCTGCCAAGTTACAACAGCAGCAACCTGTCAAAGCACCCGTGAAAGCACCAACGCTTGACCCGTTGCAGGCCATGCTGCAACGCAGTCGCATGCGTGTCTCACGCACAGCGCCGGTTCAAAGGCCACCTCAACAACCACCATCACGCACACCATGACCAATATCAAGACCTGTTCTAGACGTTGCATAAATCAAGTGTATTTACAATGAGAGACATGATTACTTGAAGCCCGGGGATCAACGACGCTTTCGGCTCTTATCACCCTTGCCAGTGTACGAAACGTTGTCGTTCTTGTCCGCCTTCTTACCCGCCACTTGGCTGAGCGGCACATAAGCATACGGACTCTTGCCGTTGCGAATCACATCACCGCCACCACGCTTGGCACGGAACTCTTTGCCGATTGTCTCCTTGACTCGCCTCTTCTTGTCCGCTCCCTGTGCTGGTCTACCGCCTTGCACTTGTCGTGCGCGATCTTGCTGCTCCTCGACTGCAATCTGTTCCAGCTCCATCTCACGCTCGGCTTCACGAGTTCGTTTGTTGTTCTTGTTAAACTTGACTGCTCCACCTCGCACTTGAGCCATACCATCGATACCGCGGGCTTGGTTGATGTAGGCTGTGCCTGCACCTTCCACATCGACAGAGTCTGGCTTGCCTCCGTCGGCGAACGAGACACGCTTGGCAGCAGCGTTAGACTGCCTGTTGGTGTGGTCTTCGTCGTCGTCGATGAGCATGCGACCCGTAGCTTCGTCGAGAGCAAACTTGCTGGCTTCTTGACCAGGCTGGCGCTTCTTGTTGCGGCCGTTGGCAGCGTTCTTGGCGTTCGGGTTGGAGAGCGAGATACGGGCAGTGGCGCTGCGGTCGAGCAAGTCCATGGGCACATCATCCTCGTCATCCATCTCGATGTAGGCTTCGTCCTGCTGCTTGGAACGACGACGGTCACGGCAACCTTCCTTCTCATCGCCATCACGACCGCCGTTCTTGCGGTTGCGGTTGCGAGCCAATGCGGCGGCAGTACCACCCTTGCGACCGTCACCAGCCTCGGCATCGTCATCACCATCCTCGTCCGAGTCCGAAATGTCCGACTCAGATCCGTAGACAACCTCCTCGAAGGCGTCGTTGCCACCCTTGGTCTTGAGGATGCGTGGAGCGAGACCGGGCTCGTCATCATCCTCCTCGCCCAGAGCACCTGCCTCGCGATCAGCGGCAGCGAAAGCCTTCTTGCGCTTAGCTCGCTCCTTGCGCTTGCGGATGTTGTTGATCAACTTGCGGTTGTCTTCATCTGTGAGCTGGTAGATGCGCTCAAAGCCAAAGCGGCGGAGCAAGCGCTCAAAGATGTGACGAACCTTGACCTTGAAGTGCTGCTTGTGCTCTGTCGACCATCCGAGCAGTGCGGGGATGAGCTTGGGCAAGTGCGAGTCGATCAGAGCCGTGTTGAAGTCGACAATGGCCACCTTGACGAAGCCGATGGCTGACTTGACGATCTCACGGTTGGCTGACTGAACGTAAACCTCGACGGTGCTGAGCAAGTCATCGAGAACACTCTGCTCGAGATTCTCCTTGAACTCGTATACCAGTCGCGAGAGGGCGGTGATGGTGGCACTAATCATGTGAGGTGTGGTACCGGCAAGACCGGCAGCTACCATAGTGAGATACTCACTGATCGAGGCAGACACAACGCCGCCCTCGGCCATCTCGCTGTCTTCCTCATCCTCGCCTTCGGCCGCGGCACCAGCGCCGTGGCCCTCGACAAGGGAACGATTGATGACACCGCCCTGCTCCATCTTGTAGCCCATCTGAACGAGCAACTCGTAAGCATTCTGACGAGTGATGGCGTTCACTTCCTTGGTAGCCAACACCGCCTCGGGGATGATGGTGGGCAGGTGGTGAAGCTCGTCGGAAGGAATGTTGGGGACTAGCGTGGCGAGCAAAAGTACACGGTCACGCTTGGCACCAAGTGCGACGCTGGCGGTCGACTCGCGGAGCTTCTCGAGCAAGTCACTGACGCGGTTGCCGCCCTTGTCACCGTTGCTCGAGACGAGCAGAATCTGCTTGCCGGCATCGCCTTCGAGCAGTCGACTGAGAATACGGTAGCTCTTCTTCTGCACAGTAGAGTCGTGCGATCGCAGAACGTTGTCCTGGCAGATGAGCGAGAAGAGATCGGCAGCAGAGCCCTGGGCGGTCTTGTCGAGGTGCGGAATCAAGGCCGAAAGCAAGTCGAGCATAGTGTAAGGAACGGGAGGAGGTGCGTTGGGCGACTCCTTGAAGTTCTTCTTCTGCTTGGTGGGGAGTGTGGGCAGCGACTGCTCAAGCGTGGTCTTGACCTTAATGTAGGTGTTCTGCACATCCTGAGGCGACATGACACGCAGGTAGGCGGCGATTGTGTCGTAAACGAAACCACGACCTTCACCGGGCGACTGTGAAAAGACGTTGAAGAGCACAGCGAGCAGGTTGGGAGCGATAGCCGAAAGGTGGGCGATGTTGGCCTTTCCGTCAGCCTGATCGAGACCGAATGCATGCTTTAGCGAGTCTGAGGGAGCACCGGACGAGACGAGTGCCTCGTTGCGGTAGACGAGGGCTTGAAGACCTCGGCAGATGGAAGGACGCAGGTTGGGCTGAGTGTAGAGCACATTGGTGAGGAGCTCGGCGAATTGACGGGTGAAGGCGGTGATGAGATCGCGAGGCATGGCACAGTAGGCTGGGAAAAGAGCCCAGATCTGCTCGGTGAGAGCCTCGTACATCTTGGCCTCAACGGGACGGCCATCGGTCTCGGCCTCCTGGCGCTTGTTGAAGATCTTTTCGGAGAGCGCGACAAGGTCGCCGGTAAAGTGGCTGAGCTCGGTATTGTTGATCTTGGTGCGGATGAGAGGGAGGAGCCAAGCACGACCAGGACCTTCAGCCTCGCCAAAGAGGTTGAGAGGGATGGCCTCGAGAAGGAGACATGGGCCACACACCTCGACAGCAGCAGCAATGACAGTGTCGGCATACTCGCGGTGCTCGAAGGTGGGCTCCTGACGAAGCTCGGCGATGGTCTGAACAATGTGCATGGTGAGCGATGCAGCAGCAGGGTGAGGAGGCTGGGTGTTAGGCACGTAGTGGTATCGCAAGCGGGTGATGAACGAGGCGAGCACCGAGAGGATCTCAGCGCGCGAGTGCATGTACTGGAGCGAGTCCTTGCCGATGGCGTCCTCGATAGACTGGATCATTTCAAGAAGAGGAGTGCTGCCGGCCTTCTTGGAGAAGGAAGACTTGACCGAGTCGGCGACGGCCGCATCGGGCACACAGTAGCGCAGAAGGGCAATGAGGGTGTCACGTCCTGCGGCGCGAACTGCTGGTGCGGTGCGCGATGCATCCGACTTGGCCGACATGGAAAGAGTAAAGACTTGGTTCCAGACCTGAGGAGCGAGATGCCATGCAGGCTCACCATTGTTGAAGCGCGAGTAGGCCGACATGGCTTGCTCAAGTGCTCGCAAGTAAGCGGGGAGGAGCTGTACGTCGGAACTAGAAGGAACAAAGGCGGGCGAGCGAAGCGACTCGAGCAAGCTGGCGAGTGTCTTTTCTCCGATGCTGCTGGGAGTGGAAGTGACGTGCGACTGGATGAGAAGAGCGTCGGATTGAGCAACGCCAGAGGAAATGCTGGGTCGACATGTCTTGAGGAACGCTTCAAAGACGTCGAAAGCGGCAACAGTGAGAAAAGGGTTCTGGATGCCGGGCAATCGCAGGAGAGCAGCGACGAGGTCGTCGACTTGAGCGATGGGAAGGATGTTGATGAGCTGCTTGGCAAAACCGCAGGTCCAGATACCAACGGAAGCGGTATCGCCCTGATTCTGTCGGAGCGCAGCGGCAGCCTGTGCCTGCTTTGCGGTGCCGGACTTCTTGTCGTATTTGGGATGTAATGGGTCCTCCTTCTGGTTCTTGCCCTTGCCCTTACCCTTGCCGTTCTTGGCGTTGGATGTCGAGGTGGAGACGGAACCAGCGTCGGCGACGTGGGTCAAGGTGGAGATGATCCAGTCGAATGTGAGCTTGAGGTAAGGATGGTATGGCTTGACCGATGCGGCAGCTGTGGTGGGAAGGATGGTAGTGATGAGGACCTGTGCACGTCTTCGGACCTTGGGACGAGAGTCAGCGCAAAGGTTGAGGGTAGCCGACCAGCACGAGCGCAAGGGACCGTCCTTCTCGAGAGCAGCAACATCTGGTTCAAAGGCAGTGTAGATGGCCTGAAGGATGGCAAGAGCCGACTTGAGCGCTGAGGCGTAGTTCTCTGCAGCCGAGGTATCGTTGACGTTGAAGGAGGTGGGATGAGGTGTGCTGAGCAGCTTGCCGACCGCGGGCACCAGGGACGCAAGCTTTGCGCGAAGAATACCAGCAGAGACGTGCGGCGCTACGATGGAGAGAAGGTAGAAGACGTTGTTGAGCAGCGAAGGTGGCGATGATGGCGATCTCGCAAGCTCAAGCATCGACTCCAAGGCGAGAAAGTATTCGGCGGGTGCACACTGAGTCAAGGCATGCTGAGAAGCGGAAGCACCCGATGCCGACGTGGATCCGTTGGATGAGTCTTGCTCTTTCAAAGTAGCTTCAACAGCGACGAGGAGTTGTGCGGGACCCTTTTGGTTCTCGAGCTTCGAGTTTGTGTGGTAGCGAATCTTGGAGAGTGCGCTGTGCAGGCTATCGAGACTAGCGGCTGCTGCCGATGCGTCCATATCGAGGGAAGCCATTTTGGGGACCGTGGATGGCTCGAGAGGAACCGAAGGAGCCGAAGGAGACTGGAGACGAATGCAATGAGGGTATCAAAGTGCTTGAACGTCGTAAACGAGAGGCGTGGGAAATCGAATCTAGAAAATGTGACAGAGACCTGATCACGGTCAAGCTCTGTGCGAAATGGCTGCTTTGCCAATGTAGCTGCGATCGGCTTGTTCCGCTGCAGACTCTGACGTTGTCGGTGATTCCGAGAGGGTGAGAAGGGGCGTGGGAAGGTGTTGGTCAAGAAGCAACGTCCAGTGAAACTACAGGGACGACTTCTTCTCAAGATCCTGTGTGAGTGTTGGACTTTCTTCCGTGTCGAGGCGGAGAATTCAAAATTGCTTGTCTGCTGCACCAAAAAATTCTCCACGAAAAAAGCTCAATTTTGCAGCAGCGCTTCGAAAAAAATTCGGTCAGACCCTGATTCTCGACACGCTGACCTTGTATTACGTAATACTCTTCGCTCACCTCGAGCGTCGAAGAACGGACGATCGACGTCAACGTGCACCGTTCAACTTGAAGATCTGCAGCCGATAAGCGAGAGAGAAAGATCTGAAGTAAACCTTCTCGTGATTCGTATGGGACATTATTGGCAACTTGCTTCTGCTTCGAACACAGGCTCCTCTTCTTGTCGATGCGCACTACCATCCTTTCCCTCGTCTCTCGTTCTACCAGTGCAACCGGACGTGCTCGCATCTCAGCAGCTTCACCTCTGCAAGTCTTCTCATCGTACCGGACTTTATTCCAACAGCCTCCACATCAACGTACCTTCTCTGTCCTACGATCTAGCCCTCGCAAAATGGCTTCTTCCAACTCGACTAGCGCAGCCCAAGCTGCCAACTCCAACTCTTCCGCAACCAAGAGCGCAGAGCTCCCACACTTGACAGGCGTCGAGGCTGCCAAGCGTGCTGCTGCTTACGCTGCCGTTGACAACCACGTCAAGCCTCAACACGAGATCATCGGTATCGGTTCGGGCTCCACAGTACCCTACGTCGTCGAGCGTATCGCGCAACAGGGTCCCGCCGTCAACGCAAAGCGATGGTTCGTTCCCACCGGCTTCCAGTCTCGAGAGCTCATCATTGACGCCGGTCTCCGACTCGGCGATGTCGACAGCTTCCCAACCATCGATGTCACCATCGACGGTGCTGACGAGGTCGACAACGCTCTCAACTGCATCAAGGGCGGAGGTGCTTGCCATCTCCGTGAAAAGGTTCTCGCAGAAGCTGCCAACGAGTTCGTTGTCGTCGCCGACTACCGCAAGAACGGCTCTCAACTCGGCACAAAGTGGTTGCAAGGTATTCCCATCGAAGTGGCTCCTTTCGCCTACGCAAAGGTCCTTCAAAACCTCAAAAAGATGGGCGCCGACAAGCCCGTCCTTCGCATGGGCAAGGCCAAGGCCGGTCCCGTCGTCACCGATAACGGCAACTTCTGCATTGACGCTCCCTTCCCCGAATCTCAGATGAAGGACCCCTCCGATCTTCTCCAGAGGATCAAGCTCTTGACCGGTGTCCTCGAAGTCGGTCTCTTCTGCAACATTTGCAAGTCAGCTTATTTCGGTAACGAAGATGGCACCATTACCATCAAGACTGCAGACGGCAAGGTCCAAGAAGGCGTCAACTTTGATGTTACCCGACCTCCCGCCACAGCATGAAACCGTGTCCCAATGTAGTCACCCTTTACCTTCCGAACGTCCAAAGTAATCACATCATTCCAAGCAAAGAAGTGTGTGCTTCGCGTTCCCTTTTTTGAGAGTACAGAGATTACCAGACTACTAGGTCGTCGGTAGCGATGATTACAGTCGAAAGCGATGAGAACGATCAAGGCAGAAATGATTCAATGTTCAAGGTGAGATGTCAGACTTCGTGGCAGGACAGTATAGACGAGACAAAGTTGCATTCAAGTGGGGAGCATTCAAGTAAGGACAAAGGATGTAGGATAAGGACGAGACTAGAGACGGAACTAGGAACTAGAGGTGATAGGGGAAATAGCAAGTGGAACAGCCAAAACAAAAACTCGAGGCTTCGGGATTGGTACTAGCCATCGGCCCTTTCCTTTCCTATCACCTCTTGATTAGGTATGGAACTACTAATAGTGAAAACGAAACCATTTAGAGCTGGAGGAGCTGCTTGATGGAGCCAGCGGCGGCAAAGCCGTTGGAGGTCTGGGGACCGCCCTGGACCGAGGTGACACCGTTGCCGTTGACAATCTTGTCGTTGGTCTCGGCAGAGTAAGAAGAACCACCGTGGACGTCAGCGTTGGCGTCCTGGGCACCATAGCTGAGAGCAGCGGGAACAGCGCGAGCCTGGATGTTCTTGACGTTGTTGGCGTTCTGGCTGGCACCCTGCTTGTTAGCCTGGTCGGCCTGGACGTTCTGGCTCACGGAGCCGGCGACAGCATTGTTGTCGAAAGCGATGGGGTGGTGAGTGAAGAAGTAACCAGATGCGACCTTGGGGCTGGCGCTGGCGGAAACGTCAGCGTTGGTGTTGACGTTTTGCTCGTTGCCCTGAGCCTGGGTCTGGGTCTGACGAGCCCAGAACTGGTTGACGTTCTCCTTGTTGGCGTTCTGCGAAGCACCCTGGTTGGACTTCTGGTTGCTGGAGCTGTTCTGGTCGACGACACCGGCATGGCTGGAAGCGTCAACGGTCACGGGGCCGGCAGACCAGCCACCGACGATGTGGACATTGCCACCGTCAGCATCAGCGGAGCCGGTCTGAGTGGTGCCCTGCGAGACGCCCTGGTCCTGGATGTCACGGCCGAAGAGGTTCTGGAAGGACTGCTGGAGCGACTGAGTACCGGACTGCTGGCCCTGCTGCGAAGCCTGGCCGTTCTGGTTGACATCACTAGCGGTAGCACCGTTCTTGACGTAAGCGGGGCCGTTGCCACCGACAAGGTAAGCGGAGCCACCCTGAGCGTCAGCCTGACCGTTCTGGTGGATGCCCTGGCCGATGCCCTGCTCGAGGTCCTGGAGCTGACGAGCGAAGAAGCGGTTCAAGGTCTGTTGGGTGAGACCCTGGGTAGCAGACTGAGCGCCATCCTGCTGGCCGGAAGCACCCTGGTTGACGGTGCCAGCGGTGGCAGTGCCATCGACGTAAGCGGGACCGTTGTTACCGTAGATGTAAGCAGCGCCACCGTGAGCGTTGGCGGAGCCGGTCTGGTCGATGCCCTGGTTGATACCCTGGCCGAGACCCTGGATCTGGCGGCGGCCGAGGAGCTGCTGGAGCTGCTGGGAGATGGAGCCACCCTGGCCGTTGTTGGTAGCGCCCTGAGCACCACCAGCGGTCACAGAGTTACCGGTGCCCGAGACGACGGGGCGGTTGTTCTGGTACTGGAACGAAGAGCCGCCGAAGCCGTCAGCGGAAGCACCCTGGCTTCCGAGAGCCTCGAATTGGCGCTTGCCAAGACCGAGCTTCTGGAAGATGGACTGATCGACGCTTCCACCAGTGCCGTCGTTCTGGCCGAACTGCGAGCCACCAGTGGTGACCGAGTTGCCGGCACCGGAGACAACGGGGCGGTTGTCCTGGCCCTGGAAGGAAGAGCCACCGAAGCCGTCAACGGAACCGGTCTGCTTGCCAGATGCAAAGAGCTGGCGCTTGCTCAAGCCGAGCTTCTGGAGGAGCGACTGCTGGGTCTCGCCACCCTGGCCGTTGTTTTCGCCCAGCTGCGAACCACCGCTGGTCAAGGAGCTACCAGCACCAGAGAGGACGGGGGTGTTGGTCTGACCCTGAGCGGAGCTGCCGCCAAAGCCATCAGCGGAGGCACCCTGCTTGCCCTGGGCAAAGAGCTGGCGCTTGCCGAGACCGCCGCCGAGGCTCTGGAGCTGAGAGAGCGACTGCTCGATGGAACCACCGAAGCCGTTGTTCTCAGCACCCTGAGCGCTGCCGGTAGTGAGCGAGTTGCCGGCACCGCTGAGGACGGGAGCGTTGCTCTGGCCCTGGAACGAAGTACCACCCTGGCCGTTAGCAGAGGCACCCTGCTTGCCGGAGGAGAAGAGCTGGCGCTTGCCGAGACCGCCACCGAGGTTCTGGAGCTGGGATAGGGTCTGCTCGATGGAGCCGCCCTGACCGTCATTCTGGGACTGCTGGAGGCCACCCGCGGTGAGCGAGTTACCAGCGCCGGAGAGGACGGGAGCGTTGCTCTGACCCTGGAAGGAAGAGCCACCGAAGCCGTCAGCGGAACCGGTCTGCTTGCCAGAGGCGGAGCCGAAGAGGCCACGTTTGTTCTTCTGGTTGCCAGTGCCGGCGACCTGAGCATTGGCATCATTGCCGTTGAGGAGGATGGCAGAGATCAAGTCACCAGTCTGAGCATCGCGGTGCTTGTCGTGGTGCTCCTCCTTGTGGCTGTCGACATTCTTCTGGTTGCCGGTGCCGAGGACCTGAACGTTGGCGTCGTTGCCGTTGAGGGCGTTGGCGTCGATGAGGTTGCCAGTGGAGCGCTTGTTGGACTGGTTGCCAGTGCCGGCAGCCTGAACGTTAGCCTTGTTGCCGTTGAGGAGGTCGAGCGAGATCAAGTCGCCAGTCTTACCCTCATCGGAGCCGTGGCTCCCCTCAGAGGTGGCGGGAGTGGTTGAGCCTGAGCCACCATTGGAGGGGGTGGTGCTGCCGGAGCCGCTCGAGGGGTGCTCGACTCCGACAGCAGGGGGCTTGATGTGGAAGGAAGCATCCTTGGAGATCTTGACACCCTGGTTGTTGTGCTGAGCCGAGTCAGAGTTCTGCTCGACGTTCTTGCCCGAAGCCTGCTGGGAAGTAGACTGGGAGTTGGACTGGGAGACGTCACGAGTGGCGAGGCCGTTGTTGCTGACGGGAGCAGCAGCGCCAAGGTTGGCAGTGGCCACCGAGGCGGCGACGAAAGCAGTGAATCCGGAGGAGAACTTCATTGTGATAGATGAGAGAGAATAGAGTGAAAGGGAGAGAATTAAAGGGAAGATTTAGGTAAAGTCCGAGAAAGAATGCGAGAGGGGAAGATTGTCCTTGAGAATGCTTGAATGCTTGAATGCGATGGTTTGATGATGAAAAGAGGAGGAGGAAGAATGAAAATGGATCATGTTATATAGGTTTCGAGGAGGGTAAAAGGGCGTTGGTGAAGTGAGTAGGGGCTACGCGAACGAGTCGCTGTAGCGGAGGGCTGCTGTACGGAGGGCGAGTCTTGCAACGCTGCTCCGAAGCAAGTTCTGCTGTACGACACAGCGAAGTGTACAGCAGCAAGAGCTCCAACGCTGCGCGAGTGATCTGCAGCAGGAGTCTCCTGTGGCGAAGGGACACTGATGGAGTGCAGTCCATACAGCGGACATCCTCGATTGCGATCGTTAATCGTTTGAAAACAACTCATCTTCCAGTATCATTGCTCGCCTCGATGGCGCACCTTTGCTGTATGGAACAGTATTTGCAAAGCATATCATACGGCTGCTTGCTGTAGATGGCGCAAGAGAGGACTTCTGTCACGCAGATATCAGCCAATCAGACAGCTTGGGCTTAGGGTCGAGCTCGGCTGGCAGATAGATATGCTTCCGAACGAAGCTCAGAAGAAGCGATGGTCTCGCGAAACCGTACAAGCGATGGGTATGGGAGAGTTCCCACGACGATCACTGGCACGAACTCGGATGGGTGCCGAAGAGAGTCACACCCGAAGCATGGGAATGTTTCTCTCGGACGAGGTTGAAGAAGCGAGGTCGAGCGAGGGCGGAAAGGAGAGGAGGAGGGGCAGGAGGAGAGAGAGGAGGAGAGGGAGGAGGAGGGCGGCCAATGAGATAGAGGAGAGGCACAGGTGAGGGTGATGCTGCAACATCATGCTAAAGGTATGCCGGAAGAGATCATAGATGGCAAAGCTTTGTCGGTTCAGAGCAGTCAGAAGCGAGTAGAGTGAACGGAAATGTAAGGGGATTGGGTCAAGCAGCGGTATGGTATGGTGGTGTGACAGGAGTGAAAGAAGTCTTTGAGCGTAGTAGCTCGTGAGTTTGCGGTTGAACGCAAAGTGATCATGGTGGCTGCGAGGCATCCGGGCTGTACGGCGATCGGCTGTCGAGCACAAGATCTGAGCGGGGCTGAAGGTGGGGGACGGACATGGTGGCGTAAGTCAGTCACGCAGAGTGACAGGTGTGTTTGCTTCTTTGCTCGCGGCTGCATCGAATATGCCTGCTTACCACGGGTCTGCTTGAGGGGGCGTGCTTTCGGCAGGGCTATTCTTGGGACTGCAGCAAAAACACCGTAGCCATGGAGATCGAGGCGGGAGATGGGATGATCCGGCAAGGGATCCAAGATGTGATGGGCGCCTGTCTGACATGTGTCAAAGAACGCAAGGCTGAGACGCTGCTCCGACGGGGACGAGAGTAAGCTGATCACCATGTTTGGCAGCGACAGCGCGTAGCCGAGAAAGCGCCACATCTTGGGAGCATCGACAGGCGACTACAGCACGCGTCATTTGGTTTTCCAGATTTCACTATCACAAAATTCGCTCCCCCCCTGTGTCACTATACATGAATATTCCTACTCATCTCACAATACAACCTTGGCAGATTTTTTGTGAACACCTACTTTGATTGCTTGAGTGCAGAATCCACAAATCAGAACCTTGTTTGACCACCTTTGGCCTTAATTACAGCTTCCATCCTGCTGATCTGAGTGATATACATGCAGTTTTCTCTTGAGCAGTGAGTAGATGATGTGCTAGATGATGCCATTTGATGCAAAATTGAGCGAGATATGCTGATTACAGGAGATGCTGGTGATGAGGAGATACCATGAATTTTCCAAGTCCAAGAAAATCTGCAAAACCAAATGACGCGTGCTGTATATCCAGAATTTATCAAAAAAAAAAGAAAAGGAAAAAAAAGGAAAAGAGAATCAAATTCAAGCGAGGGAACAATGAGATCCGACTGCCGGTGACTTCAAGTCAGATGGCTGCATGCAAGCTCTAAATCTTGGCTCATGACTGTGCTAAGCATAGCCTGCATGCATGGATCGTGTGGTCAACGTGCAAACTCTATGGTGCCGATCAATAAGACCTGCAAGCGCCAGCAAGCACCCCACCAAAGTGTCCGGTCCACAAGCAGTAGCACGTTGATGTCCACGCCCATTTCACGCTCCGGCGCTCCGGCAACCCTGCTGCGATGAACACTGTCCGGCCTCTTTACCCTCTTTCACCGCAGCGACACTCCTTCCTTGCAATTGACAGGTGCACAGACCAGATTGCAGCTCCCGCACGTTTGTGACAGATTAGCCGCTTGAGCTGTCTCACCTGTCAGCTGTCACAGCCGGCTGCTGGTTGAGCCGCTTGCATTCTGCCCTTTCCTTCTGCCGCTTTGACTTTGCCGCCGCTCAGTGGATCTCGATGGCCGCACTGTGAGGTGACGAGCTGTCACTTGTCATTTCTTCTTAAACGTTTTTCTCTTCCGAGATCATCGATGTTCTGCAGCTTCTGCATGTCTTACTTGCTCTTGCCGATGGGAAAATGACTAGCTTGAACAGGTCTCGATGGCGTGAGAACGATCCGTGTATGGTGGGAAAGTATCCTTGGCGCCAAGTAAGCCGTGGAAAGTTGCGTGACACGTCGCCCATAGCTGACGAGGTTATTCTGTCGAGTATTGTTTTGAGACTCTGAGTGTCTGTCGTTTCCGCCATTCATGTCTGGTGTCGTCAAGCTTGCCCAGCTAGCCTCGTCGCTTTGCGTGCTGCCTTTTTCGACATTCCTCTCCAAGTTTAGAGGAGAGATCTTCGAAACTCGTGTCTTGTTCGATTCCGTCTTTCCCAACCACTTCCACCACCATCATCCTATCCTTACATAGCAAGCATCTCGTCAAGATCTCTATTCCATTCATCCTTCTCCACCTACACACGCATTCGAACGTTCAAGATGAAGGCAACGTCGGGCTTGATCACCGTTGTAGCACTTGCCATGGTGCTTGCGATGGGCACACAGGCAGCACCAATCCCAAACGGAGATGTTGGCGTGCTGATCAGTGGCCCTGAACTCTCGATTCGAGGGCTTGGTGACGCTCCTCTGATCGTCCTGGGCAACTATCAGTCAGGCAACGACAACCAGGCCGGCGAAGGCAACCAGCAGACGAGCACCTCGAACACCAACGTCGATGGTACCGGCAACACGGTTAGCTCCAACTCTGCTGGATCTTCGCAGTCGCAGTCGCAGAGCAACAACCAAGTTTCGAACCCCTCAACTGCTCAGCAGCAACAGCAACAGCACCAGCAGCAACAGCAAACTACCAACGCTGGTCAGAACTCGAACCAGAACCAGGCCCAGAGCCAATCGCAAGGCCAGAGCGGTGCTTCGGGCCAGCCTCAAACGCAAGACCAAAGTCAGGTGCAAATCAACTCTCAGAGCACCAACCAAGTCAGCAACGCTGGATCGGGTGCTGTTCAGCAAAACAGCAATGCTCAGCAGAGCAACACGCAGCAAGCCTCGCAGCAGCAGGGTGCGCTTCAGTCGCGATGTCCCTCTTCTCACTAAGCTGGGCTTCTCATTTCACTTTGTCATGACAGCGCTGTCGTCGTCAGTAGTGATCGGAGCGGCCGCGTTTTATTCTACACTATACTTATCTTGTCCGTTCGTGATTCAATATCCTTTGTCTTTGCAATTCCTTTGGTCTCGATAATTTCTTAGTCGAATTTTGTGGCCACTTTGTTTTCCAATCCATTTTTCTGCAATTCTACCGTAACTTTCACCGTGCGTCAAAGAAAGCGCATGCTGAGAAGTTCTTTCGTGCGAGCCAGCTTGCAAAGATCTTACATCGAGCTTGTGGCGCCAAAGAAGAAGGGTTCCCACGCCGAGAATAACCGATTCGCTTGTCAAAGAGTCGAAGAGAAAAATTCCCGCGGGTGACATGCGAGCCTGACGCCAGGCGCGCCTGCAAGAAACTGCAAAGTGGGATCGGCAACAGTGTCGATTGGGCTGATTCAGCGTGAAGATGGCCGAGGGAATGGGATCGGATCTGGTTGCTCGATTCTTGACATCTGACAGGTGTCATTGCTACCGCCTCCAACCTCCTTTCACTGGGACACAATGAGGTCTTTTCAGCCGTCAGTCCGTAAGCGAAGGGAAAGATTCCCATGCATGCAAGCATGTTTCTCGTTTGGAAATCCGAGATAAATTAAATTTAATATTTCGGCTGAAGATGTCGGATTGGAGAATTAATTTAGAGCTGTCACGTTTTCCGAAAAGCAAAAAAGAAATTGGAAAAACATGGGTTTGCAGCGTTTCATAGATGCCGCGTCCCGACCTTGTGGATGCAAGCAAGCGACACTTATACATACAGTATAGTCGTTGACGAGATCGCTTGGCTGGCTTTGTGTGAAGTGGTCCAGCTCTCCCACTTCCAGCTCCCGAGTACGAGGTTGTTGGCTCTCGCAACGTTGAAAACATCAATGAGACCTGACCTGCAAACCATCAAGCCATGTCTTGCCGTGGTCGCATAGCGACGTGCCGAAAGCTATTGTATCACTGCGTGTGAACTTGGCTTTGGCTTCCGACGGTACTGTAGAAAAATTTCTCATGACGTAGAGCTCTCATCCACGCTTGAACTTGATCCGAATCGTCGATGTTCGGTAAGCCCTTGTTGTCGCCAAGTAGCTTTAACTGCGGTGATTAGAACAAACAATTGAGAGCAGACTTTGACGATGTGCGAAGACGAGAAGCTTGTTGAAAAAGGCATGTCTCTGCCTTTGAGAGCTTCGGTATCTTCTCTCCCGAGCTCAACACCCAGCATGGCACCTGGAACGTGCAAGTATCAAGCGAACAGGACCAAATCAAAGTCACGGCGACCGAGAGGGTCGACCTTTGGGCCGAGTGGGTAGGGGTGTTCGCTCGAAATGGTCATCTGGTAATGTAAAGGTGGTGGACTGTGCACTCTGCTGCAGGAGTTGAAATCTACTTATAAGCCTTTTGTCTCTCCGGCGCCTCCTTCGCCTCCCATTCCCGCCAACCAAGAAGCGTCAAGACGACGTATCCTTCGCACCACCAACAGTCCTCCTCAAGATGAAGTACTTCGCTATCTCTATGGTCTCTGCGCTCGCACTCGCCAGCCTTGGCAGTGCTCGTCCCCTCCCTCAATCGCAGGCTACCACTCAACAGCAGCCACAGGCTCAATCTTCGCCTTCGAGCCAGCAGCAGTCCTCTCAAAATGGCTCTGCTGGTGGCTACGCTGGCACGGGCACTGCCGCTCAGAACAACGACTACTCGCAAGTTGCTCCTGGCAACCAAGTCATGAACGGAGGCGGTCAGTCGGCTTCTCTCCAGGGCTTGGCTGGAAACGTTCTCCAGGGCAGCAACCTTGGCTCGTTCCTTAGACGCCGACAGTCGGATGGCGAGAGCAGCCAGCAGGCGAGCGCTGGCGGCTATGCTGGTACCTCGACCACCTACCAGAACAACGATGACTCTGCCGTCACTCCTGGCAACAGTGTCCAGGTCGGTGGCTCTCAGTCGGCTTCCAACGAAGGCACTGCTGGTACCGTCGACCAACTCTCTCGTATTGGTCTGACTGCCAACAGCAAGAGGATGGTCCCCAACGACCCCAGTGCTAGCGCTGGTTTTCTTGACTTGCTCCAAGGCGGTCAACTTCCCACCAAGATTGTGGCTCGTGACGCTGACAGCAGCAACAGCAACAACGCTCCCGTCTACCTTGCCTACACTGATTTCGGTCCCGTCGACGACTCGTCCGAGAGCCACTCGCTGCCTCACTACATGGGCATTGGCCCCGTCGTCAACCCTGCTCCTCGACCTGCTCTCTGAGCGAGTCCAATTCGCGCTCTCTCTCTCTCTCTCTCTCTCTCGTGTCGTGCCTTTAGTTATCTCTCTTTGATTCAATCGTATTCTTTCTGCTTCAGATCCTGTGTTGCTTGCTGTACAAGGTGCCGAGCCAAATTGCGCGCTGTGAAGATCGAAAGAACCGATTCCAAGTCCAGGGCGTGAGAACAAGAGGCCGGACAGGGTCCAACCCAAAAGGACGCTAACGGTGGGAACCGCGCTAGAGGACCGGAGATCGAAGCTGTCAAGTGGCGACCGAATGATTTGATTGGATTAAGGCGATATACGCTGTTAATCAGCACACAGCTCGCTTGCAACTACAGTACAGTACAGTACAAGGTGACAGCTTTTTGACAGCCATGACAGGTCGGTGAATTAGCCGCAAATAATTAATTTTGCAATTTTTCAATCTACAGTATTTCTTTTTGACGACGATCATTACCGAAAATGGAATTTCATTCGAATCGGATCACTGATGAGACTGATTTGCAGTTCCTGTTTCTTAGAGAGTCTGGGAACTGATTTTCCGATTTGCGTGATTGTCGACTTGATTTTCGCAAAAACTGTCAAATCTCAGTGCGGAGAGCGCTGTTATGGTGGCGCGGCCAAAATTCAACAACTGTCAAGCACGTGCAATGGCAGCGCAGACGCCTCATTTTTCTATTTTTGCTGACGCGCACAGACCTTTTTCATTTCATCTTCATTTCCCACCGATTTTGCCGAATTGCGCTACAAAGCAGCAAGCGACGATCGAAAATCTCGTCAACAAGGGTCGCGCGCTTAGTGGTTCCCACGTCAACGACGACATTCGACGACACAGTAGCCCGGCTAATTGCCACCTTCCCGTGCATCCCGACAGGCTTGACAGCTGTCTGACAGTCTATGATTATGTTCATCTCTAGCTGCTCCAGCCTGATATGCTGCACGATGATCAATGATGTGCATGCCCTTTCATTCATGTTCCCACAGCTAGCTCGCGCTAAACATGTACCGAGCATCAGCATGAACACCGCGGTCCCGTTCTCCTTCCCATCTGAAATTCACTCGATCGTTCCCGCTTCCCCTACCCACGCACACAGACGCAAACAGATCCTCCCCACAAGCTAATGCACGTCAATCTTTTCTTTAGCGTCTTTTTTTAAATGCCCGACAACGTGCACACCCAGAATCGCAAATTTGCCTTTCATGCAGCCTTCCTTTCGTCAAGCTGTCAACCGAGCGCCGGGCCTCGCATCCTCTTGACGAGTGGGAATGATTGTCCACTTTGGCGAGACACGTCAGACCCGATCTTTCCGCCTCGTCGGCACCCTGGGGGCCAGAAGACGGAGGTGCACAGGTGGACTTGCACAAGCCACAACTGACTCGCATCACCTTGTTGTTCTTTCCTTGACAGCTAGGTGACGTGACAAGCGTCAAATCCGCATGCCACCCGCCAAGTCGGCCAAGTCTCTCCTTGTCGCAATATGCCTGTCGCTGCACCCTGACATTGCTTTGACCGGTCAAACCAACCTTATTGGTCACCAGCCTATAGCGCCTGACCAGTATGGCCCGCGGTTCATGACGATAGCTATACTTGAAGTTTCTCACTGCACTGTCATCTCTGCCTCTATTGCTCATGCAGATTGCTTCCTTATGCAACAGACTTCTTCCTTATGTGAATGCAACAAAGCAAGGCAACGGCGAGCATCTGTCGTCGGGGAAATGCATGCTCGCGAAAGCAGATCTCGCCAACCTCGACATCCTCGTGCCCCCTTCGCCGTGCGTGACAGGTGTCGAATCGCAAGTCAGCACTCCCCTTCTTCCTGCCTCCTACTTCGGCCACTAACTTTCCCACCGCACAATTGGACATTTACCTACTCACCGCGATGGATTCCCACGCTCATTCCCACCGATGTTCGGCTCTACTCTCTTGGCCTTCTTTCCCATACCTTGTCCTTCCGTGCTCGCTCTTGTAGCGAAGTGAATGATTCGGCTCGAGCTCCCGAGAAACAGGTCATTGCCTTTTACACACCCAGGCCAATCTATTCAGAGCCGAAGCAAGACGGCTATCTATCTTCTTTGGCTCTACCGTGTTCGAGCGTCGTGAGTCACTTCTACAGACGTAGTAGGAGACAAGGGCGACTCGGCGCCAAGAGAATGAAGAGATACGCCTCCGTCGGAGTGGCGCCCTTCTCCTGTCGTACCTCATGACCTTTCCTTACAAGCTGGTGAAGACAGTGGTGACTTTGAACAAGACAAGACAAGACTTTGCAAGATCAGCAGCTGTACGGTGCTCTGAGACCAGCGCTCTTGGGCCTTGACTTCAAGACGCCGAGGCTGTCAAAAAGCACGCGCACACTCACTCGTCCGCTCTGCCTCTTGGAGTGCCACCTGTGTGACAAACATTTTCGCTTCGACCCCCTCCCCTCGTCAAAGTGCATCGTCGAAAGGGATTCCATATAAGCTAGACAAACATCTACGCCATTCTGACTCCCCGCTAGAGGTTCCAAGATATCGCCCCTCTCTCGTCAATTTCCATTACTCCTCTTTCCTCTTACTCCTCAAGATTCCGAACATCAAGAATTCCTCAAGTTGGCGATGAGGACCGCTGACACAGTCAATAGCATCCCTGCTACCCACCATCACATTCCACCGCAAAAGCCAACAGACTCGACAGCTACACCCGAACAAGTGTGTATGCTTGGTCTGTACGCTGTAGGTGCAACATTGCTCAATAGCTTGTCTCAAAACACCTCTCCCCCTTCGCATCCTCCCCAGATGCAGCCCTCTATGTTGGCTTTCCCGGAGCGTGTGGCTTCTCCGCCACCCGTGTCGCGACTTCAGGTTCCGGTCGCCACACGACCCAAAAAGGACCTCTTGCGACGCTCGATTGAAGAGCACTCGGTTCGTCCAAGCCCTTACTACCCGCAAGCACAACTAAAATCACTCTCTCGCCGATCCCGAGACGGGAGGAGTTTTGACCTGCTCTCTTCTGCTCGAAATGCTCCTATGCCTCCTCCTCGCGCGACACCTATGGCACTAATGAACGAGTTCTCGTTCAATGCCAGTAGGCTCGGTATTGCGGGTAACACTCTCGAGGCTGACTTGCCACCTGCGAGTCCCCTTTCTACCAGGACTGAGCTGCCCATGTCTTCGACTCCGCAGCACTTGACTGTGCTGCAGGAGGAGAAGGAGGGCGGTTACTGGTCTCGAAAGATGCCTTCGTTCTCGATGGCTTCGAGTAGAGGTAGGGATAAGCGGGATGGTTTGGCCCCTAATACTGCCAGTTTCTCTAGCTCGTACGTGCCTACCCGTCTGGGTCACGCAGCACATGTGCCTCACCCGCAGCAAGACAATCGCTTCCTCGAGCCTCGACCCGTTCCTTCTCGCGAGGCAGGTGGTCGTTCGAGAAGCATGAGTCTGGATGTCGCTCGTGTGGCAAGGAAGAGCTTGAACGCTATGCGTCCTAAGCGTTCCACCCCAGCCTCACCTCAGGCTCCTCCTATGACTAGGACCCACTCTGAAGCTCGTTTCGCCGCTGCCCCACAGCTCGATGCTTTTAGCTTCTCTGATCGCGGTCAGCAGTGGACCAAAAACCCTACATCCCTTGGGATGATGATGCTTTGCGACTTGCCTCGCGAGAGCCAAAGCTCGACTGACTCAGACTACGGTTCTGAGGACGAGTCGGATTACGGCTACGACTACGGCCATGGTCGTGGTCGCGGTCGTCGACACAGTATCAGTGGTAGCTCTGGTCAAGGTGAGGTCCCTCATGCGCATATGAGGGGCGACAGTGGTGGATCGTACGCCAGTACTGCTCCTTCCACTGTCACGGATGGCTGCCCAGTTGCTCCCGCTCCCGCGTCATCGCCTGTATTCTCGATGTCGAGTGCCAACGACCACAATGGCGACGAGGAAGGAGACAGCAGCGACGACGAAGATGACATCGAATGGGAACAACCTCAGGCTGCTTGTAGGCCTTGTCTCTCCTCCATCTCCTTTGACCACGCTCACCAGGATGCTAAGCCAGCTGCGCCGATGATGCACAGCTATGCTCCCACCTTCAGTAGGCCTCAGTTCCAGCTTAGAAGGGACTCGCCTCCCAGGAAGATGTCGTTGTCGTCGATGTCGTCCAACTTCAGCCCATCCAAGCTCTTGCAGCGTGGACCTCGTCGTATGGCATCTGCTTCCTCTCTCGGTGCCAAGTCTGCCGGCTCAAACGACTCGAGCTTCGGCGAACGAGCTCGACGCTCCTTCTCCCAGGCTCGATCCTTGCTCACAGTCCCCACTTCTCCCCTGAAGCGAACGGGCCGACCCTCCACCTCAGACGGAAACCGACCCACCGCAGTCCTTCTGCACCCCATCTCCACTTCTGGTCTCATGATCAGTCGTCCATGCCAGACAACCCCTAACCAGATATCTTCTATGTCTGGTAGCACCCACTCCAACTCCTTCTCAGGCTCTACCACCACTCACACAAACGAGACCGGTTCTATCCGCTATCCCTCGTTCTACCTCGCCACCTCCTCGGAGAATGACACGGGTAGCAGTGGTGCATCGAGCACTGGAAGGAGTGTTGATTCCGTCATTTCTCCTGAGCTTGCCGCTTTGGAAGAGTTGATCTTGACCGAGTGCAAATTCTTGAATGACCTGCAGCTGTTCAATGATGTCTACGTCGTTGGACTTCGTAAGCTGGCTCTGATCACACCTGCGAGTCTGGACAAGATCGTTTCGAACCTCGATGAGGTGATGGCTTTCAGCAAGTTCCTCATTGACTGCGTGCGAGCTTTCCTTCCCCGGCGATCCTCTCCGGCTACTTCGGTGACTTCCAACCCATCGCAGCCTGACTCGAACTCGTCTCAACAGCAGCGAAGACACAGCAAGCAAAGGTCTGTTGAGGAAGCCAATGTACCTAACTACCTCGGATTGGGCAACAAGTTGGTCCGCGAGCTTCCAGCTCGTATGGAAGTGTTTGCTCGATACTGTATGAACTACGGTGAAGCGAAAGAGCGTCTCGAGTTCGAGCATGATCTACGCCCCGCGGTGGCGACATTCATCGAACTTGCGCGCAGCACTAACCCCGCTTTGCAGGGGATGGACATGCAGCAGTTCCTCGTACTCCCTGTCCAGCGCGTCACGAGGTATCCGTTGCTGTTCGGCTGTCTAGCTAAGCAGTGCGACAAGCGTCGTGAAGAGGGCAACGAGATTCGAGAGGAAGACGAAGACGAAGTTGCCGAACTCAACGAAGACGTCGGTGACGGTTTGCAACAGCGACAGGAGAGGAACAAGATCATCCACAGCAACTGGATTAGGCTGAGGGATGCTAGTGCGTCTATTTGCGAGATTACGAACTTGGCCATCTCCTACCAGCAGAGACCGAGACCTGAGTCGGCGAGACCGAGAGCTACGGCTGCTTGCAGACCTAGCATGTCTAGTCCTTCCCTCCCTTACGGTGTGGGAGCTGGTGGTTGGGGACGACCCTCGATGGCTCCAGGATTGGCGATGATGGAAGAGAGGGAAGACAGTAGGGTTCTGGCTTCTATTCCTGCTCCCAACCCTGCTCCTACTCCTACTCCTGCTGTTGCGCAGCCTAAGGCTCAGCCCAGGACACCAGGCTTCAGCTTGGCTTCGATGACCAAGCGCCGACAGACGCCTGCTGCGAGCACTCCAACGGGTGACAACTCGTCAGCCTGTGAGACGACTTCGTCCAACTCCTCAAGCTCTTCGTTGCTGGGCAAGCTGTTGAAGCCGTTCCGTCACCCAACGGCCTAAACTGTTACTAAACTATTTCTCGTTAATCATGTAACACACACTCTCTATAATGCAATACCACACACTCTCTACACACTATCTATACTGATACATTGCATTGCTTGCGTCGATGCCTGCTAATGACCTGACATGCTAGAACCACCAATCGAAGGCGGATACCCGTCATCACTGAGACCACCTTCACTGAGTCCGCCTTCACTCAAACCACCTTCACTGAGATCCTCAAGCTGTGGCGTGGATCTGGCTGGACTGGCTGCTTCCGTGCCCGATCCTGCTTGTGATGCTGATGCTGCAGCTCTTGTCGTCCGTGTAGAGCGAGGCTTGCCGCTGCGCACTGAGCTTCTCGTTTGTGGCTCAGCAGAATGCCTTGCTGCTGCTGTCGAGTTGCCTTTCGTCGAAGCAGGTTGGGGCAACGTTGGCCGACCAAGAAGCCAATCGAACCACCTCTTCCAACTCTGTGCGCGTTTTGCAGCCATCTTTTCGGCCCTTCTGCGCTCGAATGCTGCTCTATACCTTTCATAGCCTTCTCGAAACTCGGGACTGACTTTGTTGCTGAATATCAACTCTCCTCTGCTGTTTTGTGATGGTGGGATTGACGACAGAGGTCGACGTGGAGTAGAGGTTCCACTATTGCCACTCGCACGGCTCTTTTCACTCCTATCGTCCGTAGTGCTAGCGCTGTGGTTTCTGGCCGGCTCGGTACTGCGCAAGAGCCTTGGTATAGACCACCAGCGCGAGTGAGCAGCAGTCTTTGTATTGAGATACATGTTGAAGTTCCTTAAACTTCTGTTTGCCCGCGGGACGAACTTGTTCGCGGACCTAATCCTTTCGGCATGCATTCCACTTGCAAAGAACAAGAAGAGGGTGGTGAGGCAGATCATGAGCACAGCTGCGAGGCTGTACTGCAAGAAGACGGAAGATCGAGGAGAGACGACGACGAAATGGGAGAGGACGAGGATGAAGAGGACGAAACCAAAGAGGAGGATTTCATATTTGCGTTTTCGTGCTTGTAATCGAGCAGCATTCTGTTTTAGACGCTCTTCGAAGATGAGAAGGTCGCGAAAGGTTGCTGCGTCTGCGGCGGGGTAAAATGGCTCTTCGGGTTCCTTTTCCTTTTCGTTGGCTGAGAGAGAGGAGTTGCGCGCGTGTTGCGAACGACCGCGAGCTGTGGAGGATTTGGGCGGCATTTCCCAAGATGAGAGCGACTCCGTAATAGCGCTAGAGCGCTCTATGAGGTGGAACCATTGGGCGTAGCGGTCACACCGTGTAACTGGCTGAAGTGAAGTGTGTGATGATGACGAGGCTGGTGGAGGTTTAAGCAGGAGAAGGGTTCAACTGTGAAAGAGTGAGTGAAAGAGCAAATTGACCGTGCACTCTGGCAATTTCGGAATTCGGAATAGTCACTTGATTCCCGCGGTTGAGTGGAGGAGTAGCTGTTGCTGAACCTTGAACTCATTCTAACAGCTCTACTTGACAGCTCGAGACCACAACAGGCGCAATCGTGGTCGTATACCCTATCCAACCGAATCAGCTCAGCGCAATCCGGTTGCACTGCTCATGTCCCATGCGTTTCTCGTCATAGAACAGTAGCATTCAGCCCGACGGAAGCGCTCGGGTGTTCGGCCTCCCGCAACCTTGACCACCATGGACTCGACATGGGCACCACTCGTGCCAACAACAAAGGGCTCGACATCTAACTCAGGCATCACCAGTGCTATCATCGGCAGGCAGAGCATCTCTGCAAAAGGAGGCGAAGATGCTGGAGCGTCCAACGTTAACGATGTTTCTCTTGACCCTTTCTCCATCGGATCACTTCCGTCGACAGTGATTCAGCGCATACTCAGCTTTGTTCCGGTATCCGACCTTCCGAGCTGTGCGTTGGCAGCCCGATCGCTTGCACGCTTCGTCGCCGATGAAAGATTATGGGCTCAAAAGCTCGCATTCTTACAATACAAGCAGGTTCCCGCTCGACATATCCGCTACAGTCCAGACCTTTCCACCGTACCAAATTCGTCAAAAGAGTCCATTCAGCGAAAAAACAGCACTAGCTCTAGCAAACAGCCTAGCAGCGTAATTGCCAATGCACAGGACAGCAACGATGACGACTTTGGCGACTTCGAAGCGGCCACCGTCACCAGTCCCGACGATGAGAGCTTTGGTGGCTTCATCTCGTCCAAGCAGAGCCAATCAGGTCAGAGCTTCTCCTCAGCACCCGTATTCTCGTATCGCGCAGAATCAAAGCTTCCCATGCCAAGCACCGAGGCTGACTCGGCATATCAGACCTTCAAGCGCATAGCAGTGTCACTCAAACCTTTCGTGCAGAGCCTCCTGTTCGAGACAACACCCACCGCATCACTCGTCTTCACCGATCCGAGCTTGTCGTCGCTGTCGTCGCAGGCGTACATGATCTGCAATGTCGCTCGCTTCACAGGTCCGCTCGTTCTCGGTTCCTTCGCCAAACCACACCAAGGCCAGACTCCGACATCGGAAGCGCTGAATGCTTCGCCAGAAGAGCAGGATCAAGATCAATGGCGACTGCGCATGTCGATCAGGGAAGCTGCCGACTATCTCGAGGGCGTTCTTCTGTCAGCGTTCGAAGGTGCCGATGCAAGACGGACAGATGCATTGAAAGCGGGTCAAAGAGGCATGGATGTCAGCAAAGCTGTCGAGCGAGCAGAAAGTGATATGCAAGAACATGCTACGCTCATATGGAGCCTCGCCATCTCCACCGCTGAGCCCTCAGCCACTGCTTCCAGCTTCGGGGGTCCAATACCAACAGAAGGCGAAGCCACCAACTTCCTAGCTCTTCTCGACCACCCAGGCTCAGCCGCAGCACTCAGCTTCCTCGAGAAGCGAGACGCTCTCTTCAAAAGCACCACCCACCGGCCTGAAGCCAACTTCACCACTCCCTCCTCACCCCAATCACAGCATTCGCTCGACTTCACAGCAATGGACTCCTTTATGGCCGATGTTCTCTCTGGGTTGCAAACAGATGGATCCCTCGTCGCTCGAGTCTTCCCACCTGAGCAGCAGGTTTTACTTGCGTTTGCTAGTCGCATCGCAAACGAGGTCGTAGGAGAATACATTAACGCTGTTCTCACCAAAGCTCGCTCCATCGACATACATCTCTACCTCCAGGCTGCAGCTGCTACCTTCTCGCAAGCGCTTAAGATGGCTGATACACTCGAAAAGATCGAGCCACGTCATCCGGACCACGTCACACCAGCAAGGTGTCGTGCGATAGTATTGTCCATGTTCGAGGCTCATTTGGATGAATACTTGCAAGAAGAACGCGATTGGGTGCGAAATGTGATGATGGCTATGTGCAATGATGCGAACGGAGCATCAGGGTCGGGTTCTGCTGGAGGCTCGGCGGGAGTCAAGACGGCAAAGACGATGGACACGGCCTTCTTGGCCAGCAGCAACCCTGCACAAGTCAAGCGAAATGTACTGAGCGGATTCAAGGATGTGCTACTCATGCCTGTTACTGTTGTCCCGCGTGCAGCAGGTGCTGTCGGAGGAGCGGTGATCAGAACAGCTGGAACGGGTTTGAGTCAGTTGAACCCGCTCAAGTGGCAACAGAGCTCGACAGCAGGTGCACGCAGTGCAAGTGCAGCAGGTTCAGCGATTGGGACACCGCAACGGTCTAGCACTCCGGCTATAGCGTCGAATCAGAACGATGTCACGGAAAACAACGGATACGTTGACTTCAGCAAAGAGGTGCTCGGAGGACCAGACGGGCACGTCATTGGTGACGACGATAGTGACGAGGAAGATGCATTCTCCGCGAAAGATGAGAAGCCACAAGGCTTCGGTGCCTTCGAAAGTGTGGCTGTCGAAAACGAGTGGAACGAGAAGAGCTCGAGTCAGGATGTCAACGGCAACAGTTGGACTGCTTCCAGCCTGCAATCGAGTTCCGACACCGGTGGCTGGAGTGCGAAAGCAAAGACCAACAGCATGGCGCCCTCTGTCTCTCAAACCTCAGGGCTCAACGAGAAGCGCATGTCCGGCACCGCTCCGGCATCGGAGCAGAAGCCTGCCGCACTGGAGCGCAACAGATTCGCGCGTCTTCAACTGCTTCTATCACTCGACACAGCCCTCTCGCTTATCCAAGTCAATCGTGAATCACTAAAACGAATGGAGGCGCTCATGGTCTACCCACCAGCCACATCCAACGGTCGCCGTGTCAAAGAGGAGATGGAAGAAGTCTGTCTCTCTCTCTTCCAAGTTCTTGGCGATCAGCACATCGCACCTGGATTCAACAAGGCGACTGAGGAGATCAAGCAGTGGAACCCGCTCTCTGACGGTGACGAATCCGCCACAACCGAACGAGACAGCGACTCAGGGGCAGAGGTGCTACCTCTAGTCCAATTCTTCGAGCTCACCCATATCGCAGATACCATCTCTCAGCTGTGCTCTGTCTACTTCTCTCAAACCCTAGTGCCGGTAGTGAAGCTCGACGTTGATGACTTCCTCAACTCGGTTGTCCGCGCCAAAAAAGCTTTTGAAGGCAATTTAGACGAGTTCGTCGCTAGCGGACTCTCCGTGTCAGTCGACCTCCTGATGAAGCGAGCCGAATGGATCCTCTTCTCTCAACGCAACCCACTCGACTACGCTGGGAATGATATGGGCAGTATGGCCTCCCTAGACAGCAGCACCCGAGCTACACGCTCCACCATCGAAGTTCTCCGTTTCCACTGCGGTCTCCTCGTCGGCGCAACCGATCGCGAGATCCTCGATCTGTTCTACACCGAAGTTGCCCTTCGACTCTTCACTATTCTCACCAAACACCTCAAGTCCCTCACGATTAGCCAGGTTGGAGGCTTCCAGCTTATCTCGGATTTGAATCATATTTCGGCGTTCGTTGCAGGGCTTAAGTCGAAAGAACCTGATATTTCGAGGTTTTATAACTCGCTAAAGACCCTGGCCAACTACTACATTGTGGATGGGAGGGAATTGATAGCACTACTGAAGAACAAGGATGCGAATTCGGCTAGGGCTCCGGCGAGGGAGGATGGGTTTTGTTTTGGGCAGGAAGAGTTGTACGAGTTTTTGAAAAGTAGGACCGATTTCAGGGTTTTGGAGAAGCAGATTGATCATGAGATTTTCGGTTTCAAGGTTAGTGAGGATTGCGTTGTGTGTTAGAAGCTTGGGGTTTGGGGAGCAATGTTGAACATATAGCATGTTGTTGGAGGTGTGTGGAAGGAGGCCGGGATGGAGAAATGTTGTGTGGAAGCCATCAACCTCGCATCTGCATCGCACAGCGTACACAACATCCCCCGCCCAGCTCCTCAATTACAGCATGGCAGCCTCAGACAGTCTGGACGCGAACGAACCATGTTATTAGCATAAAGCAACAATGATAGTGCAAGATATGTATGCGGGGTATCTATGGTATGAGTGAGAGAGAGATATGCAAGGTGAACAAACGAGTGAATGCGGTGTTAGGTATCAAAAGTACAGTCATCGAAGCTCATATGCTCCAAAGAATGTGAGAAGGATCGCAATCGACAACAACAAGATCTTCCTCCTGTGCTCCTTCTTCGAATAGCAGCCTGCTGCTATCGTCGAGCACTTTAGCCGGGTTCTTGCCGTACGCTGACAACTTCAAGCCGAGAGCGGTGCGAGAGTTGGTGCGGACATCTTCGTTGAGGTGAAGCGTCAAAGTGAGGTTCTTGGGCGAGAGACGGTAGCCAAGGTCGCACATGCGAGAAGCGATGGTCTCTTTGAGATCGAGGACCGACGAGTTGGATGAGATAAAGATGCCGGAGAGCGGTCGAGCTGGCTTCTTGTCCACTTCATCGGCGTCGGTGGTGGTGAGTGCCACAGTCGCTGAAAAGAGAGCGGCGGGAGAGCAAGGTGGGAGGGAACGGAACTCGAGTTGGAGTCGGATCGATGAAGGAGGTGTAGGTGGGCAGGCAGAGAACCAGGTCTGCATGGAGGGGATGTCTGGCCACGAAGAGTTGAGCTGCTGATTCACCGAGGAGGAGAGCGAGACGGTGGAGGAGAAGGAAGAGTGAACGGAGGAGGGAACGCTCTCGGCGAGCGAGATCTGCGAGGTAGCTGACAACCTCTTGGGCATGAACCTAGGTGCGGCAGGAAGTGGGTCAACCAAGCCCAAGCCGGCGAGAGCTGTCTCGGTCTCGGTCTCGGTCTCGACCTCGCTGAGCATGTCGTATGCGGCCTTGTCCAACTTCGAAGACTCTTCGTAGGAGAATCGAGTAAAGTGGCTCATGCGCCTAGCCCCGCTCATGCCGTAGGAGGTTGATGGATTAGAGGAAGAATACATCGAGACAGAACGAGAGCCGGCAGTTGGGCGAGTGTAGAAGCCAAGCGTGTGAAACTGGCTGGTGTCAGCGGCAGGGGGCCCATCAAAGCCTGGACCGCGGCAGTGGAACGACTCTTCCGAGGCTCGACGAGTCAATCGACGAGTGGAAGAAATATGCGCGACAGGGGTGTCTTGGGGCATAGTTGTGCTCTCGGCGCCTGCAGAGGTGGAGAGACCAAAGATGGAGTGGATCGACTTGCGTGCATGCATTTGACGAATAGATCGGAGCGAGCTGCGAGGCGAGCTGGGCGAAGCAGCTAAAGGAGCGCTGCTGTCACCTTGAGAGATGGGAAGCGGCGATGCAGATCTCGAGAATCGCATGGACCAGGTGGGCGAGGCAGAACGCTGAGAAGAGGATAGCTTGGAGCCGTCAGCCTTGGAGAGGCGGTGGTTCTGAGACTCGGGGATGGTTGCCGGTGGCATGAGGGTGCAACTGCGTGTGTGAGTGATGACCTGCTCGATGGGCGTGGTGGTGAAGGTGGGGCAGCTAGTCTGAGAGCGGGTCATGGGAGCAGCGGTAAAGCCGAAAGCGTTGGGCTGGGGAGAGAGGCCTGTAGCAGGCGAAGTGACAGGTCGAGCGGGTCGAGCTGGCCGAGGAGCGCGGGGCTGGTTGACATCCCATGCGACTGGAATGGGCGAAGAGATTTGAGGCGTTGACGAGTGAATGTTGTTGCTGGCGTTGCTGTGGCTGTTGGTGCTGCTGCCAAAGAAGAAGGTGCGAGAGAGGGCTCTTCGGATAGGCGACTTAGTAGCTTGAGCAGCGATGGCGCTGTGCGGTGCAACAGGGCTGAGGGGAGGGGTCAATGAGCCGAGGTCGCCTGAGAAGGAACTTCCAGCAGCTAGCGCCGAGGACGAGACAAAGGTGGGTGAAGAGACGAAGCGTGTGCTGGAAGAGCCAGAGATCGGGGCAAACGAAGACGCAGCCGGAGTCGCCGGGGATGGAGTGGTGCTGCGGTAATGGTGAGGTCGTGGAGTGAGCAAGCTAGAGGAAGCTGCTGAAGAAGGGCCTGCATCTTCGTACTGTTTGGCAGCATCGACGTCGATGGGCTGTACAGACTTCTTCTTGGTCTCTCGTTTGCGTATGTTAGGCAAGCGGCCGAATGAGGACGAGAAGGGCGGCATGGTGACAGAGAGGCGTGGTGTGGTATTGGTTAATGCTGAGTCGGATCTAGTTAAGAGCAGCTGTCGTGGTAATGGTTGAGGGTGAGGGTGAGGGTGATGGTGGTGATAGGGGCAGTGATGGCGATGATGATGGATAGGATGGCTGAGTCGGTGATTCGCAAGTGATGCGAGGAAGAGGGTTGGTTATATGAGTCAGGGCAGTCGGAAGATCCGAATCTAGGCGAAGCTTTGTTCCTGTGTGTTGTTGCTTGACAGGGCGGAGAGTGCGCAGTCGACTCCAAGAGAAATCAGACAGCAGAATTGGCGTAGAGATTGGGTGGGACTGGGACCCACGCTTAAGGATGAGCTTCGGGAAAACGCACCAAGCGGGGAGCGAGAGAGCCAAAGCGACTTAGCTGTGCATGGGACCCGAAGGCGCAGTTTGAGATCACGAACAAGCACAAGAATGCAAGGAGGCAGGCAATCCACCGGTTTGCGAAGCCTAGACTTGCTCATACAGTATAACACATTCTGAGAGACAGAGGAAGAGCTTTTGCAGAGGTACGCGATCTCATCGGCAAGACAGGGTCCAGACCTTTGCAAAGCATTGTGAGAGTGTCATTGTGCTTTCCCACACAGTCATCCCGTTCGGAGGAGCCGAATGAGTGGGAATAGGAAAGGCGAAGCTGTCAGGTCTCATGGTCGGGTTGTCCGTGCAGCAACAATACATACAATAGCAGCGCCAAGCGACTGACGCAAGACGCGGGCTGGGCCGTGCTGTGCTGTGCTGTGCTGTGCCTGCAGTGGGCTGTGTCGCTGGCTGGGCTTGCTTGAAGAGGGGACACGGCAGACTGCAGGTGGCGGATGAACCGCCCGGACAAAGTTAAGAGCGAAAGAGCGGGCAGGCGGGCTGACAGTCAGGGCATGACAGGGAAAAAAGAACAAAGGCAGGAAGAGCGGAACAAGACAAGCGAAGCGAATCGAATTAAGGGTCTTGTTTCGGGATAAACGCGCCAAGGCACTTTGACTGCCAACTCAATCTCATCTTTTTTTATTCGCAACGTGCATGGTGCATATTAATGAAGGCCAATAATCTCAATCAATCTATCAATCAATCCATCACTCTAAGCACGTTGTTGAGCTCGACAATGAGACACTTGCATTTCTCCGTTTGTGCGTAGCCTTTTCGCTCTTTTGTGTGTAAGCAATCGGATGGGCGCCGAATGATGACAGTAAGTGTGGGAACAACAAACTCTCATATCACAGTCAGTCACGAGAAGTGGGAGTGGCAGCGCAGCAAAAGAGAGCAACATACAGCACGCGTCATTTGGTTTTCCAGATTTTCTTGGACTTGCAAAATCCATCCTATCCCCTCATCACCAGCATCTCCTGTAATCAGCATATCTCGCTCAATTTTGCATCAAATGGCATCATCTAGCACATCATCTGGCCCCTCCAGACACTATCTACTCACTGCTCAAGAGAAAACTGCATGTATATCACTCAGATCAGCAGGATGGAAGCTTCCAAAAATTGCAGCTCACCTGGGCCTCAACTATGACACTATATACAAGTTCTGCAAGCGCTATGACACCACTGGAAGCAAGGAGAGTGCATATTCTACTGCTGGAAACCCAAAGTACAGCCCACAAGCTATCAGAAACATGATCAGAAACACAAAAGGAGGCACAGAGCAGAAGAACTCCTTTGAAAGAGATTGGACAGCAAAATGATGGTATGTCAGCCAGTACAGTCAGTAGGCATCTCAAAAAAGTGGGAATCAAGAGCTATAAGGCCACCAGGAGTACCCTTGCTATCCCCAGCCAACAGGAGGAAGAGGTTTGCTTTTGCAATGCAGCACAGAGACTGGACAGTAGAAGATTGGAAGAAGGTGCTCTGGACAGATGAATCTGCAGTATCAAAACAGGACTACAGGCATTATCATTGTCTTAGGAGACCACAGCAGAAGTTTCATCCAGCATGTCTGCAGGCCACTACAAAGTCAGGATCAGTCAAAGTTATGGTGTGGGGATGCTTCATTGGACAGTAAAGGGGCCCATTGATCAGGATGCCTTCAGGGAAGATAAAGAGTAAAGACTATATGAAGATCATGGAAGAAGAGGTCTTTGTATGGTTCAAAGGGCTGTCAGAGGACTCTATTTGGATGCAAGACAATGCTCCTATCCATCAAAGTGCCTATAGCAAGCAGGGCTTCAAGTTATATGAGATCAAGACCATGACATGGCCACCACAATCTCCAGACCTGAATCCCATTGAAAACCTATGGGCTTTCCTCAAGCACAGGCTCTACAAAGGCTCCCCACATCTCTATCTACTACAAGGAGGATCTGAAAGGACAAAGAAAGCAATCTTTGAAGCACTCCTACAAGCTTGGGAGACCATTGAAGAAGATTACCTTGGTAATCTTCTAGAAAGCATGCCAAGAAGGATGGAAGCTGTAATTAAGGCCAAAGGTGGTCAAACAAGGTTCTGATTTGTGGATTCTGCACTCAAGCAAGCAAAGTAGGTGTTCACAAAAAATCTGCCAAGGTTGTATTGTGAGATGAGTAGGAATATTCATGTATAGTGACACAGGGGGGGGGGGAGCGAATTTTGTGATAGTGAAATCTGGAAAACCAAATGACGCGTGCTGTACACAGGAACAGGAACGCCCTTGGCTCGGGTGCGGGTTGCCGACGTTTGTTCAGACGGTCGCCTTTTACGCCTTTTCACCTTTGTTGGCTCGCTTCTGAGCCGCAACTGCAAATGATTGCAGAGCCGACCTGTCGCCTGTCCACGCAATTCTCTGCAAAAAAAAAAAAAAAAAAAAAAAAAAAAAAAAAGCGGAAAATGGCAGAAGAAGGCGGAAAAGAGAGTCTAGGCGAAGCTGCAAGTCGCCGCCTAGCGTCAACCTTAAGCGAACTCATCCTGCACCCGAACCATTTCGAAGACTGCGACACAAAGGCGTAGAGACAGAGACAGAAGGGGAACGGGAACGGGAACGGGAAGGAGACGGTGCAGAAAATAGAAGAGAGACATCTGCAAGGGACATAGACCAGCATGTGCAAAAAGAACAATCGAAACTCATTTTTGGAAGGTCTTCCTCCTACGCCCTCGATTACACTGAGCTATTGCGAGGCGAGGCGAGGCGAGGCGAGACAAGACATCCTTTTGGACCATTTTAGTAGAACCCGCGGACGTCGCGCGAAGCTGACTGAAGATGAATCGACACAGATCTCGAGAAGTGTTGCAAATCCCAGCTGATCAATCTCGGGCACTGTCGATCCCGCTTCTGTCTGTACTGTAATCAATCGCCAACTTACAGTTTGGAAAGCGGAGAAAGCCTTCCCGCGCTCTTAGCAGGCTCGACTTTTTCCTCTGCGACGGGCCCGTCCTGCTCGCCGAGTCGAGTCGCATCATTCCCTTGCCTCCATCATTCCTCTCTTGTGGGCTGATCTTTCAGCAGAGCATCGCATCGAATCGACTCGCAACTTTTCGCTCGCACTGGCATCTGCAGCCAAGTTTATCCAGCCACAATCGCGCATCCGAACCTCGACTTGTTTGTCACCATCCCGCCACCCGTTGGCTCGTATATATTTTTCACACTTGTACAGCACACAACCGAACGCATTCATCCGAAGCCATAGCGAAGCATCGCAAACGCATACTGTAGCATCGCTTGGCGTACATAGATCAAGTCCGAGTCTGCATCCCCCACGCACGTGCACAAGCCTCACACCACATTTGCTGCTGCTGTTGCCCTCCGCACACACAACGCGGGTCAATACGGTATCTCATCGCGTTGACGAGATCCATCCACTCTGTAGGCGGCTGCGGATCGACGTCGGAAAGCCAACGTCGCTTGTACGAAGCGTTTCCAAGCGTCCGCTTGATGCCGCCAAATCTTTGGTGTGTGTCTCAGTCGCAAGCAAACGAAATTTCCATTTGCTTGCTTCTGCTCCTCCAATGCCGGGACCCTGTCCAAATTAATGTCTCACTTGTGACTGCTTGTTCCACCCTTTTCCTGCGCTGCCTTCTTGCACATGCTTGCTTGCTTGACTCCCCGCCCGCTTTGCAGATCTCACTCTTTTCAAACCCAGCTTGTCTCCTTTGCCTCTTTGTCAGCTGTCAAGACCGAATGGATCCGCTCCAAAAGTCTCACCATCTTCTCAGCGTTGAAAGATGATCGGTAAGCGGTCAATGACGACGATCGAGTCGTGCTGAAACGAAAAGTCAATGTGGGCCCACGAGATGCAATGCAATGCAATACACTCTGCAGCTTTGCAGCTTGGCCTATCCACACACACAATACAGCACTTCGCTTCGCTTGCTTGCTTGCTTGTGGCTGCTGTAGAAGAGCTCTTCTCGCTTCTTCTCTCCTGCGCGGCGTTCGTTTGCTTCTCTTGTCGAAGTCGGTCGCCTTTGCCTCATGCGACATCCTACAAGCCTTTCGCCTGGCTTGCAGAGTGGCTGTCAGGATGCGATGCAGCTTGCAAGCCATATACCTATCAGCCGCAACTCCCTGTCTCCAAATGATGGCGACGTTAGTGAATCCTCCTTTGCCCTGTCTTGGCTTTAGGATTAGCCGGAATGGTGACACCTCAATCAGAGCGTCAGGTACCAACCTCGCGAACACCAACGCAAACGACGCTAACGGATACGGAGCACAGACAGCCTATTCATTCTAACCATCATTGCCGCGGATTCCAATCCGACCGTGTCCGCAAATGTTTGAAGCTCGCAATGGTCAAATCACCGATTTCCAGATCGCGTATAGAATGACGACCCTCGGCACACCCGATCTCATCATCGGCTTCATGCGACAATCGCGGTTCCCGCGCTTAACTTATTATCTGCAAACGAACCTTCGTCAAACAGTCCAACACGCGCTGGCAATCAACGTATTGAGAACCGCGGGTCCCTCCCCCACGCTAACTTATCTTGCGGCATTGCGGGGCCAAGATGATATGACCTCCGACGTCTTCCTTGCTGATGCCACTTTCATTGTCGGCGTAGGTCTCAGTATGCCAGCGAACCCAATCTAGACCAAGCCCTTCTGTACGCGTGCGCCCACGCACACTTCCACATCCGACTCGCTTCTGCACATCGCTTTGGTCGTGAATCGAATGTGTCATTGCAAACTTCACGCGTTCATGCCGCCGGAACCAACCTCTTCCACCACCGCTGCGGACGTGTCACCACTATCAAACATGTCTGCCAACAAACAGGCGTCTACGTCCTGCAGATCCACCTCTTGATCTCCATAGTTGCTCTCAAATGCGTTTTGCGAGACGCTGTTCAGGAAAGGTACTAGCTCTCCCACTGATCCGATCGTGCGCATTCTGCCCAACTGCAGCCTGCGCTTGCCTCTCTTGCCTAGCCCGCACACGTTGTTGTGCTGCCCGTGAGGCTGATGCGGATGCGAATGCTTCGATGTCTCCTTTTGGAAACTAGCCGAGAGTCCATCTAGCAGCGTCTCTGACTGGAAATCATCCGATGGATACACCGCATCAATCGTATCGGTGATGAACAACCACTCGTTGATCTGGAAATCCTCTGGCTGCAACAACACCAACAAATCCAACAGCTTCAGCGTTGACAACAACAATCCCCTTCCATCTGCACTGCCCACTACGCTATCCGGTTCTGCTGCAACAGCATCATACAGTCGCATCAACTCGGTCATCAGCACCGGCCAGAAACTGGCCAAATTCCTCGCTGAGAACCTTACCAGCACCACCCTCAGACAGAGGTAGACCTCCGCGTGCAAGACCTCACTGACCTGCGACCTGAGCAAGTCCACCAGCTTCTCCTGGATCAACGGCAATTGCGTCAGGAAGCCATCTTGCTCGCTCGAGAATAGGGTGAAAGAGAGTCGGCGGAGATTGAGTGCACGAGAGAGCATCTCGAGTTCGCGATTGGCAAAGATATTGGCGGCTGCAGCAGAGGCAGAAACGCGAGCGAGGAGCTCGATGAGTCGTTCTTTGTCTTGCGTCATGAGAGCAAGGATCACCTGTTTGAAGCGCTCTGCTTGCTCCAGAGGGATACTGAAGAACCGTGCATCGTTGAACAGATCAGCGACGGTACTACGCCATGCTTTGACTGTACCTGGCATCCGGACGAGCTCGCACAGCACCGCCAGCACACTCGCCTCCACCTCGAGCATACGAGTCCTCGTCCTCGTGGCAGGAGCCACTACGTAGTACACCGCATTCGCTACAATCGCTTGTACCCGATCGGTGTCCATCTGAATCTTGCGCAATGCCGGCAGTCCACGATTAGCCAAGAAATGGTTGATCGCATCAATGACCCCGTTCGCTGCATTCCCTTCTGTACTGACACTGAGCTTCTCGTCTTCCATCGACAGCAGCTCAGCAGCAAATTCTGCAGCCTCCTTGTCCAGCTCCTCCCCATTATCCCTACCAGACCTCCTGATCCACGTCGACTGATCAAATGACCTCCCCGAGATCAGAATGCACGAGTCGATCAACTTGACAAAGTTGTCCTGTAGGTCGCGTTTCGTCCTTCGATCTTCGATCGCGGCCGTCAGACAGATCTTCTCTGCCAGCCCAGTAAAGATGCGCAGCATCGGGTAGACGTGCACCTTGCGGGCGAGGCTGTTGGCGACAAAATCTTTGACAAAGACGATGACCACTGGCCATACTCGCGTTGCTTCCGCTGGCTCCATTCGAGCTAGCACTGCGTCGAAGAATGAGAACAGGGTCGCGTCGGATACGCTCGTTGCATTGCTGCTGCTGTTCGAAGCGTTTGTTTTCTTGGCTTTGTCGGACTCGGAGCGCGCAATACGTGCTCCAAGTACGTCGCAGAGGAAAGTAACGAGGATTTGAGCGGAGGGCGTGACGATATCAAGAATCTCGATCACGGCGTCTGTCGCATGATCATCTCGTGTTTTGCGGCTAGATCGCACACTGGACTGCCAGCAATGCAAGAGCGACTCGACGGTCTCGGCTGGATGGACACGATAGATCCGTTCGAAAGTACGACGGCAACGAAGCTGGACTTTCGACTTGATAGTGTCGAGCGACAACGACTTGGCATCGGTTGGTGACAGCTCCATTCCGCACAGCGTCCAAACGCGATGCAGCGTTCGCACGGTGAGCAGCAAGTTCCTGTTACGGCCATCGCTACCCGTCTCTGCCTTCTCTGCATCAGCCCCGCTCTCCGAGGAAAAGACGTTCGAGACGTAGCCGAGCAGGCCTGGTGCACTGCTGTCCTGCTGACTCGACTTCTCGTTCAGTGTGGGCGATAAGGACCCTGCAGCTGCACTGTCTGCTGTTGCTGCACCACCTCTTGCAGCAGTCGCGCTCGCTTGTTCGCTGCTTGTGCTGCCAGTGGCGAGCATCAACGAACGTTCCGCCAAATTGATCAGTAACAAAAGATCCGATTCGAGGAACGAACACTCCGTGTCGTGCGACTGCACCACCAATTCCGCCCCAAACGTAGGCCTGCTTGCTCCAGGCACATAGCTCTCGCCCACCTCGACCATTGCTCTGCCGAGCAGATCGCAGACAGTGTGGTTCAGCGGCAGCAAGAAGCTGTGCACTGAGCTGCGGTACAGTGGCGCAGTCATCAGAATAAAGTCTGACCAGTGTTGTAGGATCAGCCTGTTCGAAGGAGTGGCCAAGCCGCGCTGCAGCAGAGAGAGCAGCAATCGATGCGGCTGTTTTTGCTGAGCTGGTGGTTTTCCAGCGAGAGTGCTTGACTTGATAGTCAGCTGCGGCGAAGCTGTGCTTCCATCAGCATCGCTTCGACCGGTCGAGTCACCACGTTGATGAAGCATACCTGGCGACTGGGAAGTGCTCGAGAATCGACGCTGCATCAGATCCGGTCTGCTTGACGCACTTGTCTTGGCAGCAAGCACCGTGTGGAGGGTGTGCAGCATCTTACTTTGGACCGATGTGCAGCCTTCATGAACAGCGATCAGCAGGTTTTCAATGAGGAGCGTCTCGAGCTGATCTGCACGCTTGGGTGTCGAAGGGGTACGTTGGACGAAGCAGTGCATGACCTCTACTGCTGCGGCTCGCAGCGCTGTTGGTGCGGAGTCGTATGCCGTTTTGAGCTGAGGTGATGGGTAGGCTGCGATCCAAAGACTGCACTGGTCTAGCACAATGTCTAGGTATGTCGCCGAAGCGGCGACGGCCTCTGCTCGGATGAGCTGCTTAGTAGCGCTACTAAGCGAGGCCGACAGCGGAGTACTTGCAAGCGCCTTGGCGAAGCTTGACCCACCAAATCTAGCTAGCGCCGCCAGCGTCCTCAAAGAGTACAACACCAACTGGTCGTTCAACGGCTCGTTGATCTGTGTTGCCCCTACCTTCATCCCGTCCATCTCCAACCCCATCGTTTCCACCTCAGCAGGCCTATTCTGCAACAGCATATGCAGCAGCGGATCGACCACCTTGATGTAGGACCGCAGATTGGCCCTTAGCCACACTTCGGCTTGCTGCCTCTCCTCTGCATCCAGGCTCTGCAGTTTGTCTAGCACTAACAGCAGTGGTGTACGCAGCTCGTCGGTCGAGACATCCTCTGACAACCTCCAAAAGGTTCCGAATGCCACCAAGGCCGCAACGCGAGCAGCGTCGGTGCCGCGACTAAGCTGCTGCGCCATTGCAGTCTCCAGCCGCGACTTTCGGGTGACCTTGTGCATAGCCCAGAGCAACTCGACCGCTCGAACGTGGTACGGCGACATTGCGGGTGCAAGATAGCGCAAGAGCGAGGCGACGATACGATCGAGGATGTGAGGTGGATCGAGTCGGATGGGCTGAGAGAGTGCTCGACAGATGCAGCATGAGATGAGGACTTCGACAATGCGTTCTGCTTCTGCAAAGGTCGAGATTCGATCGAGATGCGGTAGCAGCTCGGAGGTCCAAGCTGATGCATCCCATTGTAATTTGTCGGTCATGACTGGTTGATCAGGGGAAGGCGCAGAGCGAACGAGAGCGATCTCTTGTGGAGCTTCTGAACCGTCGACTACTCGCATCACGTCGGCGAAGACATCGAGAGCGCGGACGAAGGTCTCAGTGCCGAAAGCGGCAGTGGTGGCCTGTCGACCGCTTTGCAGACAAATATCGGCAAGGAGCTGAACAAGCGCGGTGGCCGAGGCGCTGTCCTGGAAGCTTAGGAAGTTGCGAGCTGCTTGCTGGCTGTCCGTCTCGCTGGAGGTGTAGAAGTTGCGTGCGCGCTGCAGGAAGTCGTGCGTCTTATCCTTGCTGTCGACCGCGTTGGCGGAGATACGGACAAAGACACGAGAAGGCATCACTGTGACGAGCAGCTTGAGCAGCTCCAGTGCATCAAGCACCCTCAACGCCGCCACACCGTTGTTTTCACCCTCTCCGCCCTGCAATTGCTGATGCAGCAGCTGACAAACAGTAGCGAACAGCAACGGCACATGGATCTGCTTGGTCTCCTCATCATGAATGTGGAAAGCCTTGAATATGAAGCAGAGCAGTGCTATTGGAGAATGTACTTGCACTGCCTTTGTGTCCTTTCCAACCTTGGCTGGCTGGAACTGCTCGATAATAGCCACGAGAAAACGGCCATAGAGCAAAAAGGGGTCAACAACCTCAAAGAGCATCTTTGCCGTGGTCATCAGATCCTCCTCCTGGCCCCTAGCCACCTTGACACTGATCGCCTCGAAAGCATCTAGGGCCAAGACCCTTGTGAGCGACTGGCCGATCTCCCACTTGTCCAGCAGCGAGATAAAGATTCGGTACGGTTTCTGCCTGTCGGCTGTATCCAACTCGGGATCGTCAAAACCTTGCTTGAGCGCACTTCGGACAAGATCGAGGCCGTGCTGATTGAGGAACGCGATTTGGCGTTCGGGAGACTCATCGGCACCTAGGAGCCAAGTGTATAGCCGACGATTGAGCGAAAGGTCCTTACGAAGAACGACATTGAGTGCCGATCGAACGAGTAGGATGCGATCTGGCTGCTTGATGAAAGTGGAAAAGAGGGGTTTGTCGATTTGAAGGTGGGTGACAAGAATCTCCAATGTGTTGCGTCGGACTAGGAGAAGATCGTCATCGAGGGCATGGGCGAGACCGCGCACCATCAGACCGAGATCTTTGCCAACGAGCGTTGTTGGATCGTTTTCGTCTTGTACCGCTGGCATTCTGCGTGTCAAGTAGTTAAGCGCCGCCAGTCTGACCGAGGGAGTCGTGATGAGCGTCAGCCACAGGTTCTGTAAGAAGAAGGGCAGAGTGACAGCCTCCGATATACTATCTAGCAGCCTCAGCGTCCTCTCGTAGTACTCGCTTGTTTCTTCCTCCAATCCGGGCAGTAAGGCCATCTGTAACGCCTTGGTCAGCGGGCGCAAATCATCGCCCAAGGGCAGATAGAAGGATTCATAGATGCCCAGCAATGCAGGCTTGACTGACGTCGACGCATATTGAAAGAAGGGCAGCAATCCGCTCGTCCACACCTGGAGATCCCTCCTCAAGCCATCTGGGCCGATGACGCTCAAGATGTGATGATATACATCCAACGCCCTCTGATGGACGCCTGACGGCAAGGCTGGATTCAAACACTGCGCCAACCTCTTGGCCACGATCAACTTGCGTGGAATAACATTGTAGATCGGGTACGCCTGTATCGCCTTGTGGAGGCGTGCGAGGAAGGAGATGAAATCAGCCCACTCGCTGACGCTGTCGAATGAAGCGAGTGTTCTCTCGACAAGGGAGAGATATTTCTTGAACTTGGCGTCTGAGTAGAGTGCTCTCTCGGTTTGCAAGGCCCAACTCTTTTCAGCACGCTTGGCAGCACTGGTCTTCCAAAGCTGGCTGGACTCGATGATGGAGGTTCTTGGTCGGGCTTTTGGGCTGACAGTGGTTGGTTGGAGGGTGGGGGAGAGGATTGACTTTGGTCGGGATGCGTCGTGCGGTGCTCGTCGAATTGTTACGGGGGATGAGGAGCCAGCTGTGGCAACATGAGGCTCGGAAGATGCAGAACTCAAGTCGAGCTGGACTTGGGCGGAAGATGAGGGCTTGATGGTGGGTGGAGGAGCAAGACGTGATGGGAGAGAGCTTAGAGAGGTGCTGCTTCCTCCTGCTCGACGAGGTGCACGTAGCGATGAGGCACCATCGTTGCTGGATACCCTCTCTATTGGGCTCGACATGTTGCTGTTAGCAGAGTGAGCTCGGTTGATGCTCCTCGCAGTGCCGATGGGTATAGGATGTGGTGGTGATGATGTTGGCGAGGAGGGATCAAAGTGTTGGTCTCTGGACAAGTTGGCTCGAGAGCGCGCGTTTCATTATGTTAGGCCGAATACCTCGATTCGACCTAACATGGACTCAATCTCGCCCACACTTCCGCGGATCTCGGAAGCTAAACTCAGTTACACATCTCACTGACGACGACGACGACGACCATACCCCCTTCACTAGTCAATGACCATCATCGAAAATCTCACCATGGTAGACGACACTCGACCGCACCCAAGTGCTTGTGCTGGCGCCACGCCCAGCGCAAACCCATACCTGACTCGACCAGCCACAGTCTCCACCTCTTCCTCCACCAGCAAGCCTGCCTCGAAACACGAAACGAGACTATACATTGGTAACCTGCACCCAACAGTGGACGAATACACTCTTATATCTACCTTTTGCAAGTTTGGCAAGATCTCGAAACTTGATTTCCTGTTCCACAAATCTGGACCGCAACGTGGTCAACCGCGAGGCTATGCTTTTGTTGAATACGCTTCGGCACAAGAGGCGCTACAAGCGGTGGTAGGAGCACACGACAAGACTCTTCGAGGAAGAAAGATTTCGGTGAGATTCGCCAGCAAAAGTGAAGAGAGCGGTGCAGTCGGTCCGCAAAGGCGCGATCGAAGAGCTGCGGAAAACGAGACGATCAAGACGACTCAATTGAGTTTGAATAGGCAGGCGAAACAGCCGCATGGGTAAGTTTCTCTACACAGCTAAAAGATAGAGCGATTTGAAATGTCAGATGGCTGACGAGTGTATTGATCGCTTTGACGTGGGAATAGAACCGATGCAAAGATCGCCGCGATGGAAGCAAAGTTGGCCAAGATGCGACAAGTGAAAGCCGCACCAACAACAGCTTCAGCGAACTCGTTGCCAAGTGGTGCTGGAATAGCATCGTTGCCTGCCAAACCCAACTTCAAGCCGGCTGACGAGACGAAAGGAGCCAGAGAACAACGACAGCGTAGATCATGAGTTCTGGTCTCCACTCCACTCATACAGTATACCCGATCACTGCCTTTGCTACTCAATATGATACCCAACCTCAACGGAATGAACACACACAATCAGAGCAGCGTACGCACAGCTACTCCTGCTGTCTGAAAAAGGCACGTCATTGTTATGTCTTGATCTGTAACAAAGGAATGTGATTGCATAAAGAGGCAGCATGCAAAGCTACCAAACACTAAGAAACGACGGAAAGAGAACGGGAGAGCGGTCGAAGGAGAAGGGGAAGGGGAAGAGAAGGGAAATAGGGGGGGAAAGGGGAAAGAAGAAAAAGAAAAGAAAAAATGTCCCAGAACAGTTTGGCTCCATCGTACTATCTGGTACACGGTAACGACAGATTCCTATAGCGTTCTGGGATATCACAACGATCTCGTCCACCACGGCTCCTCTTGCTCGTAAGAAAGGGGAGCCCTGGCACCCGAAAGCAACCTCGCCAGGCACCTTGTTTTACCAAGGCAGTCGCGAGTGGGTGTGGCTGGCAGCTGTAGTTGGCGCGTCAGATCCGAATCGAGAGCAGAGGAGTGCAAGTCAGTGATACTGCTGCGAGAAAACACAGGGGATAAGTTGTGCGGGGGTCGAAGGTTAGGGGTGGGGAACGTACACTTGTTTTTGATCGAAGAGAAGAAGAGCGTTTGTAGTACGAGCAAGCAGGGTTTATATATTCGAGACAGCAGACCCACTTTTTTTTCCTGCAATTTCTTCTGATTTTTGATTTATTTATTTATTTTGACTGCGGGCGCAAAGGAATTTCTATCGCGCGATAAGAACATTGAGAGGATTGCGAAAGGAAAATGTCGAGAAAAGCGCATTTCCCATATCGTCTGTCCCAATTCCTCTCCTCACGATCACCTCCATCATCGACACCTACAGACACCTCCTCCTCCTCGTCACTATTGCACACGATGACGGGCATCACCGCCAGCTGTTCCCGCTGCTTCACGCGCTCCACCACATTCAACCTCACCTCCCTCTCCGCCGCACTCCCATCAACCTCGTACAGCCTCACTCCCTCCGCTAGCTTCTCTTCCACCTCCTTCCTTTCCGAATCTCGCAAGAAGCGCACGGCTCGCTTGAAACGCAAGTCCAACCTCGAACAGCGTTTTCTCAAAGTTCGCATGCTCGAATCCTCCAAACCCGACGTCGTTCTCGGTCACCAACCCACCGCACCCCAAACATGGCAGAATTCCGAACTAGCATCCATCATCCTCAACAAAGCAACCGTCTGGGGTGTCAAAGAAGATCGTCGTGGTAATCTCGTTTCCATCTCCGCCGAAGAAAGTGCTTCTTCTGCTAGCAACGCATTCGACTCCACCTCTGCAAACGAAGCTTCCGAACTCGGTGGTCCAACTCGCTTGAACTTCGGTCTTGATGGCAAAGACCGCCAGCTTCTATTCCAAGATCTTCCGCAAGTCATGGTGAAAGACCGCATCCTAGACTCATGGAACCTCGGCACTTTGATCAGGGGTACAGCGAATCAAGCCGACGTAGCAGCCTTCGAATCCGAATACTCCAAGGTCCAGTCGGAAGAAGCGGCGAACAAAGAATCGCTCGCGCGCATTCTCGATCTTCGTAACGCCAGCGGTAAAGGTATCCAGGTCGAAAACGTTCGCAGAATCATCTCACACTTCGGTCGAGGCTCCGACACCGGCTCACCCGAGGTACAGGCCGCGGTGCTAACGTATCGGATCCGAAACTTGCACGAACACTTGCAAGGGAACAGACACGACAACTCAAATCGAAGGAGCATGAGCTTGCTCACCCACCAAAGGGCCAAGATTTTGAAATACCTGAAGAGGAAAAGTCCCCAAAGGTACCATGAGATCCTGCCCAGGATCGGCATCGAGGCGAGAGCCGTCGAGGGCGAAATCGTCGTTCCTGGCAAGCCCAAGATTGCTCGTGCTTAGTCCTCGAATAGGAGAAAGATCGAACAGCTTGTATGATTAGCATCGAATTCACTCGTTATGATCAACAGCCGGCGAGTGGCCGTGTGAGCGTGTGACAAACATGCAGTCGGAGAGAGTTTGAAGCAGTGACGGTGTGGAAAAGTGCATCGATCGCAATTGAAAGGATGCTAGGTGAGATGCATAACACTCTGTCGTCTCAGTTCCTGCGCAGACGTAACTTGTCCTCTGCTCCTTTCCCTTTCCCTACCCGTCTGTTCCCCCTCCATACCGATCCTACTCGACCTCGTCAGTACAAGCTTCGGAATTACCATCGCTTCTCCCATTGCTCCCTCCGCAGCGCTCCTCACCTCCTCCTGACTCACCTTGCCAGGCTCGCTCTCCAAAAGTTGCTCGAGGAGGAAAGAGAAATCCAGGCCAACCTCCTTCAACTGACTAGCCAATCTCAAGCTGATCTCCTTCACCTCCCTCACCAACGCCTCACCCTCCTCTTGGCCAGTATCACTGCCATAAACCTGCCGTCTGAACAACTCGGCAAACTCGTCGACCCTCTCCCAAGCCCACTCGACGAATCCGCTTGCCATCCTACCGTCCTTAAACGCAGACATATACCATTCGCTCGTATTCTTGATCAACGTAAAGCACACCATTCCCAACTCGCTAATGTAGAGACCTGTATCTCCTTCGAACTTGATCTGTCTCGTTCGTTTCTTCAGGAGCTCTGTACGAGCATCGAGGAAAAGCTGTCGTGCCTTTTCGCCCTGGTCAAGACGAAGCAGATAGGATGCATTGCGGACAACAGAGGACTTCTTCAGGTTCGAGCGGTGGAAATCGGATGATATAGCCGTGATGAGCTCAGAGGTACGAGCGGAGAGCTTCGACGAGAGATCGACGTACGAAGGGGAAGAAGGTGAAGGATAAGTCGAAAGAACAGCGCGACCTTTCTCAATCAGCGTAACCGCTTGATCCCATTCCCTCAACGCAATGCATACTGAGAGCTCGTCGCTGAAATCATTGTTCCACCTACCCGGATCCTTCCTCTCTGACGCAGCCGAAGCTGCCGCTGCCGCCATCACACCTCCTCTTTCCTCCGGCCCATCTTCACCAATCGGAGTCAACAGTCCCCCATCCAACCCTTTCCCCGCACTCCCACTGATACTCAAAGCCTCAAACTGATGCGGCGAGGATAAAAGCGTACTCTCCCTCCTCTTTTCCGCGCCATACTCACTCTCATTTCTTCTCTTCTTGGCCAACTCCTCCGCCACCCTTCTGAACGCAACCAACAACGCCCTCTTATCCTCAGCTCTATCCGTACGGTAGACAAAACTCTCCCTCCCACGCTTGATCTTGATCGCATTGGTCAGATCGCCTCCATCTTTCAAATCAATCACCACGATCTCTGCTAGACTGAAACACCTCTCGGCCACGAGCCGAACTTTACTACTCATCTGCCTCTTCCTTCTCGTCGCGATCAGAAGCAGGTCATCGAGCAGGAAAAGAGCTACACTCTGCTGAGGTTTGTAAGTAGCAGCGTTTAGCTCGGTGAAACTAGAAGCTTCTGCGATCAAGTGTCGCCCTGGAACGTAGGGTAGAAACTTTTGCGATCCTTCTATGCCTTCCCATAGCGACGTGATTTGGGCCCGATAGATCTGTTGCAGGTCGATGGTGCTGTTTCGATTAGCTTTGCCGGCTGCTTTGGCGCGAGAGAACGAGTCGGAGAAAGAAGAGGTGGTTGTTGAGTCGTCTAATTCCAAAGCTTGAGGCAACTGCTTCCATTCCGAGAGTAACTCCTTGAGTTCAAGCATGTCGTTTTCGAGCGTAGCAATCTCTTTACTGATTGTGATGAACTCGCTGTAGTTCTTGAACACTTGCTTCTTCAGATCGTCGTTCGCAGCGTCCTTTGCTGCAGCTAGTGAGGTTTTAAACGTGCGCAGGCTCGATTCAGTGTGATGGCTAAGCTTCGCCCTGAGATACGCCTGAGGATCGAAGTCTGACGCAGTCAGCAGTTGCAGATCGACAGCAGGGTCTCCTTCGAACACGTCGGTTCGAGTGCGTGTGGTTTCGGAGCTTTTTCGCACCGCAATCAGCTCGTTTTCGTCCGGATCGTACGCTGCGTCGTTCGACGACTCTCCAATGGCAGGCATATATCGGTGGTCGGAGTCGGTAAAGCGATGCGGTTGGTCATCGATATGTATCTCTGGCATTGGCGGGAGCGAAGGTACAGCAGGAACAGCCGAGAATCCACCAAGACCAACTTGGGTAGGTTCGGCATAGCGCATAGAAAGACGCTTTTTGAGGTTGCTGCCTACTTCCGAGGCCTTTTTCTTGGACTTCTTCAGCACCTTTCTCGTGCTATGATGAGAAGATGAGGAGGGTGCATTGGCTGCGTATGTGCCGTAGCGAGAAGTTTGTTGCTGCTGAGAATAGGAGCCATCGTTAGGGTATGCTGATGAGGAGGAGGCGGAAGCCGAGGGCACGGGTGGAATGAGTGGTTGTTGCCCATCTTGCGCATAGAGCGTCATAGGACGCGTGCGAAGCGACCTAGACATGGCGGGCGGTGTGGTAAACTGTGCTTGCCAGAAGGCAGCCGACAGTGTGGGTGGTGGTGGTGGTGGTGGTGGTTGTAGAGAGGGTTCAACAAGCGTCATTCTCCACACACGCTGTCAAGGCAACGCACAGATCAAGGCCGAAATGGCAAATTGTCGGATATGACGATGTAACAGCAGTTCAAAATGACACGCTATTCTGCCCCTTTTTTGGCACGTTTTTAATGCGACTTTTTCAGGGTCCTTTTGTTTGTCATCCGTCTTCACTCTTTTGTCCAACCTTTGCTCTTGATCATCTTTACTCATCCATCCACTTCGACCTATCGCTGGCCGTCGAGAGCTGTACTCGCTCAGACATCATCTACCCCTCTCATCACTTGGTGGTAGAAGAAGAAGAAGAAGTACAGCCGCCTTGGAAGGTGCACTGGTCCGCGTACAGGTGCCACCTTCTCCTTGTCCCACCTCCTTTCGTCCGACAAGCACCTGGATCCCAACTCGACATGCTGTCTTCACCTTGACACCCTGGCACTCCTCCTCTCCTTCAATCACAGTTTTTGACCACTTGCTCGCAAGGCGCTCAGACGCTTGCCCGGATTTCTGCCTACCATGAAGTTCGCCCGCTACCTAGACGAAAACACAGCGCCAGAATGGAAAAAGGTCTACATCCAATACCGTGGTCTCAAGAAGCTCATCAAGCGGGTCGCAGAACATCGCGAAGCACGCCTCCGTCTCGAAACAGAACTCGGTCTTGCTCGCACTCACTCTAGCTCGTCGTCCACCGCGATCGCTGGATCCGGTACCAATGCAGCTCGTAGACGTGGGCCCGCAGCAGCAGATCAGGAAGCGCAACATACTCTTGCTTCCAGTCCAGGCTATCTGAGCCGTAATGACTATGGTGGAACGCGTGGCCCAGCTCCAGCGCTACCCGAGCTCCCGCCCGTGAGCTTGGCTGGCACAGGACTTAGGCTTTCGTCGGATCACTTTGGACACGAGGAAAGCTACGACACTGACCGAATGCATGATCTCGAAGCGCAGGGGCCTTCCATCGATAGTAAGGCTAGCACGGGTTCACAGAAACAGACTGAGCAGGCTACCTCTCCTCGCACCACAGTTCGCTATAACGTCGACCCAATCCCATCCCCTGCAGCACATTCTCCACGCAAACTCAACACATCCACAACCTCCAGCAAGCGTCAACTTCTCCCCCGAACTACCTCTTCCGGCCGTTTCTCCACCCGCTCTCTCAAAGATGATCCTCCTCAATCCCTCGCCGAACTCATCTCCACTCATTTCGACTCTGAAGAATCCAAAATCTTCTCCGCATGCAACTCGGAACTCGAACGCATCACCACCTTTTACGAAGCGCAAGAGGCATCTGCAGCCAGGCAATTCACCCAGCTCGCACGCCAACTCAAAGAACTCGCCGAACATCGTCGCGAGTACCGCGCCAAGTACAACATCTCTGACCAGGATCGCACCTTCATCTCTACACGCCGACAACGCGTGTCGCAATTGCTGACTAGCATTCCAGGCTCGCAAGTGCTGGCTGATGAAGTAGTGGAGCGGATAAAGACTCTGCCGGGGTTGAAAGGAAAAGAGACGCCAAATGCAGAACATCCACGGTTTTCGTTAGAGCAGCAGCAGCAAAATGCCGCCAACAGTGATGACGATGCGGGAGATAGGAGGAGGGCGTTGGCTCTGGCTGCAATGCAAGCAAGTCTGAGGGGATGGGACGACGAAACAGACTCTGCTATTCGTGAAGCCAATAAAGCAGCCGCCATGTCTCATGACCCTGAAGCATACGCTGCTGCACGCAAGAAGCTCAAAGCGGCGGTCTTGGAGTACTACAAGCTCCTCGACACCCTCACCAACTACAAGATTTTGAATAGGACAGGATTCGCCAAAGTGATGAAGAAGTTTAGCAAGACTGTCGGTGTCCCTTGCTCTGATCTATATTACCGGGAGAAGGTCGCACCTACCATCCTCGTAACCTCTGACCGCATAGAAAAGCTACGCAGAGCGACGGAAGATATCTACACGGCGTATTTCGAACACGGGAACCGCAAGCAGGCGCTGAACAGGCTTAGGGCTAGGGAAGACCATACTACGCACCACTATAGTGTTTTTCGCTCAGGCTTCTACTTGGGCATCTCGCTGTGTGCTGTAGTGGCAGGATTGATCGAAGCGATGAAACCAGAGACTCAGCGACGGGTGCCTCAATGGGCAGCATTGCTCAGGGTGTACGGAGCAGAATTCATCCCAACCCTATTCGCCTTGGGGTTTGGCCTCAATCTCGCCTGGTGGCATGCAGTACGCATAAACACGGTCTTCATATTTGAATGGGACGTACGCTCGACTATGGATCATCGACAATTCTTCGAGATCCCAGCACTACTCATGCTGCTATTGTCATGCTGCTTTTGGGTTTCTTTCGTCAATCCCTTTCCCAGTGCTATTTATCCGACAACTTGGCCGACAGTATGGCTAGTAATTACAGTAATCCTCATGCTCAATCCGCTACCAGTTCTGATGCCAGCCAGTCGCTGGTGGTTCACAAAGTCACTCCTCCGAGTCTTCACAGCAGGCTGGAAACGTGTCGAATTCCGCGACTTTTTCCTCGGCGACGAGCTGAATTCGGTAGCCTGGAGCATTAGTAACTTGTGGTATATTGGTTGCGAATATCACCACAACTGGGCGCATCCAGATAGGTGTTCCCCCAACAGCACCTATTGGACAGCCGTGTTGCTTTCTGTACCCGCAGTGTTGCGTTTGGGACAGTGCATCAGGCGTTGGATAGATAGCGATTATCAAACCCATCTCCATCTTGTCAACGCAGGCAAGTATTCCTCGGCGATCATCAACAACTTTTTCTACCTACATTATCGTCGTAACGGTTCGCGCACCGGTACGGATCAAGCACTATGGATCCTCTTTGCAGCGATTTACTCGGTTTGGCATATCGCTTGGGACCTGCTTATGGATTGGTCGCTTGTCAAACCCAGGGCCAAGTACTTTTTGCTGCGGAACGAAATTTCGTTCCCGCAACCGGTGTATTACATCTTTATGCTGGTGGATATCGTAGGTAGGAGTGTTTGGGTGATCTACCTCATTCCAGGGCGAGCTAGTGTAACATTGAGGTCCTTCCTGGCAGCGCTTGTCGAGATGGGCAGGAGGGTGTGTTGGAACAACCTCCGTGTGGAGAATGAACAAATCGGAAACACGGACAGCTTCAAGATCATGCGTGATCTGCCACTTCCCTATCGACAGAAACTGTTGGATGATTCGCTCGAATTCGAGGGTGTTCATAAAGGCGGTATATTTTCCAGCGTCAAACTTGCTTCGCTTCGTAAGAAATCCCAGGCAACCTCTGCTGCAGACCCCAGCCACCACAACGAAGCTGCTACCCCGCACATGGTTCGAGAGCAAACAGAAGGCGGGGAACATAGAGGAGCAGAAGAGCGACAAGGAAGAAAGGAGAGGAGGAAGAGTTTGATCGAAAGTTTGAGGAACAAGTTGGTGCCCGATGCAAAAAATGAAGATTATGGTAAAGGTTTAGATGAAAGAGCGGTTACCAAAGGACAGAGTGGGAGGGATTATACCCCGAGAAGAGGAGAATCTTGGCAAGATGGAATGGCTTTTGATGAAAGCGACGATGATGATGAACACGAACCCGAAGCTGGATCCGAGTCGAACGATATGCTTGGCCAACAGACACGGGCAGATGGGTTGCCTCGAGCTCCGGATAGAGCCAGGCCAAAGAATAGTGGCACGGCTGCTGGAGATGCGAGCGATCAATGATCTTTGTCATCATCACTGTTATGAACGAAATGGAATAGACATAGACAACCTGACCACGATGCAAGAAGTGTGTGCGTGTGATCCAACTTAGATCGAGCCTGATGGCTGTGAAGAAGAGGAAGAAGATGCAGATGAGGAAAAACAGAAGAAAGATTCAGTCCCCCCCACCGCAGTATTGACTGGTCGAGTTCTGTGGCCGCAGATATCCACCATCACCACTCGTCAGGTGCCATCAATGCCATTGCTGCTCGGACAGGTTTTGGGCACTACATCGCCGATGTATACCAAATCGGGGTGATCGGGATCGCCGAAGTCGCCTCTGCGTTCCTCGGTCATACCCGACAGGCTTGCTCGGGTTCTGGTTTCTAAGTAAGGCTGCTGTCTCGTCTATCTCACAAAAGCGGGTTACCAAGCCAAAGGCTTCCATATACTAAGGCAGAAGAGTGTTCAAGCGAGAGATGCAGTTTGGCAAGTCCACCTAAGCGCTCACTCCGCGCGAAAGTGGATGTCTCAGAAAGGAGCCAAGCCGAATTGTTGGTGAAAAAAGAGACTCTCTCACTGAATGCACGAATCAAAGATGGAAAGGCAAGGGCTTGCCGCCTCGCTAGGGATTAGAACGATCTAAGCGAGACCTGTCGCAACATGTACCACTGTTAGTACGGCCGAGGGGTGGCAAAGTGAGATAGAAGCAGAGATGATGTGGTTTCCAAGGGGTGTGTGTGTGTGTGTGTGTGTGTGTACAACTACAGTAGCTTGACATTGTTCTGGCATCACTGATACTGTTGGTGGCTTTTTGCACTTGCAAATTCACACACTGGAGCGCTGTGTTATGGAACAAGGCGCGGCGGGGCTATCGATAGCATGAGAAAAGCAGCCAAAAACAGGGCGCATCTTTTTACCACGCCACATACTGTACGTCTCATTGTCGCTCCCATCACCGATTCTCCGCTGAGAAATGGTGGCTGGCTGTGATTCAATCCGAATGGTTGGTCGATGGTGGTGAAGCAATAAGCGGGACTGCCGATGGAACAAGAATATGCGCATGCGGTGGTGATTTTCGTCTGTGGGGAAGCAGTGTCGGACTCTGGCCCCGAAAATCCATCTCCCGCTTTTGCTCGCCTCTGTTCTCATGCCCTCGAAAAGGAAGCGTCCCTTGGGCTTTGCATTTCGCGATCCGCTTCCGGACACACTCCTACAGTATGATACAGGTAAGCCTTTTTTTCTGAATTGATTGGACCCTGAAAACAGCTGCTCTCTCCCTCTCCCTCTCGCCAAGTGCCACTCGTCACGAGCTTGGTTTGCTGCTCACTGATCGCATTCGGAAGAGCCGGTCGTCCCTTTCAGCCTCACAACCATGCAATCACAATTCAACTCACAGCCACATCTACGTTCAAGCTATTGTTAGAGACGTATCGAGTTCAAGGTCAGATCTTGATTGTGTGTGAGTGTCTCAATGTGTTCGAGATAGGATGGGTCTTCAAGGGTCCTGTGTACGCTTCTCAGCCAAGTTCAGCATGAATGAGCGCGAATGGCCTGCTCGAATGTTTGGCTCCTTGCTTCTGCTAGCCTCTCTGCCCGTTGCCTGGTCTCGCCAAACACCTTGGTCCTTGGTGCAAGACTCATAGCAAAGGATACCGACCAAGCCTCAGTTGCAGTGTCCTTCTCTCCCACCGTCACAATTCAATTTTGGTGAGTTTTGAATTAACTTACTGTCACATTTGTCACTCTCACTCTGTCGCCGTGCCCTTTCTGTTCCTCAGTCCCGCTGCTATTCTGCCGGATTCGAGCTCAGCTTTCTGCCGCTTCTCTTCATCCTCTCTTGCTCGTTCCCTTTCTCCTCATCGTCGTCGCCGCTGTTGGCTGCCATCTTTGTCGTCGTCGTCGTCGTCGTCAACTTCGTCTCGTCTCGTCTCGCATCGCATCGCATCGATTAGGTCGCCGCTTGCACTTTGTTTCGTGTCGTCTGCTCTCGCTGCCGTTCTCTCCGCATCCACTCTCGCCTTCCAATTGATCATGCACATCGCTTTTGCTTAGACCCGCCTGACTGCTTCGCCTTACTCCCTCATCCATTTGTCTTTCCTCGAACCCCATCCGGATACGGAGACCATTTGTGCTGCTTCGCACCTTGCCGCCTTGACGTCTCACCATCACCACCTCGAAACCGACACCAAGCGCTTCCGTTCATTCAGCACGCGTCATTTGGTTTTCCAGATTTCACTATCACAAAATTCGCTCCCCCCGCTCCCCCCCCCTGTGTCACTATACATGAATATTCCTACTCATCTCACAATACAACCTTGGCAGATTTTTTGTGAACACCTACTTTGATTGCTTGAGTGCAGAATCCACAAATCAGAACCTTGTTTGACCACCTTTGGCCTTAATTACAGCTTCCATCCTTCTTGGCATGCTTTCTAGAAGCTTACCAAGGTAATCTTCTTCAATGGTCTCCCAAGCTTGTAGGAGTGCTTCAAAGATTGCTTTTTTTGTCCTTTCAGCTCCTCCTTGTACTAGATAGAGATGTGGGGAGCCTTTGTAGAGCCTGTGCTTGAGGAAAGCCCATAGGTTTTCAATGGGATTCAGGTCTGGAGATTGTGGTGGCCATGTCATGGTCTTGATCTCATATAACTTGAAGCCCTGCTTGCTATAGGCACTTTGATGGATAGGAGCATTGTCTTGCATCCAGTTGGCTGGGGATAGCAAGGGTACTCTGGTGGCCTTCTAGCTCCTGATTCCCACTTTTTTGAGATGCCTACTGACTGTACTGGCTGACATACCATCATTTTGCTGTACAATCTCTTTCAAAGGAGTTCTTCTGCTCTGTGCATCCTTTTGTGTGTTTCTGATCATGTTTCTGATAGCTTGTGGGCTGTACTTTGGGTTTCCAGCAGTAGAATATGCACTCTCCTTGCTGCCAGTGGTGTCATAGCACTTGCAGAACTTGTATATAGTATCATAGTTGAGGCCCAGGTGAGCTGCAATTTTTGGAAGCTTCCATCCTGCTGATCTGAGTGATATACATGCAGTTTTCTCTTCAGCAGTGAGTAGATGGTGTCTGGAAGGGCCAGATGATGTGCTAGATGATGCCATTTGATGCAAAATTGAGCGAGATATGCTGATTACAGGAGATGCTGGTGATGAGGAGATACCATGAATTTTCCAAGTCCAAGAAAATCTGCAAAACCAAATGACGCGTGCTGTTCATCGCCACGCCATCTTACCCAAACTGACTGCATCCCACTTGGCCTCTTACCATACGCTCGGTCCGCGTGTGTCTTCTTTCCGCCCAGCCGAACTCAGACAGCCTTGTTTCACTCTCCTACCGCCACCCCAATCATCTGCTCCTCTACCTTCTATACCAGCCGCATCCATTCGTTTATCCCACAACGATACCCTTTAGCGCCTTATTTTCTCCGGCCCTTTGTCTTTTCTGCATTCAGCTAGTCGCCGCCGCCACCGCCGCCGCCGCCTCTTCTTGTTGCGGCCTGCGCTTCCTTCGCATACATCGCCCGTCCATCTCCGGTCCCATCTAACCGGGTTCTGCATTGGTGTGGCTTGCTTTATTGCCTTGCCGACTCATTCAGTCTAGCCACGCGCGCGCCATCCTTTGCGTTTGCGAGTCCGATCCTCGTGCCGCAAGCCTATCTATCAGCCTCCTTCATCTTTGGCGTTTGACTCTCAGATACCCAACATTCAGCCTCGAGCTTTCCTTCTTCTCCTCACTTCCCCGACGCCTTCCATCTGCGCCACATTCTCCTCATTCCTGCGTAAGCATCTCAATATATACCTCGTCCGGTAATCAAGCTTCTTACATTCCCATTCCCCTTTACCGAGACCCTCTCCTTCCGACCTCACCCTTGCTTCCATCCCACTCTGGCAGTGGATCTCCTCTTCGGCTTTTTAGTGCTCTATCATTGCCCTGACTCAGCCGTCAAGCGTATCATCCCTTCCTACCTTCCTCTCTTTCACAAGCGTTCAAGCAACCAACGCCAGCTAGCCTTGTCTAAAAACAAAGATGGCCACACTCGAGTTGCAGCGCCCAGCTGCTCTTGCTACATCACGTCGTTCCCCATCCACCTCGAGCGCACCTCTCACTCCTTCCTCTCCAACCATCATCCGTACCCCAGACTTCATCCTTCTTCCATCCGTTCCCACTCACGAACCAGAAGACAATCTGCCAAGCCCCAGAGCATTGCAGCAGCAGTTTGCTCTTGCAGTTCAGACCGATGCAGAAGCAAGACGTAGCAGGTCCAACTCGCTCCAACAGAGCTCCTCTTCTGACGGAGCACGCACCGCAACAAGCTCACGCAGTGAATTCTCGCATCACAGTAGCAGCAGCATCGCCGCACACGGCAACGACAACGACAACGACGACGAGCTTGAAGAGATGGCGGACCCTACCGAAAGTGCTTTCGACTGGGACCCAGCGGCGGCTCATGATGCTTTGCGCGACGTCCGCAACCAGCAGCTCGAATCGCTCCAGGGCATTGTTCACTCGATCGCCGAACCTCACTTTGAGCGCGCATCCTCATCGTCAGGGCCTGACTCGGAAATCACGCAAATCCTCGACGACATGTTTGCTTCGCTGCGTCGCATCGGTGGTCACAATGCTCCATTGTCTCCTACCTTTGCACGTTCGGCTGTCGCAAACCAGAGTGGCTTCAACCAGATGTCCGACGTCGAGCGTCTTGTATTGCTCGTCGACCGATTCACTCTGGCTGTAGGAAACGTCCAGGATGCACGCCAGGCAGGTCTCTTGGCCAACCTCAACACGCTCACACACGGCCTTGTCGAGTCGGATCGTCGCATGGCACGTGCCGCTTTCGACAGTCCACCACGAACACCGAGGACGCTCAACTGGTCCGAGTCTTCGCAGCGTCGTCGTTCTTCGTACCAGCAGCCACAGCAGCACCACCAACACCAGCAGCAATCTCAGTGCTCTCCTCAGTCAAGCACCTTCCTGTCCGGATCGCGCGGTTCATGGAGCTCGTATGGCACCCTTCCCACCTCTTCCGACGAAGCCTTGGTTGAGATGCAGCAAAAGGAGGCGGGCGACAGCACCAAGTCTCGCGAGTCAGCTTCGGCGGCCAAGTCCAAGCGTTCCGAGCTGCTTACCGAGGCAGGTCTGCTGTCCTCTGTGCCCGAGCAGCAACATATCGATGGCTCCGTCTTTGATATGGCTACTGTCCGACAGTCTCCTAGCACAAGTATGCCTTCCACTTTCTCCGTCGAGACGCTCTACGCCCGCCAGCCATCTGCTACCTGTATTGTGGCTCCACAGTCGCCTCGCTCCGATCAGGCTTCGCGCGCTGCTTCGGTGGGTGAAAAGTCGGACTCGACTGCTTTGCCCAATCGCAAGCGCTTCTCTGTCCAGACCGACAGCGCTGCCAGCACTTCCTTGCCCGGCTACTCGTATGATGCTCCCGGCTACGACGCTGTCAGCAGCGCTTCGCAAGACAACAAGAAGGCCGCGGCTGGTGCTCAGGATGCTGCTAGTGGTGTAGCGACACCTGACTCGGATGACCTCCCTCAGTACGAGGGACCCTCAAGTGGCTTCGCGGGCGATGCCAAGAAGCTTTCGGAGACTCCAACGCTGCTCGAGCGACGTCGTGCCAAGCTCGCAGCACAGCATAGCGCCTATGCTGCTCGAACTCCCGAGGACCTCGCGATGGTTCAGAGCTCCATCGACCGCATGTCGACCGTCATGCCTCAGCTCGACAACCAGCGTGCTCTCTCGCCCGAACAGCAGCGTGAGGTTCAGCTCAACCAGATGTTCGGCCGTCTTGCCGATTCCAATGCAAAGCGTCTCAACGACCAACGCAGCAACCCGCCTAGCTTCAAGCCTTCTCGACCGGCTCCCTCGCCACGCATTCAAGTAGAGCGAACTGCGTCGCCAGCCGCTGCATCCTCCAAGATGCAGAAGCAGAAGCAGCGTGAGATGCCCAAGCATGCTATGGTCGAAGTGTCGCGCAAGGCGATGACAGCCAAGCCCGAGTCCGAGATGCCTGCTACCCCTACCACACCGTGCTCTCAGCACAGTGGCTCGAGCAATTCGCGCCGAGCCTCTTCGCTGCTTCCCAGTGCGTTTAGTCGCAAGCTGTCGATCGCTAGCATCGGTAACGCATTGCGACGTGCTTCCATCTACGACACGACCAAGGTCAAGCCCAAGGAAGCGCCCGAGCTGCACGAGAGCAATGCGATCCCTTCTAGCCAGGCTGCCACCGTCCGTCGCCGTGCTGCTACACAGGACTTGCGCAGCAAGTCCGATATAGCCGATACCCTTTCGAGCCTGTTCAACGAAGGCACGGCTCGCACCAATGGCACCAAGGACGCGAGTGCCAACCGTTTGGCAGCACGGACTGGTTTCCGAGCCATCGACTTTGCCGACGACACTCCCCGTGGACGTGATGCCAGTCTCATGCCCCGTGCCAGTGTTGAGGAGGAGGATGACAGCATGCTCGACGACTACAGCTTTGCCACTGTGCAGACCAAGAACTCGAACCACAGGCTCTCGGTTGTCTCGACTGTTCCTGACTCGCCTCACAGTCCTGTCTGTATGATGAGCAGCGGTAGCAGTCACATCTCTTCTTGTCGCAGCTCGCAGATGCTGGGGTCGAACCTATCCACTCCGACCTGGCCGAAGTCTCCCTTGACGCCCATCTCGCCTGTTGCGCCCAAGAAAGCGACCAAAGCGACGGTCACCTTTGCTGCCGATACACTTCAGCCCCCTCCATCGGGAAGATCGAGAGCGGCTTCCTTGCAGTCGCAACTGAGGGAAAACGGTCTCTCGCCTCTTCGTCTACGTAAGTCTCCTTCTCCGGTCCCTGACCCCGCTTTGATGCCGCTTGACTCCTTTGCCTGTGATCCGACTGCCTGTGTTTCCGCTTCCACTCCTGCTTCTGCTGCTGCTGCTACCATCGCTGGTCGTAGCATCGATTTGATTGTCTATTCTCTCACTGGTATTACGTATTCGGCCCAATCTCGTAACAATGCCGCTGACAACCACCCTGTCTCTGCTACTACTACCGCCACCGCTCCTCGACCACTTCAGTCTAAGCTCGATGTCCAGCTCGAGTTCTTCGCTGAAGCTCAGCACACGCTAGGCAGCATATCTGTGCTTCTATGGACTTCTTCTCAAGCACCACTCCACACAGACAAGGTGGAGTTGACTTACCAGCTCGTTCAAGAAAAGGGAGGGGAGAGTCGAACATTGCACATCACACCGGTTGATCCGAATGTAAACCTTACCGTTGCTTGCACGCGTGAAACCACGAGTGAGACTGAGAGCGGCAGTGGCAGAGATAAGAAGCGGAAGCAGAGCGGTGATCATGTGAGCGTATTGTCAAGCGGCAGCGCGGATGCAGGAGTGCAAATCACACTGCCTGCTGCAGCGACGTTCCCGCAGTCTGGCACTGTTTCGCTCCCTGTTGGTGGAGCGGTGTGTCGACTGAAACTGTCGCTCACCGAGGCAGAGCGCAGAGCGGGGGCGGAAGAGTCACGTGCGGAAGGGATGGTTGAGTTCCCACTTTCTGCTTCGTATCTCTCCTCGCAGCATCCGCCGGTGGATGGGTTTGGTTGTGCGGTGTGCCACACGGAGCAGCAGGGCACTGGGAAGGGTGCAGTTGTGGAGCTCGCGAATGGGGTGGAGTGGAGAGCGCTACCGTCAGAAGGATGGGAAGAATTGGTGGACGCTTGGATGTGTCATGGCGATCAAGAGTTGAACAGATCCTTGACGGAGACTGCGGTTAGGTTCTCGAGTAAGATCCAGGCTGGTACGCCTTCCAATGATGTACCACGAGGAGGCGAGGATAGTGGACTGGACGAGGAAAAGAAGACGATATGGGTGGGCGACACGTATTTTTTGCTGCCGCGGGAGATGGTTGATTCCTCCAGAGTCGCTTTTGAGTCTAGAGGTGAACAAATGGTAAGCACTTCAGTTGCCTTCCTGAATCTTGTTCGCGAACACGTTGCACTATAGCCTTTCGAAAAAGTACTCAGGACCGGATAGAAAGTCGACGATTCCCCAAATTGCTTTCCCCCCCTGAGAGGGAGGATCGCATGGACATCAATGGATTGTCGACTGATACACCGATTGTCCAAGATCAACATTCTTTCCCCTACCCTCTGTCTTTCTCTTGCATTCTCTCGCGCTTTCCTAGCTGTGGCCGATACTTTGCTGCATCGTTGCCGTCCCTGGCTTCTCTGTTGCTGTTTCTTGGTCGTGTCAACACGCGTCGATTTCGGATTTGTACCGCCGTCCTTTTGGGCTGTTTTCGGTGCGGTTTCGAATTGACTGACACGACTGAGAAGCGGCATAGAGTAGCCAAGGGCTGGCTGGGATGTTGTGAAGAGCTTCAACGAGGTTCGCGGAGAGGGGACGAGAGAGGAAAAGGAGGAGGGGAAGGAAAAACGTGGGTTGGTCAAAAACGAACAGAACACCTGCTCACTGCAAAGGTTCACAGTTGACGTGTCTACCCTGCTCACGTACATCACCCTCACACCCCCCCTGTACCTCTTCTCCATCTCATCCTGCTTTGGCTGCTCTATTGTTGATTGCTGACGCCTGACACACTCTATCGCTTATGTTGTACTGTAGGTTATGCGATGTACGACATGTCAAGCTGCACTCGGTGAGGTGTCTTGCAGCGCACCTGCTGGCAACAAGACTGGTTCGGATGGGAATGCAACAGTCAAGTTGAGCAAATACCTCATCCATCCACTTTGCGGCGATAATTCGACCTCACAGCGGGATACATGGATATCAACGCTCCTCTGCAGCCTCAAGTACTCGGCAGCATCGCATGGAGCTCGTCGGTTCCTTCTGCATCCAACCTCTTCATCGGAGAGTATGGAAGTATGGCTTTTCTCGCGTGCTCGATTCACCACTTCGCTCGTTCACTTTCGCTGCTCCCCGAGCACAGGAGATATTTGCAAGGGATATCGAATATTCTACCGCCCACCTTGCAACGATCAGGCAGAGAGCGAATCGGTGGAGGCAGTAGAACTACGCGATCCGATCTTCAGCTGGACCTCAGATGCTTTGACACAATGCAGCGAAGCGTTGCCCGCAGAGTTGCGAAACGTCTTGCCTGGCTGGCAAGGCGCTTATCTGGCAACGTATGTCCAGGGTCAAGAATGAAAGGCGATTTGAACCGGATGCATAACCCTCAGATGGGCGTTGAAAAGTTACACGCGACGCGTAAATTATTCCAACCCACACTTTCCCACCGTAGCATTGCCCTTTGTTCGCTTTCGTACGCCTCCGCCTGTGTTCTTTCTTCCATGTCTTTCCCTTCTTCAACCTCACTGCTGTTAACGATAGATTCGATACTCCCTCGCGAATCATCTGTGGATGGTGTCAAACAGAGATAGATTGCATAGGGAACAAGTGCGCTTCGGGAGACACGCACGCATGGCATTTCTTTGATTTAAGTTTAGAATTTCCTGTAAAGAAAAAGAAAGCTCGCTTCTACGCAACACCGAACACTCACAGCTGCGAAATTGCACAGAGACGGCTCAAGCGCGTGGTCTGCGCTCTCTGCCCGCCAGCAAGACCAACAGTTTTAGTGCGTGTGCGTGTGCGTCGAGTGTGGGTGTGACCCTTGCATCCCTTGTCCACGCTAACCAGACGGCAGTTGGCTACAGTATCTCGAGTTGGTCATTGTCCAAGAGGTTGCTTTCATTCGCCTCATCACCATCATCACCTATACACGATATACCCTATTAGACGACATTGTGTCCTCGTCGCTGTAGCAACAACAAGCCCTGAAATCGACGTCTGCTTTGGGTCAGCACTCTCGGGCCTCTCCGATAAGGCCAACTTGCTGCGGTCATTCGAGGGTGGGCCTGGCATTCCGAGACAATCGACTCAGCCTCGTTGGGCATCACGTAGACAGACAGCATCACCATCCTAACATCGTCACTATCGCCCTCCATGGCTGAGTAATTCCCGGTCACAGCAGTGCCATCTGCTTTTCCTTTTGCTCCAGCTTATCGATTCTATCGGCACCTTCCGAAGCAATCAATCAGCACGAATCGGATAGCGCCGACATCCTTCTCTGATATCATTCGGTGGCTTCGTTGCTCAGTAAGCGACCAGCGCCACATCCGATTACAACAATGGACTCGCTTTTTGGCCGCAAAAAGCGTTCGCGCCAATTCAACTCGGATGCAGCCGACAAAGCCATTCCTTACGAACGAACCGTCAGTGGCCGCACTCCCGTCGCAGTCGACAACGTCCTCGCCACTTCCTCATACCATGCCAACTCTTCCCCCACCAGCTCCAAACTCTCTATCGGTAACCCTTCGGGCAATCCTTCTCTCGGCTCTGGCGTTCATCGTTCCAGCGCCTACTCAACCAACAATAACGCAGACGACTTTGCTCCGTATCCTTCCACGTCGTCCATCATCTCGCATGCCAATGGATCTACTATCTCATCTAGCGGCGGTCTCTCTTCCCATCGTCGCAATCTCTCCGGTGCCTCTTCGTCTCGGCATGGCGTAAGCACGCATGATTCGATTCAGTCCAGCTCATCCTCTTTTGCGCCGAATGGTGCCAGATCATCCAGATACACTTCCAATACCAGTGCAGGCCTCGCCAACGATGCTAGCTCTATACGCTACAATGGAGGTGGTCAGCTGCCGCATGATGTGCTCAGTAGGATGTCGGTCGCCAGCACTGCTGCAGGTGGATACTCGCATCCTGACGACGCCAGAGGAGGTGGGCCGAGTACCAGCACCAGCCATTCCAGTCTAGGTAGAGACTCGTATCATCCACACCAACAGCAGCATCACTCGGCGCACGCCGGCGCGCAAGGAGGCAAGGCACCCGATTTTGTGCTCCAACGTCCACCAGATGCCGATGTCGAACGCCTCTTTGCTGAGCTCATGGACAGGCGTGACTTTCTCAACGTCCCTGGCGGCAATCTCTCAGACGAGTTGAAGGAAACTGCACGTCGCAACATGCTCGGTTTCAGTGTCGACAAAAAGTGGACTCTCGTCTACAACGACAAGCTCACCGAATGGCATGCCGAAAAGGAACGCGATCGTAATCGTCGTCAACATGCTGGTCAAGCTGGGCCAGCAGGTGCAGGCTCCAGCCTCGTAATCACAAGGAACTCGCCTGAATGGTTCATCAAAAAGTTCATGGATGGCACCGTTACTACCAAGCATATCGAGTCGTTGGCGGTGACATTGCGAACGTGCGCTATTGGTTGGATTCAGAGCTTTGTTGAAGCTAAGGGAACGCCTGTTCTTGCCAGCTTTCTAAGTGGTCTGCACGCCAAGGGCATCAAAAACGACAACGATCTAGCACTGGAATATGAGGTGCTCAAGGCGTTCCGTTCGCTCTTCAACTCGAAACCTGGTGCCAATGATGCACTCGCCCAGCCCAAGTGCATTAGCGGCATCACCCACTCGATGATCTCTCTTCAGCTCACTACACGCAAGCAGGCCGCCGATATCCTTCTCTTTCTCTGTCACTGGGATAAGCCCACGGGTCACCGACTCGTATTGAAGGCTTTCGATGATCTCAAGACGAGCCAGGGTGATCATGGCAGATTCGATGCGTGGTTCCGCATTCTCGAACAGACCATTGATGGACGAGGCAAGATGGGGTCGATGGTCGGAGCCTCTGATGAGGTTAAGAAGCTCAGCGTCGTTGGTCCGCACGAGTCCAGCCTGAACGAATATGCGATCAACAACATGTTCCTCATCAATGCTATCCTCAACTCGGATATTGTGCCCGAGTTTGAGGTGCGTGTCCACCTTCGTAACCAGATGGAGGCGAGTGGGTTGCAGCGCATCTTGATCAAGATGCGGGCGTTCAAGAATCCGGATTTGGATGCGCAGATCGGCGTCTTTGAAAAAGGTGCGGAGAATGACCACGAAGATGTCGTCGAAACGTTCAACAAGGAGGTTCTTACAGATCTGAGCGATCCTGTTGACGTATTCCGTGCTATCGTCGGCAAAGTGGAAGGCTCGAGGGCTTATGACTTCTTCTTGTCCGCATTGCAGCATCTGTTGTTGATTCGCAGAGATGGCGATGATCTGGTGCATTACTATCAGCTCATCGATTCCATGGTCACTTCGGTTGTCATGGATCGAAAAGGTGCAGTTGAAGGCAACGATCTTTCCTCGCTGCTCGGTGTTTCGGTTAACAACGTCCTTTCACGATTCTCCGACCAAGATCACATCAACTCGATGCAGTCCGAGCTTCAAAAAGCGAAAGCCAAAGCCGCCGCCCTCGAACAGGAGAAGATGCAACTCGAATCCAAACTCAAAGCAGGATCAGACGGACTCATCGGCAAGCTTCAAGAGCAGATCGAGAAGCTCGAAGACGATCTTTCTTTGGCCAGGGGCAATGCAGGTGCAGCACGTGACGAGATGGATGAGATGGAAAAAGCCTACATCGATCGGGTGGTTGCCTTGGAGATTCAGATTCGAGAGTTGTACGATATGTTGAGAGAAGCGCAGATGGATATGAGTGACGTAGCTGCGCCGGGTAAAGGTAGTTTGGATAGGAAACAGTTGGTGGAGACGCTGGAGAAGCAGTTGGAGAGGAACAAGACGATTAGGAAGTTGGAGGCAAATGCGAGGAAGAATAAGGATGGCAAAGCTCCTCCTGTTCCAAGCTTGCCAGGGATGCCGAGTGAGGATGATAGGAAGAGGATCTCGGCTTCGGTGAGGAGGCAATCGATGCTTGCTCGTGGCGCTGGAGACGAGGGAGCAGAGGAGGCAGAGGCAGAGGGAGAGGATGAGGAGGAAGAAGGGCATGACGAGGAGCCGTTGGATCCTGAAGCTGCCAAGTGGAAGATTCAGGCTACTCTCGCGGCGGGTATGGCGCAGAATACGGATCTAGCTTCTAGAATGGTGGATGCCAGAGAGTCTAGGCGACGCAAAGCACAGGCGCCTTCACCAAAAGGCGATGGCAAGAGAACTTCGCATCCTGCTGTTCGTACTTTGCTCGACGAGATTCGACGTCAGCGCGAAGACGAGTCAGATTCCGATGACGAGTTGTTGGCCGGTAGAGGCAAGAAGAAGCCCACCTTTGCGCTTGCAAGTGTTGCAGAGGGTCAAGTTCCGCCTCCACCCGCGCCTCCCGCAGCAACGGCATCGGCAGGAGGATTGGCACCACCGCCTCCTCCACCCCCTCCGCCGCCGCCTCCTCCGCCCATGCTGCCTTCGGTGGCAGCAGGTGTCTCGCCGGCTCAAAAAGCGTTGCTCGATTCAGCCGCCATGCCTCCCCCGCCACCACCGCCTCCACCTCCCGCGCCTGGAATGCTACCTGGTTTCTCGCAAACAAGCAGCGGAGGCATCAGTGCCGACATGCGATCCGCTTTCTCGACTCCAGACTCTTCTCGTCCAGGGTCCATGCTTGCCTCCGTCATGGGTACGCCCGCTCCACCTGCACCACCGCCGCCCGGCTCCGTCACAGAGTCACCCATGCAAGACGGTTATCGCAACTCGATGATGAACGTCCGAGCTTCCTATGCTCCGATGAACCTCGGTCCTGCTGGTCCCATTGCTGCTCCTCCTGCACCTGGTGTCGCTGGCTTGTTCGCGAACCATGCTCTGAGCCGCAAAGAGGTACTCGCCATGGCTCGAACCAAGATGAAGCAACTTCAGTGGGATAAGCTGTCGCCGCAACACGCAGCGGAGACTATCTTTGGTCAGCACGAGTTGACCGCAGACGAAGAACAGATCGTCAAGATGCTCCAGCAGAAGGGACTGTTCGATGAGATGGAAGAGGACTTCAAGGCTAAGCAGCCCGTCAAGAAGTCGGCAGCTATGGCCAAGAAGGACAAGATCGAACTCAAGACGCATCTCTCCCTACAAACTAGGCAAGGAATTGAGATGGTGTTGAAGAGAGTCAAATCGAGTCTAACGGAGAGTAAGCAGGCTTCACCTGAAGAAGTTGCTCATCATATCATCAACTGCAATGAGGCGGTTTTGGATCAGAGTTTCTTGACGGAACTGCTGAGGCACTATCCCGAGTCGGAAACAAAGGGTCAGTTGGGCGAGTACAGGAATGCGTCGGATGAAGAACTGCGCTTGCTGCATCCAGCTGATCGTTTGGTCGTGCTGTTGATGACAGTGCCGCATCTGAAGGAGAAGGTGAAAGGTTTGTTGTACATGACAAAGTACAAAGAGACTTTTGACTTGATCAAGTCGGGTACGGTCAAAGTACGCGATGCTTCGGAGGGGTTAATGAAGGCAAAAGCTTTCGCGAGGTTGTTGAGTTTGATCCTGATGATGGGTAATTATCTCAACTCGACCGGTGTTCAGGGTGGAGCTTTTGGTTTCAAGATCACTTCGATTAACAAGCTCGTCGACACTAAGGCTTCGGATGGTACAACGCTGTTGCACTTTATCGAGAGGACGATCAGCAAGTGTTTCCCCGAAGTAGAGAGCTTTATGGACGAACTCGGGTTACCGGCTGAAGCCTGTCGTGTCCAGCTCTGGGATCTCAGGAGAGATCTCGCCGAACTCAAGTCTGGTAGCTTCCAGCACCGCAAGGAACTCGATCGACTCTTGGACGAAAGTGAAGAGAATCTTCAAGATCCGTATGTCAAGATCATGCTCCCGTTCCTCAACGATGCAGCTAGCGAATTGCAGAGGCTGAATGATCAGGTGCAGTTTACGGAGCGAGTGTATGGCGAGGCGTTGAAGTACTTTGGGGAAGGGCCGGATCCTAAGAAGCGCGGGTTGGGGGGATTTGGGAATCAAGTGATGAAGACAGAAGATTTCTTTGGAATTTTCAAGGAGTTTTTGGCAGCGTATAAGAAGGTGAAGCTGGATAATGTTAGGATTGGGGAGCAGAGAGCTTTGGAGGCCAAGAGAAGGGCTGCAGCGGAGGAGAGGGAGAAGGAGAGACAGGAAGCGCTGGCGAGGAAGGAGGCCGGGGTGGATGATAGTGCAGTGTTGGAGACGTTGTTGGGTAGTTTGAGGAGTGGGGGTGGTGGGGGGCCGCATAAGCAGAGGAGGAAGGCGAGGGAGAGGAGGCAGACGAATGCCAATTCGCAGCATGGGGTTGGTGGGGTTGGAGGGGGAGCCGGTGAGGGTGGATCGGAGGATTCAACGACGGGTGGTATTGGTGGAGGAGCGGGGCAGGGTGGAAGTCCGAGTGATGTTGCGGCTGCGATGTTGGCCAAGTTGCAGGGTGGTGAGGATGGTGGCGAGGGAGGAGCGGGAATGCCGAGTGCGAGTGCGTTTAGGACTACGAGAAGGAGGGATAGAAGGAGCGGGAGAGATGCACCCATTCCTCCTCCGTCGCTGCTTGGTGGTACCGCAGCCAACTCAGCCTCTGCTGGGGCGATGGAAGACCCAACATCACTATCTCAAACAACGGAATCCTCACCAGCACTCTCGCAACAAACTTCTTCGACCACACATACGCCATCTCAATCCATCTCTGTTTCGAGCTCAGGCATGCGTCTACCCGGAGACACTACGGTAGGGGATGCTACCATTGTTCCTTGTTCTTCTTCCCGAAACAATGTCCTTACCACAGAACAGGATAGGGTAGACGAGAGGGAGGAGGCGGATGCGAAGCCGGAACACCAAGAGGAGGAGGAGGAGGAGGAAGGGAAGTTTGAAGACGCGCTTCCTAGTCCAACTGATTCGCGGGGTAAGACGGATCCCGCCCCACCACCAGCGGCGACGGCGACGGCGGTGGCAGCGGGGGAAGCAGGGGCAGGGGCAGATCTGGAATGGTTTGATCCCGATTTAAGTGGGTTCAGTGCTGCCGGGCAGAGCGTTAGGTCTCAGCATAGCGAGCACTAGCTGACGATGCTCACAACTTGAATTCTAACAACATCTAATCTCTCGCGATTGTTCTCAGCCATGTGTGAGTGTGTATCGAGTGAAAGCGAGCTGACGGTGATGGTGAAGGTGAGGGTCCAGGGGTTGTCATGGAAGGGTTCGGGGCACACGTGTGTCTCAAGTTCGTGTCTGTGAGTGTGGAAAGAGGGTTTTGAGTGAAGGTTTTGTTTCTCCTCAGCAAATCCGATTTCCGAGTTGTCCTATTTTTCTCGAAGGAAACGTCAAGAAAGGGTCCCGTTCTCGAGCTTGGTGTTGTGTAACTCACGCCCACCACCACCAGCACCATCATTATCAGCTGTAACTTAAGGGGGACTTAGAATAGGAAGAGTATACATGGAAGAATGCGATTGTCGAATAGGACGATTCGGTTAGCTGGGCTAGCGGTGTCCAGTCGTAGCAGGGGAGGTAATGGTGTGACGTCGGTTACTCGGGTGGCTGCGGATAGGCAGGTGTATGGCACGTCAACCGTAGGCGCGATTGGATCGTCGAAACGAACTTTGGCATGGTCGGCGACGAGGATGAAGGGTTTAGCGCCGATACATCTTTTGACAGACACTGCACCTGGTGGTTCTTCGAGCACTCAGCGCTCGCTTCACACATCAACATCCAGATCCGAGTCTTTTTCTCCACCACCATCCACCCCACCAAACCCTTCCACCTCCTCCGCTTACCCATCCTATTATCCGAGCACAACAACAACCCATCTCAGCCCGGACATCCTCCTTCGCTGCACGATCTTTGATTCGTCGGGTTCGGCCACCTCGACATCTGGAGTCTTCAAAAAATCGCGTCTCTGCTCCGATCACGGCCTTGAACCGCGAGACCTGCGCAAGATCGACAGCAGGGTTCCGAACTTGGTACCGACGATTTTGGCGAGAAGGGGAGGGATACTAGTGAATATATTGCATATCAGAGCGATGATCAAGAAGGATAAAGTGTTGTTGTTCGATAGTTATGGAAGTACAGATAGCTCGCTGGTTGGTGGATTTGTTTATAATTTACAACACAACCTCCGTCCGGTGTCCTCTGCGGGGAGCGGGGGAGGTAGCGCCAGCTCCGGAGGCGGTTTAGCATACGAGTTCAGGGCGTTGGAGAGTATTTTGGTGTCGGTGTTAGATGCGCTTCGGATAGAGTTGGGGGTAGTTAGGGGTTGGACCAGCAATGTATTGCAGGAGTTGGATGATGATGTGGATCGAGAGAAGTTACGGACGTTATTGCAGGTTAGTAGGAAGCTGAATGCGTTTTTGAGTAGAGCAAAGGCGGTGAAGGGAGCGGTGGTGGAAGTGTTGGAAAACGAGGAGGATATGGAATTGATGTATTTGTCGCGTCCTCCACCTTCTTCTAGCCATGCTGCTGCCTCCTCGACTTGCCGCTCGGATAGCATCTCATCAGGTCCAGCCGTGGATTTATCCACCGAATCAGGTCCGGAAATGGACGAGCTCGAACTGCTGCTCGAATCATTCGATAAACAGGTCGAAGAAGTTGTAAGCGAAACAACCCAGCTTTCCTCCGACATTTCCAACACGCAGGAGGTGGTCGAGCTTATCCTCGACAACAACAGGAATAAACTCTTGGCGTTGGATCTCAAAACTAGCATAGCGACAATGGGGATAAGCGCAGGTACCCTATGGGCGGGATTGTTCGGGATGAATCTAAAGAGTCATATGGAGGAAATGGACTATGCGTTCGCCACGGTCAGTGGACTAGCCGTTGTGGCGGTGGGGGTTACGATGGGCGTCGGGCTGCGCAGGTTGGAGCGGTTGAGACGGGTGGGGTTGGGAAGTGGAGCCGGTAGGGAGGGAAAGAGGGGTAGGGTGGGGGATGGGAAGAAGAAGAGAGGGTGGTTTGCAAGATTGAGAAGCCCGAAAGATGGCCGGGTGAAGAAGGTTGAAGTTGGAGGTGGGATGGGTGGATCTTACTATCCCGTCCCGCCGGGTATGGTTGGTGGAGGGTATTATCAACCTCAGCAGCAGTATGGTCAACAAGGCTGGCCTTCTTCTCCGCTATACTCTTCGAATGGCTATACACACTCTTACCCGCATTCACCACATGTAGCGAGTTCTGACCAATCCCCCGCGTCGCCCCACTCGCAACCTTATCCAGCACCCACAGCCACAGCCACAGCCACGGTGGAGACGGACACAAGCGATATTGGAGGCGCAGAGTCTTCAGTCGGGCTCGGATTAGGGTTAGGATCAAAGTGGAATTCTTCCGGCACGAAGAAGAAGCAGCGTGACAATTCTACATCATAGCTTTCACCCTTGTCACACACCTTTATGATAATGGAAATCTTTCGTCTTCATAGACCTCGAGTTGTGCAGGTTGCTGTGTCCATCAAGAGCAGAACCCCATTACTCTTTTTTGCCGAGAGTCCAAGTCGCTTAGCTTCGCAGCTGGAAAACAGCGAGAATTTTGACACTAGCAAGCGGAACACTTTCAGTTCTTTGCCACAGGGTAACAGGGTATAAAGCGCCACACAAGCACAATCATGTAGATCCAACCCACCCTGCGTTTTAACTCGATTCCAGTCTGTTGCTAGAATTCTGGTCCTGTCCATCAACGCTGATGGTGATGGCAACAACAGTCAGGTGTTCTTTGTTGCACATAACGTGAATCATGTACTTCCGACGCATATGTAGTTCCGACGCACCTGCGTTTTGAAAAATCAGCACTATATCAGTGTGTTGGCAAAAAACTGGTCCTCTTTGGGATGCTGTTGCTTAGCAATACAATGTTGACAGTACATAGGAGCTGGCCATGCCAACAATGGTCCAATGCTCTCCACAGTCTTCCTTGTTGCAGTTAGATCTGGTGTCTACAGGCTGAGCTACCATGACCCAAAATGGGGCTTCATCTCACGGCACAAGAGCAGTGTAGCTGCGATTTTTGCCCTCGCAGCTGGGCAGTAATTTGCGAGTTGTTGCTGATTACATACCCTCGTCTCACTGTAGCAAAACTGTCGATAACAAGAACGGTGCGCATTGATATACTGCTTGTTGTGATCAGTGATGGCGAAAACAAGCAAAAAAGATACTGGTCCCGCAGTTGCAAAATTTCAAGTTTTCTGGGTTTTTGTCGCCGTCAGTGATCACGACGAAGCATATACTGTGCACAGCCCTTTTCATATGTTGATAGCTTTGGAGCAGAGGACCTGACCTATCTCTCCAGTCACATCAGGCAACTTACTGCTCGAAGGTGACTCACCCAGAAAGCAGCCACACTGCTAGAGTGCTGGTCGACAAGGGTGGTCTTCAAGTTAGGACATCTCAACAGTGAGCAATTTTATCTGTGCTGTGAAAGCAGACATACAGTGGGCAGGACCTGACCTCTATTGTAAGCAAGCCTTTGCATGGATTGAACATGACATCAATCTGTTATCAGTCCAGGATTTGGCATGCACCGGATCTACCGCCCGACAGCAGCGATAAAGCCAACTACGCCCAGCACAACGCTTCAACCCGATCATACATCGTCACAAAACCCCTGTGATACAGCATCACACACATTCAAAGCATCGCAAAGTTGAACAGCACCCATAATTTGATCTGAATCGCATCCCCGGATTTAGCGGGGGCTAAGAAGCAAGTGCTTGTCGATACAAATCTCTCCCTATCACTCCTTCCAGGCTTGTCAATCGGGCGTATAACCATCTTCGTACAGTCTGCGAGTCTCGAGCTGCTATCCTTACCACCACTACTCCCTCATCCTCCCCATCAACCGCGCGATTGGTGCGGGTGCAAGAAGACTCCTCCTCTACGTGAGACAGACTCCAGAGCACCTCAGCATCCACTTTGGTAGTGGGTCTCTGTTGCACCCTTTCGAACTCTGCCGTGAGGGTTTCGATAATACCTGCAGCGTCAGGCCCAGCTAGGATAAGGGTAGCATAACATGCATAGGGGTAATTCCTTCTCGCCAGATCCGTCAACCTCAACCGTGTGACCGGGTCTACACAGGTGTCCGAGAGCGAGTCTTGGGAGAGCAGCAGTACGTCCCGAGCAACAAGTTGAGTAGGGGGTGAGGTGCGAACTTCGTTTCGGGAGCGGTAGAGGTCGAAGCCCCATATTTCTGGATCGCGGGTGGGGGTGGAGTAGTCTTTCATCTCTTTTGGAGGGTGGGTGTAGGGTGAAGGGTCCGAGGAGGGGTGCGCGTCCAAGTGGTTGAGTTTGGAGGAGCAAGGAATAGTGGAGGGAGGGACAGAGGTGCGTCCGGGAGTGATCCAATCGAGCATGATCAGGGAGGAAGTATGTCGATCGCGTAGATCAAATCGTTGGGTTTGATCGTATCGAGCACTAGCGAAACAAGTTACTGGGTCAGGAAGCAGGACTAGTGTAGCGTTGCGTCGAATGAGGAAGCGAAATCCTTGCCTTGTCACTCCCTCTCCCTCCCCCTCCCGCTCCCGCTCCGCTTCACTCTCACGCTTGGACTGTGCATTTTGAGAGCTGGAGAAGGAAGCAGTACTAATCCCCTGCGTCGGCCTACTATTCCTCGTCTTAAACACCTTCGTACTACCCTGGGTCAAAATCAACAAGCTGCATCCATCCCCAACATCAACATCCAAATCTACACTATCACCGGACACCAACCCTCCGCCATACCCTACAATGTACAACGCTGCTGGAGCTTTAGCGGCGGAAGCTATGGTCGAGCCTATCGAGGAGGAAAGCCGCCGGTTTTGAACGAGATCGAGGGTAGCATTCCTGGCACTGGTAGTAGGGAAGATCAATTTCAAGGGAAAAGTAAAGGCTAAGTGTGTAAACACTGCTGTTCTACCTTGTTTACTACATCGTAAAACTGCTAGTCCGTCACCGTTGAAGCTTCCTCCCCTCCTATCCCTACCATTGCCAATGCTACGGGGCAATGCAGAGTGGGAGGGAAAAGGAGGAGGAGAAGGGGAAGGAGGGGAAGGAAACTGGCCACCCTCACCTTTTTCATCATCGTCATCAGCCCCGCCGTCGGTATCTTGAATTTGATCGTCCCTAACTTGCTTATACAACTTTTTGAGGGTGGGTTTCTTCTTGTATTCTTCCAATTCTACCCCACTCGCAGAAGAGCTGGAGCCAGAGGGGTTCGGGTTGGAGGAGGAAGAGGATCGGGATCGGAAGCGTTGTTGTCTCTTTTCGAGGTCGTGTGCCCACATTGCAGCACCGATCTGATTGCTAACCGAAAAGACAAGCCCAAGAAGTGGGATACGCTCCATGAGAGCAGCAACAAAGCCGAAGGAGCGATAAGCATGTTGTCTCTCAGTAATCCAAAGTTCGATTTGGAAAGGAGACATTCTTTTCGCCTCAAAAAACGACTTGTGTAGCAGCCGACCGTATGTCAACGACCTTAGCGCAGCACCCAAAGCCATACCGAAGAACGGAACAAAGTCCACCGGTAGCAAGAAGACTAACCCCAGCAACACGCACCAAGACATGAATTCGTCAGCTGCAAGAATCAAGAAGGGAAAAGGGAAAAAGGAAAAAGGGAGGGATTGGGTGGAGCTTACCTTTGAGAATGAAAAAGCGCACAAGAGGGCTGGCGAGTTTGAGATACCATGCTTGTTTTTTTGCATCTTTGATTGCTTTTTCTGTTGGAGGATTGGCGAATTCTTCTGTATACTCTGTCCACCAGTCTGCTGCTTTGCCACGGGATTTGACGGTTTGTGTGTAGGCGGTATTGCGACACTCGCGAAGCTTGCGACGAAGCCAAAACTCCATAATGGCATGAACTTGGCCCATGACGAACATGAATGTTGCAAACGCTGTTTTTTTTCATCCAAGACCACACCAACATCAGTTCCGTGTCAGCAATTCACGAATCGGTCAGAGTCTGTAGAGGAATGAGGGGAAGGACTTACTCTGTAGACTAGGCACCGGAATTCTGAAAGGAAGATTGTCATCGGTAACATCAGCTGTTTCGACCACTTTATGGTATATCGCGCCAAATCCAGTCACGCTTGCGGAGGCTGACATAAAGTAGTATACGAAAAGACGTTGTAGTGGCCATGTGCAGACAGCCCATACTAGGGAGAGCATGCCAGCTTGCTTTGCTGCTTTCGAGCACTTGGCCCACATTGGTTTCCATAGTGTCGGATCGTGCAACAACCTGTAAGCACCGACGATGCAGTAGAGCGGTGGGAAAATCAATGTTTCTTGCGGCATCTTGACAGAAGCCCTCCGACTCTCGAGATGAGAAGGATGATGGTGGAGAGGGAAAGAGGGGAAGGAAATGAAAGGGGAGCGAAGTTGGTGTGGAGGAAGTAAGAGCTTTAAATTTGGCACAGATACTGTAAACCCAAGATGGTCTAAGCGCGGCAAAGCTATTTTCGGCGGCCGACTGCTTGCACTCCTTTGACAGCCGATTGTGCCGAACGCTGTGCTCATCACATGCTGGCGATGGCACTGTGTCTGTGGAGAGTGATAGCAGTGAGATTCTGGTGAATCTGACTCAAAAAGCGGCTTTTCCGAAGCGATGCGGACTCAGTGTTTCGCACCTCTTCCGATCCTCTCGGCATCGTCCCGAACGACCTTGGTCATGGACTTTCGAGCACATCTTGATCCACGACCAGGCGGTAGCGGACATCAATACAAGCTTCAACACAGACTAGAAAGCGAACGGAACTGCAACTGTAGGCATAAGGTTTGCTTTGAAAGCAATGGCAATTAATGCAAGACTATGTTACAAGGCAGGGTGTGTGTGCAAAGTGTGGATTTTAGTGCATGCCAGAGCATGTTGGGGGGAATCATATCCAAGTCATATCGTTTCAAGAGGTAGGTAGACTCTGTTTAGAGCTTCTCGGCGATCATCTGCTCCATGGTAGCACCGTCCTTGGCGAAACCAGCAATACCCTCGGCGAGCTTGGTGTTGGCCATGGGGTCCTTGGCAAGGTCGAGCAAGAAAGCGGCCTGGTCGTTGATGTACGAGACCTTGGGGATAGCCTCGGCCGACTTGGCCTTCTCGACGGACAACTTCTGCTCGACGGGGCCGGGGGTGTTCTTGAGCTCTTCAAGAAGCTTGGGCGAGATAGTGAGGAAGTCGCAACCGGCGAGCTCGAGGATCTCACCAATGTTACGGAAGGAAGCACCCATAACGATGGTCTTGTAACCGTGCTGGCGGTAGTAGGTGTAGATCTTCTGGACCGACTTGACACCGGGGTCCTCGTGCGAAGCGTACTCCTTGCCCTCAGCCTTCTTGTAGTAGTCAAGGATACGACCGACGAAGGGAGAGATGAGGGTAACACCAGCCTCGGCACAGGCAACAGCCTGACCGAAACCGAAGAGCAAGGTCAAGTTGCAGTGGATGTTGTGCTGCGACTCGAGCTCACGGGCGGCCTGGATACCTTCCCAAGTGGAGGCGATCTTGATCAAGACACGCTCGCGCTTGACACCGAGCGACTCGTAAAGAGCGATGAGGTGCTTGGCCTTCTCGATGGTGGCCTCCTTGTTGAACGAGAGACGAGCGTCCACCTCGGTCGAGACACGACCGGGGATGATCTTGAGGATCTCGGTACCGAAAGCGACGAGGAGACGGTCAGTGGCAAGGTCGAGCTGCTTGGCTTTGTCGTCGGTCTGCTCCTTGGCGTACTTGACGGCAACGTCGATTAGGCGGGCGTACTTTTCCTGCTTGACGGCGGCAAGGATGAGGGACTGCAATAGCGAAAGAAGGAGAACAATTGAAATGAGAGAAGAGTCAGTGTTGCTGTTTCTTTGCTGTCCTTGCTCCTGCGCTTGCAGACAGATCAATGTTGTGCTTGCATGCCTGGTGAAGGAGCAGAGTGGAAAGAAGAGGTGGGTCTGAAGGCGAAACTTACAGGGTTGGTAGTAGCATCCTGGGGCTTGTAAGCGTCGATGGACTCGAAGTCACCCGAGTCGGAGACGACGGCGGTGTACTGCTTAAGGGCGTCGAGGGCAGACATTGTGTTGGAAGTGGTAGTAAACACGGTGGGAGAAAATTGAGTATCTGGGGAGCAAGCAAAAGGTAGGAATGGTTGATGGCTGAGAAGAAGGAAGGTGTGAAGCGTGCGTGCCAAAGGACTATATATGATTCCGAAGATGTCATGCTCAGTTCGGCGATCTTGCGCTCACTCAACGATCCAGCGAGAGCAACGCAGACAGTCACAGTGACGGACAGGACAGGATGAGCACGGGCGCAGTGAGTTGAGGTGGAGTTTGTGCAGCTGATCTGGAAGCGATAAAGCAACGCACGCACACACACACACACTCTCTCTCTCTCTCCCACAGTGCCTTCTGATCTGTCTCTCTGGGAAGGAAGGTCAGCGAAAGTGAAAGTTACAGTAGTGTTGGTTGCGCTGCTGCTCCTGTGTTGTAATGCAATCGTCGAAAAGTGGGCAAGGCAGTTGCGCCCGGGCCACGGTCCGAATCCATCGGAAATTGCTTGATCAAATCGCACGCTCTTTTCTCACCTGTCGCCAAGTTGACTTTCTTCCTCTGAACTGCAGCATCAGCGCGTCATCGTTTTCAACACAGCTGTGTGACTTTTGAATTCCAACTCGCGAATTTCCGACAACACTCACACACAGTTGCGATTGGCAGCAATTTCAATTCGTTCCTACTGTAACCCGATTTCGAACTCGAAACCCTGAGAACTCTCGAAAATCGTCATCGTGTCTGTTCCCTCTCGTGAAATTGAATATGTCACTCTCCAGCGCAAGTGTCGATTTAAATGAGACTGTTGAGCATTCTTCCGAACTACAGTGTCAGCGCTGGACCGCATCGAAGTTGAACCCTTCTTCTCGCCTCTTCATTACAGTATGGATGTACTGTAGCTTCTGTGCCTCGTGTGTTGCTGCTGCTGCTGCGGCGGCTAAGAAGATTTCGTATTGTATTGTGACAGCATCGCAGCACAATCTGCATTGCGCTGTCCATCGAGAGCGGATAGACAAACAACGGGGTCAGGAGTGTGGTGTTGCACCTCGGCGTCACTTTGCTGTGTTGTGCATGCTGTCAGACCTCCTTGTTCATCACTTGCTGCGGTAGCCGCCCTGTTCTACAACAAAGCCACTCTCTTGACCTCGTATCGACAGTCTGTTCTGAATGCCAACTGCCTTGCACAAGCTGCTTTGCTCAGTGACCAAGTCTAGCTAGATAGCTTCGACACAGATCCTGATCGATGATGAACCGGTGCTACGTCGGTGCCAGTTTCTCGGTTACAGTAGCACAATCTCCTTCTCAAGGTGTTCAGGCACCCACCACCACCTATCAGACCCAAACGAGGGTCCTGCATAGGGGAGCATCGCATCGTCACGCTGCACTAACCGCATTGCTACAATGACGCTCTCCAACATGGTCTTCTCTAGGGAACACAGGACCCGATCGCGAACCCTGCTCAAATATGCACGGCAGATCCGAACTCCAGCCGACCGGGCGCGTCCTACTGTAATCGATATTGAAGCTACATCATCTTGCATACTGCCTTCGCTCCTCTCACGTCCTCTTTCCGTCGTTTGATTTTCTTCCTTGCCTTCCACGGTAGGATCACAAAGGCAACTTTGTTTGTCGGCAAGAGCGGTCAGGCCGTACTGTACTCTGTCTCTCATCAGCCGCAGCGGAGGTGTGTAAGACTTGTTTAGAAGTCGGAAGTGCCGATCGTTCCATCGGGAAGTCAAATACCCGATCTCTAGCTTTCGAGTCTGTTCCTTGCATCCCCACCTTCGCATCCCACCAACATCAAACAGCTTTCGACGGCTCAGGTGGGGCTGTACATCGAAAATGCATTCAAACCTCAGCATCAACACAGGGATAGAAGAAGACACCGGTGAGTCGGGGGGCCGAGATCAGCGCAACAACGTTCGCATAGATCATCGATGCGTTCGACCAGGAGATTGCCGAATCTTTGGTGTTGGTTTGCGACGGCTGCGCGTGAACAAAACAGACGACATTCAAATGGGGAGTGCTTGCCGGGGATGCCATATTGTACAGCTTGCCGGTCGATCACGTACATCTTCCGACCTGTCAAGAAGCGTTAGCGTTCATTGGACTACACGATCCAGACCTTGTTCGCAACGAAGGCGCTGCACTGTACAGGTCGGCTGATGTGAATAGTATTACAATGTGAACGGAGCGTTTGGTATACAGATGAAGGTTGTTGCTTATCACAGAGCGGTTGCAAGTTGTTGATACATAAGAAGGGTCTGAGGGCGGTGTTTGGATCTACATTTCGCCACACTCTGTTTTGAGATAAAGCGTAAAGCAAAGCAAGAAAAGATAAGCAAAGACAGAGTCAGCAAGTCTACCTTCACAACATCACTACACTACCTTCCAATGCTCTTGATGCAGCAGAGCCCTTTAGAAGCTTTGGTCTAGAGGCTTGCGAAACTTACGAGTAACCCTGACAGCCATCTTAGGTCTGTTGTTCGCGCCCGTCGGTACATTTTCCATCTTTCTCAACGTCAATAACCCATCCACCACTTTGCCAAAGACAACATGCTTCCCATCCAAAAAGGGACATGGTTGAGCAGTGATGAAGAACTGACATCCGTTCGTGCCCGGTCCGCTATTCGCCATACTCAACAAACCTGCTTTGTCGTGTTTCAATGTGAAGTTCTCATCGTCGAACTTGTCACCGTAGATGGACTCGGAGCCTGTGCCGTCTGCGTTGATGAAATCGCCTCCTTGACACATGAAGTCTTTGATGATTCGGTGGAAGATGGAATCTTTGTAGCCACGCGGGACGTGGTTGGGGCGAAACTCGCCGGTGCAGAGTTGACGAAAGTTTTCGGCGGTGCGAGGGACAATGCCGGAGAAGAGTTCGAATTTGAGCCGCCCAACAGGCGTGTCACCGATGGAAATGTCCATGAACACGATGGGTCGGCCGTTGGTACCTGCACCAGGGACGGCGGCGGGTGTGGTAGACGCCGACATTGCCAGAGATATACGGATGATACAGTGTTGGAGTGAGTAAGTAAATAGTAAGCGAAGGATCGAGGTTGGAAGAAATGGTGGAGGTTGAGTTGCAATTCTTCGGTATTCGGAAGTGGACAAAGCTGAATCTCGATCCCGATATCCGACCAAAATCGAGATTCAACCTTTGAAGCAGCAACTTCGTGCGATACTTTTGCCCTGTGCGTGTTCAGGCCGATAGAAAGTTTATGGGTTGTGTGTTGACCAAGTGCGCGCCTATGCAAAGCGCAGATTCGGCTGCAAAGAAGAATAGAAGCCTCTCTCTCTCTCCCTCAGTTGTCAACCCTGGACCCTCGCGCGTGCCTGAGAAGCGACAGTGTATCAGGGCAACTCATACAGTATGCTAGCGCTTTTTTTTTTGGCATGTGGCTCGTGTGTGCGTGTGTATGTGTGTTTCGCCGCACCCAACCGCCAAACATGCAGCACAGTAACAGAGAGGTCTCGGACCTGATTCTCATCGAGAGATTGTCCGGGCACGGTGGATTGCATCTCATTGGTGGCGTGCAGTTACTGTTGGGTGTGTGCATTTGGATTGCTTCGCAACATCGCCACCGCGCTTTCTTTTCATCACGGGACGAAGTTGTTGAAAGCAAACACCAACCGATACGGTCAACGCTTAACAAAAGTGGAGTCGTGGATGGGTTGAGGGTGAATCGCCACCTCTCTCTCCGCTGCGGTCCCATTGTTGATGCTGTTAGCGAGCGAGACAAAAACACTCTTCTCATTGTGAGAGAGCAATGATAGGCATTCCTCGGTGATTCGGCCCTAGCCTCTACACGGCAAAAGAGCGTCGGAAGAAGGGATGCGATGTTCCTGACATAACTAATTTACACGCAGACTCAGGGGAGAAAGAGGTGTGAGAAACATATCATATCGGCGAATCTCCCTCTCTTCTCCTTTTCACTGCTGGAAGCGGACCAGCAGTTGCAGATCCCGTCCAACTCGAAAGAGAATGAGCAGACAGGAGTTCTACCCGCCGTTATACACACGATCACAATCCTCGGCAGCAGTCAAGAGAAGAGCAAAGCGCCACCGACGGACTTGTAAAGAAAGCAAAGCTGCGCTACTCAACAGCGCGTCTGTTTCTTTTGCTGCAATCGATGCTCTGCTTTTCTCTATCGGATCTCCCGTTTCAAAGTGTCACACTCTTTCGATGTGATAGAAGCAAAAGCAAAAACGGTCCAATGACAACCACGTCGGCAGCATCCCGATCATTGTCACTGTAAGTATGAGAGAGAGAGAGCAAAAAAAGAGTGTCAGCTGTCAGCTATCGGCACGGCCGAGCACATTGTACGGCAGCTCACTAGAAGAGGAAGAGAGACAGAGAGGCAGCCGCGCGTCACGCCCGTCTTTTGTTTGCTCTCTCTCTCTCTCTCTCTCTCTCTCTAACTTGTTGCAATCTGTCCAGATCGATCTTGAAAAAGCAGCAGACCCTGAACTCAGAGAGAGTCACCAAAAAGATATTTATTCATTCCTTCTTGCGCTCCGCCAAGTAGCTTTGCTCGCTCAGCACTGCCATTTGTCTTGGAGTCTGACGAAATGCCAAGCAGCATTTCGCACTAACTTTACACTCTCCACACTCGAAGCATAACTCTCTCTCACTTACACTAATCGGCCCGAGTAAGGCAGTGTTGAATGTCTCATCAGTCGCCACCCCGCCACCCACCGCTTTGCCTCATCACAGTCATTTATGGGATGGTTAATGGTGGGTCAACCAATGAGTGTGAGATTTGGAAAGCGGTATTTCCGACAGTTCGTTTTCAATAGCAAAGAAAGAAAAAAAGATCGAATTGTGGTTGCTTAGCCCCAAGAGAAATCGCTCAAAGAATTGGCACACGAGAGAGGCAGAGAGGGTGTGAGACAGCTGCGTCAGATTTGCGCAGAGAGAGAGAGAGAGGGAAAGGGCGTGGATTTGGAACTCTGTGTGTGTGTGTGGGGGGCGATGAATTCTCATTCTTTTTTTGCCTCCATTTTTGCTGTTTTGTCCTGGTTGCTTGAATTGCTTGCACCCTTGACCCTTAACCCTCGCACGCATCACACGCATTAATTACTCTGCTTGCTCGGACAACCAACCGTAGCGAGGCTGTGACACAGAGAGCGCGAAAATCACACGCTCCATTTTTCTCCCTCTCTCTCTCTCTCTCTTTCTCTCTTGACTGTGACGGACTGGCTGACGTGCTCGCCATTTTTTTGACTGAGCGGAAGAGCCGAATTGGCTGACAGATGGACCGACCGACAGCGGCTGCTCCGACTGTCCCCAATGAGCCTCAGTCTGTCTCTGTCTCTGTCTCTCGCCCTCGCCCTCGCCCTCATCCCCCTTCCCTACTTCTCTCTTTCTCATCCCTTCTATCCTCTTCAACACCAACTACATCCTTCTTTCGACGCTAGTTGCAGCTTGCACCAACGGTGAAAGCACTACCAGCTAGCTTCGAAGCACGCATCCACCCTCTACGACCTCCACACTCTATATAGCCGCGCTATAGTCAAGTCTCGCCGCCGTCTCTTCTCAACCCTCGAGCAACAGTTGCGCGCTTATTGCCGTTCGTACTTTGCTCTTCCGGATATAGCATCGGACTCAGCCAGCCCAATCGACCCAGCCCTTCGACAGCATTCTTTGACATATACGAGCCCCTTGACCTCTCGTATCCACCTTTCCAGTGAACGCCTGCAGATCTCATTACATATACCCTCTCTCTCCTCAAACCTTGCGCATCAACCAAGACTAGTCTCCCTTTTTCGCATCCTCCCCCTTCTTCTAACATAGCAATCATGGCTGAGAACGTCACACATAACAACGAAGCTGACACATTAGAAGGCGGCAACCCTCCCAAGGAACCTGCGGAAACGCGCGATTCTACCATCACTCCTTCCGCCACTTCCGCTTCTACTGCCACCCTCAAGCACAACGGTACCGCTGCTGCTGGCCCTAACAAAGCATCCACCGTGCTAGCCAACTGTGAGCCCAAGCCTCTCATGGCCACTCCCTACTCGGATCGCATTCAGGCAGCTATTCGCGAAGGCAGTGTCCGCATCCTCACGGAGGAACGTGAGATCCGTGCCCGCGAGTTGCTTGTCTTTTCCGACAGCGAGACCGAGTCCAACCTCTCTCGCCCTCCCTCTCCGGACCGCGATCGCTTTCCAAAGCACCGTCTCAGCGGTCTTCAGGCCAAGGACCAGACTATCGTCAAGCACGGCCTCGATGCCGATGGTCCCGATGGTCTTGCTGCTCGTCTAGAACTCACTCGCGAGAACAGCCCATACGACATTCGTGCTCACTTGGCTGCTCCTAGTTTCGCTCAGATGGGTGGTCAGCTCGACGGCTCTGCGAACAGCACCAACCCTCCTTCGCTCGTTTCCTCGAGATGTCCTTCGGCTGGTGCTGCTGGACAGGCGGGTACCGCCAACGCTGCTTCTCCTCCAGATGAGCGACCTCGCACCACTTCGCGTCCTTCGTCGCCTCCACCGCGTGCCATGTCGCCTAGCAAGGCTCCTGCTTCCACCAAGGTCAGCCACAACACGCTTTCCGCTGCCACCAATGCCACCTTTGCCAACTCGGCCGCCCAAGCCGCACGTGCTCCTGAACAGCAACAGCAGCAGCAGCAACGTCCCCAGCCTCCTGTAGAGCCTATTCGTGTTCCCTCCAGCAGCGGAGTCGAGCAACACAAGGCCGAAAAGCCAAAGGAGAAGGAGTCCAAGGGTATGTTCCGACGCATGCTCTCGGGTGCCGCTGGTCTTTCTGACAAGGACAAAGACAAGGCAAGGGAGGCCGACGCCAGCCCCAGCCGCGACCGCCCATCGCCTCGCACCGCTGCGAGCCAGCAGGGTAGCGGCCATATCTCGCCACTTCGATCTCCTTCGCTCAGCCGTGGCTCCACTCCACCCACCAGCCCTCGCAACGAGATGGACGAGCCAGCTCTCAACAACGCTTACCAGTCGATGAACCTCACTAGCCCTCCCACCAGTCAGCCACCCAGTCGCAACGTCTCGATCAAGCGCAAGGACGGCAAGAGCGACGGTGGCAAAGAAGGCGCCAGCGAAGGAAGCCGTCTCACTGTTGCTGCTTTGCGCGATTGGGATGCCAAGGGCAAGCCTGACAAGTCGAGCAAGAAGTCGGACCGCGGTAAAGACGGTGACGCCAAGTCAACTGCCAGTTCGACCTTGCGTGACATGATCATGGGTAGTGCACCCAAGCTTTCCCGACGCGGCTCGAGTGCCAGTCACGGCAACAAGTCGGACGGAGGTAGCAAGAAGGGTGGCAGCACGGCTGGTGGCGAGACTGCCAGTTTGCTCAAGAAGTACGGTGTTTGCGAGAAGGCTGCCATTGGTAAAGGTGCAACTGCTGTCGTTCGTCTTGCACACAAATGGGATCGATCCACCGAGAAGCTTTATGCGGTCAAGGAATTCCGAAAGCGTCGCAAGAACGAGACGGAGAAGGAGTACGTCAAGAAGCTCACCTCTGAGTTCTGTATCTCGTCGACGCTTCACCACATCAACATTGTCGAGACGGTCGATCTGGTTCAAGATGAAAACCGTCACTGGTGTGAAGTTATGGAGTATTGCCCCGGTGGTGATCTCTATGCTGCCATCAAGCGTGGTGGTATGTCACAAGCCGAGGTCGAGTGCAGTTTCAAGCAGATTCTCAATGGAATCTTTTACCTGCATTCGATGGGAGTGGCTCATCGAGACATTAAACCCGAGAACCTGCTGCTCGATGGACACGGACACATCAAGATTACCGATTTCGGTGTTTCGGATGTCTTCCGTATGTGTTGGGAGAAATCCACACACTACTCTAAGGGCTTATGTGGGTCAGAGCCTTACATTGCACCCGAGCAGTTCGAGAAGAAGGAGTACGATGCCAGGTTGGTGGACGTTTGGGCTGCTGCGGTGGTATTCTACTGTATGCAGTTCCAGGAGTTGCCTTGGAGGGTGGCCAAGATGTCCGATCCGACGTTTAAGGATTACGTTCAACAGTATAACGGCTCGCCCGCTCCTTCGCCATTGTCGAATCTGAGCCCGAGAGAATGTAGGCCGTTGTTGAAGAAGATGTTGTGTCCGGATCCGAAGGGAAGGTGGACAATGGATGAGGTGTTGAAGGATGCTTGGTTGATGAGTGTCCCGCTTTGTGAGGAGGGCAAGACGAACGATCATACCCATTCGGCTGCTCCTAGTAGTGTCAACTAGTGCGGGGTTAGGCGGAATTTCTATCGTTCAATTTGACCTTGTTTTCTGTTCTGGATTCTGGTGATCAATGCAATCTCTCGCATCAGCGTGCTACTGCCTTGTCTGTGTGTGTGATTGTGCGAGGTTGGAGTGGCTGCATAGCGAGTGAGTTGTAGAGGCGGTGGTTGATACAGCGGACAGAGCGGTACTGCGATTCTGGGGGAACTCGATTGTATCTGTTCGACGTTTTGCGTGGACAACTTTTGCGAAGACGTCTCTTGATCGCTCACTGCTCCTCGATGTTTCTCAGCTTGGCTGGCTTCTCAGTGTTAGTGTTTGAGCGACATTCTTTGCGCGTTTGAACGTACACGACGGTTTCGGCGACAGACACGGTGGAGATGGATCAGAGGATGATTGTTTTGTGTGAGAAAGCCAGGCTTGTATTTAGGGTTTGGGATGTTGTTTTTATTTCCTCTCTCTTGTTCAGCACGATCGCATTACATACCCGAGGAGGGGATTAACGATTGGCAGCAACGGCACTGACGAATCCGCCATCGACGGCAACGATCTGTCCGGTCATGAAGGCGTTTGCTGCCAGCAGAAGGACGAGCTGGGCGTATTCTTGTTCTGATCCTACACGGCCAGCTGGGTTTTCGTGTCCTTTGACGTCATCACTGTTTGTTTTTCCTTTTTCGCTTTTGCCTCCGGAGGTCATTTCGGAGGAGAAGAGACCGGGGGCTATAGCGTTTACGCGGATTCCGATGTTGGTGCGGAAGCGGAGTTCGTGTGCTAGCATTTGAGTTAGGTGGTTTGCAGCTGCTTTACTAGCATTATAGGCGTAGTGGTATTGACTTAGCTTGATGATACCGGAGATGCTGGTGATGTTGATTACGGACGAAGTAAACGTAGGGGTGTGGGAGGCGGAAAGGAGGGGAAGAAAAGTCATCGTGCTAAAAAAAACACTCGCCGTGTTGATCCTAAACAGACCATCCCACGCTTCGAAAGATTCCGAGGAAAGATGAGCACTCGAAATCTCCTCAGCACTCAAACCCGAGAGAGAGGAGAAATCGAACTTGGTCATGGGTCCTTCCACACCAGCATTGTTAACCAAGATATGCAGCTTCCCTTCGGCTGACTTGATCGTGCTAGCGATAGATGCTAGCGATTCTTTGGAAGACACATCCCCCTGCACGGCAACAAGCGATCCAGGCGAGATTTGGGAAGAGTATTCAGAAACCGCTTCATCCAATTTCTCCTTCCTACGACCGCTGATGTAGACTTTGGCTCCGTTGGATGCGAGCGCGAGGGCTGCGGTGAGACCGAGACCAGTACCTCCACCGGTTACGAGCGCGATCTTGCCGGTCAGGTCGAAGAGGGAGCTGGCTTTGAGAGACATTGTTGACTTTGCTTCTCTTTCAAAATTCAGCGGGTGGATGGGGTTGTGGTAGGACTGAAGAAGGCAGGGGATGTATGGGAAGGGTATATAAGAAGCAAGGGAAGGCGGAAGAAGAAGGGCGAGGAGAAAGATCTCCGAGAAGGAGAAGGAGGGGGAATTCTGTGTGGGAGAATCGAGAGTGGACTGTGCGTGCGGGTGTGTTTCGTTGGTCAGCACTTCTCCCACACAGGCGGCTGGGGGATGAGGATCGGTGAGAGACATTTGCCGGAGAAGCTGACACTCTTCACGACGTTTCCCTCCCTTCTCTCTTGCTCCCATACACGCAGATTTCTTCTTCGAAGGAACGCAACATCAACACTCGACAGTAACACAAAGAACAAAGCTGTCAGAAAAGAGTGCAAAGGCAGCCAGATAGCCGGTCCGACAACAGCTGCAGCATTGCATGTTGCTAGATTTCCGAAAGTTTCGGCAATCTCAACCACGATCAACAGGGCCTAATCGAGATGGGATCGGGATGGATCGGGATAGGCGAGGAGGAGAGGAGGAGAGCAAGGTGTCGTGCGGGAAGCGGGGTGAGTTGCCGTCTGTTCCGGCGTGGAGGTTTAGCCACATGTCCAACTGTGCTCTCTCTCTCTCTCTCTCTCTCTCTGTCCTACCGTTCCCCGTGCTGTCGTGTGCCACCCTCTCTCTCCCTCTGAGTGGTGGTGTGTGTCTGTGCGCAAAAGAAAGGGCAGGGCGTTCTTCTCATCCCGGGGTCATCGCCTCTTTCCTTTTCACCACATCTCACACTCCATTCACACACCATCTCATACCACTCATCATGTCAAGCACAACCGTCCCAACGGGCACAGCCCCTTCTTCACTCCACATCAACCCACCCTACCGTCACGCTTATGTAGGCTCCTTCCTGCGCCCCGCCTCGATCCACGATGCTCGCTCCAAATTCGCTTCCGGCGCCATCTCTGCTTCTGACCTTCGTCAGATTGAAGACCGTGAAATCGCATCCCACGTCAAAGAGCTGCTCGCTAACGGTGTAGAGGAAATCACCGATGGAGAATTCCGCCGCGAGTATTTCCACCTTGACTTCCTCAAGCATATCGACGGTATCACCATCTCTAAAAACACTCTGGAGCAGAAGGAGGAACGAGTACCACCCACCTTATCCGTTACTGGCAAGCTTAGGCACACTGGTAACATCGAGGTGGAAAACTTCAAGTACCTGAAGAGCTTGGTACCCGAGAGCGAGGTTAAGAGGATTAAAATCACTATCCCTTCCCCTACTATGTGTCATTTCCGTGGTGGACGTGCTGCTATTTCCTCGGAGGCTTACGCAGATCTCGAGTTGTTCTTCTCGGATCTCGCAGCTGTGTACCGTACCGAGATCGACGCTTTATACGCCGCTGGTTGCAGATACATCCAACTCGACGACACAAATCTCGCCTACCTCACTGACCAGACCATGCGCAGCCAGGCAGCTTCCCGCGGTGAAGACCTGGAAAAACTCCCACACGACTACGCACGTCTCATCAACGCTTCCCTCGCCTCCAAACCCAACGACATGGTCGCTGCTATTCACCTTTGCAAAGGCAACTTCCGCAGCCAATTCTTCGCACAAGGCAGCGAAGAAGGCTACAACCCTATCGCTCAGATCCTCTTCAAACAGCTCAACGTAAACGCCTTCTTCTTGGAATGGGAAGACGAAAGAAGCGGAAAAGACTTCTCGGCCCTCAAGCATCTCCCCGCAAATAAGCTCGTCGTCTTGGGCTTGGTAAGCAGCAAATTCGCAAAATTGGAGCAGACAGATGTGTTGGTGGAAAAGATCCAACAGGCTGCGGGTTGCGTAGGCGAAAACGGAAACGGCTTGGATCAGTTAGCTATCAGTCCTCAGTGCGGGTTCAGCAGCACTGTGCATGGGAATGAAATCACGAAGCAGACTCAGTTCGACAAGTTGAACCTCTGCAGACACGTCGCTGAGCTGGTTTGGAACGACACCAAGTAGGATGAAGGTAGAAGATCGGGTAACAGAGCTCTCAGTCGAAAGACAAAGCAACAATCAATGTATCGATACATACGAGTTCAACCTCACAACCCTCCAAGAATCACGATCGGATCCAGTCTTCTCGCTTGATGTGTGAAAGTTGTTGTGATTGATGAACAAGTGGCAGGAAGGGTATGCGATCATATGCCAAAGTTGCGGGCTAAGCCCGCCCCCTCAGCCGTCTCTCCATCTCAGCTCGGCCTAGACGCATGCTATTCTCCAACTCTGCCAGTCCTGCTTCACCCTGATCTCGCATCTCCTGGGCCGCGGCTTCAGCCTTCATCTGCAACCATTCGCCCAGGGTCATTGCTCTTTGAGCCTCGTCCAATTCCAATGTTGTTAGCTGAGGTAGTTGCGATAGAGGAGATCGTGTGGGAGGCGGAGGTGAGCTTGGTGGAAGAGGGGAGGATCGTCGAGCGCCACGGATTGTTGCTTGTGAGCCGGTGTTTGGGAGAACGTCTGCATCGACGTCTGCTTCGGAGGCGAGGGGTGTTGATTTGGTAGAGCCACGCTTGGATGATGATGAGGAGGAGGAGGAGGAAGTAGAGGTGGGGAGCTTGCGGCTGCTGGTGCTCGAGGCGACGTCGCTGGAGGAAGTGGACTTGATCTTTGTTTTGCTGGGGGCTGTACGGAGTGCGTGTGATACCGATCGACTGGAGCGCTGACGTGATGGCTGAGTGTCTGCTTCAGAGCTGGCAGGAATGGGCTCTGTCTCCGTCTCCGTTGCCGGATCTTCTTGAGTCTCCTCTTCGACCTCGACTGGCGACGGAGGCGCAGCGGCCACCTTTGCAGATGCTTTGCGTGATCGGGTTCCGCTCGTCGATGTCTTGGTGGAAGTGCTCGCCACAGAGCTTGCTTTGGCAGCCCGTCCACCGCGCCTCTTCGGCTCTTCGACCGGCTCCTCCTCTTCCTCCTCCTCAACTTCGGAAGCTTCGTGCTCGATGATGGTGTTGTCCGCCTGCATTGGCGCTTCGTCCTCTTCTGGCTCATGCTCCGGCTCCTGCTCGGGCTCTGGTATGGACTCCTTCGGTGTCGCTGCCTGATCAAGCTTCTTCGACTTAGACCGACTTCTCTTAGCTTTGGATGCCGGTTGAACAGGATCGGTTGCCGGCGCTGGCTCATCGTCATTGGATGAAGTCGGGAATGGGATGGGATCTGACAACGCCAATTCTCGCTTCTCGAGGTCCTCCTTGTCAGGTCTCCTAGGAATACGATCAACATCAACATCTGCTGAGAGGATCTCAATCGCCTTTGTTGCTCTTCGACTTGCAGCACGCGATGGACGAGCTGGATCTGGTTGATTGCCATTGCCCAAGCCTGTAGCACTCTTCTTGGTCCTCAGCGTCTTGACAGGCTCCTCTACCACCTCTGCAACTGGCTCCGCCTCCTTTGCCTCTACTTCCTCCTCTGCTTTTGCAGCCGCTTTTCGTGTAGAGACACTGCGTGCCCTGCGACTGCCCTTCTTTGCCGGTGCGACTGGCTCTTCCTCTTCTTCCGCCGTTACTAATTCTTGATCACCTTTGTTGTCGTTCGGCATTTCCTCTTCGTCCTGTGCTGTTGCAGCGGTCGACTTCTTAACTTTGCTGACCTTGGTCGACGCTTTTCGTGTCGTTGCAGAGACGGTACGCTTGCCCCCCTTCTTGGAAGCTACGACAGGCTCTTCTTCCTCTTCCACCTCCTTGACCTGCTCTTCTTCTGGCGCGACCTTCTCCTGCACCGGCTCTCGAAGCTCGCAGTTGAAGAAAGCGCATTCGGGATGTCGTCGTTGATGCTCGTGAACAGGATTGTCCGATTTCTCCCAACCACCTAACGCCTTGCCACAATAGATGCACTTGGCATTGTCAGCTTCTTCCTCATTGGGTGTGAAGTAAAAACCTGCCTCTGCAAGCTTTTTGCTGGTTGGCTTCCAACCCTTCTTGCCATCATATGGCCAGTTGTTGCCAAACGTCTCTTTGCGTGCTTGGACCATCTCTTTGCTTGTTGGCAGCAACACTGGTGTCTGAAAGATCCATTTGCCGCTTTCCTCGTCCAGGGTGGCTTCTTGATGACTGCGAAAGATGCGACACCATCCGTTGTCGGGTAGTGCGAACTCGAGACGAGCAAGAGGATCGTCACCGGCTTGCCAATTGTCGATCTGTACATCCGGATAAAGAAAGTGTGAGACGGTATCGAGTGCCTCGGATGTGGGCGCGTGATAGAAGCCGTGTTTGGCGAGGATGGCGGGTGTTGGGATGCCCGATGCTTTGGCGCTGCGGCCTGTGACGGGATGTGGCCATAGTAGTAAAGATGAGGAGGAGGAGGAAGCGGGAGGTTTGGTGGATTGCCTCTTTTTCGCTGCCGATGTGGACGAGGAGGCGACGGCGAAGGATGCCAGGCGATCCTCTTCAGAGATCATGACGAGGATGGTGCAACCGCTCAGTGAACTGAGCTAGCTGGTGCAGTGCAAGGTGTCCGAGGCAGCGAGCGGTAAGGAGTGTGGCTGAGTCGGCCTTGAAGTTTGACCAAATGGATCTTCCGATGATAGCGTGCGTGGGAATAGTTCGTGATGTCGTCGGGGCTGCCGAAGGACAGTTGCTAGAAGATCGCGGTCGAAAGGTGAAGGGTCGGAATGAAGCCGATGAGATGATTCACACGGTGATCAATTACAGTAGACTTGATCCATCCCGGAAGTTGAAGATGCTGCTGCACCTCAAGCCTGTGCATCAACGAAGGCACAGCCTATGTATCAATTTCGCAGTTTCACGAAAGTAACACTTCTTTCTTTGCTCTCCTACTGCTCTGTCTTTCATCCGCGTTACAACTGTCGCGCGCCGTTGTAGCATCAGCAGCGGAACAACACTTTCGCCATAGATAGGGTCTGCAGCTGCGAAATTTCGACTTTTCGGCGTAGCCAACACACAGAGCACTGTATGAGAGAGAGAGGGAAGTGTTGGATATTCAAAGTGATTTTGCAGAAAACGCGTCTGTCGCCGCACGTGATGCTTCGATTGGCTAAATCGGGCTCCACACTGCGGTCAGAAAGCCTGCTCACAGAGGGGTTTTTTTTTTGGCCCCGATACCCTCGATAAAGCACAGACTGCATCATCAAGACCCTGAAAGCTGGGACAAGAGAGAACTTCGGCTGCAATGGCGAGCGGACAAATGGCCGCTCACACCGAGCTTCTCTTGCTGCTTTCCGCAACCATAGATTCTCCACCGGACGCATCCGACCCTTCGATCTTTTGAAGGCAAGAGCGAAGCAGCGCCGACGCATCACAATCTGTGATAGCTAGACAGACGAGGTCACGCGGGCGTGGGAAAAGTTCGAATGGCTTAGAGCTCATCAAGTTCGGCCAATCCGACGACGACAACCTTTAACGGCTACGACCATCTCGAACACCACTGGGCCGGGTTCCACATAGAGAAAGAGGCTAGACGCACCATCTTCGTGATGCCCTACGACGCAGCTATTTGAAAGGCATCTCATTCCATCTCTACACCTAACACGGCTCAATAGACGTCCAAGCATGGACTTCTCGTCTTCGCTGCGGCGCAAGCAGACGGCCGTCACCTATGGAAAGCGCAGTCGTGGCGCCAATGGCAGCGTCCACTCATCTCCAGCTGCGGCACGTCCGAATGTCATTGCTAAATCATCGAGCGGCTCCTCCGAGGAGGATAGTGAAGCACCATCGGCCGGTCCTTCCGACACTCGAAGAGGACGTTCAAAAGATTTGGCAATTTCGCCATCATCACAGACAAGTCAAACACTGAAGCAAAGCCCTCGCGATCGTACGACAGCTCAGCCTATCAGTGACACCCTCTCACCGAGCTCGCAACAACGGCCAAGCACATTGAATGGCACATCAGCCAAATCTCCCACCAGAACTCCATCTGCATCACAATCCACCTCGATACCCCGCACAGCGCTCAACTCGGCATCCCTCTCGACATCAGGTATCTTCCCAAATGCGCGTACTCCAACCACTGGACTCGGCTCCGCCAAGTCATTACCGCCAAGACCTGCTAGAGCTGCTTCACCCTCCGCCACCAAAAGCAATCATGCATCAACCTCCAAGCTACCACTCAAGAGGAGTGCCAGCACATCGCCTCGCAAGCTTGCATCGTCTGGACTCTCGCCAAGCAAAAGAGCAGCTCGTTCACGAACTCCGTCCAGGCCAGCACAGGACCTCTCCAGCCTATTTGACTCCATCGAGCCAACTTTGCCTCGGTCTCGTGGTCCCTTTTCAAGGAGCGAAAGTCAGCCCATCGCCCAGCTCCATCGTGATGAGAACGAGACTTCGCTCGACGCAGCGCCTGCCTTCGCCGACAGTCCTCTTGCATCACCGACGTTGCCATGTACCCCTCTCCCAGGAGACGAGCTACTCTCCCCCGGTGCACTCACAAGCCCCTCTAAGCAACCACGAATGGCTGACAGGATGGCGCCGAGAGTTGCCAGGTCGACAAAGTCCAAGGCGGACGAGATTGCACAAAGTCTAATGAACTCGAGAAGAGGGTCATTGCGTAGGACAGAGACGGCGCCGTCAGCAGTGTCAGAAGGTGGCTCGATCGGTCTTTTCGCCTCAGACGGAGACCGGACCGCCTCCATCAAGGCCAACGAAGAGGATGCGGCAAGTGCACGTCAGTCCGATGCCGCGTCGCAGGCTGACAGCCAGTCGCAGGAAGGTACGAGCTCGTCGATGAGCGCACGCAGACTCGCCGGTATCAAGCAGACTTCAGCCACCAACGCCAGACGCACCTACGGCTTGCAAAGAAGCTTTCTCGCTGATCAAGCTGAAGAGAATCTCCTATCTGATCCTGTAACAGCGCCAGCAGCGCCCTCCAATTCTAACCGAGCACCTCGCAACATCGAAGATGAGATTGAGGCCGAGCTCAGAGGCAACGGCAAGGGCACTACGAGTTCCCATACATCTCGACCTTCCCACTCTGCTGCATCTCGTCTGGCCGACTCAGCATCTGCGGCGCCTCGCGAAAGTTATGCTGAACTGCTCAAAAAGTGGGGCGAGGGTGCCGACGACATCGAATGGGACGAATCGCAAGACCCGACACTCAATCTCAGGTCCATCACGTCTCTTCGTTCTACGGGCGAGCTGAGACGCTTCAACGATGATCTCGAGTATCTCTTCTCTGGCCTTGATCCTTCCCAGCCATTGTCCATTCGAAGAAGCTCGGCTGTAGAGCTCGTCCGTCTGCTCTGCGGCAAACCCGACATTGGTAGCCTGAACGATGGCGGTGATGACGGAAACGAGGCCGAGGAAGACATCGAGGATCCGCTCGCTTCAGCGCAATCAGCCGAGTTCCTGCGCAAGCTGAAAGCGTCAGACCTCATCGCACGCTTACTAGATCTCTTCAAGGGAGCAGAGGCCGGCGAAGGCGTCGATGATGTCCTTGATGCCGCTGTAGCCGTGTACATTGCCAAGCTGCTCAAGTCGCCGTCTTCTGCTGAACCTCTGGCACGCGAGCGATGGTCCGAGCTCTTCGCCACACTTCGAGAGCTTCTGCTGCGAGCGGTTCGAGCCCAGCGGCAAGATCGCAAGGACGGTTTCGCTTTGCTTCGACTGCACGAGCTCAAACAGCACAAGATCGCTTCCAAGTCTGATCGTAGAACACTTGGTGAGCTTAGAGCAATCGCACGCATCTCGAAGCTCTTTGTGACTGCATCGCAAAGCTGGACATTGCGCAATTTACTTCTTGCTGCATGTTGCTCACTAATCGCGCTGCCTCGTCGCATGTTGAGCGACGCCGCTATCAACGATCTGCTAGTTGATAATGGTGCAGTAGTCGATGGGTCTCATCCGTCCCTCTTTACCACTGTTCTGAACGTGATCGTAGCAGAAGGCGCCAAAGCACAGCAACGTCTCATAGACTTCAGCAAGGGTCTCGAGCTGGTCGCACCTACTGCAATCGAAGCTGTCCCTGACTTGGAGACTGTCGATGTGTGCATTCGCTTCCTCGACAAAGGAATGGACATTCTCTACTTGGAATTAGACCAAGCAGTCCCAGCATCAAACGAGACTCTAGATGCACTACAACATCTCATCAGCTTTGCCATTCAAGCTGCGCCCTTTGGCCCTTCCAACTCTTCCGGAGACGAAAGCTTTAAAAAGAACACCGCTGCGTCAACTAGAGCCCTACAAGTCATACACGCACTCTTCAAGACCCTCCTAGACCTCAGTCAGGTAGACGCAAACTGGAGCGAATCTCTCGCCGACTCTCTACCTCTCCAGACATCTATCGTGCGAGCTTTCCTCCTCAGCCATCGCAGTGCTACCGCCCACCGCAGATCCCAGGACACCCACTCCATAGACGTGGCCCTATTCGACGATGTCCAACACCTCACTCTTGCGCTACTCACAAATCTTCTTATCAAGCAACTGTACAAAGCAAGCAACACCCTCAAATCCGTCCAAATAGACGCTTCTTGCTGGGCGCATCGAACTTGCACAACCGCTTGCAGCTGCGACAATCGTCGACCAGCACTTGCAATGCTGGCACAAGTGTTCTTCGAAACCCGACAGCTAGCTGCAAAAGAGGACGATAGTAATGCTGCTTATCTTTCTAATTCTATTGCTACGACATTGGCTCAGTTCGCTGTGGGTGGGAAGGAAAGGTTGGAGTTGTGTCGAACTATGTTGGATTCAGGACGACCGAAGGGGAAAGGAATGAAGGATGGGTTGAAGGAACTAGTTGAGGCTGTGGAGGAATTTGCTTTGGTACATGAAGCAGCGTTGCAGGCGGGACGGGTGGAGAGTAGGGACGAGGAGGAAAGACTGGTTGAGGGGGTTGAGGTGGATGGGGGAGATGATAGGCAGAAGGTGGAAGAAGGAGGGGAGTTGTTGGAGGGAGAGGTGAACGGCAACCCGGTAGCGGCAGAAGCTGGACAACTAATCAAGGATTTAGCTTTGCGGTTGAGGGAGATGGCGTAGCAATGATCAGCGAAGCAACATACAGACAAGCTTGGGAGCATGTAGAAGATGCATCTTGCTGTTAAGTATACCCTTGAACTTGCTCTCTCAATGTCACCAATTCTTGCGCACACCATTCTGCAACGCAACATGCGCTGATCAGAAAGAAAATCTGAGATGTCTTTTTTGAGTGTAATTTGCATATGCGGGTTGTTAGTTTTATCTACAGAATGGACTTTGTCGGCGTTTCTCGATCTAGCTTTCTGCTTGGATTGTTTCGGCTGGTTGTGTGTCCAAGTCGTCGATGGCGAAACAAAGAGCGGGACCGATGATTCCTATTATGCCTAGTACGATCCAGACCAAGTGTCCTCCGAGTAGATGTTTGGTTACGCTGAGTGCGAAGAGTGTATTTGCTAGAAAAGGTCCGATTGCTCTCGTACAGCTCGAAGACATCTGCGCGAGAGAGTTGAGCGTACCAAGCGCAGTAAAGCGGGTGAGAGCAGAACATTGATTAACCAGAATCATGTTACTAGCAAACGCCATACCTCCTACCATCCGTATACTCGCTGAGGCTAGTAGTAGACTCCAAACTACCTCTCCACCACCTACAACACCTACAGCACCTTCGGCGCCTTCGGCACGAGCGACAATGTTCGCTAGAGGAAGAAAGATAATAGAGAGAGGAAAAGCAAACATCGACAACTGATAAAGCCTCAATGTCCCTAACCGCTTCTGTAGCGGAGGAAAGAGGAAGATCTGAACCAAAGCTCCTCCTAATCCATTAATGCTGAGTAGAATACCAGTTGAGTCGGAGGTGAACCCCACACCACCAAGTGGAACAGGCGTGTAGAGGAACAGGACCAGAACGGCATCGAGAGAGACAGACACGAGAGCTAGGAAGGCGTAGCTGAGGAGAATTTTTTGGATCTGTCCGATTCGCAGCAGGGTCAGAGCTGATGCTGGGGTTGTTGGGGTTGCTGGGGGTGCTGGGGGTGCTCGGGGATGAGGGAAGAGGAGGGGTGGAGGAAGGAGTATAACCCGAGTGCCAGGATTGTACTCTGATAGCTGATGTTGAGCCTGATCTACCCCTTCGTTTCGGTATCGGATTGAGCGGTGGTCGAGCAGATGGTCCCGAGAGCTCTGGGGATTGTATCGCTCCATAATTGCCTGCTTGGTTCTCCGCAGTATCGAGACCACTGGTGGCAACGGTCTGCTTCGCAACCATGACCTTCTTCTTTTCGACAAGTTCAGGCAGAGTCTCTTCCAACCAAACCCCGCCAGCCACAATACTACCGGTTGTAATAACCGCACTCACCAAACAAGGCAAAAAATACTTCTCCCTCTCCCACAACCCCCCTAACCCTAACCAACCCTCCCTTCCAAACACACTTGCATATTTCTCCCCCGGCCTACTCAGATACCCACCCAGCAGTGGCCCTATCCAACATCCTACGGTCCAGGTGAGTGGAATAAGACTAAACGCTCTCGCTCTGTTGGTGTCATCAGTGATCTCACCTACAACGCTCTTAACTATTGCTGCGTTGCCGTTCATTGCCCCCGCCAGAGCCCTCGCCATTACAGCCCAAAGGAATGTTTGTGATAGCCCGAATAACAGCGCAGAAAAAGCGACACCAGTGAGGCCGATCAGCAGGACTGGTTTCCGCCCGATCCGATCGGAAAGTGAGCCCCAGTACAGGATGGTAAGCGTTTGGGAAAGGGCGAAGAGGGATTCGATTATCCCGGCGTAAAACCCGACCGAAGCCGGGTCGGAAGTAGCACCGGGGAGTGTGGAGATCATTTCATTGATGAAGGGAAAGATGATGGTGAAGTTGATAGGTTCGGCAAGACGCATGATGAGGAGTATGGAGAGGTTGCGGATTGGTAATGCGGTTTCACCGCGGGTCGGATTGGTGGTGGGGTTAGAGGAGAGGAGCGGGGAGCGTTCGGGGTCGCGGTCATCCCCGCTGGGTTGGCGGTGTTGGTCTGGTGGCATGGTGATGTTGTACGTGTGATGCTGGTGGAGGTGGTGACGGTGGTAGTGGTAGTGGTATTGATGATGGAGCACAGAGCAAGTGTGAACGTCCGTCTCTAGATGCATAGTTTCTACAATGGAGATGAAAGCATGATCATCGAGCGTTGTAGCAGTACATGCTGAGCTTGGTCGTGACTCGAGCTGATACGGCGCTCAGCAGTCGGCTTGAGATCGATTGGCGTCGGTGTGAACGTTCCCGAGCAACCGAAGCGACTTGATGATAACAACCTCCCAACCTTTCTTCTGCAGCACCCAACTCTTCGGATGTATACGCCACTCAAGTCAGACAGTCTTTGCCTGTCAAACCTGCCGGCGGCAGCGAAGACACCAGCAGAACACTGAAGCCTTTGTTCGAGATCGTTGACGATGTTTAATGGTGACTCCGACCGGTAGAAGCGCTTAATTTTTGGGCTGTGCCATGACTCGCGGGGCGGCTATCCAACGCGTGTGGAGATGATGCCGGCTAATTCGCCGTTCGGCAATTCAAGGGTCCAAAAGCAAAATCTGCAGATGAAAAAGAAGGATGCAAAATTTCACCAAAGCTTTCTCTTCCTTTCTCCAATTTGCTGCTTGATCACACACACCTATCTATACACCACTCGCAGACCGCTCGCAAGGATGGAAGGCTTCAGCATCCCAACCTACAAAGTCTCGCAAGATGCAAATCACGTCTACATTAACGTCTCTTGTCAGGGCGTGACCGACGCAGCTGCAACACCGAACATCGCGGTGGAGGGACGGATCTTTGGGTTCCATCTCGAACCGTACTATTTGCCGCTTGTGCTACCTGGTGCTGTGACACGGCCGCACTCAGCTGTAGAGCCAGTGCACGCGATACCGCAAGATGTTGCATCAAGTAGCGCGGCAGAACCGGCGTCGTACTTCCGGGTGACGCTGGACAAAGCGCAAGCGGGCGAGGACTTTGAAGGATTGGATCAGTTGCAACCGCAATTGCTGCCGGAAGATCAGCTCAAGCAGGCACTTGCAGATGCTGAGCAGCAAAAAGGCTTTTTCCAGCCAACTTCCGGCGGCAGCGCAGGTGCAGGAAACGATGACGAATCGACAAATGAGGCGGCAAAAGCGCTTCTACAGCAAGCACTACGAAATCAAGGCCTCACAACGGTCAATGACGATGATGGAGAGGCGGCGATCGATACGCGAGCGGAGTCCACAGTGATTCAGAGTGCAAGCAAGAATGGAAATAGCTTTGGGTTCGGCTTCAAGGGCAAGTTTACGGGCTCGTTAATCCCGGCGGGATGTGCGGATACACGCAATGTGCTCGAAGTGTCGGATCCGGACTCGACTGAACCAGCCAAACGCGAAGAGGCAGCGCTGGCGTTCGAGGAGCAGCGATGGGACGAAGGCATCTACATGGACAATTTCCTCGATGTTGATGGCGAATTGGCGCACTTGCTCCGCTATCAGCCGTCCATACCCGGCGCCAGTAGTTCGAGTGCAGCGGTCACTGAAGCTAGCACTGATATCGAAGCGCTTGCACTCGTCCTACAGCTGCTGTTCGCGCTCAGCTACGATGAAAGGACCAACGAGGGTGATCCCACCGTCGAATCTGGATGGACTATTGCTAAGCTTTCTCGTTCGTTGGCAGCTTCAACACGAGCACAAACCTCAACCGCTTCATCCTCGTCTCTGGAATTCGTGGTAGCATCGACGCTGATCGGATGCATGCGGAGAGCACTCACAGTTCCCTTGTATCGACATTGGGAGCTGGCGCTGATGTGCATTCATGATGCGCTGAGATGGACCGAAGCAGGCAGTGCACACGTCGTCGACAGTCTCGATCAGATCGCGACACGAATGGAGCAAGGAGAAGACGCGATTCTCTGTCGATTGTCGCAAGTGTGGATCGCTCCTCTGCTTGCTCAGCCACCCAGCCAGGCACAATTGGGTCAGCTCAGCACAGCTATTCGAACTGTGATGCAACAGGGGAATGTGATCTCAAAAGAGGCAGTTGGAGGCGAATCATGGGATCTCCAAGTGCTGGAACAGGCAGCCAGACAGGCACTCGAGGATGGCGAAGGTGGCTTTGTATGAAAACAAGCTCGGTCAGAATTTCAATCACAGACTGCTCACACATCATCGGCTTTCCTCCGATCCTGACTCACACCATATCGGAAGGTCCGTGTGTGACTCGATCAACAGTGCATTCACAATTTGGCAGGCTGAGCTTGCGATTGCTTACAGCCATCGATTGGGTCCAACCAAGCCAGCCTATCCTTGGTCCAGATCTCGATCTGTGGTTTGAGCTTTGTATCGTGCAATGCAAAATCGTCCACCGTACCAACTCTCATAAAAGCCAAGTGTGGGGTGCCACTCGAGACTCGGTACATGAGCGTACCGCAGTTGGAGCAGAACGAGTTGGTCATGGAATTGCCCGAGGCAATCGTGGTGGATTGACCGTATTGCTTGAGGGTCGACTCGCCACGGACGTGCTCGATGTGCGAGATTGCGACGGTGAAGTTGTTGGCAAACGCAGCAGCTGTGATGGTACGACAGTCGGCGCAGTGGCATAGGAACGTGCCTCGGAAACCAGCTCCAACAGTCGGCTGCAGTGTTTTAATTGCAAAGCGATACGTTAGTTGAGTATGGAATTATGGTGACGGTGGTCATGATGATCTTCACTTACGAATGACAGCTGGACCGAGCCGCAAAAGCAGGTAGCAGAGGCTCTTTTCTCTTCTCCTACTTCCGAAAAGCCATCGTTGGCAAAGGTAAGCGCAAAGATGGGTTGTTTTTTTGTCCGCAGCTGCGATTGAAGGCGGTTGATTGTGGTGTTGCGACATTGTTGGCCCACGATGCACAGGTGCAGAGAAAAGGATGGTTTGTATGTCACTCCGAGATGATATCGAGTACCGCTTATATATCTTCTGAGCCGATTTGAACCCCTGTCATACGTGAAGTCTGCTTGTCATGCCTTTCCCTGTGAACGCCTCGTCTCATGCTACTTTTAGACAATTCCCCGCGGAGGCCACCTTTGCCGCTCGATATTGACCTCCTTCTAGCCTTATCCCCGAAATTGCCTCAGAAAAGTTGATGGAACAAGTATCGGAAGCAAGCGGATGAGCAACACGCAACTGCTGCACACGACAGCGATCTACATAACCGTTTCAACCGAAACCATACCCGATGTGAGCAAACAGTGCCCTTTTTCCCAAGTCTTTGCTCGATCTGCAGCCTCGTCGAGAATGGCAGCTTTCTCCTTTTTGGCTTTCGCCACGAAATCGTGGCCAATGTACGTATTTCCGTTGGTATGACGCACGGGTGTATAGCCGACGTGGAATACCCTGACCGAGAGACATGCGATAATCTGGATCAAGTCCTCGTATCTTTGCCTACTTCTAGCAAAAGTCTCAAAGAACATGCTATAATCATCAATCGATATGCCAAGGATCCGTCCTGCCGGACCTCGGATTCCGAACATGTCAAGAGCCGCAGATAGGGTGTCAATCTCCGACCCTGCTTCAACACTCTGTCGCTAGAAGACATTGGTTTGCTACAAGGTCCACCGGTACCATTAGCCTACGGTAGGCAGTACTTGGTAGTTGGCGTCCATCCTCGCAGAGTATAAACCGCGTGATTTCGACTAGGCTATAACACACCTTCATTCTTCTCTCCACTCTGGATTCGACACAGGCAGCTCCTCCACAACGATGGCTCGATCTATCCTCGTCGCTGGTGCCACCGGAAACACGGGCCGCGCCGTGGTCGAGACTCTGTCCAAGCTCTTCAAGTCACAATCCGATTTTGCCGACTACCGTATCTTAGCTACTACTCGCTCGAGCAAAGGCAGCGCAGCTAAGGCACTTTCTCGACTCGATCAAGTCGAAGTGATCGAGAAATCTTGGTCCAACATTACGCCTCAATGGTTGAGCGAGCACGAGGTGAAGCGCGCTTTCATCGCCTCCCATAACGAACCTGCCCACTTTGCAGAGGAGTCGGGCTTCTACCTCGCTGCACTTCACGCTGGTCTCAACTACGTGGTGCGCATCTCCACGACCGCTGCCAATGTACGTCCCGATTGCAAAGCATACTATCCTCGATCGCACTGGGCTATCGAAGCGATGTTGAGCTCGCCAGAGTTTGATGGGCTTCAGTGGACTTCGTTGCAGCCCAACGTGTTTTCGCAGTCCATTCTAGCCCCTGCTGTCGTTCTGATCAACAAGTCGAAAGACTCCGGCAAGCAAGAGAAACTTGGTTTGATGATCTCCCAGGACGACAATGTTGGTATTGTCGATTCCAATGATGTGGGCGTCTTTGCAGCGCATCTGCTCGTGACGCGCGACGTCTCTAAGCACAACAAGGCAAAGTACGTTCTTAATGGGCCAGAGAACATCACAGGTCGCGAGGTTGTAGCAATGGTTGAGCAAGCGATTGGGTCCAAGGTCGAGCATGTTTCATTTGGAGACATGTCATGGCTTCCTGCAGCCGCATCACAGAGTCCAACCCCCAGCCTCATCATGTCGATACAGCATGCGCTCGATACCGCTCACCAAGGCAAATGCGCCATTGACACTACAAGCAAAGAGGTTTTTGACATTGCGCCGCCGCAGACGACGCCTTGGCAGACCCTTCAAACATTGCTCACCAACTAAGTTTGCCCGTCGATTCGGATGGAAACCGATCAGTTACTCAGCTCAAGCTACTTTGATATATCTGCATGTAGCACAGCCCCTGCGACAATGATACTTAGATGACCATAAAGTCTGCCTCCAGTGTGACGATGTTCATACTGTCAGTATAGACATGACTCTTTCTTCTTGACACAGCTTGAACACCCGAAGAATCGTCAGGAGAGGCCCGATTCTCACACGCTCACATCATCCGATATCGGATTAGCCGTCCAAGCAAGTAAGTCAGCTAGCCAAAGATCTTCGCTAAAGTCACACCGACCCCTTCTGTCACATTTTTTAGCCGTTCTCCGTATAATCACATTCGACAGTTCGACTTTGGCACGCCGCGGAAGCTGGCCAGTGCGACTGCAAACACAGAAAAAGAAAAAGAAAAAGTAGAATTTCTTGAGCCTCGTCAACGCGTCGCGCTGTAGAGCTGTATCTTTGGCGCAGAGTGCAACACTTCTCACAGCCGGATGCAAGAACCCTGAATGAGGGAGGAGACCCTTCTTGTCCAAAAGAAAGCGTGTCTTGGATTTGTGCGCCTTCTTGGCTCTGTTGTGGAAGATTATTGCTCAGGCCAGTTGGTGTCGCGTTTCTTCGTGTCTGTGTGCGTGTGGGGTGAACTTCTGGCTTTCCATGCTTCTCTTTCGCCTCCTTCATCCAGCATCATCCTCAATAGACCCTTCAAGCATCTGTCCAACATCTTTCACATCTCAGCATAGCATAGCCTCCTAACTGACCTCGTCGTATCCTCATGTCTGCTTAACATCAAACCTCCGATATCAACTCAAGCAAATCATTTTCATCGGCACACCCGCGATCCCTTCTCAGCTCTTCGGCGCTGCCGTCCTCCTTCCGGCTCTCCCGACATCGCTTCGTCGGCTAAGCCTTGACAGCCACAATGGTGACACGCACGACTCCGAAGAGGAACACGCCACGCAAGGCAGCGGAAGCGCCTGGACAAGGTCGTATCACCTCGTTCTTCACTCGATCCACTGATGCCGCGGCTGCCTCATCGCAAGCATCGCCTTCCATCGCCAAATCGCCCGTAAGATCCACCAGATCCTCACCCGTCAAGCGTTCCAACCCAACTCCAGCTCGCACCCCCGTCCGTGACGCGGTCCAGCTCAGCTCCGACTCGGAGCAAGAGTCTGCTTCTGACCACAACGGTCTCTTTCGAGGACGTGGCCGCCGTCGTCGCAAGCCCATGTCAGACAATGATGACGATTTCCAGCCGGATAAGCACGCCGAACAAGAGGACGATGACGATGACGATGACAATGATGATGATGACGACGGCGCAGAGGATGGCAGCGACAGTGACACATCTGCGCCCATCAACTCGATCAACGCCAGTGAGGAGCATTCTGAAACACCCTCGACCAGCGTGCCAGAAACGCCTGCAGACGAAGACACTAGCAAGACCGGCTATTTCTTTGGCTCAGACCCTTTTGTTGTGGTTGGCGACAAGAAGTCTGCACCCTTGAAATCCATCTCCAACCTTCCCAGATCGTCCTCGCAACGCTCTCTGCGTTCCACTGGCCCTCTGTCGCAGAACGGCAACAAGCTCTTTTCTCTCTTTGACAGTCCCTCCAGCAAGTCCAAGCGATCCCACCAGATGCTCCAAGATGACGACTTCTTGGTTGATGACCATGGCGATGATAACCCCCGCAAGAGGGGCAGCGCTGCTGCAGGTGCCAAGGGCCGAGTAGGCGCTTCCGTTCCATCCTTCTCCAGCGGCAAGGGATGGAAGTCAAAGTTTGCTCAGGAGCGACCGTTCCGCAAGATGCCCTTCGTGCCCTCTCCAGCCGAGATCGCCGACTTGCGTCTCAAGGTCAAGGAAAAGGCCGAAAGCAACCTCTACCCACCCATTCACGACCTCGCAGACATCTTTGGCGACATGATCGATCGTGCACCCGCCATCCTCGAGCTCGCCCAGACGCTTAAAGACCGCCCTTTGCGTATCGCTACCATGTGCAGTGGTACCGAGTCGCCGCTCCTGGCCCTCGAACTCATGTGCCGTGCCATCCACGAGAAACACGGCATCCGAATCAAGATCGAGCACGTCTTCTCCTGTGAGATCGAACCTTTCAAGCAGGCTTACATCGAGCGCAACTTTTCTCCACCCATCCTCTTCCGAGATGTCACTGAGCTCGGCGGCAAAAAGGCTCACACAGCTTACGGTGCCCTTGTAGATGTGCCAGGTGACGTCGATATCCTGATTGCAGGTACGTCATGTGTCGACTACTCGCATCTTAACAACAGCAAAAAAGGTCTCAACGACGGTGGTGAAAGTGGACGCACCTTCCGTGGCATGCTCGAATGGGTCATGCGCCACCAGCCTACCTTGGTCATTCTCGAGAATGTCAAGAACGCGCCCTGGGTCGGTGTCGCCGAGACCATCGTCGCCGAAGCTGGCTACGATGTCGGCTTCAGCAACACTTTCGACACCAAAAACTATTACATTCCACACACTCGTCAACGAGGCTACCTGCTTGCATGCCGCAACAATAAGAACTCGCTTCCCCAGAACTGGGAGCTCATCACCAACGTCCTCATGCGTCCCGCCTCAAGCCCGCTCGATGCTTTCCTCCTGCCCACCGACGATCCGCGTATCCAGCGTGTTCGTCGTCAGTTCGCACAAGGAGAAGGTTTGAGCAAAGGCAGGTCCACCATCGACTGGAGCAAGTGTCAAAGTCGACACGAGCGAGCCCGAGATGAAGAGGAGCTCGGCAAGACGCGTCCTCTCACAGCTTGGGAAGAAGGAGGCACCTGCAAGATGTCACACGATGGTTGGAACGAGTGGGCTGTTCGCCAGCCCGAACGTGTCACCGATCTGTTGGATATCACTACACTTCGCTTTGCTGCTATGGGCCAAGATCCTATCTACAAATCCAAGATTTGGGAACTTTCTCAGAATGTCGATCGAAACGTTGCTGCCTCGCGACCAGGTATCGCGCCCTGTCTCACGCCCTCAGGCATTCCCTTTCTCACATCGCGTGGTGGTCCATTGATCGGACTCGAGGCTCTTTCGCTTCAGGGTCTGCCACTCGACGAGCTGCTCCTCACTCGAGAGACGGATGATCAGCTGCAAGATCTCGCAGGTAACACCATGAGTTCCACTGTGGTCGGAGCATGTGTCCTTGCTGCACTGCTCGTCGGCATGGACGATCTCCGCGAAGATGGTGAAAAGAGGAAAGCAGCCAAGTCGGCCAAGGCAGCGTCAGAGGAGAAGCTCGAGACCGAGCTCGAGAGTACTAGCCAAGTCCTTGAGAGGGTCGTTGTCGACCAGGACGATCACACCATTGCTCACGACGAGCTGCTGGCCTCGCAGCCGCTCGATCTCACTTCTAGCGAGAAGGTCTCCATGCCCGAGCTGCTCGCAGCCGCGGTCAACAGCGCTCAGCTGTGCAACTGTGAAGGACGAAGCCGCGTCGTGGACGTCCCTGTCCATCGCTGTGCCGATTGCGACCACACCGCTTGCGAGACGTGCAAGGGTCGCCCCGTGCACAAGTTTGTCCCCGACACCTTGACCCGCTCGTCTCCGGACGACTTTGCTCCGCTGCTCAAAGCAGCGCTTCCGATGCGTCTCGAGGCCAAGGGGCTGACCAACGACCTCGTCTCGTCACTCATGAAAGACCTGCCGTTTCAGAACGACTCGGTGGCCAAGCGATGGAGCAAGCGTGTCGTCGAAGTGCTCGAGTCCGCCGAGTTCCGTCTCCAATCGCTTCTCCGTCAGAAGGTTTGGCAGGCTTGGTTTGCGGCGCCAGGAGCTCGTCTCGATCTGCTCCTCGATCCGGTCGAGCCGCACTGGCGTATTCTCGTTGATCCTGCTGTCGACGAGCCTGCGGGCAGTCCTCTGCGCAAGTTGCTCATTCAACCTGTTGCACGTATGCCTCTCGACGCCAAGGCAGAGAAGGTCGATCTCCTTCATGGACAGTGGGAGCTATGCCTTCCCACCACGAAGGTCGCTACCGCCACCGTTCGCAGCGCCGGCAAACAGGTGCAGACGTGGCAGAGTGCTATGGGTCTCGGCGGTAAGTTCGCAGACAAGCTCCGCTACTCGGAGATGCATGTCACCGTCCCTGAAGATGTGCGCAACCTTTTGGACGCCGAGATCGATGGAGCTTATGATTTGCTCGAGCAGTGCGGCACCGCATGTGGCGCTTTGCATGTCCGTCGAGGTGATCAGGACACTGCCAATCGCCGTCGTCTCTTCCTCTTCGTTGACACCGATCGTTTCCGGGACCAGTCCGCCGATCGATTCGTCTTCTCCACCGACACTTCTCGCTGGCCTTACCCGCTTGAGCGTGTCTCCGTGGCGCAGCTCGAGCCCGGCTGGCGACCCACATTGGCAGAGCCAGGCAAGCCGGAAGTCGAGGAGAAGGTCAAGCTCACAATCTCGGGAGCTTGGCGCAAAGTCGAGCCCTTCACCGTACGTGCAGGCACTGGCGTCGATGGAAAGATGGCCATCCCCAAGCAGACATACGATCTGGATCTGCGCAAGGAGGACTGCACCTCTTCTGTAGCTGTCTTGACTTGCGAGGCGCCCGTTTTGGGTCGTGGCATGGACCGCATCTGGCCAGCCGACGGCGTCTGGGGTCAAGTCGATCTGCTGCACAAGACCAACACCACCTTCAGCCATCTTGCATGGCTAGTCGAGCGACTGCCTGATGTTGAGGCGCTAGACGGCTGGATGCCTGCCAAGCATGATCCCTTCGACTGCGCTACTGCCAACTGTGCTCGCTGTGCTCCTTCAGAGCCCGACATTCAGTGGCTGGCAATCCCAGGCAAGCCTGTTGTCCCCGTCGAGAACACGATGCAGGCAGGACCCTACGAGCAGGCGCTCAAGAACCGTCCTTCGCCCTTCGTCGTACAGCTGCGTCTCAAGAACGATGTTGCGCAGGTCCGCTTTGGCCTCAATGCCGCTACCTTGATGCACCGCGCTGTGTCGCGCTTGCCGCCATCCAAGAACGCAGGTGCTGTTGAGCTCTCGTGGCGTCTCACCAAACTCGACCGCTCCATCGACATGTTCCGTCTCCCTCGCTACACGCTTTGTAGCAATCGACGGGATCCCGAAGCACCGACTCCGGACCTTTTCGCGCTCCAGCTTCGACGAGAGCAGAAACGATCGCTCACCTGGATGCTCAAGCAGGAAGAGGCCGATGTGCAGCCTTTCCACGAGGAGGAGATCTCTGAAGGTCTGCTCGACCCACTTGGCTGGCGTGCTAAGGGACGCGCTGTCCGCCCTGTCACTGTTCGCGGTGGTGTCTTGGCCGATGCGGTTGGTTACGGTAAAACGTGTATCTCGCTGGCTCTCATCACCTCGTCTCCGCACCGAAAGGAGCTCCCAGCACTTCCTGCTGGTGAGGACGGCACCTATATCCCCACTCGCGCAACCCTCATCATTGTTCCCGGCCACTTGTGCAAGCAGTGGGAGAAAGAGGTGCGCAAATTCTGCGGCAACAAGCTCACCGTTCGCGTCGTCACATCCAAGCAAGAGCTGAACAAGCTCACAGTGCGAACCGTGCTCAACTGCGATATCTTGATTATGTCGGTCACTGTCTATAAGTCGGACGCTTACTGGGAGACGTTGGCCTCGATTGCAGCTTCCAACCCCTTGCCCAACCGTGCTGGTCGATTCTTCAATGCTGCTCTCAAGAAATCGCTTGAGGCGCTCAAAAACCGTGTCCGCGAGCTGATTGGCAAGAGCGAGGATGGCGAGAACAGCGGTATCCGTCAGCTTCTGCGTTCTGTTCGAAACAAGGTCGACTTTGACGATTCGCACCTGACCACGCACAAAGCGCGAAGCCGATTGAAGGGTAAGGCGTACGCAGACGCTAATGCTGGCAAGGACGGCGAGGAGGACGAAGAAGATGATGAGGACGAAAAGGAGCTCAAAGCAGCCGCCAAGAAAGGCAAGAACAGCAAAGCTTTGCCCAAAGAGCTGCAGACTTCCAACAAGAAGGACCCTGATCCGTGGGGTCTCACCTCGTCCTCTGTCCAACGCGATTGGCACAACATGACCTGTCCTCCGCTCGAGATGTTCATGTGGAACCGTGTTATCGTCGACGAGTTCCATTACATCGGCGAGACGATGGACCGCACCCTTGCTAGCGTCACCTCCTTGCAAGCCCGCTCCAAATGGATCCTCTCCGGTACACCTCCCACCGCAGACTTTGCCGACGTCAAGAGCATCGCCGTCTTCCTCAACGTCCACCTTGGTGTCGACGACGATGCCGACACCACCAAAGACTCTGTCCGCAAAGCCCGCGAAAAGATGCGTACGGCAGCTGAAAAGTTCAACAACTTCCGAGAGATGCACTCGCCAGCATGGCATCATAGGCGACAAGAGGTGGCGCAGAGGTTCTTGGATCGATTCGTGCGAAGTAACGAGCCAGAGATTGGTGAGTTGCCGAGCCAGCAATTGATCAAACCGATTCGACTGCCTGCTGCTGAGTCGGCATTGTATTTGGAGCTAGCGCATGCGATTGAGAACTTGGATCTCAGGCATCAGAGGAAGGTGTTTAAGGCTCGACCCAAAGCGAAGTCGGCGGCGGCTAAGATTACTGCTGCCAAGACCAAGGCTGGTGATGATTTCATCGATGATGATGATCTGGACTCGGATGACTCGGATGGTGGGAAGAAGAAGAAAGCCAAGAAGTCTGTCAAGGAGGTCAAGCGCAAACAGGGTGATCCGCAGCTCGAGATGAGTCACCGTGACCAACGCCTGATCGATACACTCGGCAGTTCTGCCTCTCCCGAAGAAGCTTTGCTTAAACGTGCTTCCGTCTACGACGACTTCGCAGGGGTCGACCTCGACGCAATGGAAGGAGTCAACAACGCCATCAAGGCCTGCGAGTACATTGTTCGTGAACGACGCAAGCAACTTGCCGATTGCCGGAAGCAGTTGGAGCGAGAACTTCCGATTGCGCTCGAACAGCATCTGTTGGTCCTGCACCACTTTGGATACCGTGATGAGAACCGACAGACGTTTGCGGATTACGTGCGGAATGCGCATAATGCAGCTTGGGGTGATAAAGAATCGAAGCAGATGGTGCGCGAGATTCTGGACACTGCTAACTGTACCATGTCCTCTGTCACGCGGCCAGCGGCCAAAGCGCATTTCTCCAAGTCAGGTGTGCTGCAAGCTGCACTCAAGCGTCGAGCAAAGGAGCGAGCTGCTGCGGAGAAAGGCGGTGCTGGTGCCGGCGGCGACGACGATGGAGGCAAGAAAGCAAAGGTGGACCCCAAAGCCGCTGCATGGGCTGAGGAATACCATCTTCGAGCGCTTGTTCACCAGCTTACTCGACTTCGAAACGAGCTCGTGGGTCGCGTCAACGCGTTGCGCTTTTTCACGATGATCCGTGACTGTCAGCGTGCCCATCTGGAGGGAGTCCACGTCAAAGTCATCTGCCCGGCTAGCAAGTGCAAGCACGAAGGCAAGCCATTACCATTCAGCGAAGTTAGCGTCAGTTCTACGTGCGGTCATAGTGGATGCAAGGAATGCGTTCTGCGCGAAGCCTACATTGGTAAATGTCCTACTGAAGGCTGTGCAGCGCTCGCGAAGCCCACTTCTGTCGTCCAAGCTTCTTCACTCGGTGCGGAAGATGACGGTAAAGCCACGCGGTACGGTACCAAACTAGCCCTCCTTTGCGCTTTACTCCGTCGTCTACCCTCCACCGAGCGCGCTCTGGTATTCTGCCAATTCGAAACTTTAACAGCCACCGTGGCAGAAGCTCTCTCCGCCTACGGGATCTCCTTTGTCCAACTCATCGGTACAGCCAAGCGTCGATCTGACCTTCTCGAAGCATACCAAGAAGAATCAGGCGCTCGAGTCCTCCTCAATGTAGAGGACGAGTCCGCTGCAGGATCAAACCTCACAGTCGCCAACCACGTCATCTTTGTAGGTCCGCTGCTGAAACAGGAGCAGCAGCAGTATGAGGCAACGATGACACAGGCTATTGGTCGGTGCGTAAGGTATGGTCAGGTGAAAAAGGTGTTCGTTTGGAGGCTGATTAGTATGGAGACTATCGATCAGGAGGTTATTGAGAAGAGGGAGAAGGTGAAACTTTTGACGAGCGTTGAAGCCGAGAGCGAGACAGGAGAAGGAGGGACAACAACGGCGGCTAATGGGGAGATCATCAAGTCGACGCTTGTGGTGGAGGAGTTGGATAGTGAGTTCAATGCTACACTCAAAGGGCCGTTGGTTTTGCAGGATGTTGGGGGGTCGGGAGGGAAGCGTAAGCGGGCGGCTGAAGAGTCTACGCCAGCAAAACGGAAGAGGCAGACGGTGAAGAAGAGTAAACGAATCGATACTGACGAGGAAGAGGACGCGGCGGAAACCAGCGATGATGATATGCAGATCGTCGAGGAAGCTAGTACGCCTCCTCGGTCTCGAAAGGCAAGAGCGAGCAAAAGTAAGGCCAAGGCCATTGTCCTGTCTGATGACGAGGACTGATTTTCAACCGCACTTGGGGCAGTGTATAACGTCATTGCAATTTATGATTTGATATCCCTTCGTGCGTGTATGGTGTGAGTGCTTCTAATTTGCGGGACAGAACACCCGATCCTCCTCTTCTTGTCTACCCACATCTCAACTCACCTGGTGAAACGGTACTGCATTACTTTGGAGTGCGATTTTTACTGAAGATACTGGAATCAAGATCAGATCTGGGGTTTAGAAGAAGGCTTGAAAGAGAGTGTGATTGAGTACAAAGAGAGTGATGAGGAGTAGAGAAAAAGGCGGAATGTAAGGGGGCATATGCAATTGCTGCAGTGCAAGGGCGAAGAGGGATGATTATAGGACCCAACGAGGTTTCAAATGACTTGGAGCGATGTATGTTGGACTCAAATAGACTCGCGTTTGATAGAATGGACCTTGGTAGGGCTGGCAGCTTCAACATCGTCTACCGCAATATGCATGATGGAGTCGACCGGATAGTCGGCAAAACCATTCTTGTCCTCCTCTGGCACCGTTGCGCTCTGCAAAGTGCTCATTGACGGCTTAAATCCGATCGTCCGCTCACGGTTTGAATGAAGCTCGTGGATGTTAAGCAAGCCATGCTCTTGAAGAAGCGAGGTGGGAGATGTGAGACCGATTTCGACTTCTTCGTGTCTACTCTTGTGTTGAACAACAGTGATGTCAATAGGGACCTGGTTTCTGATCATGTTGAGGCCAATAGCAGCGCGGAAGAGAGGGTCCAGGGTGGCAACGGTGCAGAAGACGGCAACAAAGGTGCAGGATGCAATGGTGATGAGACTGACAGCCAAGACAGCTTTGGTCATTACCGGTTCGATGTCGCCTCTCAGGACACATTTGGGGAAGATCTCTGCGACAATGTACACTGGGATGAAGGCGAAGGCAGGAACGCAGCTGACAAGAATGGCGATATACATGACGGCTAGAAAGGTCATCTTCCAGGTTCCGAGGTTGAGGTGTGCAACGCTGTGCTCGGAGGTTGGTTTGCCTTTGGTGAGGAGGAAGCACAGCTTGCGGCAGAAGCCGGTACATGCAGGAGGAAGCGGCTCGGGATGGCGAGAGCAGGCATGGTCGACCAAACTGGCGATGTTGGGGAGGCCGTAGATGACACAAGGGACGAAGATAGTGAAGGCGGCAGCAGCATAGACGGCCAAATTGATGCTGACATATCTGTGACTTTCGAAGTAGGCAGCTGCCACTCTACGTGCGAGCCAAATGAGGTCATCGGAGGCGAGGAGATGTTCATCTGCGAAAGAGTCATGGGCATGGTGAGCCAACTTGTGGACCTGAAGCAGGATATCGGCGGGCAGAATCTGGTGTGCAAGGGCTTTGGCGTGGTAGTAGTGAAAGCCAGACATGGCGACAAGACCGATAGTGCTGAAAAAGAACAGGACGCAAGGGAGGATGAGAGAGGTGTTGACGAGAGCAGGCCATTTAGGAACGGGCAGGTAATACCATTTCCGAGCGGCTGATTGTTGACCGTTCAGAGCAGAAAGCGGGGATCTCGGGCTACAACCAACCGCAAAGCCATGGATGCTGACGTAAGCGCCGATCACGAGTGGCAGCCAGGGAAGAGGAATGACCCACCACCACTCCATGGAGCTGATGTTGGCAAAGGAAAAGGCAGCGATGACGAGAGCGGTGATGTCCCAAGTGACGAGATAAGCGGAAACGCCAAGAACGAGGACAAAAACGGCATTTGCTACGTAGAAAGAGCCGTGAGGGGAGTCGCGTTTGGTGATGATCCATAGTTTGCCCAGGCTCCTCTTCTTGATGAGCATGATGGCGCAGATGAGGAAAGTGGAGATAACCTCGAATTCGCTGGCGAGGAGCCAGATACGATTTCGACTAGGTTGAGGTGCGTGCATGACGGTATAGAGGGCCTTGACGAGCTGTTGCTGAGTCTGACCACGATGTAGGAAAATCATGTTGTTGGGTGCGACAGTATGAGAAAGGGAAAGGGCTCTCGTTGGAGCGTCCAAGTCGGGGACCATTTGGGCTGCCATGATTGCGAGCCAGCGAATGGTCGAAGGAGAGAGGTAGAAAGGTCATTGTGAAAAATGGCGATGAAGGGAAAAACAAAAGAGACGAGGGGAGAGGGGGGTTGAGACCCCGCAACGGGGAAAGCAGATGAAAAGAGAAGCCTTTATAGCAGTCAAAACAAAGATGAGAGCGGTTTGACAAGCACGGTCACGATGGCGGAAGTAAGGGTCGATCAACGGCTTGAACGGTCACTCTATTATCATTGTTGAGCTAGGACATAGCCGAGATATAGCGTGAAGACAAGTCGTGACAATGCTTGGTATTGCGTGAGAAAATCCGACAAGTCTAGTGGAGCCAAGGATTCGGGACGCATGGAAAGGACAGAAGGTACAAAAGGAAGCATTGTTTGGTACCAAGCGCCCGCTATCGAGTGGAAACAGACTAACTTTTGGCCGTATCAGGGTCATGAATGGCGAGCTGGCGGACCGAGCGCTTTTGTTCTGCAGAGCACAGTCCTCCACTGAGTTCGGTTCGACCACAGTAGGGGTGGAGGACAACGTACAAATGGTGGAGCCGACGAGGAGCGAGCACAGCTTCGCCCTGATCATGTGAAAATGCGGCTACATATGGTGATGACCTGTGTGACGGCCGCTGGTTGCCGTCGCGAGAGCATATGGCCACGCCAGAGTTGAGCAGTTCTTGACAGGCGCTTGCCCGCGTCTCGAACTGCATCAGGAAAGAAAAAAAGAGTGTCTTGTGCCGATTTGAAGCTCTAACAGCCCTGCGTTACGGCGCGTGACGCGTAGATTAGCGGAAACAAAGAGACACCAACGCGCCTTCGCGACACAGAAAGTGTGATTCAGAAAAATGCGCAGTCAAACTCCACACAAACACGGTCACCGTGCCACACTGAGGAAGCTGTCAAAATAGAGATTGAAATGTGCGAAAGCCATGTCTCAGCGGGAGACTGAGCAGCTGCGGAGAAAAGGGTCCTTTCACCGAGAAGAATGCGAAATGGAAAAAGTGACGTCTCTGAGCGAAATTACACAAGCACACAAGAAGCAGTCACACACATTCTGCTGCGTAATCACAGTTCACTTCATTCCAGTTCATTCCACTTCATTTGCTTTCCGCTCGCTCTCTCTTCCGCACTGTCTCTCTCACCAATCAACGTCACTTTCTCGTCTACAACCACAACCTTGAGCTCCTAGCTCGGTGCCTTTTTCGCAACTCTTTGCGCTCTCCGCACTTTGACGTGCCAAAGCGTGCGATTCACTGCTTTCCGCTCAATCGCGCACCTTCCATCAAAGCTATCAAAGCTTACCCATCGCCAGCCATGGCGGCGGCTCACACAAAGAACGCGTCCAACGGACACACCAACGGAAAGGACAATCACCACGATGACGACGACTCGCACGACGAAGAGCTCCTCCGTGCAGCTGCTCAAGCGGACAACCAGGATCACGTACCTTCCCCTTCCTCCTCTCAGCCAACCTCGACAGCGAACTCGACCGCAGTAGACTCGTCTGTAATGGCTCGCTCCGGTAGCAACAAAGCTCGCAAGCCTGCAGACTCGGATCTAGACCCGACCGTCCACGAAGAGAGGTTCAATAAGCTCAAGTTCTTGCTCCAACGTTCCGGTGTCTATTCGCGTATCATGGGTGAGAAGATGGAGAAGGAGCGCAAAGCACGTGCAGAATCAGCTGCAAGGCAAGAGGCTCGTCGTAATGCTGCCAAGGCTTCTGGCGATGCATCCTCTGAACCACAGCCTGCTGCTCCTGCTCGCAAGACTCGCTCAGGCGCCACGGGCAACGACCAGCCTTCTGCATCCAACACTACCGAGCGCGAGTCCCGCCGCAGAGACACCCGCAAGCGCAAAGCCGACGAACCGCTCAGCGTCACCAGCTACCTCGACGAGGACGACCTCGAAGCCGCCAAACAGCAAGCGGAACAGGCCAACAAGAAGTCAAAGACAGAAGCTTCCGAGGACAAGGATGCAGACGGTGCCGACACAAAGCAGAATGCCGGCAACGAAGGAGGACGTCGCAATCAGCCCAAGCTTGTCACTGGTGCAAAGATGCGAGAGTACCAGCTCGATGGTTTGGAATGGCTTATCAGCTTGTACGAGAACGGTCTCAACGGTATTCTTGCCGACGAAATGGGTCTCGGCAAGACGCTTCAGACCATCTCTTTCCTCGCCCATCTTCGCGAGAAGGGCGTTTGGGGTCCCTTCCTAGTCGTCGCTCCTCTCTCCACCATCAACAACTGGGTTCTCGAGTTTGAACGCTTCACTCCCGACATTCCTGCGATCATGTACCACGGAGATCCCGAAGAGCGTCGTGTCATTCGTGACCGTCGCCTTCGTATGCCCGGTAACAAGGACAAACAGAAGGACTTCCCCATCGTCGTCACCAGCTATGAGCTCATCATTCGTGATCGCAAGTGGCTCGCCAACTACCCGTGGAAGTTCATTGTCGTCGACGAAGGTCATCGTCTCAAGAACCTCAACTGCCGTCTCATCCGCGAGCTCAAGACTTACCGCAGTGCCAACCGACTCATTCTGTCCGGTACTCCACTTCACAACAACCTCGCCGAGCTTTGGTCGCTTCTCAACTTTATCTTGCCAGACATCTTTGACGACTTGGCCACATTCGAGACCTGGTTCGACTTTTCCGACATTCACGATGAGCAGGGCTCCTCTCGCATCTTGTCTAAAGAGAACAGCACCTCGGTCATCACACAGCTCCACGAAATTCTCAAGCCTTTCCTTCTCCGTCGACTCAAGAACGACGTTGAGACTGACCTCCCGCCCAAGAAGGAGTACTTGCTCTACGCTCCTCTCACCGAGCTGCAGAAGGAGCTGTACAACTCGGTCGTCAACGGCGAGATCCGAAGGTGGCTGCTCGAGCGCAAGACTGGTCTGCCGTGGAACGAGATTCAGGATATCCTAGACGACCCGGATGGTATCAACACCGCTTCTTCAGTACCCACCACCCGAGTCGCCTCCGCAGAGCAGAGCCGCAACCAGTCTCCACATCCTTGGGCCGTCGCCACCAAGCGTCTTGACATTCACGCCGAAGTGAGCAAAGCCAAAGGCGACGGTGAGCAAGAAGAGGTGAAGCCGAAGCGAGGACGAGGTCGCCCACGCAAGGATGCATCCGCCAAAGCTTCACGTTCGTCTTCTGCTGACTATCACATCGATGTAGACGACCACCAGGCTGCTTCGGGTGCTTCGACACCTCGTCACCAGTCCAACCGTCGAGCTAAGCGTGGCGTCAACTACCAGGTCGACGACATGAACGACCACACCTACTTCAACAAGCTCGAGCAAGAACTCAACAAGGCTCCCAAACAGCTTTCTGCCGCCCAAGCTGAGCGACAAGGCAAGCTCTACTCCATTCGCGAGGCGCAAAAGCAGATCAAGAACATGCATCTTGAAAACGTCGTCATGCAGGCACGAAAGATCTGCAACCACCCCTTCCTCTTTGACTGGCCCGTCGATACGGATTCGGGCACGCTCGTCGTCAACAAAGACCTCATCAACGCTTCGGGTAAGATGCTCATGCTAAATCGATTGCTTGACGAGCTGTTCAACCGCGGTCATAAGGTTCTCATTTTCAGTCAGTTCACCACAATGCTGGATATCATCGAGGAGTGGGCCAACGAGTTCAAAGGTCTCCGCACTTGTCGTATTGACGGCACTACACCGCAGGAAGAGCGGCGATCGCAAATGAAGTCATTTAACGAAGATAAAGGCCCCGACGCATGCAACCTCTTCCTCCTCAGTACACGTGCCGGCGGTCTCGGGATCAATCTCGTCGCAGCCGACACTGTTATCTTCTACGACTCCGACTGGAACCCACAAATGGATCTCCAAGCCCAAGACCGTGTTCATCGAATCGGTCAAACCCGCCCCGTCCTTATCTTCCGTCTTGTCTCTGCCAACACCGTTGAACAAAAGATCCTCAAACGTGCAGGCAACAAACGCAAGCTCGAAGCCCTGGTCATTCAGCAAGGCAAGTTCCGTCTTCCTGCTGGCTACCAGTCCTCCCTTACCGCCGATGGGGGCAAGAAGAAGAAAGAAGATGAGCTGAAAGAGATTGCGACTCAGCTTCTGGCGTTGGAGTCAGAACAGGTGTTCTTGGTGAAAGATGAAAACGATCAGATTATCTCGGATGAGAACCTCGAGCAGTTGCTGGATAGATCAAAGGATGCGTACGAGAGGAAGATGGGTTGGGCTAGTAATGTCGATGCTGAAGATGCAAAGAGGCCAGGGAGGAAGACGGCGCCCGTGCGCGCGGCGTTCGAGGTCACAGAGACCAAGACGGATGAAGCTAACGAGGAGATTGCTAAGTTGTTGGCTGATAACTAGAGAAGCCTTAACTGCTCATGAAGATCAATACTTCGCCTCTTGTCGGGTCGTTTGACGCCGTTCTGCCGCATACTATCTCACTATCGGTATCACGAGGTCATACAACTCATTGCTCAGTTAAGACATCATCAAAACATGCATGCACACCATTGTCACACATCTCACATCTCTAAACAAACTTTGTGCTCGTCATCCAAGCTCTTTGCCTTGCATCGCGCTTTCACTTGAGGTCTGTGCACGGTCTTCAATGCTCATCTCTGCATTGCGTCTGCATTGCCCTTCACTGCGTCTAATCTTTATCAACGAGTCTCTAAACATCCGTTCAAAAATCCGGTTCTTTCGCTCTACACAGCAGCCTTACTCTCCATCTCCTCCTCCAACAGCAAGTCTCCGATCCTCTCTGCTGCCCACACAAAGTCGCTCTCCTCCAACCAGACCTGTGCACTCAATCGAACCCAAATCTTACCGGCATGAACGTAAAACATCACAAAAGTATCGTGTTCGGTCATCAATCTCTTCTGCAGTTTCGCTGCAAGGAAAGCCAACTCGTTCCCTTGTCCCCCTTCTTCCTCTTTGGGCTGGATAGGGATGGAAACATTCACCATTGCTGCTGTCAGGCGTTCTTCTTGGATGGGTGAGGGGACTTCCATGATCTCTGCACCGCGGCCAAGTTTTTCTGCGAATAGAGCACCTGCGCGGCGGGCAAGGGAAGAGTTGTATTCGATAATAGCTGATTCTCCACCCACCCATTTGCGGAATTCTAGAGCAGAGGGGATGCTGAGGTAGTTGCCGAGGTCCATTGTTCCGGTCCATTCCCACGTGCTGATGTAGTTACTGGGTGCGTTGGTGGGGAGTAGACGTGGGCCGGTGGGAGCAGGGAGGTTAGGGGAGAGGTACTCGTGAGAGGTGGGTATGGCTTGTGCGAGAGATTGGTTACGTTTGGGTGCGTAGAGTAGAGCTACACCGCGGTGGCAAGAGAGCCATTTGTGACAGTTGCTGATGAAAAAATCGGGGTCTGCTGCGGCGAGGTTGAGTGGAATCTGGCCTACAGCGTGTGCACCGTCGACGAGAGAGAGGATAGAATGCTCGCGAAAGAGAGCACAGAGTCGTTCCCATGGTACGATGACACCGGGGATGGAGGAGATGGCGTCGAGAACTCCGATTCGGATCTTGGTTCCTTTAGCTTGAACTTCTTCGATGGCAGTACGGGTTGCAGCGACGACTTGATCGTGCGTAAGAGGGTAAGAAAGGGGCACTTTGACGATCTGAAGTTTGAAGCTCGGGTTGCTGTCGATGATGTACTGGGCAGTCTTTCCGCATGCTCCGTAGATCGTTTCGTATACCAGAATGGCTTCTCCCTCCTTCCACTGACCATTCAGCCCTCGCAAGACGGCATTGACTCCACTAGTAGCGTTGGGAACGAGCACTAGATCATCTTTATCGCACTGTACCAGCTCGGCTAGCTCCTTCCGAGCCTGGTCGAGGAAAGGTCGGTATTGAACACGAACAAACGTATCAGGTCGACGTTCGGCTTCGGTGAGAAACTCTTTGTAGATATCAAGGACGTAGTTGGGGCATGCACCGAAGGAGCCGTTGTTGAGAGGGACGTAGTCGGCATCAAAACCGTAGTATGGTTTGAGTGCGTGGCCGAATCCGGGGAATGGTTTGGAGTGGAGCTGATCGCGGTGTGCGGCTATGCGCTCTTCGAGGGTCTGCATTGTTGCGTGCTGTCCAATGGTCAGGGGGGAATAAGGTAGAGGCAGGAGAGTGCGAGCAGGAAAGAGGTGTACATATAAGATCTAGGGATGAGGAGGTGTCGGTCCGAGTCACACCGAAGAACAGGGAGCAATTAATTACCGGAGTATTGCTTTGTGCCTTGTCCCTGACTCGAGCTGAGTCGATTGACGTTACAGTTGGACCCTGGACTGCCGCTCTCCGACGGACCGCGGTTGTTTTTGTGCACGCGCCAAGCCGAAGAAATTGACCGATACATCCGAACAGCTCACCTTCTCTCCTGAACACTGTTCGTGTCGGCGCTCTGAGTCAGGCTTCGACAATCAGAACAAAGCTACAGACACCTTTATTGCCAAGGAGGGCTCATGCTAGCGTGATCCTCGCAACTCTGACTCCAACGGAGCTAATGGCCATGGCGTTGGCTGAGCGCCCGGAAGGCACACTTCCGATGCTCTGCGGAAAGGGATGATAGGGATATAACGTTAGATGCATTCATATCATAAGATTTACAAGCTGGTGAGATGATGTTCTCTACATTTCCATACGTCGCAGGATTGCCGCGGATCGCCGTTGCCCAGTCGCAAACATGCCCCAGCCTCTGTCGCGAATAATAAGCAGTCAATAAAGAAAGGCTGAAATCAAGGAACCTCAGGCCTTGGTCGAGGCAACATCCTCTGGGTGCTCGCTCTTCCACCACTGTCGACATCAAAAAGAGAAAAAGCACGGATAAGGGGAGTCAGTATTTGCACGGAGTACGGAAACACGATGGGAGCATTGAGCGGGAACTTACCTCTACACTGCGACGAATACCCTCTTCGACGCTAACAATAGGTGCATAGCCAAGCGCTCTACGCGCCTTTTCGATGTTGTAGTAACGCGAGCTCGCCGAGTAAGTGACCTTGTACTTTGTGAACTGCGACTCCCTTCCTGTTAACGAGGAGAAAGTCTCGGCCAAACCTGCCAGTGTAAGACCCCATTCTTTGGAGATCTTCCAAACTTTCTTTTCAGGCATGACGTGACCCATACCTGCCCACAGCGCGCGTGGGAAGTCCCAGAAGGGAAGAGGCTGGCCGTTGGTGATGAAGAAGGCCTCACCGGCGACAGGGATAAAGTCTTCGACAAGGGGATAATCCGCAGCGAGCGGGTTACCGGGACTGGCAACTTCTGGGTTCATCATGTGGAAGAATTGGTCGTACTTGTTGCGGATGACAGGGCGGACATTGAGTTCGTGCTTGAGAATCTCCGGGCTGAGAGTGGTGGGCAGCTTGCGGGCGTAGTCAGTAGAGCCAGCGGGAGTGTCGGCACGTGCCTCGCTAGTAGGGACAGTACGTTCAGATTCAAGCTGGTCATCTGCGAGGATCCTGGATGAGATCATGACCTCGCCGAGCTTCTCAGAAGGGTAGCCAGGGCCATCGAGCTTGCCAGCAGCGAGAAGGTGGGCGTGGACGACATTGTCGACGTAGGTCCAGTCGAAGAGGTTCTGGTTGTCGCCGATCTGGAAGTGGGTCTTGCCTGTGCGGAGGACGTTGAAGAAGCCGGGTAATGCTTGTCGGTCGCCAATACCAAAGATACCTGCTGGTCGAAGAGCGACAGCCTTGAGCTTGCCTGCCTCCTTCTCGTTGGCTTCCAGGACCAGCTTCTCGGCCTTTGCTTTGGTGTCGTTGTAGGCGTCCAAAGGCTTTGCTGGATATGGGAGACGCTCATCGACGTTGATCAAGCTGTTGCCGTCGTAGACGACACCTGCACTTGATGTGAATACGAGCTTGGTGACAGCAAGCTCGGACTTGTTGGCGACTGCGATGACGGTCTGTGTGCCAACGACGTTGACCTTGTGGTAGATCTCTGGACCAAGACCAGCGACGGGACTGGCAGTGTGATAGATGACGACGCCCTTCTTGGCACCCGACTCGATACCGGCCTTGTCGCGGACCTGAATGAGCGCCTTACGGAGCGAATCCTCGGATGTGATGTCACCAGTGTAGTAGTCGACCTTTTCGATGGGCTGACGGGCGGCGTGGAGATCGAAGACCGAGACGTGCTTCTCGCCACGTTGACGAAGAGCCAGGGCAATGCGAGAGCCGAGGAATCCCGAGCCACCGATGACGAAGTGGGCCTCACCTGAGGCAGAAGATGTCGACATTGCGACTGAACCCTGATATGAAGATAGGAGGGCGATGGTAGTGGTGGCGGTGAGAGATTCGATGTTGGTCGATGGAATCAGTCACACATGTCGGCTTCTCCGCATCGCCTGATTTTGGCTCGAGAGCAGTGAGACCCTTTCCTTTCCTCCTTGCGTTTTCTAACAAATCACCGAGCTCTGTGTGTGTTCTTCTTCGTTTTCCGACACAGAACGCGCATGTGCGTTTATGACTTTGGGGCGTTTCGCCAGTCAGTGTGATGCAGTTGAAGTTGGCTTCCGTCTCTTTGAGACGGACAGTTTTGGGAATTTTGGCCGTCTCAATGAGACGGAAGGACCCTGGAGAAAATTGTCTCCTCACTGTATTTAGCTCCATCATCAATCACACCCTTCAACTGATTAAGAGTCTGATGCTTCAAGTTGCTGCCATCTACCAGAGCTAGCCAGGCAGGAAGGGGGGATGATGATCAAGCTATTGCAGACAATAGCACTCAAGGAGGACTGCTGATGGAAGCTGTCAGGATCTTGCAGCTAGCAAGCCCCACACTCTCTGTTGAAGAGGCAATTGTACAGGCCATGGGATTGATCAGCATCAATGCCCAGCCAGTCCACCAAGAGACCAAGAAGATCCCAAAGGACATCGCAAGCTCCATTGCCCACATCAAGAAGCTGACTGACAGTAACTAGCACACTTGGGAGCCCACCTTTATTGACTGCCTGCAGAGGGTACACAATGCTAAGGAAACCTTGTATGGCACCATTTCTCCTGGCAATCAAGAATACGATAAAGATCTGGATAAAGCCCTTGTAGGTCTCATCCACGCCAGCTGTGACAACAGCCCAGACAGCCGCATTGACACCTACACTGTCAGAGGCGCAGACGAGGAAGTCCAACTGGGAAGCACCTTGTACGCCAAGCTCAAGAAGGTGCTGACACTCAATGACCCTGTCAAATTAGCTGGCTTACAGGACCGCATCCATACAGTGCGTCTCCACAACCGTGATGTAGTCAGGCTGGGAAAAGAACTTGACTCCATTTGGAACAATGTTGCCTGGCTTGGCAAGTGCTTTGATGAGGACCTCAAGAAATCAATGCTTTACCACTGCATGGCACAAGACTGGTTCTATGCAAATGCTGTCAATGCGCTCAAGACCGCTAGACCTGACTGCAAGTACAAAGAGGCATACCACGCATTGGCCAAGAAGCAGCAGGATGGAGAAATCTCTGGGCGTATCAAAGGGACAGCCAGAATGGCTATGGGCAGTGGACAGCCCCAGGCGTTCAGGGGACGACGTGACCCTCGCAACCCTCATGCGCCACCAAAGTGCTATGCCTGTGGAGAACCTAACCACATTGCAAAGTTCTGCACCAAACCCAATATTGCTGCTGCCTACGTACCAGAAACAACTCAAGGTGAGCCTCAAGCTCATGTTGTTCAAGAAACTGATGAGTAGGAACTCGGGTACACCTATCTTGCAAATGGCTGTCACAGGTCAGCAGCAAGCAATGTCTGGATTGTTGACTTGGGAGCTACCCATCATATGGTAAATGATAGGAACATGTTGCTCACCTGGACAGACAAGACAGGTCAAATTAGTATGGCAGGAGATTAAAAGCTTCAGGTGAAGGCTATAGGAGATGCATCTCTCCAGATTTGGGATGCAACAGTCCAGTTGTTGGATGTACTCTATGTGCCAAAACTTAATGCAAATCTTTTGTCTGTACAAGGCTTGGTAGAGAATGGTGCACAGGTGATTTTTGATGAGTTTGGAACCATCATAAAGCAAAATGATGGTACTCAGATATACTACAGGAGAAACAAGAAGCAAGGCCGCTTTGAAGTGCATGGACAAGCACTAGCCTTGGAATTAGAAGAAACATTAGAAGTTGTCCCAGAGGATGCAAAGAACACAGGAATAAGCAAGAAAGAAACCTGCAGCCACCTTTGGCATGAACAGTTTGGACACCCAGGGCGAGACAAGACAAAGTTGATTCAAGAACACTGCCTGGGCAAAGATGACAAAATGGAACATGAGGCAAAAGATTGCAGTGCTTGCAGCCAAGGCAAGCAGACATAGGCCAGGATGGGCAGCTCAAAGTCAGATAGAGCCACAGCGCCCTTGGAGCTGATCCACATTGATTTGATGACAGACTTCAAGGGGCATGCCAATTACCACTATGCGTTGGTTTCAGTGGATGACTTTTCCTCACTGATTTATGTGGAGCCATTGTGCACCAAGAGTGCAGCACTTGCAGCACTGAGGAGATGGATCACTAAAATGGAACGGTCCATTGACAGAAAACTCAAGACTCTGCACAGTGACAATGGTGGTGAATGGGACAGCTATGAGGCAGCTGACTGGCAAATGCAAGAGGGATTTAAATGGCAAAAGATGGTGCCAGGAATCAGTGCCCAAAATGAACGTGCTGAAAGGGCAATTAGGTCTGTTCAGGAGAAAATGCATGCAATGCTCATTGGCCGAGGTTGCTGCAGAGAATTATGGCCTTTTGCAATTACCACTGCAGCCCATGTGATGAACCTAACACCATCAGTCACCAAGGTAATTCCTCATGAAGCTTTCTACAGCACCACTGCACATGGACTAGCACAGCAACTGCACATGTTTGGCTGCCTGGCATGGGTGCATGTTCAAAAGAAGGATCAACAAGGGAAGTACGGCGCAAGGGCAGAGCCTGCCATCATGATTGGATATGATGATCAGCATAAGGCATGGAAGTTTTGCAATCCTGACCAACTGTCATCAATCAGATGGAGCAACTCTGCCACTTTCCATGAAGACAAGGGCTGGGGAGACCACATGCAGATTGTAGCAGAGAGTCCAGCATTCTCGGAGGATGTTGATAATCCTGCACCAGCAGATGAAGATGATGCAACATCTGAGGCTGAGGTGGAGAACCTGCTCCCGGTAGGTGAAGGCATGCTTGGCGCAGCCAGAACTGCTGCATTAAATCTGGACCCCACGCTCAAGGAAGCCATGGACAGTCAAGATGCTCAATTGTGGAAAGATGCCATCTGCAAAGAGCTGGAAGGACTGGAGGCAATGGGCACTTGGCAAATTGTTGACCACCCTGCCGGTGTGCCATTGGTAGACTCCAAGATTGTGCTCCGCCTGAAGCTAGATGCAGATGGGGTGCCACTTAAGCACAAAGCACAGCTAGTGGCAAGAGGGTTCACACAAAGGGAGGGACTTGACTACCAAGAGACATTCTCTCCGGTGGCACCTCTAGGAGCAATCAGAGCAATCCTGGCACTTGCGGTGCAAAACAATTGGGAAGTTCATGCACTGGACATCACAATGGCATACCTCAACTCTATGCTCAAGGAGGCCATTTTCATGAAGCCACCAGAAGGATCTGGCGTGCCAGCAGGCAAAGTGTATAAGGTCATCAAGGGATTGTACGGCCTCAAGCAATCTGGATGGGAGTGGAACTTGGAGTTTGACAAGTCCTTGCGGCACATTGGCTTCTACCAGGTAGAATGTGCACCATGCATCTACATCAAAGGCCATGGCAAGGATTTGGTGATTGTAGTCATCTACATGGATGACACATTGGTCATTGCCCCAAAACTGGAAGCGGTGCTGGAAGTCAAGAAGCAAATTGGACAGAAGTGGAAGATGGAGGACAGCAGTGACATGTCACATTTCCTGGGCATCAAGATCAGTAGGGACCGCAGCAAGCAAACAATGACCCTAGGCCAAACAGCATACATTGATCAGGTCCTGGACAAGCATCTAGACAAGCGCACAAGACCAAGCGCCATCCCAATGCAGGAGATTCCAGATGGCACTGTAGTTGCCAGCAAGTTGCAGCAAAAGGAATACCCAGTGATTGTTGGCAAGTTGCTTTGGCTGGCAAATTGCACCCATCCAGACCTTAGCCTTGCAGTCAGTGTTTTAGCTAGACATATGTGGCAACCATCTCAGGAGCACTTCAAGGCTGCACAGCATGCGATGTGCTACCTGGAGAGCACAAGGGAAGTTGGTCTTGTGTACAGAGCAGATGCAACGCTGGAGCCATTGACAGCACACAGTGATGCAAATTGGGCAAGTGATGCTACAGTGCACTGTAAAAGCACATCTGGATCAGTAGCATTTGTGCATGGTAACCCAGTGGCATGGAAGTCTGCAACACAGAAATGTGTCTCCCTATCTGCAGTTGAAGCAGAGTTCATTGCCGCTACAGAGGCAACATGGGAGGTGTTATTCTTGAAGCAATTGCTCCGGTCCATTGGCATCGCCACAGATGCACCAACAATTTACTCAGACAGCACTGGCTGCATCCAGGTCAGCAAGGATCCTGCGCAACATTGGAAGCTCAAGCACATTGACACAAAGTACCACTTCATTCATGACAACATTCAAGAAGGAAGGGTACAGGTTAAATACATTGACACAAAGCGGAACCTTGCAGACATGCTCACAAAGCCTGTAGGGAAACAGGTGGTTCAACAGGCAAGGAGAGGCTTGCATCTACATGCACCAGAGGTACCCAAGGAGGTGCCAAGCTATGCAGATGTGTTGAAAGGAGAGAGACATGTACATATGGCTCAGCAACAGCATGCTGAAAATTGCGCAAGCTGTTGAGAGGGGGAGTTGAAGTTGGCTTCTGTCTCTTTGAGACAGACAGTTTTGGGAATTTTGGCCATCTCAATGAGACAGAAGGACCCTGGAGAAAATTGGAAAATTGGAAAATTCAATTTTCTCCTCACTGTATTTAGCTCCATCATCAATCACACCCTTCAACTGATGCCACTCTGTTAAGAGTGGTTGTTGGATTCCAATTTCTTCTCAAAATCAAACGCTGGACTGATCAAAGCGCATGAAGCTGTGATGTGAGACCGCCAAGAGGAACAGGGCGATTGCCTCGGCGCGTTAAAAATAGACAAAGCCACAAAGAACGTCGGGTCGAGGCCATGTGCCAAATATGCTCGCATGGACCAAGCAAGACGAAATCGTGCATGCATTCCGACACTCTCACTCAGCCAAGCAATTCAGTGATTCGACATTTCTCGAACTGTTGACCCCTTTCCCGGATATCACATGGCCCTTTCTTGGGCATTCACTCCTTCGCTTCCTAGCAACCTGATTGATATCTCTCCGCCGTCACATCGGTACGACCGAGGCTGACTGTCACCATCGGAACGAGCCGAGCAGAATCACCGTTGCCTTTTCGATTGAACTTCGCTGTTGGCTCCAGCAATCAAGCGGATTGAATCTTTCAATAGCATTCCCACGCTCACAGTCAGCACATCAGGACTCAGCCGCCGACACTATTGAGGCGCAAGCCGCTACCATCATCTCAGCATCCAACACGCCACAAACCATGTCGGCCGCCGAAGACATAGAGGAGCCACCACCTCCGATCACTGTCCTCCTCTTGAGGTCGCCGGTCTCCATGTCCAAGGGCACCGATCCATACCATGACGCCTTCGGATCCTTCTGTCTGCCTTCCTTTGCATCGTCCGCACTCGAGTCTGGCACATCAACACCACTACCAAGTCTCTCGACAGGCTCCAAGTCATCACTAGCATTAACAACCGACAATGGCGCGCTCGACCTCATCAAGACGGCTCTCACACAGCAAGCGGCTGCTGCCAACAAGAGCGAAGCTCTGTCAGATCAGCCAGCATCCACTTCTTCAGCCTTGCCAGTCTCACCAACAGGAAGGCGCAAGGGCAAGTTTATCCAGGATCAGCCACGGCTCATGACACATCACCTCTCCTATCCCTCAGATTCAAGCGGCAACGAGGTCGAGATCGAATATTGCGTCACCTCCTTCCCTATCCTCGCTCATAAGTTCGTAAACCAGGATCAGTTCGTCGATCGCCTCTTGTACGGATCTCGTGCTGAAGGCTCTGATGTAGGTGGCGCATATCGTGGCATGATTTTCACCAGTCAAAGAGCCGTTGAGGCATACATCTCAGCTGGCGTCAAGGCACAGGACGTCCTCCGCAACAAGAAAAAGACCTCCAGCAGCTCTCCAACCCAATGGAATCGTGTTCCCTTCTTTGCCGTCGGCCCTGCTACTTCCTCAGCTTTGAGGAACGTGCCGCTCGCTCCATGGCTTCGGCCCCGTCTCGTCATGGGAGGAGAAGCTACAGGGACTGGAGAAACGCTCGCTCGATACGTCATTCGCCACTTTTCCGCACCCTCCATCATCGACCAAAACTCGGATCTCCGCTCGGCAGAGCAAGCACCGCCACTTCTTTACCTGGTCGGCGATAAGAATGCTTCCACCATCCCAGATATGCTCTCCCAGGCTTCACCACCCACCGGTCCCATACCGTTTGAAGAGCTTCAAGTGTACGAGACGGCTCCGGATCCATACTTTGCTGAAGGATGTGAAGTGCTCGCCAAGACGCTTCCCTCGGTCGTTTCGAGGCCGCCGAGCCGTAGACCAAGCCATGGCAGCATTTACTCACGTCCTGGAAGTAGACGTCCCAGCGGTGGCAGTACGACGTCCATCGATTATGCCACCTCCAGAAGCGCCAATGCCAGTCGAAAGTCGAGTGCTGAGAACCTTCGTGCAAGATCTGGTGCAGATATGGGACGTAACCCTTCGACCTCCTCTTCGCATCAGCAGAACCTCAGTCACGTTCCTTCGGTGGGCACTCCGCTTGGCGTCAGCACCATGACATCTGCAACACCCAGTGATGCCAGCAAAACACGTCTGGAGAGTCTCAGTATCCCTGCAGCCGCTGGTGGTGGTTCACCACAAATGATGGCCTCGCCTGCAACCATTGAGCCCGAGGCAATCAACCCGATCGAAGAGGAGTCAGTGCTTGAGATGCTGCGATCCAAGGCGAAGAATGCAGGGATTGATGCGGCTGGAAATAGCAGCGTGAAGCAGCGCATTGCCAGGCCAGATTGGATTGTCTTCTTCTCGCCAAGCGGTGTCAACTATGCGTTGGAAGAGTTCAGACGGCGCAAATGGATGCCACCCAAGCAAGACTCGAAAGCATCAACCGAGACTGAGGCGGTCAACTCGAAGACGACTGTCACTTCTCATGCTTCGTCCGATGGTCGTCGTTCATCGAACAGCTCGTCGAGAAAGTATCCGCGCATCGCTGTCATTGGCAGCACAACGCGTGCATGGATGGTGGAGAACCTCGATATCGAGCCAGATGCGGTCGCAGCCAAGCCAGGACCCAAAGAGCTCAAGGATGCTATTGAGGCAGTTGAGCTGCGTCTGCGTTCGAAAGTATAGTCGTCCTTGCATCTCACCTTCCGCGCTGATGGTCTCAGTCAGCTTGACAGCTGTTCGCTGAGATCTAAGCTGTCTTTCTTGGTCACCGATGCCGTCTCTTCCGCACAGACACCTCACTTGTTGACCTTTGTCGCTGTTCGCATACACGTTAGCTAATCGCATCAATTCCTGTATTTTGTCTCTTCGCATCGTCTGCATCTGCAAGCATCTCTTCTCCTCGCATCTGGTCGCGCACCATCTATGAGCGCGGCGGTTCGCAGTGTCACGGTTCAGACCTGAGAAGAGCCTGTACGGCAACATACTCTGCAGATGAGTGCGACTCGAGTGTTGCTACGCTGACTCAGCCTCCAGTGTTCCCGCCAGTCAGCGAGAGAGGTATAGGGAAGCGCACCGGTAGATCCGATGACAGCTTCGGGACCTGGACCGACAGTCTTGCTTCGCTCGAATGCTTGTTCCTCTGAGTCACGCGAAATTTAGCCAGACATTTATGATTGCGCAGATGACAGAAGGACATGCGCTGAGCAGCGGCTCCTTCCGATATCTTCCTCCTTCTCCCTCTGCTCTTTGCTATCGATAAGCGGATGAACAGTTCCTGCACTCTCTGAATCATCCAAGCAATGCTCGGCACAATAGTGGCAGCTTCCACTTTCGGTTCAGCTTTCACGGCTGCGATACAGAAGATTGAACACGGCGAAAAGTCACTGAGTCGGCACACAAGCCTCGATACTTCTGTCAAATCTTGGAACATTTCAAGGGTATATATAGCAAGACGCTCCGAAAGGCTCTCCTCATATCTGTCTTCATCGTTGCTCCCTCTTCTGCGTTGACTTATCCTGCTTGCACCTCTGGCATCGCTATCTTCGACCAACCGCATTCGGTCACACTCAATTGCCTTTACATCGCAAATCGTCCTTACGCGCTCCGAGCTTCGACCACTCGAGAACGAATAACATCGAACCGATCCGTACCATCGGCATTCACCTATGACTACTTCTAGCACAATGCAGACAGCTTTGATCGAAAGAGCTGGCAACGAAGCTCTTCAAGTCAACCCTCCAAATGCTGACATCAACCTTGGCCGTTGGGGCAGCGATTGGGGTTGGACCGTCTTCTGTCTCATGGCTACATCCACCCTTGGTCTACTTATTTGGTCCATGAGAGTTCCTCGTAACCGGAGGGCATTCCACTATCTGCTCACTGCAGCCCTCGCCATCTCGACCATCTCGTGGTATTCCATGGCCAGTGGTCTCGGCTCCACCCCCGTCACTGTCCAGTTCCTTCGCAACAGTCCTCTCGGAGGTGGTTTTCGCGGCTATCCCACACGCCAGATCTGGTATAGCCGTTACATTGACTGGTTCTTGACCAGCTCGCTCCTTTTGCTCAGCCTGCTCTTGATCACCGGCCTGCCTCTCTCCCTCATCTTCGTCACGCTCTTCTTCAACTTGTTGATGATCGTTTGTGGTCTTCTCGGCGCGCTCACTCGCTCGCGATACAAGTGGGGCTACTTTGTGGGTATCCAGCAACCACCACATTGTTCTCATGGGCCAGTCCAAATTTGGCTCGGATACTGACTTCAGGTTCCTCCTCTTAACGCTCATGCTTTGTGATCCGACAGGTCTTTGCTTGTGCAGCGCTGGGTTACGTTCTATACCAGACCTTTGCCTCGGGCTTGCGCTCGGCTCGTCGTCTCGGTAGTGGCTTTGGTCGTGCCTTCCTTGCCGCTTCGACTCTTTTGGCCATCATCTGGCCCATGTACGCCATCTGCTGGGCTTTGAGCGAGGGTGGTAATGTCATCGGTGTCAGTGAAGAGGTAAGTGTCATCACCACCATCATCTTCCTCTTGATTTCGCAATCCGTGTTCTGACCGTGACTGCTCACCTATCTCCCTTCGCTCTACCGTCACAGTTCCTCTGGTACGGACTCTTGGACCTCTTCTCGAAGCCTGTCTTCGCCCTCTTGCTCCTTTTCATGCTTCGCAAGTGCGACTACAGCGCTTTGCGTCTTCGTTCGGGTAAAGTGTCCGAGAACGACATTGTCGAGCACGAGCGCCGACGAGAGCTCGAAGAGAAGGGTCACGAAATTATCGCACCGCACGACAGCGTGGGCTCTGCACCCGTTCACGGCACCGCCGCCAACACCACAACGACGACCATGCCTCATCCTCATACCGCCCCTCCCACAACGGGTGGTGTGCCTCAAACCATGATGACTCCTGTTCCCGTCACCTGATTGCATTGTTGATGTAGCTCTTATCTTGTCTTCGTCGATTCACGTCCTCTCATTTCGATTCTTTCCGGGCCGGTTGTAGCCGCCTGTCCTGATCCTCATAAATGACTGTATCCTTCTCAAACATGATCTAGCTCTTCACTCATGAGTGCGCGTGTGTGTCAATCATATATGATCCGTGAGACTAGAACGTCAGCTCGATGTTCGGTTCTTCGAACGAGCTCCTGATGTCTGTTGCAGTGAGAAAGGATGCTTCGGCAAAGCGATGCGTGTCGATAGGAGGTCACCATGACTATGAAGAACGACTCATACTCATACCGTAACAAAATCTAAATTACATCCGAGGAGCCCCCACCCTCACCCTGAGTATCCTTCCTGAAACCACCCCCAAAGTGGTGGCTTCGCTGAGGTGGCTTTGCGAAGGAGCCACCCCAGGTGGCTTCGTAGGTGGCTTCTCGGACGTTAAAACCGTTTTGTTACGATATGACTCAATGACTCAGACTTGCCCCCTTGAGGGCGCAACTATATGACTCGGCCCCTCATTGACAACATTCATGATTTCGATCGGTTGCTCTGCGCACAACCACCTCGACTATGACTCCTTCAACTTGTGTGCATACGAGCATTCATTAATTCATATGATTCATGATTCATCATCTCATACAACCTGTCCGAGCCGTCAAAGATCTATTTGAGGTGAGAAAGAACCCGCCTGTGCCGACTCATGACTGATCATGAATCATGAATCTGAATGACCCTCATCATGAATATCTTGTGACCGAAATCGCGAAACCGCCGTCTGCGTCTGATATTTTTATGGTTATGATTTCATGATTCTGCGAGATTCATGATTCATAATCTGACATCTAAACTGATCAAAAACAAAGTTTTCAGCACAACGCTTGCAAAATCAGATAATTTTAAACCAAAAACTCCGTTAGAATCGTGCGACAAAAACGACTTTTTGCTAACTGTTCCAAATCATGATCTTATTTATTGTGGATATTAGGTACGCAAGGTGGCTAAGAGTGTGCTTTTACTTGAGTGACTTGGGTTACTTGAGTAATAACCTGGTAGACTGGGTTAGATCAGTTGATTTGGACAAGGGGAGAATAACAATGAGGTATTCTCCCAGGAGATTTATATACATATCTGCAGTCTACATGAGTGGATGCAAAGTCTCTCTTCCCTCTCCGAGAGTTAACCTATCCAACTGTATGATTGGATGGTTCTTTGCCTTGACCTCACTGGGTGAAGATGGTAAGCTTCTGATTGGCTACCACCTGGTTGAGGAATGGTGCCCATAGGGAAAACCAATGAGTCTCTTGTCTCATTGGTTGCATCTGCCAGGTGAAAACTTTGTTTGTTCCAGCAGAGCCCCTCTTAATTTGTTCCTCTCCTGGAAGTTCCGAGCAGTGAGTTGGGAGGGTCTTTTCCAGGGATGTTAGATCAATTGTATCGGGAGATATGACCCATCATCGCCAATATTCTAACATGCTTGAAGGCACACCTTCGAAAATCATTCAGTCTCCGGCAGCGGAGGTGATGAATGATAACTTTCACCGTTTCATCCCTACGGTGGTCTACATCTAGAATTTCTTCATGTTCAGAAATCCTTGCTTCTCTGAGCACTCGTAACTCATAACTTATGCCTCTGCCTGAAGAATCATGAATCATGATTTCATAGCGTGAAGCTTCAGAAACAACAGAAGAAAAATGCAAGTTCTTGAATCATTCTTGTCATCATCATAATCATGAATCATTTAGCTTCATCTCGTCTTCTGGACTCTGACTAGTTAAGACTTTTACGAAAATCATGGATCATAATCATGAATCCACAGCAGGCAAACAGGCCTATTACAAGGAAACCGGATCAAATCATGAATAATCATGAATCCTGAATATGGATGAATCAAATTAATGATTATGATTTATGATTTGAGACTGTGAATTATGAATTCATGATTGTTGAAATTGAGAATTGTTTCAAGTCTATATAATTAATGAATCATACAGCACGCGTCATTTGGTTTTCCAGATTTCACTATCACAAAATTCGCTCCCCCCCCCTGTGTCACTATACATCAATATTCCTACTCATCTCACAATACAACCTTGGCAGATTTTTTGTGAACACCTACTTTGATTGCTTGAGTGCAGAATCCACAAATCAGAACCTTGTTTGACCACCTTTGGCCTTAATTACAGCTTCCATCCTTCTTGGCATGCTTTCTAGAAGCTTACCAAGGTAATCTTCTTCAATGGTCTCCCAAGCTTGTAGGAGTGCTTCAAAGATTGCTTTCTTTGTCCTTTCAGCTCCTCCTTGTACTAGATAGAGATGTGGGGAGCCTTTGTAGAGCCTGTGCTTGAGGAAAGCCCATAGGTTTTCAATGGGATTCAGGTCTGGAGATTGTGGTGGCCATGTCATGGTCTTGATGTCATATAACTTGAAGCCCTGCTTGCTATAGGCACTTTGATGGATAGGAGCATTGTCTTGCATCCAAATAGAGTCCTCTGACAGCCCTTTGAACCATACAAAGACCTCTTCTTCCATGATCTTCATATAGTCTTTACTCTTTATCTTCCCTGAAGGCATCCTGATCAATGGGCCCCTTTGCTGTCCAATGAAGCATCCCCACACCATAACTTTGACTGATCCTGACTTTGTAGTGGCCTGCAGACATGCTGGATGAAACTTCTGCTGTGGTCTCCTAAGACAATGGTAATGTCTGTAGTCCTGTTTTGATACTGCAGATTCATCTGTCCAGAGCACCTTCTTCCAATCTTCTACTGTCCAGTCTCTGTGCTGCATTGCAAAAGCAAACCTCTTTCTCCTGTTGGCTGGGGATAGCAAGGGTACTCCTGGTGGCCTTATAGCTCTTGATTCCCACTTTTTTGAGATGCCTACTGACTGTACTGGCTGACATACCATCATTTTGCTGTACAATCTCTTTCAAAGGAGTTCTTCTGCTCTGTGCATCCTTTTGTGTGTTTCTGATCATGTTTCTGATAGCTTGTGGGCTGTACTTTGGGTTTCCAGCAGTAGAATATGCACTCTCCTTGCTTCCAGTGGTGTCATAGCACTTGCAGAACTTGTATATAGTATCATAGTTGAGGCCCAGGTGAGCTGCAATTTTTGGAAGCTTCCATCCTGCTGATCTGAGCGATATACATGCAGTTTTCTCTTCAGAAGTGAGTAGATGGTGTCTGGAGGGGCCAGATGATGTGCTAGATGATGCAATTTGATGCAAAATTGAGGGAGATATGCTGATTACAGGAGATGCTGGTGATGAGGAGATAGGATGAATTTTCCAAGTCCAAGAAAATCTGGAAAACCAAATGACATGTGCTGTACATCATATTAGATTTTGTGGATATTAGGTATGCAAGGTGGCTAAGAGTGTGCTTTTACTTGAGTGACTTGGGTTACTTGAGTAATAACCTGGTAGACTGGGTTAGATCAGTTGATTTGGACAAGGGGAGAATAACAATGAGGTATTCTCCCAGGAGATTTATATACATATCTGCAGTCTACATGAGTGGATGCAAAGTCTCTCTTCCCTCTCCGAGAGTTAACCTATCCAACTGTATGATTGGATGGTTCTTTGCCTTGACCTCACTGGGTGAAGATGGTAAGCTTCTGATTGGCTACCACCTGGTTGAGGAATGGTGCCCATAGGGAAAACCAATGAGTCTCTTGTCTCATTGGTTGCATCTGCCAGGTGAAAACTTTGTTTGTTCCAGCAGAGCCCCTCTTAATTTGTTCCTCTCCTGGAAGTTCCGAGCAGTGAGTTGGGAGGGTCTTTTCCAGGGATGTTAGATCAATTGTATCGGGAGATATGACCCATCATCGCCAATATTCTAACAGATTCGACACCGCTCTTTTACGCCCCTTTCCTGTTAAAGATATGGCAAAAAAAGGGTTCTAGTATTTTCACATTTTCACACAATTTATGCATTGGGACCCACAGGACCACGGGGACATCCTGATGTTCCCATGTTCATGACATTGACCTCACTCACTGTTCACTCTAAGTGACATAGCAAACAAAGACAACTTGTGCAAGTTAACAACAATGGAGAAAGATTCCAACCTTGGAGGCATCCCCAGGCTTAAGTCGCTGGACAACTACTACTCCTGGAAGGATGACTTCAAGGTGATGATGATGACCAAAGGAAAGGTTTGGATTTGTATGACAGAGGGCACTGGAACAAGTTGTAACAAAGAAGAATGGTAGGAGGCTGACATCAAGGCTCAAGGTCTCATCCTATATGCTCTTGGTCCCAACTACAAGAGCATGGTGAAGTCGCTATCAACTCCCAAGGAAATGTGGACACAAATTCAAGAGACCTTCGAAGAACAAGTTAGCCTGCAAAGGACCCAACTCGAGGTCAACCTCAACCTTATCAAGCAAAACAAGGGCAAACCAATTGACAAATTCTCAGCAAGAATTGACCAACTGTGTGAACAGCTTGGAATGACTGGAAACAGCATCAAAGTCGCCAGACAAATGGAAGCCCTCGTAAGTGGACTTTGAGGCAAATTCACAATGTGGAAGGCAATGCTCCAAAAGGACAAGAACGCTCACACCAAGTACATTGGCAGGGCAATCAGCTTTGTTGACAACAAAGGTAAAGTAGTAACAATGACGCCCAAAGTTGATCAACTAGACAAAATGGAAAGATATCAAACTGCACTAACCCAACTTCGAGCTTGAGAGGAAGAGCTGCAAAGGTTGAACTCAACAAGGGAATCAACTCAACACAATGCAATGCATGCTCAAGCAAACAGATCAAAGAAGAACTACAAAAATACCAATACCAACAGCAATGGATACAGCAAAAATGACAACAATAACAATAGCAATGGTCAACGGCCCTAAAACGGCCTATGTGGCAAATGTGGAAAACCGGGTCACTCCACCAGGGTATGTGGAGTACAATGCCCAAAATGCCAGAGAATGGGACACTTCAAAAATGAATGCAAGACAACTTCAAACCAACAACAATCAAATAACCACAACAAAGTCAAACAAGAAAATGCCTGTATCACCATTGTCTTGGAAGAAAATCAGAAAATTGACAACAATAATAAAGAAAAAGAACACACAACTCCCAAGAAACAAGCTTTCTCTGCCCAAGTAGTAAGGTGTGACTTCACCAACAAGGTCAGAGCCAACACCAATTGAATTCAATACAACCCTGATTGATGGATTCTAGATTCAGGAGCGTCATCCCACATGACCAACCAGAAAGAATTCTTTAGCAGGCTTGACATTAAAGATACCAAGATCAAGATCAAGACTGCAACTGGCCACACCATTGATGTTGAAGGAATAGGGGAAGTCAAATTCACTCCCATTATTGACAATAAAATAGGCAACGTTGTCACCTTCACAAATGTCCTATATGCTCCAAAGCTGGACACCAGCCTACTCTCAATGACCACACTAATGCAACACAGAGACATCATCTTCAACAAGAAGAATGAAAATGCTATCACATCAATCATGCTTGATGGAGAAATTGCCGCTTAATGCACACTACAAGACAATTCAATGATTATGAAGGGATACACTATCAAGACTGAATTTGCAGGAAACGCAGTTGTCAAACAACGCAACCTCATTGCCTGGCACAATTGGCTTGGCCATGCCAACCTAAAATCCGTGAAAGACGCAATCCTACTTACAGGAGCCAAAGTCGCACCCAATGTCAAACAACTTCAGTGAAAAGTCTGTGAAGTAGGCAAGAGCACTCAAAGACCCTTTGACCTCTCTCAATTGAAGACATCAGCACCTCTTGAAATGATACACAGCAATGTCATGGGACCTTTTGATGACTCAACTGAAGGATACAAGTATGTGGTCACCTTCATAGACAACTTTTCAAGATACACGACAGTGTTTGGAATCACCCAGAAGGGAGAGGTCCCAGGACTATTCAAGAAATATCAAGACACAATGGAACTACAAATTGGAAAAAGGATCAAATACCTCCAGAGTGACAATGGTGGCAAATTTGTCAGCCATGCTTTTGACAACTACCTTAGAAGTTGAGGCATTGCTCATAGAAGAACAGTACCCTACACACCACAACAGAGCAGAATTGCTGAACAAATGAATAGGATACTTATGGATATGGTGAGGTGTATGCTGCATCAGTCTGGACTCCCTGATCACTTCTGGATCCATGCAATAACACATGCAGCATACATCCAAAATTGCCCACCAAACATTACAACAACCAAAGCGAAAATGCCATACAAACTTTTCTACAGAAAACCAGCCAATATCAAAGGAATCAAACCATTTGGTTGCACCGTGTGGGTACATGTGGTCCAACAGTGACAAAAGAACAAACTATCACCTCGAAGTGTCAAGATGATGCATGTAGGGATCTCATTGGCAAGCAAAGGATATGAAGTCACCGACTTCAAGTGCAGCCATATTGAAGTAACCCGCAATGTCACATTCATTGAAGACAAATTCCCTCAAAAACCAAGGGAAGTTTGGCAACAGTTCCAGGACACCCCAATAAATCAAATTTGTTGTATTGACCAAGAAGAATTGGAGGGCAAAATTGACATCCTGGCTATGCAAGCCACCAAGATGCCCCAAACAAACATCCTTGACCCTGTCAGCATTCAGGAAGCTCAGAAAAGACCTGACTGGCCGCAATGGGAAAAGGCAATGCAAGCCAAACTTGACAGTCATAAAGAAAATGGCACATGGGAAGTTGTCAACCAAACAAACGGTGACAGACACTTAGTTGACTGCAAATGGGTATACAAACTCAAACTCAAGCCTGATGGCTCCATTGACAAATACAAGGCTCAATTGGTGGCCAGAGGCTTCACCCAACGAGAGGGAATCAACTATGAAGAGACCTTTGCACCGGTACTCAAGTTCTCAAGCTTGAGAATCCTCATTGCACTGGCAACTTCACTGGATCTAGAAATAGAACAGATGGACATAGCCACTGCCTTCCTCAATGGCAAACTTAGCAAAATCATCTACATGAAACCTCCCCCAGGATACTGGCCAGGCTGTACCCTGCAACTCAAAAAGGCTCTCTACAGCCTCAAGCAAGCAGGACAAAAATGGTACGAGAAACTTGACAACAAGCTCAAGGAACTCAATTTCACTCACATTCAAAGTGACTTTGGAGTCTATGTAAAAGGCAATCTACCAAAGTCACTATGCATAGTGGCAGTGTATGTTGATGACATTGTAATTGTTGGTAGCACATGCACAATCATTGACAGCTGCAAAAAGGATCTTGCCACAGCATTCAAAATGACCAAAGGCAGAAAATTAAATTACATTCTTGGAATGGAAATTATGTGGGGAAATGCAGGAACCAAACTCAGCCAAGCCATGTATATCCATTGGATAATCAAGAAATTCCTACCCAAAAATGCGAAAATTGTGACAACACCATTACCCACATTGGAACTCACCAGTGAACTTGAGGCTCTAGATGAGGCCAAACACAAGAAATACAGAATGATAATAGGATCCCTGCTTTATGCAGCAACAGGAACTTGACCTGACATCAGCTTCGCCACAAGCAAGCTCAGCAAAGAACTTGAATGACCAACCTGTCATGGCGGCCATCACATGACAGCTGCGTCTCAGTCAATCCCAGAGTAACATCAACTGAGACGTGTGGTGGGGCCATGGTGGGACCGGAAGTGTATGGTCGATTTCGGCGTAATATCAACCTGGACTGGAAAAGGCAATTCAGTCAATGTCGCATTGAAATTGACTGAGTCAAGTAGAAAGCATTCAGTCGATATTGCGCTGAGATTGACTGAATCAGGTCCAAAAGTATTCAGTCGATCTGGCACTGGTATTGACTGAGTACCGACCGCTCAATCAAGGAACCAGCTCGACTCGACGACACTCAGGACTTGGGTTGGCGTGATGCCAACGTCGGACCCTTACGTTGGACCCTCACTTTGGACCCTGGATCGGAAGTGATCCGTCAGAAAAGGAAGCATCGGGGATGGGACCTGCTGTTGTACAGGACGGCCGGGGAGAGTCACACACGGGGAAACCCTATAAGGCACAGACAGTAGATAGCCGTGTAGTGGCTGGATATAAGTACCTGACACAGCCGATGTTGGATGAGTGAAAGCTCATCCATTCTAGTATACATTCACCCAGGTCTTTGCTGTAAGCAAGTACTTGAGTAATACTGAGGATATCCCTGTACTACACTTGTGTGAGTCACCTCTGTTTGAGTTGGAGAGACAGCATAGTTCATTGTACAACTTCGTCTATATCATCAACCTCAGTATATTGCCTCCGTTTGAGTCGGAGAGATATACGACCCATTACTGTATTCAACCACACTACTTCCAGCTCAAGGTGACTCAATCGCGTCAGTAAGTATCCAGACGAACACTCCTGGCTACTTTGGCACCAGTCAAACCTCCAACAATCCCCAAGATGTCATTCAGCAATCCATACAACATCTGTACGTGTTTGGACATAGCATTGAGCCATAGTTCCTCTGTACAAGAGTGTTCACAGGGCTCCGCTGTCGATAACGCCATAGCAGCACACCAGGCCGAAAGAATAGGATTCAGTCAATCTCGATCCGACATTGACTGAACACAAAAGCCCAGACTCAGTCAATCCCATGCCGATATTGACTGAAACGCAACTTTTGAATCTCAGTTGACCCAATACCGATATTGACTGAACTACAGTCTTTCAACACTAGCCGTCAACAGATACCGGAACCCTGACATACGGTATATGCAATCAAGGGGAGAAACAAGATATATATACAGGCCTCGACAATGATGAGGCCAACACCATTCCAAACCAACAAACTCAACAACTCTCCCCTCACTCATACATCATCCTATCTCTCACTCTTCTTCTCTCTCTCTCTCTCTCTCTCTCCCAAACCTACAACTATGTCTGATGTTGACAGTGTCCCAGACACCAACATGGCCGACTTCGGCTCCAACAACTCTGACAATGACTCCAACAACAGCAAACAAGATCAGCAGCTCCACTGTGACTACTGCAAACATAATGATTGTGTCTGTGTATCCTACAAGACCATCATTCCAACTTCGCGCTCTCAAAAGTGCGCCAAATGCAAAGGACGTCATGGACCATGCTCTCTCGATAACTCCAGCTGCTTGAAAAACGCTTGACTCCTCAAGCTATCCAACGAGTTCAGCCAAGGTCAACAAACTGCTGTAGTCCAAGCTCAGCGTAACATCATGCACCAACTCTGCAACAAAAACTCCATGGCCACTCAAATGATGAAGACACTCAACACTCGAGTCAACATCATCCAGACTGAATGCGACACTCTCAAGAAAGCAAACCTCTTCTATTTCAACCTTCTCTACCGGATCTTGCGTGCCTACATTTTTGATGACAACAACATTTTCCAACGCATCAAGACCTTTGCCCAACATATCAATCTTGCCAACATCCTTGATGCTGCCAACACTGACACCAAGTCCAACATTGATGACTTCCTTTGCAACAGTGGCTTTGCCAATGATGAGGAGGAGTCTGACAACAACTCCAATGACGACAATGTTGACATTGATGATATCCTCCAGGACCTTAACCGTCAAGACTTCGGCCTTAGCAACAACTCCGAGTAGTCCTCTCAAATTACCATCTTCTCTCTTGACTTCAACAGTCAATATCACTTTCACTTAGTCCAAATTCTTTTCACTCACAATTAGTTCAAAAACATATGTACTTAGCTCAATCTCACATTAGTCATTTTGTTTGGCACCCTTTTCTTCAAAGGGGAGTGTTAAAGATATGGAAAAAAAAGGGTTCTAGTATTTTCACATTTTCACACAATTTATGCATTGGGACCCACGGGACCACGGGGACATCCCAATGTCCCCGTGTTCATGACATTGACCTTGCTCACTGTTCACTCTAAGTGACATAGTGAAGTCACTCATGTATATATAGTCCCATTTCTCACAGTCCTGTTAGAATATCAGCGATGATGGGTCATATCTCCCGATACAATTGATCTAACATCCCTGGAAAAGACCCTCCCAACTCACTGCTCGGAACTTCCAGGAGAGGAACAAATTAAGAGGGGCTCTGCTGGAACAAACAAAGTTTTCACCTGGCAGATGCAACCAATGAGACAAGAGACTCATTGGTTTTCCCTATGGGCACCATTCCTCAACCAGGTGGTAGCCAATCAGAAGCTTACCATCTTCACCCAGTGAGGTCAAGGCAAAGAACCATCCAATCATACAGTTGGATAGGTTAACTCTCGGAGAGGGAAGAGAGACTTTGCATCCACTCATGTAGACTGCAGATATGTATATAAATCTCCTGGGAGAATACCTCATTGTTATTCTCCCCTTGTCCAAATCAACTGATCTAACCCAGTCTACCAGGTTATTACTCAAGTAACCCAAGTCACTCAAGTAAAAGCACACTCTTAGCCACCTTGCATACCTAATATCCACAAAATCTAATAGAATCATGAGTCCTGACAGACTGAAGGAAGCGACAAACACCGTCTTTCGATATTCATGATTTTGAACGTTTCGCGGCTGATGACATTCATGATTCTATGATTTATGATTCATGATCGCTGGGTTGATCAAAAAGCATCGACGCATAACTCATAATTCATGATTATGAATCATAATTTGTTAAGATATGACTTGAATCTTGAATGTCAAATTTGCTAGATTTTCATGAAGTTCATATATTTGACCGTCAGACGTTTTTGCATCATGCATGCATGTGCTGGGGAACAGACTTTCATTTTAGAGAGAGATACCCTCGCTCACCGGGCGATGATCCTCTTCTCATAATATGAATTATAGACCCGTGGTCTAATCATATGAATGCCATCTCACACAGGTGCAAGTTGTTCGCCGAGAGGAGTCATGAGTTCGGCGAGCACAGGCAGCATGCGACAACATCTGGCCGTCAGGAGAGCCCCGCAGCTCCCAAGGGAGTTCCTTGAGACTCATGACTCCAATATTGTAGAGAGGTGCCGCGAGTCATAAGTCAGCTAGGCAAAGCATAGAGCGTCGAGCAGAGAAGACCTCGCTGTTTACTCAGAGCTTGGCTTGCAGTGCAACAGGTGCGACTGACTATGACTGCTATCGAAAGGATGCCCAGCAGCAAGAGAAGGAAGGCTACACGGATCAGGATTGGCATGCACAAAGAGGCACAAAGATGCAGAGTGTTGTTTGTTCTTCCGGTGCAAGCCAATGGAATGGTCCTAGTCGCGTGAGTTGTGTTCTTCTGCCTTACGACTGGTTTTCATGCTGCTGCAGTCATGAGTGTGTTCTGCAGCAACGCGTGTTGGTGTGGAGGCGGGAATACGATACGAAAAAGAGAAGCCGCGCCGGAGAAGAAGAACAAGAAGAGCGGCTCTTGTGCCGTGTGCTTTTAAACCGTGTGTCTATGTCAGATGAGTTATGCGCAACTTTTTCCGTTGCCAAGACGAAGCCGGAAGAAAATTCCAGATTTTCATTCTCACAAAGTCACAGCGTGACCATATGCGAAATATCGGCTTGGCGCGCGCATTCTTTTCTCACCCTGAGCAATCACAAGATCACAATTATGAATCACAGGTTTGCGGCTGAGCATCATCCTTTCCTCCCCGCTACCACCACCACCATACGCTCTCCTATCACACGACTCGAGCATGTCAGCAGCGCCACCTGGACGTGTGCAACCTGCACTCGATTTCAATCCAGCCTCCTACGGCTCCGTGATTCCAGGCACTTCTTATCTCGAACGAACCTCCACTCGCAGCGAAACACACGATAGCATTGACGAGCACGACTTTGAAGGCGACCATGATGCTACTGGACACAGCCAGAGCGGCTTCACAGAAGAAGAAGAACAAGACACCTCATACACGCTTCGAGATGATGCCGCCAGCATCTTGAGCGACTTTGCTTCCATCTTTCACCCTAACGAATATGTTTCCGCGCAGCAAAGGCTAGATGAATACGATCAAAGGAGCGATTACAGCTCTTATGACGAGGAACGTGCGCCCATTCTACCTTCGTCCTACAGCGCTAGACGTCTGTCGGCAACGGCATTCTCGCATCGACGTCCTTCTGCAGTTTCAAGCCTCCGATCTTCCATCTTCTCACACCGCAGACCACATCTCATCCCAGAAGATCAAGTCATTCACGAAGGCTCTGCATGGTCCAAAGCACCCACTGAGGCTGATGATGTGAGTGGTATCTCCATTCGGCAAGCTCTTTTCGACCCTTCCACCTCACCCGGCTCAAACCTCGGTCTCATCCTTATCGCCGTCAGCCAAGTCTCGTACTCGACCATGAACCTCTTCGTCAAACTTCTAGACGACCGCGAAGGACAACAGGATAGCGAACCCATCGGCGCACTCGAGATTGTCGGCGTAGAATGCTTGATCATCTGGATCGGCTGCCTCCTCGCCATGTGTATGGCAAAGACAGAACACATCCTCCTCGGTCCCCCTGGCGCTCGAATTCTGTTGCTAGCACGAGGCATGTTTGGCTTCGCCTCGACATTGGCTCTCTACATTTCGCTTCAAACGCTCACCCTCTCCGATGCCACCGTCATCACCTTCCTCTCGCCACTAGCCACGGGGTTCCTTGCATACATGACGCTACACGAACCTTTCACCTTCCGCGAGAGGATCGCCGGTGTGCTTTCTCTCGCTGGAGTCACCCTCATCGCCCGTCCTTCTTTCCTCTTCGGCAATAACGCAGGTCAAGGCGCGCCCGAAGATGGCGACATTGAAGTCCCGCCTCCATCCGAACCTGGCTCGGCAACCGAAGCAGCACGTATCATTGGCATCCTTGTCGCTCTAAGCGGTGTCGTCTTCATGGCTGGTGCGTGGGTCTGCCTCCGTCGAATTGGCAAGCGCGCATCCACCTATCACTCGATCTCTTACTTTGCACTCTGCAGTTGGGTTTCGAGCTTTGTCGCCATGTGGGTTCTCAATCAGCCTTTCGTCATCCCGACCTCGACCCTCTCGCTCGCGCTCTTGCTCGGAGTCGGCTTTTTCAGCTTGCTTGCACAGGTTTTCCAGACACTCGGCTTGCAGCGTGAGTCGGCAGGAAGGGCTGCGACCATGTCTTATCTTCAAATCATCTTTGCGCTGTTCTGGCAGTTGGTGCTCTTCGGCTCGGTGCCAGACTTGGTGTCCATCGCTGGAAGTCTCGTCATTCTCGGTAGTGGCGCCTGGGTTGCGCTCAGCAAGGAAGGCGGCTCAGCACCCATGCATTGAACCCGCTCTCAATCGCGCTCTCATCATCCTTCATCACTCATGACTCTCACTCATACGCTCGTTTTAATCACATCAATTCACGTCACTTTCACGCATTCTCATCATCATCATCGTGTTCGGCACATTAGGTCATTGACTTGTAGGTTCTGTTTCAGCTCTTGTATGCATTTGTATGTTTATACCCCTGCACGACAATCAAAGTTTAGTTTTTCGTAGGATGACCTTTGCGTGCGATCCTAAGGCAGTCCTTCTGGAGTTGACCACCGGTATCGTCATTGCTACGAACAGTGAAGACCTTGATGTCGCTGTCTCTGAGAATGTTTTGGCTTTGACAGTTGACAAAGTCGTCTGGCTCTGCAACGCCTTGGAACACGCGTCGGATCCTCAACCTGGCCTGCACTGTGTTACCTGATCCAACACGGCTATCTGGAAGGGCGTGCTGTGCGATACGGCGTGGAAGAGCAAAAACGTCGGCTTGCTCGTTGAACTTGAGAATGCGCTGCACGCAGGGCAGGTTGCCTGAAAGTCGCTCGGAACAAGGCTCCATTGTTGTGTACAGGTCGAGATCCAGCAAGGGTACCGACTTGTCTGACGACTGCTGTGGTTGAAACTCGGAAGCGAGCTTATCGAGGGCGCATTGCTCTGCATGTGTATTGCCTGGTAGCTCTCTGGAGAAACCAGTTGCAAGAATCTCTAATGTTGACGAAGAGCTAGCGTCGCTGGTCGGGCAAATGACGCAACCGACGCAGAAAGCCGTGTCTGTAGGTGGCGACTTGTCAGCTTCGCCAAGTGCAACTTTCATCATCTCGTAGTGACGCGGCAATCTTCCTGCATCCTGATTTGGATTGCTCTTTGCATTTGGTGCTGGGTTGAGAGTGGGTGTGATAGGAGACGCTCTACGGGCCTCCCATTCGCGTCTCCATGCGCCGTATTCTCCTTCGATGCCGCCATCGCGCCAAACGGCCCAGCTGTCTCGGATGCGGAAAGCGATGGCAATGGGATGATCGAGCAGGATCTGGCGGATGGGTGGCGAAGGATGTAGCTCTGGGAGGATGATATCGCTGAAGGTGGAGGAGCGTCTACGTTGTTTGTTGCGATTGCGTATGTTGGAATCGTTGTCCTGTCTAGACTTGGTAGCTGTGCTACTGGCTGTGTTGATGGGGTGCAAGAGACGGTTGGCACGTTTGGCCAAGGGTGACGAGGTTTCTGATACAGCCAGTGGAGCTGGTAACCGGAGCGGCTTTCTAGGAAGGTATTCAGTGAAGTAGTAATATGTTGCTCCGAAAGCAAGACCGACCGAAACGCCAACGAAGATTTGCAGGGGCGTGTGATAGTGCAAGTGATGTCTTGAATAGCAGGTGAGAATGGAAATGGATGCGATCAGGAGCATAGCAAGCGCATGTTCGAACCGTCTCATAGAGTTGATGAGCGTGCGAGGCTTGAGCAGCGGTGGACGGTTGAGATAGAAGTGAAGGAGGAAAAAGGCGGCAAAGAAGCCGAGGAACTGCGAGTGAGAGGAAGGCATTCCGTATCCAGCGCCGAGACGATCTGTTGGTCGTGGCTGCTTGATGAGTCGTTTGAGTGCCCAATTGAGACCTTCACACGCAAGCTGTCCAATGAGCGCATTGATGAATGTAAGCTCGCGGCGGAGTAAGATGATCGTCACGTAGGAGCACAGCAAGAAGATGGGCGAGAGGGTGACAAGGGCCATCAGCTTGGCGAGTGGATCCGCAGGGTCATCTGTGGCGAGAACAGGCATATGGCGAGCTGGTGTGAGCATGACATTGATCCATATGAGACACTAAGCGAGCAATACTTACACTGAACGTGGGTGAGGCCGAGGGAAGCATAGTTGCTCGGATCTATGGCGCTCGTTCCCTTTGCCATGATGCCTCGGTAATGGTCTGACTGGCTTTCAGACCAAGCGGCAGCGGGTCCTTCCGATTGAGATGGTGCGAGTGGTGGTGGTGATGATGGTTGTAGTGTTTGGAAGAGAAAGTGATTCGCTCACCATTGTGACGTTCGAATGTGAAAAGTGAAATGAAAGCCAGCCTTCGGGATGGTCCGAGCTCAATCTCCACTGATGAATCACAATATGGTGGATCACATCCGAAGAAAATGCGCTTTAAATTGTGACACGAAAAAGTGGCAAGAAAAAAGATGCTTTATCGGTTATCTGTATCCGACAGAAGAGAGCCAACTCAGCAGCCAGCCACGCACTACTTTTTGCGCCTCGTGACCCTGAAACACTTCCTATCTCGGCTCAACCGAAAGTTGACAGTCACTCCTTTGGTCATTCCTTCTTCAAGAGCACACTTCTGCAGACCATCACCATTCGGCACCTCCGAACACCATCGCACCGCCGCGCTTCCATCATACTGAGCTACTGAGCCATGCCGAAGAAAGGAAAGAAGGGCTCAAGGCCCGCTGCTCAGCATACCGATTCGTTGCGTAGAGATATAGAGGTGAGTGCAGGTCGTCCTTGCGCTGTTGATCCAGGAGTCACACTGGCGCTCATACTGACTAGATATGCTCTCCTTCACTGGCCCTATCCCTGATCTCGCAGGCAAACCGCGATGCAGCTGGCGAAGGCGTCATTGACCCATTCGTAGACGAGGATGGTTTCGATATTGCAGACGAGCTTCTTGCTGCCCTCGACGCTCGTGATGCCCAAGATGCCGCAGCAAGTACGAAAAGCAGCAACAACAAGGAGGCGATCTCGATCACATCCGACTCTAGCAGCAAGACAAAGTCGACGACGGAACACTCGGGCTTGAGAGGAGCAGGCGAACGTTTCATTAATGGGTTTCGGCATCGCGACCACACCAACAGCGATAGCACCGATGCAGCCAATCAGGACTCGGCCGCACTCGCAGGTAACAGCCCTACTAGTCACAACCGCCGCTCAAGTATCCGCAAGCTGTTCGGCAGCAGTCCCAAGAGTCCAGAACCATCCCCATTGGACGCCGGAGCACCCAAGAAGAAGGTCAGCCGACAACAGCAGCGCAAAGACCGCAAAGCAGCCGAAGTAGCCGAAATGAAACGACAAGCAGAAGAAGAAGTCAAGCTCGGCGCAGGCAAACCAGACGAAGCTGAGATTGAACGACAAGGCATTTCAGCGATGTGTACCGCGCTTGGCGTCACGATGCACGAGATCAATTCCGATGGACACTGTCTCTACGCCGCCGTCGCCGACCAGCTTAACTTACATGGCAAAGTCAACCCACCCACCGACTACAAGCTAGCTCGCAAAGCCACGGCTCAAGAAATGCGTACTCACCCCGACGAATACAAACCCTTCATCTCTGATTCCGACGAACACATGGCAGGAATTATCAACAAAGAAGCGGGAACATTGAACACGGAACAAGCGCAAGAAAAGTACTTTTTGGACTACTGCGCCGCAGTGGAGAATACAGGTGTTTGGGGTGGACAACCTGAAATTCTGGCTCTGTCAAGAGCGTTTAGGACGCAGATTAATGTCGTGCAAGCTGGTGTACCCGTGCTCAAGGTTGGTGAAGGAGAGTTTGATGATGGGAAACCACTGTTCATCTCGTATCATAGAAAGATGTATGGTTTGGGCGAACATTATAATTCGTTGCGACCGGCGCAGTCCACGTAGAGGAGCCCTTGTCTATCAAACAGCAATGCAAATGCATAGAGAAAGGTATTGAGACAGAGTAAAGCAGCTCAAACGAACCAATCGTTGTGCTGAGCGCGATCATGCATCGAACAGTGAGCGATTCAGACAGATTCACACGCTCATCACAATTCCGTGAGTCGCATTGGAGCACAAGACCGATGCTTTATCTGCCTCTTCCCCGGTTCCTGTAAAGCAGCAGAAACCCTGCAAATCTCAACACGGTCACTTCTGCGCACACAGACAACGCAATGAAAAACGGAATGCTTGAACACGTTGCGAGTCTGATTTCAAATAGAAGCTTAACGTAATTTATGTAGTACCGCACAAAATGTAGTACCGCACAATTTTTGAGCTTAATTTCAGCCTGATGGTAGTACAGTCAAACCTCTCGAAATGACACATTATTTATTTTAAAATTTTCGTAAATTATTTTGACATCCTCAAGCAGTAGAATTTTTGTAGCTCATCAATCAGAACACCTATGGAAGTGTGAGAGCTTTTAAACTGAATGTGTGACTATAGAATTGATTGTGATACAGTGAGTCAAGAGCAACAGGCTGAGAAAGCATCTGAAACTTTTTAGGTCAGAAGACCATGGTCTGTCAGGGTATCCTGAGCTGACTTGAGAGTCTTGAACTGCTCTTCCACCACTCCTGTAGCACTCTATGGGCCCTTGTCAAGCTCTACTGGTGCTACAGATGGGCTAGGAGTCCAAAGTGTCTTCAGTATCCTTTATCTCTGCCAGTGCTTCCTCTTCACCTGATGATCACACTACATCACAGACAGTTGCCTCTGTCAGCTTCTTCAGTATCCAGAACTGATTGAGAGGCTCAGAACGATATGCATATCATATACTTTTGAAGCATTATGTAAGCACTGCAAGATGACACTAGATTTTTTGCTCCTTTTTTAGCCCAAAATTAAAACGCGATTTTTGAATTATTTTATTCAATTTACATGTGTCATTTCGAGAGGTTCGACTGTACTTTTGTCTGATTGCGACAAGTGCTGTTTGTGTTGAGACCTGAGTAAACCTTACATTGCCAAGACCGTGTGATGCTGCACTACATGAAAGATGGAACGGAACTACAGCTTGTTGCGAGAAGAGCTTGCTACTGGAACGGAACCATACAAGTTGTTGGTGTCAGTGTCAGTGTCTTCGACGGCGTTAAGCGGCTGTGTACAACATTGAGATTGTTGGTAGGTTTGCATTTGAGGCCTTGTTGTTGCCATGAAGGCTGCCAAAATGCTCTCTTCATTGACATCATGCTCTTTGTTGTTGTCATCTGCTGCAGCAAAGTCCAACACTGCCTCACTGTCCTCCTCCTGCCGATCTTCCTCCTGATGGCATTGAGCAAATTTGGCCTCTCTTCCAATGAGCTCTTGCTCAGCATACTCTTGAGAGATCATCCTGTCTCTTGAGAGCACAGCCTGGTCTCCTGACACAATCGGCCTCCTACTTCTTGTCTCCACAACTGTTCTCCTTGTCTCCTGCATGTGTGCAACCGTGAGCTCCGCCTGTGGTGCCTGAAATGCCTGAAGCAAGCTCCGTTTGAGGCCACGTGCTGTTCTCGGATCGGAAGCATTCCTGAAATGGTCCAACATGCTGCTCATCTCTGTTTCCAACCAAGGAACAGTGACCTCTTCAACTGGCACAGGCTGCGGCGAGTCTGATTGGCGACGTGCAGCGGAGCCGGCTAGCCAAGCCAATACCTTGTCAGGACTCAGGCTGACTGTGATACCCGAGTCCTTGAAGGCCTTCTTTGCCTTGGCTGACGTCAGAGCTGTGCCACGTGCCTGAAGGTACAAGGAACCAAATGCTGCCTTGTCGATCCTGGTTCCTGGTACGTGGCTAGCAAGCTTGGTCACCAAGCGCTTGTACGCTGCCTTGAGCAGAGCAAAGATGCTCACGTCCAGCGGCTGCATGACGTGCATGGCATGCGGCGGCAAACACAGCGGAACAATGTGCTTGGACCACAGAGTGGCAAGGAAATTGGAACTTACATGAGATTGATGGCCATCAAGGATGAGCAAACGCCATGCCAATCGCAACGACGGCCTTGTGTTAGCATCAAAGATGTCTGTAGCCCACTGCAGGGCAACCTCATTGTTCATCCAGCTGGTTGGCATCTTGGCAAAGTGCCATGTGGGAGGGATGCCCTCCATTTGCCGTTGCTCACCAACCGTGTGTATCTTGCCACATGTAATGACAAGCAACGGCAAAACCTGACCGCTGCTTCCGATGCACTCAATGACTGTGGCGTTCTCACGTGTGTCCGGCTGAGCTTTGAACCAAGATGCTGGGTCATCATTGGGAACAAGGACACACTGAGAACCGCCTTGACCAAACGTGAAGCCGGTTTCATCCATGTTGAAGATGTTGTCAGATGTCACACTGTATTCACGCACAATCTCAGCCAGATGAGCAAACCATCATTGAATTCCCTCCTCGTCTGTGCCTGTCAGCCATGCATTCTCAAGACAGCGTGACCAGCTTGACTTGAGAGATGGGTGATGCTGTAGGAAGTGTTGGACCCACGTGAGACCAACTTCTACCAGCTCGGAACAACCAGGAACGCCACATGCAAGCGAATTGGCATAGTCACGAATGTTGGAGGGGTTGAGAGGGAAGCCATTAGCAGAGCAACGGCAAATGTGATTGACCAGTGTGGTCTCGGCAGCTGGCGATAGCGACTGCTGCTTGTTTTGAGCATGCTTCTTCAGGGTTTGTCCGAGAATTCGGTACCAAACGCTGGACCCTGAGACGCCGTGAGCAGCTGCGGCTGCATCAGCACTGCTGTGCTGTCCATCCTGGAGCTCGGCAATGGCTAACTGGAACAGAGCTTCCTTGTTGTCTCGAGCTGCAGCAGATGCTGCTCGGGCAGCCTTCGTTCGCTTGGAGTTGGTACGCCGGGCCATCACGACTGCATAAAACGTGGGGAAATAGAGTTGTATTGCGGAGTTATGCGGCTATGACATCAGCTTAGATACCGACGGTGACGGCGAGCAAGCAAGGTTGGTGGTACTCAGGAGGAACAAATACTGCGCTCATCATTACGTTGACTACTACTATCAGAACGGTGGGACAATTTTCAATTCAGAAATCGTGCGGTACTACATTTCGTGCGGTACTACATAAATTACGTTATGGGAGAATGTATACACGGCAGAAACAAGAAATGAGCAAGTCGGCCCTGAGGGCATATTTGCCGTAGAAAAGAGACTGAGAGACAAATGCGTTGTGAATGCAGACGAGGCGATGGAAGGTTCGGAATTCTACAAGAGTCGATGCTCTTGCAAATCGTTTTGGGTTTTGTGATTGGTTGCGCTTTTTAAACGGTGGCGCCGTTCTCGATGGAACGAGCGTAGTTACGAAGGATCGAGTCAACATCCTCCATAGTCTGCTCACGAACATCGGCAAGCTGCTTGATCTTGGCGGTGACCTCCTTGACCTGGTCCTCGGTCAAGCTCAGTTCGAGCTGCTCGCATCTCGACTTGACTGCATTCCAACCAGTAAGACGGTGGCCGATGGAGACGTAACGGCTCATACCAAAGTCCTCGGGACGGATGATTTCGTATGTGGAAGGGTTGGCAAGGATGGCCTTGGCGTGGATACCGGCCTTGTGGGTGAAGGCGCAGTAACCGGTGACGTAGTTGTTGAAGGGGACCTGAATCTGGACAGCCTCGGCGACGAGGTTCTCGACTTCACGAAGAGCCTTGAGGTTGTACTTGCTCATGACGTAGTCACGGTCAGCGGTGTACATACGGGCGATGAACCCACCGAGCGAAGGGATACCGTTTCGCTCACCGATACCGAGAACGGAAGTGTCGACGTGGGTGGCACCGGCCTCGAGAGCAGTGTATGCGTTGGCGATAGCACAACCAGTGTCGTTGTGGAAGTGGCACTCGATGTCGCATCCAACGACACCACGGAGAGTGCGGACGAGGTCGTAAACCTGTCTTGGGTTGGCAACACCGACAGTGTCAGCAATACCGACACGGTTAACACCAACCTTGTCGACAGCCTGGTAAATGCTGAGCAAGTCGACCAAGTCGGAACGGAACGAGTCCTCGGTGGAGAATCGGATCTCGATACCCTTGCTCTTGACGAACTGAATAACCTCGATGGCGGTCTTGGTGATGTAGGTCATGTCCTTACCGTGAGAGTATTCACGGAGGAACTTGGAAGTGCCCATAACAACATCGACACCGTCGACACCGGTCTCGACAGCGATACGGGCATCGTCCATGTGGCATCGAATGTGAGTGATGACCTTGGCCTTGAGACCAAGCTTGCAGATAGCCTCGCAATCCTTGCGGGACTGCTCGGAAGCAGCGGGGGAAGTCAACTCGATGCAGTCAACACCAAACTTGTCGAGAGCCTTGGCGATCTTGATCTTGGTCTCGGTGTCGAAGAAGGCGTTGGCGAACTGCTCGCCTTCACGAAGAGTGGACTCGATGATCTTGAAGTTGGAGACATTGCTCAAAAAGTCAGAGTAACGAGTGTTGAAAGGCTGAACCTCGCCGACGTTGCCATTGGTCTTGGCGACATGGCCGTTTGTGTTAGGGGCGGTAGTGTCGATAGCGACGTGGGTGTCGGGGGCACCGCCGTTGACGTGCTGAACAGAAGTGGGCTCGGAGTGATCGCACATGGTGACGAAAGGTGGCGGATGTGTATGATGTGGTGTTGGTAGGAAGAAAGAGAAGAAGAAATGGAAATCAGATTGGCAAGGCGTTGGAGAAAGGCAAAGGCGAGAAAGCAGAGGCAGCAGAGCGCAGAAACGCAGGAAAAGGCAATTCTTCGGCGATTCTCCGAAGTACGAGTGAGTGAAATTGTGACGCTTGCAGAGCGCGATAAGAAGAAATCAAGGCGAGTCACTCTCACACTGCCGCATTGCAAGCAAACCCAAAGCGGGGAACCCGATTCACTTGCTACTGTATTGTGCCTCTTTCCCTCCCTCGCTTCATTTCACACATCACAATTCGATTGTGGGTCACTTGTTCAACCACATCACAGCCCGGCGTGGGAATGAAGTATCAGCATTATCGGATGAGAGCCGATTCTGACTACACACACGATCAGCACAGATCAGGGAGAATGAGGCAGGGGCGAGGATTGTCGTTCGTTAGCGGGAATAGCCTGACGAGACTGCCAAATCAATTGAATCTGAGTGGATGCTGCTGTTACTGCTGCTGCTGCCGCTTTGGCCCAAGAAGAAGAAAAAAAGTCCAACGAAGCGTTGAAAGCCGGAGTGCGAGCGAGTCACTCTCTTTCTCTTTACGGGCAGTCAAGGCTTTCAGGTTTGCCACTCACACACACTCTCTCTCTCACTGAAACAGACTTGGCGTTTGGCGTAGAGGTCAAATTTTTGTGCTTCTTATCGTACGAATGCGGTAAATGCAGTCGACGGTAATTCCACTGCTGTCGTGCGTCATGAAGCGCCCAATCCGCATGGCTCATCGGGGGATCACATCTCTCGATCGGGACAGTCAAATCGAAAATGTGTCTCGAGTCTAATCAATCTGAAAGTGCTCAGCCTCGCTCACCGCACTTGCTGCCATCATCTCAAACTCAGACTCGGCACTTGACATCTGCATCAAAGAACATGGTAATGGAAAATCTATTCCCTCGTGACAAATGGAAACAACCTATTTAAGCGCCTATCTAACAAGGCATTGTGTAGGATACCTTTTAAAGCTCAGCACGGTGAGCGTTGATGTGAGATCGCTCCTCGACGCTAACACGAGGCCCGTGAATCCTCCTCAAAAGAGGCTCGTTTTCGGCGTGCGAGTCAATGTGCAAGTCACGCTTCTCAGCCTTGGTCCTGGCAGGGATAACACGAGCAAGACCTCCGTGGTAGTGCTCAAGTGTTTCGGTAAAGTGGTTCAACTTGTTGCCCCAGTTGTTGGCCCAGCTGTAGTCCGATCCGTTGTTCAACTTCTTGGTGATCGAAGCAAGGTCTAGGTTAAGGAACTGAGCGATCCATTCGCCAATCCACGTGTTCTCGTGAGAGCCGATAACCGAAGCGCAACGCTGCTGGTAACGCTTGTACTTGTCACTCCAAACATCCTTGGGCTTAGCCTCGTGGTAGTAGAGACCAACCGAAACACCAGAGTGGCCAGTGGTCGACCAGCCAAGGTGAGCACGCCAGTTGACAATCGACGACAACCAAACAGTGTAAGGAATCTGGTTCTTGAGCTTGGAGAGCTCAACAGCACGCTGAATCTCGTCATCCTGAACATCCTGAATACCAAGACCCTTGGCAACAATGTCGTTCTTGATGTAAGCACTCAGATCAGTGTCGGTGTGGTTGGCGCCAGCCATCCACTTGGCAGTCTGAGCCGCAAGGAACTCGGTAGAGTGCGTAGCGTTGAGCAAGACATCAGGGTACCAGCCATAGTAACCCTCCTCGTCCTCAGCCCTCTGCAGACCAAGGGTAAGACCACCACACTCGTGGTCAGCAACCGAGAAGATAACAGTCTCGGGCTCGTTAGGGTTGTTGGCAGCGTTCTCGTCAACCCAATTCTTGACAGCCTCAACCATGTCGTTGTAGGCGAGAATGTCGTGGATGTGGCCGATGGGGTCATTGTTGTGAGCGGCGTGGTCGATACGAGCACCCTCAATCATGATAAAGTAGGGCTGGTTCTGGTTCCTCAACCCGTTCAGGGCGGTGAGAGCCATCTCCTTCAAGCTGGGCTCCAGAGTAGCGTTACGATCAACCTCGTAAGCCATGTGCGATGAGGCGAAAAGAGCCATCGAAGGCAGCTTGATAGCGTTACCACCCTGAAGAGCGTCAAAGTCGGTACGGTTGTTGACGACGTTGAAGCCGGCCTTCTTTGCCTCCTCGATCAAGTTACGGCCGTCGGTGCGGATACCAGGGCTGGTGGTGTTGGGCAAGAAGTGACGCTTTCCTCCACCCCAGAGGATGTCGACCTGGCGACCGAGCATGTAAGTACCGATCTGCTGGCTGGCAATCTCGTCCTCAGCATCACGGTCATCGACGTGGGCAGAGTAAGAAGCAGGGGTAGCGTGGGTGATACGCGAAGTAGAGACCAAAGCGGTGTTGTATCCCTTGGCCTTGGCACCCTCGAGAACAGTACCACAGGGCTTCTTGTCAGAGTCGACACCGATGTAAGCGTTGACACTCTTAAGACCGCACGAGTAGGCGGTGGCAGAGGCGGAAGAGTCGGTAACGAGCGAGTTGGTAGCACGGGTGCGGACCTCACCGACCAGGAGCTTGTCGAGGGGTATTGTTACGTTCCAGCCAAGGTTGTTCTTTGTCTGGACGAATTCGCGGGCAAAGGTCTCGGAAGCAGGACCGAAGCCGTCAGAGATGAGCTGGATGACGTTGGGCTGCTTCTTGCCGCTGTTGCCCCAGGTGTTGCCGTTGTTGGGAGCAGCAGTGGCAGTAAGAGCAAGGAGCATGATAGCTCCGAGCTGTAGGAAGAGGCCTTCGAGCTGCATTGTGACAGTTGAAGTGAGGGGAGGGTTGGTGTGGGTGTAGAGAGAGGTGGGTGAGGGTTGAGGTTCGAGAAAGGGATTGCTGACAACCGATGGTGACTCTTTATATGATCGTCTACCAAGACAAGAAAAGAAGCATTGAGAACAAGTGGCGAGCACAAGTGACAAAAGTAGAAAAGTTACACAATACTGTCGAGTAAGGAAAGGGTACACTAGTTAGCCGACGAGACGACGGAGCGACGGATGAGGCTGATGCGACAAGCCAAAGCGAGCACGTTCTCACATGCGAAGCTTGATTCCTCTCGTTCCGACCGACGACTTGACGGAAGGATGCTACTTTGGGATTCAGGAACGTCTAACTTGCTTGCTGCACCTGCATCAGGTGAGGTCAACAGGAGCGAGTGAGTGAGAAGATCTGCATTGGGGGTCTCGCATCTTGTCCTCGTGCGCACTCGAACCGCGCACACTGATGGCGGATGGATGAACGATTGGCCGATATTTCTAGCGAGACACCACCATCTCCAGCCGATGTCGTGTGCTCTGCCAGAGGGAAGGGGAGAGAACGGAGGAAGGAATTACAAATTGACCTTAGCATTGCATCGAGCATCGAGCACGTTCCATTCATCCACCTTTCCCCAACCAAGAAAGGCACGAGAGCATGCATTACAGTATCGTCGGAAGCCAAGTCGCAAATCCGTGCGTCTATTGCCACCGATACCGCCGCTTGGCATTGTCTTTGGGCGGAGTTGAAGGTCAAGCTTGGTTGATACAGTATTCCTGCGCGGCGAGGAAGGAAGAGGCAAAGGTGTGCTCGCTAAAGCAGGTCAGTGTGCTTGGCACAGAGATGGGGTAGAGGCAAGGCACTGGAGCAGAGCGGAGAATGGATGCCATGAAATACAACAAGCTGTCGAACAGGGCCCACGTTCCCCTTCTTGCAGATACAATATCGCAGCGTCCGCTACGTTAAGCGAGCGACGAACGGTGAACCATTTCCTTATCATAGCCAGTCAGTCTATTTCCGCCATTCCCAACTTCCACTGTATCGCGAGTACTTCTTCTCCGCTGCCATGAATACGCCCAATTAATTGCACGCAAATCAACCTCGGTCAAGGCACAGAGCTTGGTGTGTCTCAACCGGGCGGAATCAATCGGGTGGTGAACCAAACATGTCACGTTTCGCGATAAAGCCACGTTCTTTCCCACACGTCTGCAGTCGTTGTTATGGTCCGCTTCAAGCTCCATCATCAGTCATCGCGCAGTCTGATCGTACCGAATAGAGCGGCAGCCGGAATGGTGCAAGCCGAACCGATCAAGAGCTCTTTCTTGTGTGCCTGACGACATCAACTCATGCTGTCAGTCTGTATATCATCAACATCAAGGAGCGCTAGAGATCGGCCTTGGCTTCCAAGCTTCCTCAGTTCGTACTTCTGTTGACTGCATCTGGTTTCATTCTCGCACAACGCACTCATTCACATAGCTGCAACTCTTGTTCCACGTGCCATCCTGGCTAACTCAGCTCAATGCTGAGCTTGGTGGCGTCTAGGAGCAGGATAGTGAATAGCATGTTCAGGAACAGCCTCTACAGACGGTGGCAATGTGCGCGCCTCGCTACCACTACCACCTTCAGCCCATCGTCTTGTGCCCAATTACCACTGATAGCATGCGCCTCCATCCACCGATCAACTCTTCGGGCAAAGTTCTCATTCGAATCCTGGTTTCTCCCTTGCCAAATCCTGTCTCATCCTTTCGTTGAATGCTATCTCGAATCGTCACTCGTTTGTGGTCATTTCGCACTTTCAGCTCGATGTGTCTATTGTATCAATAGCTATACATTACAACGCGGTACAAAAGTCCTGCCTTCCATCTTACCTTCTAGGCGGAGGAGGAGGCATAGCCCTCCCATTCGCCGCACCTGCCGGCTTAGGCGCAACTGGCGGCTTAGTAGCTACTGCAGGAGGCGCTGCACCATTCCCATTCCCATTAGCCGCAGCGGCAGCGGCAGCATTCTCTGCCTTCTTCTTGGCCAACACAGCTGCGAATCCACCTGGAGCACCAAGACCGGGCATGACAGCGACAGGAGCAGCGTTGGTATCCGGTGCAACCGCTGTAGGTCGTTCGTGTGGCTTAGCACCCGCGGGCACTGTCTTGACTGCTGGCTTGGGCTGCACAACTGGCGCAGCGGCTGCACTGCCACCACCAAACGCAGGCTTAGCTGCGACGGCAGGCCTGTTGGTAGGCGTAGAGGTGCCAGAGCTAGTAGCAGAGGGAGCAGGAGGAGGAGCGCGCTTGACAGGAGGTGCAGGCGCTGCCTTGGGCTTCGGTGGTGCTTGCGGGATGAGCTCGAGGTAATTGGAAGGAGCCCAACCTTCGACACCGTTCTTCTTGACCAACCACCATCCTGAACCAGTCTCGTCCTTTTGCGTCACTTCGACAACATCGTCCTTCTCCAGTGCCATCTCGCCCGCATTCTCGGTAGCAAAAGCGTAGAGAGCCTTGTAGCGCGGCACTTGGGGCTCGACGGGTGCAGCCGCTGCCGGGGGAGGAGGGGGTGGTGGAGCAGCACGACCTGCGCCACCAGCGCTCGCACCACCGAGTGCTGCAGCTGGTCGAGCAGCAGCAGGAGCGACAGTGGCACCGCTTCCGGGAAGCTTGGCGGGAGTTGGCGTCGATCGAGGAATGGCACGAGGCTTGGGCTTGTTGTTCGGATTCGATGGACCACCAGCTCGCAGCAGCTTCCCTGAAGTGATCGGTCGAACCAGACCAGGCTTCTTCTTGGGCGCAGGCTTCGAGACGCTGTTGGCAGGTTCACCAGTGCATACCGAAACGGTACTACTCTTGTAGTTGTCGTCCTTCTTGACCGTCTCATCCTTCTTGAATGTGATGTGCGCTTTCTTGTCTTTCTTCTTCGAGTACTCTAGGGTATTAGAGATAACAACATTGACTGCGCCGTTGGTCCTCTGCAGCAGATGGGTGACGAGCTCGGTCTTGAAGTAGCAGTGGAAAACAGGATCAGCCTCCTCAGCGCCATTGACGTTGAGTACAGCCCAGTCGTCACGAAGGTTGGACAGACCGACGGCAGAGATGGCTCCGAGGTTGATGCGTCGCTCGCAAGTAGTCGATACCTGCTTGTTGACCAGCTGGGTGACAAGGATGTAGACTGCCTTGTCGGTCAAAATCAAGAAGCGTGGACTGCGGACAGATGAACGACCGAGACGCGAGACAAGCAGCTGGATACGGCTGCTGAATGCGACACTCTCTCCTGGACCCATACCCGAAGCCTGTCGGAGCATCTGACCTTCAGCGCTTCCTCCTCCCTTGCCGTTAACTCCACCGACATCGAGATAGTCACCCATGAAGCGACGCGAGCCGAGCAGACTGAATCTTCGGCGCTCCTTGCGGCCGGCAAGCACCTGGTGACCATAATCGCGCAACTGAATGTATTGAAGACCCTCCTTGTTGTTCTTCCACATGCGCTGAATACGTCTGGCGCACTCTTCCTTGTAGCGGAGGTAGTTGCGGTAAGCACGTTGGATACGCATGGCCATGTTGTGCCAGTAGCGATCGCGCATCGTCTCGAGCGCAAAAAGGGTTTCGGGGTTCTTGATGAAGGCCTTTGTGACACCCATCTGCCATTCCTCGCGTGCGATACCCGTGTCGGTGAGGATACGCTCACATCCACTTCGTGCATCACCTTGCCAAGTGTACTCTCCTGCATACGAAGTGTTTGGCGAGAGAAGGTAGAAGCGCTCGACCATCTTCTCGAACGTGTTTCGGTAGGCGAAACCAGCGCGACGGACACGAATGTTCTCCTGCAGACCAAGATACTTGATCTGGTGAAGAATAGCCTGAGTGTCGTATTCGGTAGGGCTCTTATTCTGGTTGGGCTTGATGGTTCGAATGTAAGATGGCTGAGCTTTCATCAGGTTCTCAACCAAAGCGTTGGCGCTTGCCTTGATACGGTCACCAGCGGTAGGAGGACGCTTCTTGCTGTTAGGGTCAGGGCGGTCGGGGAAGAGCTTCTGAAGATACGAGTTGGCACTCGAGTCGACCAAGTCGAGAATATCCTTGAGGAGCGAGTCTTTGTTCTTGTCCGTCATACCCTGAACGTTGTACATGACATCACCAGCGTAGTGCTTGATCAGGAACTTGGTGCCGCGCGAGTCAAAGTGAGGGTTGGATGAGAGCATGCCGGTTCGCTGAATGAACGAGTTGTCGGCAGCAGTTGGATCGGCGTGGGCAGTGGCGCAAGCATCGTTGAGAGCGGAGAAGATACCAGGGGGACGCTTCTCCTCGATAAGGTCGCACACGATCTTGTTGTTGAAGTACTTGATGGGCGTCCATGTGATCTGCTCGTAGGCGTATTCCTCCTGTTCCTTTTTGAGAGTGAGCTCGATGAAGATCTGCTGAAGCTTTTCGTTGACGTAGTTGATGCAGAGCTGCTCGAAGGAATTGTTGTCAAAGACCTCGAAACCGTAGATATCGAGTACACCAATGACGTTTGCACTTTGGGAGCGAGCATTCATGGACTGGTTGATGCGCTCTACGATCCAGTCGAACATGTTGTTGTAGATGGCTTTGGCGAGGGCATCTCGTGCAGCAGCGGCTTGGGCGGGGTTGAGCGGGACCTCGTAAACGGAACCTCTTCTGCCTCCACGCTGAGTCTCCATGATTCGTTGCGTCAAAGCTTTTGTGACGTTGCCAGCATCGACTTCGAGAAGGTAAGCGACAAAGTCGGGAACGGCAGCGTCCGAGATCTCTGCGTTGCCCTCTTGGTTTTCAATGTATTGGACATTGCCGATCCAGAGAATGGCTGCAATCATACGGAAGATGTTGTCCTGCTCTTCGGCACTGAGACCAATGGTGTTCATGGCATTGATAGTCTCCGTGTAGTCAGCGTGGTCATCGATACCATTGACATCGAGACACTGGCTGTTGGCAGTGTAGGCATATGCTTCGGGACCCTGAATGCCGTAGTTTTCACGATGCGCTGCGGAGGCGGCTTTGGTGAATTGGTAGAAGATGTGGAAGTTGCGCTCGTCGCGAATCTGTTGAACAACACGGTTCTTTTCGAGAAGGTAGTTGGTAATGTTGGCACCGATGGGTTCACCTTGTGCGTTAAACATGATTTCGAGATATTTGCCGTGACGAGATGAGTTGTTGTTACGAAGTGTCTTTGCACAGCCGAAACTTTCGAGAAGAGGGTTGGTGGCGAGAACCATGTCCTTGACGTCTTGGATGCCGCTATTGGAACCACCAGAAACGGCAGCAATGTACTGCATGATACGCTTTGCAGCTTCTGTCTTGCCTGCACCGGATTCGCCCGAGATGATAACACACTGGTTCTCCTTGTAAGCGTTCATGTTGTAGTAAGCACCTTCAGCGATAGCAAAGACGTGTGGAGTCATTTCGAGACGATTCTTGCCTCGATAAGATTGGAGGATCTTGTCGGTGTAGATGCCAAGATCGCGGAAAGGGTTGACCGAGATGAGCACATTGCCAATGTAGGTGTAGATCTCTGCATTCTGGAAACGCTTTTGGAGGTTCTCGTTGATGGCTTCGTTGGTGACCTTGGATAGCAATGTCATATCAGAGACACCAGCCTGTGCCTTCTTGAAGCCTTCTCTCCAATCTGCTTTGGCGACACCGCCTTTAGAGACACCTCCACCGGACTTGGCGGGGGGTGGTTTGGAGGCAGCGCCCGCCTTCTTGGCGCCTGCCTTTTTGGAGATGGCCATATTGAGTCGAGTATACGATCAGCGAGTGATCGGCGAGGCGTTGCAGTGGCGACGACGGCGACGATGCCGACGAGGACGGCTGATCCGAATCTGCTGAGTGAGAGCTGAGCAAATGGATCAGATGGCCAGCAGCGCGGATGTCTTCCGACAGACGACCAGCGTGGGAAAGTGCAAGATTGTGACGGCAGCGAGAGTGAAAGGCGCTGTCAAGGATTCGTATGTGATGGAGGAGAGTGATGGGGTAGAGTGGCTGTGATGACGATGAAGGAAACAGCCAAAGAAGGACGAGAGAAGCAAGACGGAAGATCCGACGGCTGACAGAAGTGCGGATGGGCACAGAGCCGATGGGCAGATCGAGGGAACGACTCAAAGGGTCCAACTGCCTTCGCCAGGCGAGGCGAGTCCAAGCAACGCGTGGGGGAAACACACAGACGAATAGACAGACAGCCCCTTTGGCTTTCTTCGAGAATTGGCCTGATCCGCACCGACCATCTTGAGGGGATTTCGAGAGCTGAGCCTTCACTCAAAGGCTGTGTCCGAATTGAGAGAGAGAGGGAAAAAGTGGAGAAGTCGGAAATTCAAAATAATGCGACTCGAATCTCTACGTAATTTGCATGCGAGTCGCGATAAGCTACGCCAGTCAGCATAAACGGGAGAGCCGATTGCGAACGATAATATTCGAATCGGATCGACCCGATCAGCACCCAGCGAGACGCTGAGCGAAACGCTGTTCAACAGCAATATAATACTCGTTGATATCACTCGAGACACTGTTGCTGCTCTCAGTCCTTACACATCGGACGCTTCCGAAGATGGTCGTATAATCCGAATGCCTTTGTCACGCTTCCACTCGGTGTTCACAATCACGGTTTGTTTTTACGATATCACAGTTTCGTGGCGCATTGTCTAGGCTTGCTTGATTGCTGAGTTGAGTAGTGAGGAAATGCTCTATCGAATGGGGTTCGAGCTGACTTATGCTGCCATTCCATCGCGTTCCAACACTTCTCCGATCACTTGCAATACTTCCTTGCAACCTGGCGCAGCAAACATGTCCTGAGGATCATCGATGGCGTGATCCAACACAGCGTCCAGCAATCGTCTCAACTGAGCACACAGCACACCGATCCTGGCATTGGCTCGTAGTCGAACCCAATTCTCCTCCTTGCTCCCCTTCTCCATCGCTTGGTTCGATCCAATACCAATACCACCAGCAAAGTGGTTGATCTTGAGCTTGCCACCGAACAACAGCAATCCGAATAGCGGTACTTCAGTGGCATCGCGCAGATACACTTTCGAGTCACTCGTTGCACCAGTCGAGCTCTTGCTGAACGTCGTCAGATACGACGACTCGAATCCTTTACAGCTGAACAGTGTCGACGATGGATGCAAGAACACACGACCGTTGCGATCAAAGTACTTGACTTGCCTCGCCTCGGCCTCTCGCTGCACTGTACCACTCGACGATTGATCGAATTTGGCTGAAGGCACATCGATTCGCACCACTGATGGCCACAATCCTGCCAGGATCACCGATCGAAGCACGCCGGTGTTCTGGGCGTTCTTGTCGTATATCTCGTCATCGTAGACACCAAAGGGACCGTAGCTGTTGGGCACGAAGCCCATCTCTTGCAGATGCGAAAGCAGGTCGAGTCGATTCGTCTGGATATCCCTTAGCGTCGATTGCGAGATAAAGTTGCTCTCGGCCCAGTCTCGAATCTCGCTGTTGGGCCGACGTTCAGCACGCATCGTCTGCCACTGTTCAAATGCAGCAGCATCCGCGAGCAAGTCACTCCTGCATCCAGCTACTGCGAAGCTTGCCCTCGCTTTGCTCACTTCTTCCCTCTTTTCGAACGGCGCCGAGAACAAAGGCTTGCAAGACATAATACTTGCCACCGTCAACATTGGCCCAAGGCATCCAAAGATTGTTCCCATGATCAGCAGCTTGGCCAATCGAAGATCCAATGGCAATTGCGCCAAGTGTTTACCTAACGACGTCAATCTGCTCTTGTATCCCTTGTCGCCCTGCAGAGCGCCAGCTTCGATCAAGTTGCTCAGCGCAGCATCCATCGATGCCAGGCTAGGCGGATCCAGTGCCTTGTTCAGATATTCCTTGACGTCTTCATCCTCTCGCATTGACTTGACTTCCAGGAACAACGACTCGAGTGGGACACGGCGCATCTCGGGGGTCTGTTGCGCTGCCATCTTCTTTTCATCCACAAACCTCGAGTATAGACGGAAGCATTCTCCTGCTCGAACACGACCAGCTCGTCCGCGGCGTTGCTTGCATGCTGCTCGCGAAGCCCAGCATTCCACCAACCTGGTCAACCCACTCTCCGGCTCGAACCGCGTCTCCTTGACTCGGCCAGTATCCACCACATACGACACATCCGGGATCGTGATTGACATCTCGGCAACGTTGGTCGACACCACAATCTTGCGGTAGCCTGGGCGTACAGGCTGGAACACTCTTCGTTGTTCGTCCGGCGACAAGTTGGCATGCAGTGGCAGAATCTCCACCTTGCTCTGTCCACGCAACGAAGTCGAGATCGCATCGATCGCTTGACGAATTTCGCCCACACCAGGGCAGAACACAAGAACGGCGCCTCCGACACTGGCATCTGCTGTTCCGCTAAGCTCTTCATTCTCTGCTCGTTCAACGACGTATCGCACCACAGCGCCAATTAGCTCGTAGCTGATTCTACCGCCCGAGCGTGAGATGCTCTCGATCGTCTTCATCGTCTCCTCGTCTATATTCTGTGATTGCAGATGTGTTCGGAGTTGACCCATCTCTTCCTCGATCTGCTTGCCACCCCTGGCGCCGTATCGGAACTCGTTGCCTGAAGGTCGGAATCCACTCTCCTGGATAATGTCTTCGAGGTAGTAGTCTTCCACAGGGAACGTGCGACCAGGGATAGAGATACATGGCGCTTTGCCAAAGTAGCTTGCGAACGTCTCTTGGTTGATCGTCGCACTCATCAGCACCACTTTGATCTTGCTGTTGCGCTTCAGCAGCTCGCGAAGCTCGAGCAGAAGGAAATCTGAGTCGACGTTGCGCTCGTGCACTTCGTCCACCACGACGTGCGAGATGCCTTTCAAGTCGGTATCACCTCCTGCACCCAGCCTGCGCAACAGCACTCCCGTGGTGGTGAACAGCAATCTACACTCCCGTGATGCTCGGCGCTCACCACGGATCGCATAACCAACCAAGCTGCCAGAGGCGACTGGCTTCTTTTTGCCATCCAGGTCCTCGCCGCGCTCGACCGCTACACGAGAAGCAACACCGATGGCACTGACACGACGCGGTTGAGTCACAACAATGTTGCACTCGCTACCAGCGCCTGCTTCGATCGCCTCATCCAGAATGAACTGCGGTACTTGCGTCGTCTTACCACATCCAGTCTCACCGGCAATAATCACCACACGATTGGTTCGGATCAGCTCCAGGATCTGATTGGTTGCTGACGCTGCGGGAAGAGATCGTCGAATCGCACCCATCTTGGTATAGCTTGGTGAGCTGTGCAACTCCTTCTGCTGGCGTTGAAGCACAGAGTCGATCTCTGGAATGCGTTTCAGTGGCTTACTGCCACCGCCTCGACGCTGGTTGCCTGTCTTGCGATGGCCAGTAGGTGTAGCAGCGCGAGACGTCTCCGGTGTAGCTTCCACACTGCCATCGTTTTGCTCGTTTGCAACCAGGAATCGCATGACGCTGTTGAGCAGAGGCGGGTCGTCCACGATTTTGGACCAAGTAGTCTCCAACTCTTCCACCAGTCCCAGCACTACGCCGCCGTCACCAGCCTCAACAGCATCGAACCAGTCCGCCCTCTTATTGTCGCCCTGGAACGCACGAAGCAGATGCTGTGTCAGCGCCATCTTGAGATACGACGGAAGTGTGGTGGAAACGACAAAGAATGCAGGCAGTGCAAACACGTCCACTTTGTCGCGTGCCACAGGGTAGAGAGCTTGGGGATGAGACGAGATGCGCAGGCGAACGTCTTCCTTGCCGCCAGCAGGCGTACCTGGTCCTGCGATGTGGATATCGTAGTCTTGAGCGTTCAATCGCTCATGCTCGGAAGGCACTGCGACGCGATCATCGCCTAGAACAGCTTCGACCGCCATGCGTTCGTCAGCACGCTTGGCTGCAATCTCTTCTTGGTCTGCCCCATCGATCGTGTTGGGAAAAGAGAGAACGGCATCGAGCAAAGCCTCTGACGTCCACTCTGACTCTTCCTGTTCAGCAGTATTCCATCTGACCATCTGTCGAAGCAGCATTTCTAGTGCCACGCCTTCCTTAACGGCCCTTGGCAGCTCGACACCTTGCGAACGCTCGGTAGCAGCAATTCGTTTGAAGACGACCTGGACAGCGTGGCGAGGGAACCCTGCTTGCTTGGACAGCTTGTCCACCGCCCATCCGATCGCAAGCGCATCGCCTCCTGCACCGGCTTTGGACGCTGTGACAAAGCTTTCAGAGGATGTGCTCGACTTGAACCTTGCTGGCAGGTCCTCCTCTGGTGTGTAGAGCATGAGGTACTCGAGCGCAGCTTCGCGGTCGGCAAGGTTGGCTGCAGAAGCGAGCATCGGGTCGACGAGGGAAGCAGCTGCAGCTGCGGACGACAATGAAGGGTTGGCGAGGGCTGTTCGTGCAGAAGTGAGCCAGGAGATGGCACTGCGAGCATGTCCACGTCTGAAGCCATAAGATGTAAGCTCTTTCTCGAGGCCGGCTGTATCGATCTTCGGCCCAAGCTTGTCGGCTTCTGGGTCTTGTTCCTCCTCGATCAAGTCAAGAGGAGCGGTGCTGGCAGAAGGGAAGATGCCCATAGCTCGACGAATGGTAGCCTCGATCCGTTCTCGCAACTTGCTGGCCAGTCGGACCTCCTTCGCTTCTTGCCATGCTTTGCTTAGCGGTTTGCCTGTACCATTGAGCTTGCCATTGACGACGCCCACTTCTCCTCTACTTTCTGCGTCCGCGGCCGCTTGTCTGTCCTGCTCCTTCTTTGCCTTTTCGGCCTCCCTCTTGGCTGCAGCCTCGAATGGATCCGACTCCCACATCCAGTCCTGATGGCTCGGCGCCTCCTTCTTGTATGCTTCCATCTTGACCCAGTACTGTCGTGGTCCTGGTGGAAGTGCGAGATTGAGCGAAAGATGGTTGAAGATGCGGAAGAGGGCATAGGTTGCGCCCCAATGCTTGGCTTCCAAGCTCGACTGGCATTCGAGTCGCAGCCCTGGTTCTTTGGGCTCGAAGACGACGGTGAACGGATTGGAAGCGTCCTTCTTGTTGACCTTTTTGAGTGTAACTGCACAGCTGTATCCCTCTTTGTGTCTGCGTGGCTCAACGATGGGCTTCTCCCAGCCTGGTAGCTTTTGGATTCGCTCATAGAGCATGTTGAGAGGCGTCTTGCTGCCTGGTGGGAAGAGCATCTCGCGCTGTCCTGGCCCAGATGCCGCTGCAGAAGGCCCTGCTGCCGCGCCGGTCGATCCATCTTTATTGGCGGGTGCATCTTTGGCTTGCTGTGCCTGCGCTTGCTTGCCGGCTTTGGTGTAAGACGGTGGTGGTTTAGGACCTCCACCTTTGACCCAGTCTGGAAGTGGAGATGCTTTGGATGATGTGGTGCCGCTCGACTTGATTGCCGGATTCTTTTTTCTTGGCGCCATTGTTCAAGATCCCAAGGCTTGATCAGCAGCGACTTGGACGGCTCTTTGACGGAAGTGCAAATGGAAGTGTGCAGTGAAGGAGGTACAGCACGCGTCATTTGGTTTTCCAGATTTTCTTGGACTTGGAAAATTCATGGTATCCCCTCATCACCAGCATCTCCTGTAATCAGCATATCTCGCTCAATTTTGCATCAAATGGCATCATCTAGCACATCATCTGGCCCCTCCAGACACCATCTACTCACTGCTCAAGAGAAAACTGCATGTATATCACTCAGATCAGCAGGATGGAAGCTGTAATTAAGGCCAAAGGTGGTCAAACAAGGTTCTGATTTGTGGATTCTGCACTCAAGCAATCAAAGTAGGTGTTCACAAAAAATCTGCCAAGGTTGTATTGTGAGATGAGTAGGAATATTCATGTATAGTGACACAGGGGGGGGGAGCAAATTTTGTGATAGTGAAATCTGGAAAACCAAATGATGCGTGCTGTACATGTGTTGCACTTCAATACTTAGTATGGCCGCCTTTTGCTTTGATGACTGCCTGAATTCTTCTTGGCATACTCTCTATGAGTGCTTGACATTCTGAAACCGAGATTTTGTCCCACTCTGCCACTGCCCTTTGCTCTAATTCCAGTATTCCTTTGGGCATAACTGGATACTGTTCTATCCGCTTTTTTAGGATCCCCCAAAGGTGTTCAATCGGGTTCAGGTCTGGAGATTACGCTGGCCATGACAGGACATTGATTCCCTGTGCGCAAAACCATTCCTTTGTATAGTTTGACATGTGCTTGGGGTTGTTGTCTTGCTGAAAGACAATGTTGTTTATATCGCCAAATGCTTGAAGCGCCTGCATTGTTGGAACAAGATTGTTCTCAAGAATGTTGACATATTTGAACCTATCCATGTTCCCCTCAATCACTGTCATCCTGTAGCGGGGCGTCTCCTAGACATTGTCCTACTTGAGTTCGATAAGGTCAGGGTGTAGGTCAAGTTGATCAGACTTGGCCACAAGGGGTGCAGATTCAGATTTGGATTTGGAAAGAAAGATGTACAAAGAAAGGATGATGATGATGATGGTGGTGGTGGTTGTGGTGGTGGTAAGGTGTGAAGAAGTGATGAGAACTAAGTGAAGCCAGATATATATATATGTGTGAGCCCCAGGCTCTCGAAGTAGGGGGGACTGGAGGTTCTGCTATAGCCAACTGGTCACTGGTCTACTGGGACATCATAGGTGTCCCTATAGTCTGACGGGCCAGGGGAGCCCATATGGTGTTGGGGCCTGTACGGTGCAATGGTGTTGGGGCCCATATGGTGTAACAGTTGTCGGGGCCTGTACAGTGTAACGGTGTCGGCCTGTATGGTGCGATGGTGTGCATTGGGATGGTTCATTAGGGTTAGGGTTAGGGTTAGGGTTAGGGTTAGGGTTAGGGTTAGGGTTAGGGTTAGGGTTAGGGTTAGGGTTAGGGTTAGGGTTAGGGTTAGGGTTAGGGTTAGGGTTAGGGTTAGGGTTAGGGTTAGGGTTAGGGTTAGGGTTAGGGTTAGGGTTAGGGTTAGGGTTAGGGTTAGGGTTAGGGTTAGG